>CM062805.1:399863043-401063043 GCA_031772625.1 Pinus tabuliformis | reverse complement strand
GGAACAAAGCTTGACGAGAAGTCAAAGAAATGTAACTTTATTGGATATGGTGTTAATGATTTTGGTTATTGTTTATATGATTACGAAAATCACAAATTCATTAGGAGAAGAGATGTAATATTCAATGAAAAGGTCTTGTATAAGAATCAGTTACAGGAAAATAAACAGGAAAAAGAAAACAAGGAATACGCAGTTCTTGATGAAATTACTGAAAAAGTAAAGGTGCCTGAAAATAATAATAATCAACAACCACAACAACAACAACCACCACAACAACAACAGGCACCCCAAACACCTGAAAGTGGTGTTAGAAGATCTACCAGGATAAGTATACCCCCTGAACGATACTCTCCTTCATTATATTATTTATTATTGACTGATTCTGGTGAACCCGAATGTTATGAAGAAGCAATGCAGGTTGAAAGCAGGAAGAAGTGGGAGCTAGCCATGGAAGAAGAGATGGACTCCTTAATGCATAACCAGACTTGGGACTTAGTCAGGTTGCCTGCAGGTAAAACTACATTGCAGAATAAATGGGTTTACAGGCTGAAGGAAGAAGATGGAGGAAAACAGAGGTACAAAGCTAGACTTGTGGTGAAGGGGTTTGCATAGAAGAAAGGTATTGATTTTGATGAAATATTTTCTCCTGTTGTTAAAATGACTTCAATCAGAACTATTCTAAGTCTAGTAGCAGCTGAAGATTTTCATCTTGAGCAGTTAGATGTAAAGACAACCTTTCTCCATGGGGATTTGGAGGAAGAGATATATATGTAGCAGCCACGAGGATATGAGGTAAAAGGGAAGGAGAAACTAGTGTGTAGGTTGAAGAAGAGCTTGTATGGCTTAAAACAGGCTCCAAGGTAGTGGTATCTAAAATTTGACAAGTTTATGTCTAAACAAGGTTATACTAGATGTCACTCTGATAATTGTGTTTATCTGAAAAAGCAAAATGATGGCAACTATATTATATTGTTATTGTATGTAGATGACATGCTTGTTGTAGGGTCTAACATGCAGGAAATAAATGTGCTCAAAAGAAAATTGGCAAATTCATTTGCAATGAAGGATTTGGGAGCTGCAAAACAAATCCTTGGTATGAGAATAACTAGAGACAGGAAAAATCGCAAATTAACATTGTCTCAGAATGAGTACATACAAAAGGTGTTGAAAAGATTTAATATGCACAATGCAAAACCAGTTAGTACACCTTTTGCTAGCCATTTCAAACTTAGTAAGGAAATGTGCCCAAAGACCCAAGAAGACATGGATTATATGTCTAAAGTTCCATATGCATCAGCAGTTGGAAGATTAATGTATGCAATGGTCTGCATAAGGCTTGATATTGCACATGCAGTGGGAGTTGTAAGCAGGTACATGAACAATCCAGGAAAGGAACATTGGATGGCAGTGAAATGGATTCTCAGATATTTGAAAGGTACCAAAAATCAAGCATTATGCTTTAGTGGTTCAAACTTTTCTCTACAGGGATATGTTGATGCAGATATGGCAGGTGATAGAGATAACAGGAGGAGCACTACAGGATATGTATTTACTATTGGTGGAACAACTGTCAGTTGGGTTTCAAAAATCCAAAGTGTTGTTGCACTTTCAACAACAGAAACAGAGTATGTTGCTACGACAGAGGCTAGTAAAGAAATGATTTGGTTACAAAGGTTTATGGGTGAACTGGGTAAGGAGCATGATATGGGCACGTTATACAATGATAGCCAAAGTGCCATTCATCTTGCAAAGAACTCAGCATTTCATTCCAAGACTAAACACATATAGCTCAAGTACCATTTCATATGATCAGTGTTGGAAGATGGAGAGTTGAAGCTGGAAAAGATACACACTATCCAGAATCCTGCAGATATGCTAACAAAAGTTGTAACCAGGGAGAAACTGAGAATATGCTCAGTTTCAATTGGCCTTCAAGGATGACGATGAAGATGAGAAACAAAGAGGTCCAAAGAGGAGTCATTTTCCAGCAAATGAAGCAGTGGTGGAGTTGCTACAATCATTCTCCAAGTGGGAGATTGTTGTGTGTGGAGCATGATTGTTCAGAGGTCTTTGTTTCAGTCGGATGTATACCCCAGGAAGTTTGTACACCCCTCCACGTGGGGGGGTGCGGGGGGACTTGTCCCTCTTGCGAGGGTCTGGGGGGGCTGATCCCCCTCGACTGGGGGGTCTGGGGGCCAGTGGTCCCCCAGCGGGGGCTCGGGGGCAGCGCCCCCGAAGCCAAAAATAGATGTAAAATTGCCTTGTAAAAGTATAGTAATTTCTAGTCAATCTGGGCCGTTCATTAGGCAGATGATCTGACGGTAGAACTTATGTTTAGCTTAGGGTTTCTTTCCCTAGAAGGCAACACCCTCTCTTTGTATGAGGGCATTGTATTTGAGGCTGTGATATAGATGTGTATTCTCTGAGCAAGATATAGAGAGGCGAGACTGTGAGAGAAACAGAGGATATTACAGCGGATCTACTGTAGGTTGTGTCTCTTCATTTTGTTGGATAATAGAAAGGAAGGACTAGCTATTCAGGGTGGATGTAGCCCAAACTGGGTGAACCACGTATATCTGTGTCTCCCTTGTCTTACGTGTTTTTTGTGTTTATATTTCTGCAATATTTTATGTGTTCCATTGCTCCGTAATATATAATTTTCTAACAAGAAACACTTAAAGCACTAAAATAGTTAAAAGCAAACAAAGACATACACCTATTTCAAGTACTTAATTATGCAATTGTCAACATAAGCTAGACCGTATATTTGTTAGTATTTGGAGTGGGAGGTTCTTGTAAGTATAACAAGATGTTAAACCCTCATTTCAAATCATTTTCACTCAAAGACAAAGCATATTACAATCAAGTACCATTTCTTGAGAGAGCAAGTTGCAAATTAGATTTCCAAGCTAGAGTATGTGCCTATGAAAGAGTGGGTAGCTGATATATTTGCCAAACCTCTCCCAAGAGATTAGTTTGAATATTTAAGGCATATATTTGGATTAGTTCCTCTTGCCTCCCTCCACAAGATCTTCCTTCAAGAGGAAGAAAGGCAACCAATATACATTCATCATATCAAGATGTAGTTTCCATGTCCACAAGATCAACATGACAGGGGGAGATTGTTGAAAGTGGGAGCATGTTGGTATCTTTTCCATTGATGTGAGGGGGAGACAGAACTTCAAACCATAAAGATAAATGGGGGAGAAGTATTCATGATTAAAAAAAATACAATCTAAAGAGGTAACATGACAAAAAGAGTAGTACAATAGTAGAAGTATATTAGAGCAACAAAGGGGAATTAGCATTCAAAGGAATAGAAGACAAGGGGAAATAAGAAACACACATTGATTTTGTTTCTTTATGGTGTTGTTTGATCAAGATGTTTCCATCAATGCCAAAGGGGGGGAATGTTAGAAATATGTTTTCATTGATGTAAAAGATGATAAGAATGAAGTAAAAACCATAAGTGATTGCAAGAAGTATGAAGATCAACTCAAGGTATGTAAAAGGAAAATATGGAGAAGGTGTAGAGACTTGAAGCTATTTTATAGTATAGCATATCACCTCAAATGATTTTAGGACCCACTTAAATGGAAAGAGATCTGAAAGATATTTCCATTCATATATAGAAGTCTAAAAATCGCCCTATGGATTAGAAGTTATTTCCAATCAAAGTTAAGTACCCCCTAAAGTCAAAATGTAGAGTTAAAGTTGGAACAATGGCTAGTTGAGATAGGCTGGCACTTTTTCCAAACTTGTCAAAGCTTTTGGTGGAGTCACTAAAGGCGAGTCGAGAAAACGTGGCAGGACTACATTGCAGAAGAAAGAATTTTTTATTTGGCCAGTGGTGGAGCTCCTTATAACAGCTCATGCCAATGAAGTCTTCCTCTGAAGGATCAAAGGTGTGCAAAAGGGGAGTGCCCGGGATGACGTAACATTGGGAGGGCATCAGCAGTGGAATGAGTTTTGATTGAAGCAATGGAAGTGGAGCAGGCCCATATGTAACAAATCATCTCAGATGGTCTTCCATGGAAGTACTAAGGAATGTGCAGAAGGTTGAAGCCTAAGATTACATATGGTCGGGTAATGTGGTGGTAGTTGCAATAAATAAAATGGCTCAAGACATTTATAAATTTATTAGAGAAATTCATTGCAAAACGCAAAGGTCCGAGACCCTTTCTCTCTCCTCACTAGTAGGCGCGTTGCAACTTTTTATTTTCTAATGATGACATGAGCATGATGTCATCCAGATCCTCGAACTCTGGAAGGTTTTAAGAAAGCAGAAATAAAGAGCTCTTGGCTATCTAGGTGTCAGAAAGATGTGGAATTTGTTAGTGACATTCACTCTAGATTGTCGTTGATCGCCTCGCAATGCAATAGTGGTACCCACCTGGACACCTCATCCTAGTCCCCGAACCTCAGAAGGCTTCAATCTAGCAAAAAAGAGGATACTCCAGGTTGATTCAACATCAAGAAATGGTGGCAAGTATATTCAGAGTTGATGACCAATGAGAATAGAGCGCAAGTAATAAGAGTGTCAAAACCACTAGACATGTAATCGTGGAAGGATACTAAGCCAGGGGTTAAAAGATAAGGACAAGGACTTGGTTCCATGTAGTGTGATGCCCGAGGGCATGGTGAATTATAAATGAAATTAATTCCTCAAGGGTTAAGGTGCAATGGGCCCACGGAAGGTTATATGCATTTTTCTTATATATAAAAAGTGCTTGGGCCCAACATTGTTATGTATGTTGTTTAAAGTGCTTTGGACCATGATTTAAGGCCTTCAAATGAATGAGTTGATAGCTATGTTAAAGCGCTTGGAATTATGTTTGAAGGTTTAAAACATGAATGATTCAGTAACATAGAATTTGGCATTTATGCCAAATAAAGAACAATGCTAAAGTTTGATGTTTAAAGCATAAATGGGTCGATAGTTAAATTTTGGCATTTATGCCATATAAATAGTGAAACACTAAAAATAAAATAAAGGCATGAATAATTTGGTAGCAAGTTTAGTGGCAGTGGAAATTTTTGGAAATTATGTGGCAATTTGGCTAATTTGGAGAAGCGCTAAATTTAGAAGGAGCAATGTTAAATCCTGATAAAATTCCAAAATTGAAAAAATTGAGCAATTAAGCTTAGTTTTTCCTACAGAAACATGTATGGAGAATTATATGACTTGGAGAGAAAGTTCAGAAGACATATTTGAAGCAGGACAAAGGTAAAAAAGTAAAGATGCATACAAGCATTCAAGTGCAAGATAAAAAAAGTTCAAATTCCAAAAGATCAGTCCAAAAATCTATATACGCATAATCAAATTTGCAAGGAGTGTGTACTTGTGTTGGTGTGTTGGTTATGGATTGATGCTTCTGGTAGATGGTGGTGGATTGATTAGTGATCAGAGATTGTTGAAGAAGGTTTTAAGGCGGTCTTGGTGAGTGTTTGAAGAGAGAAACTTATGTTTTTCTTAAAGGAAATGGTATTCATGATTTTAGTATGAAAATGGTATGAAATATGAATCATTGAGGTCAGTCAAGTTGTAGCTTGTAAGGTAGGGGTTGTAGCACCTTCCAGTAGTTGCTGGTAAAAGTTAGGGGTTGGAGTTCCTTTCAATGGTAGCTGATAAACTTAGGGGTTGTAGCTCCTTTCACTTGTAGTTGATAAATCAGGGAGTAGTTGCTTCCTTTTGGTTGTAGCCAGAGAACTTTGTAACAACAAGTAGTAGCTTGCCTTGTGAAGAGATTGAAGAAAAGTTTTAAAGAATCCATGTGTTATATCTTGTGTGTCTTACGTTGATTCTTACTATGCTCATCTGAATTAATTGTTGAAGTATTAGTTGGTGTCCCAATATCTTGTGCAAGTAAAAGAAATTTGTAAAATTCCTACAACACTTATTCATCCCCTGCTCTTCTCAATATTGTCTTGGTTTCTAACAACTCATACATCGTATACACAAATATTTACCTCAAAAACCCTTTACCCATAAATCTGACAAACTCAGAGTTACATATCTTTCTCATTGTACTAATAAAAGAAATTGGCAACATAATATATGGGCATTATATAACATCCTTCGATATTAATCCACTAAGTGGTATTATATTACAATGAGTTTAAAACAACGAGATATAAAACTACTAAGCACCCATAAATACATCTATAATGAACTCAACAAATAAGGATACACATTATTTTCTAGGGGGCTCCCATCCCTAATATCCCTAGTTATTGTTGTGACCTGGAGGCTCACAAAAGAGTGTTGGAGTGCACCATCTATACCTTTAAAAAATAAAACAACAAAAAAATTCCCCACTTATTGAATACTTTCAAACATGATAAATAGTCACAAACTCAAATACTTGAGGTAGGCATGCCCATTGATTCCCTATACCAAGAAGAATTCTTAATATTCACGTACTTCATCAATGAATTTTTAATATTTTTTAGGGTATCAAATTTCTCTAGCAATACCTTCTTGTCTTCAACCATGTCTCTAATAAAATGGTGTGACACTACAATATGCTTTTGTATTAGAATGATGACATGGTTTTTATTTTTGGAAGTATTTTACTTTTATCATCACAATCTATCCTTAGAACCATTTATGGGAACTAAACATCTAAACATGGTCTCTGTAGCCACACCAATTCCTTAATCACATGATTGATTGAATTGTACTCAACATTTTTAGTTGAGAGTGCAACTACAAACCACCTCTTGCACATCTAGTGGACTACTTAACTAAATAGGTTAAACACATAACCACTTGTGGATTTTTAGTGATGAAAATACTTGTCCTAGTCCATATCAAAAAAACCTCACACATATATTGCTCTATTTTGTCTATTTATTCTTTTGGTAGGAGATTGTATAATCTTACATGCCACAAAAATATCTAACAACCCTATTCACAAAATTCAAGTGTTCCTTCCTAGATGCTGGTATATATTTTCTCAAAACTATTGTTGGGCTCAAGAATTGGCATCCTTTTCACTACCCTTTTTCTACCATTTAGACCATTTTTCCTTTCATATTCATATCCTTTCATCTAATCATTTTCTTTTTAGACCAGGGTATGCCACTTTCTCATGTCACTCTAACTTATGTAGTTTTGCTTGCATTTGATGAAAGAGTAGTTGTTTTGGGCATTTTTACTAAATCTAAAATGATGAAGAAGAATGCTTATAGGATGATCCATTTATTTTAGGATGTTTTTATTCCCTTATTGAATTTGATGTGAAGTGTTTCTTTAGGATTCCATGATGATGTTACACCATGCCAATGACTTCTAGCTCTATTATTATTATAACACTGAATATTTTGTTCCATGTTGATACAATTCTCACTGCTATCTTTGGGTGCTATAACATACATTGTTACTCAGTAGGGTCAACTTGGATTTTTCTGCAGAATTGACCTTGATAAAATGGGAAATTTGGCCACGAAAATTATGATTCCAAATATTTTAGCAACTCTCTAAAATAAAGCAACCATTGTGCCATTGATTTTATTTGCAATTAATTTGTTGTAACTCTCTTAAAAAGTACCTTAAATTGCTATAATTCTAATTAGAATCAAAAGACTCTCATGGATGTAAATCATGATTTGCAGTAAGATTGGAATAGGCAGACACACTTATAAGAAGGATCTCTCTACCACAAAAAGGGGGTTGGAATTATTGTTATTTTGAATGATGCATATATACATTTGATTTTCTTAATTAATGCAATCCTCACTAAGTTTGTGGTTCACCTTATAGTTTGTTGTGCTATATTGTGAGTTGTAGTTTCTCCAACTCCCTACTAAGAAGGAAGGTGCCTCCTCTTTAGCAAGGATCACTTTGGGTACATAAAGGTAGCTTAGTTTGTTTATTTTCTTGTAGGTTATGGTTTCAATTCCTATAATTGTATTTTATAGATGTTACAAATTTATTTCTACATTTAGGCTCTATCATTACTGATCTATTATGATAGCTTGCAAAAGGTTTGAATAATAACATATCAATATTCAACCATAGCCATCATAGAATCAATATTTATCATTCATATGATTACAATTTTCTATTTACCATTCTTACAGGTTGCTATGATTTACCTCTATTATAGAGTGTTGATTAGTTTTTATTATATGATGTTATGGTTTATTATTGTTATAGACTTCCTTTATTATTTAAATCCCTATGCCATTTATAGAATTTATATTGAAAGAGTGGTTGTGTTGTTACATGATTTCATTTCAAAGTTGGTGGCATAAGAACTAGGGATTTTGTGGTTGTGGTTGAGTTATTTTATGCAAGTGAGGACTTGATTTATGTGAGCATTATTTCCTTTCTGCAAGAGTGGTTTAGGGTACCTGAGTGCTCTTTTATTTTTGCAAGTGTGATTTACCTTCCGATAACCATGTGTAGAGATTTTTCTTTCATGCAAGTGTGAAGTTTGACAACACGATCTTTATTTATAGTAGTGAGTTTATCTTCATTCCTGCAAGTGTGAGTAGCCATTGTAGCATTGGGATTTGAATGAGGGTTGTGTTCTTGTTGATGAAGCATTAGGTGATTTAGGTAGTTAGTGTCAGTTAATGAATGTTTCCTACATATGTGTGCAATAACCTTGAAATAAACTGACCCACCCTAGTTGAAAATTTATGTCAGTGAGGTTGTATTATGAAGACACTAAGAACCACCAAAATTTTGGCATCATTGTCAGGGAGGTTGTTAAAGGTGCAAATATTTATCTGACATCAATCCTTTTGATACATTAAAGAGATGATATGTAGTACTCATGAGTAGAAAAGAAGAAAAACATAGTGCCCCCAAAAATACTAACTCCACAAGAAGAAGAGGTTGTGGAAGAAAGAACAAATACTTGGGATGAACTATATTCATTGAGGAACTACTATTAAAAGTAGAAGCAGAATCATCTACATCTAGAGAAATTTCTTAGAAAGCATGGCCCTCTACGTCATCTACTTTGGGAGAAAACTTTCAAATGATAGAGTCCTAAGGATCAACTGCTTTGGAAGTAGAAATATCCCATGATCCATCCAAGGCAAGTTCACATATCTCTCCTCACATTGAAACATATATATTGACGGAAAATGATAAATATCAAGACCTATTAGAAGGACAAGGACAAATAAATGAGAAAAAATCAAGACAAGTAGATATAAATGGGGAAGAAAAGCAATCCCTTGATAACCATGTTCCAGATTTAGGAAGTTCTATAAGGTTCCCAAGAATCATCAAGAGAACTTTTGTAGTAAGGGAGACTTGTTGGTGGACAACCAGTACATGGAGAAGTGTTGGGACATGTCTAAAATTTACTACAAAACCAGATGGTGAATGAAGACACAATTACCACTTTTGAATTCCCTGTTGGGAATATTACTCAATAGGATCTTAAGAAAAAATTTCCTCTTTCACCTCTTTCGAATTTTCATGGATCTACCAACGAAGACATGAACAAATTCCTTTTAGAGTTTGACGTTCCATGTTGATGTTATGATTATACTCAGACGCCCAGAAGTTGAAATTTTCCCTACCACCTTAAAGGGGGCCACATTAGGATGGTTTATGGGCCTTGGTAGTGAGTCCATTTCTTCTTGGGGAAAATTGAAAAATGCTTTCCTTGGGAAGTATTAAGACTATTGTAGAACCAGGGATGAAAGGGAAGAAATATTCAGGATATCCCAGAAAGAATACTAGATCTTGGAAGACAACATTGATTGCCTCCAATATAATTTATAGAGGTCCAAACATTATTATCTGGATAAAGATATTATTAAGACTATTTTGATTCAAGGACTTAGGGATGATTGTGTAGACATGTTGAACATTATGTGGAAAGGAGACATTTCAAAGGAACCTTTTGATGATATAGTGGCACTCTGTTTGAGGATTTCAAGGGGATCATCAAATAATAAAACATTGGCTAGAGATTCTTTGGCCGTAAGGGTAGAAATGTGAAGTTGGGTTATACTTTTGTGAGAATTGTTTGAGAAAAATTTGTGATTGTGCCTTTTCATCCGAACTAATTTTTTTGGCTGCAAAGTTTAATGTTAAAGTTATCGACAACCTCAAATACTGTGCAACAAATTTTTGGCCAGTGGGGTGAAAATCTGGCCACAAGGTTTTTCGGATGATTTTTTTTTTTAAGCCAAAGATAGTTTTTCAAATGAAAAATTGTTTCATTCGATTTTTTTTGGCCGAAAACTCTTTTATATATATGTGGGCTGTGAGCCGATAACAAGGTTTTGGCTTTGTGTTTTCATTTCTTGTTGCAACTATTTGTTTCATAGGAGAAGGCATTGTTGTAGGTCCAATGTTGTTGAAATTCAACTTTTCAAGTTTTTGGTATTCTCATTGTTGCGGTTCTGTTAATTCTTTTTTGTTTGCGCACGTTTTTTGGGATGGAGTAGTTTGGCACTGGTTTGTTCGACGTTGGAGGAGTTTAGCGCTATCCTGTTCAGTCCTAGAGGAGTTTTATGCTGGAGGAATTGCCAAACCGACTATGTGATTCGACCCGAATTATATCTGATAATGTCTTGCAGATATTTTATGTGTGTTGCTTTTGAGTTTCAGAAAAATATGTTCAATAGTTTTATAGAAGGAAGCTTTACACCATAGTTCACTAGACCTAAATTTTTATAACAGACAACTATCTCACCCGATTCTCCGCAACTTTCAATGTCGAGAGCCTCTTCATATAGTTCATGGGCCTTGCCCAATTTATTTCTGAGGAGGCAAGGATAATAATGGCCATTAGACACTTTGCAGTATAGTTCATTACCTCTTTTTCTTAGGGACTCACAGGTTATTTTTTTCTTGGACTTTGAAGAACAATTTGAATGATTTTCTTTCTAAGTATCATAGAACACTATAATATTAGTTTTGTATTATAACACTATAGTATTAGTTTTTTAATTCTTTATGACCCCATATTCTTGGAAATTTTTATGTAATCTTTGTGTTGTAATTCTTTATGACACCTTCTATCTGGAATTTCTTGTAATGTTTGTCTTATAGTTTTAGGGTCGTACAACATGTGAAAGTTATATTGCTGTAAAAGAACGTATCACATATGCAATACAGTAAATATGAATAAAGTTGATTTCATTTTATTTCTTTTCAAGAAACATTGTGATTGCCAAAGAACCCAAATCATAAATGAAAGAATTCCTAAAAAAAATCACAGTATTAGGAGTAAGAATCCAACTTAAGTTTGAACGTTGGTGCAATTTGTAAACCAAGGGTACATACGACTACATTTACATTGAAGATAAAAATATAATAAAAATAAAACCATACCATATGCATAATTTCTTTCTGACATTGTTTTTTAGGTGTTTTGTCATCTTTCATGCATCATAGAACACTATAGTATTAGTTTTATAATGGTGTGATATTATAGTGGCAAGGTAGTTACGTTTTCTTTTGGGGGTTAGTCGATTTGACAATGACATGATTTTTAGAGCAGGTATTTCTCTTTCCAAATTTTTGTTCTCTTTTAGCACGTATATCGTTTGAATTTCTCTGAGAGTGCTTAGGGGATTTCTGACGTATATGTTTTTGGCTCACATTCTTGATGTTGGGTGCACACAATCTTTCTCTCGTGTGATATTTTCTCTCCCTTTTCGCTTCATGACATGAAACAAATTCCTTGGTCATTTTGCTAGTCATTTTTCTTTTACCTTTTGGTATAGTTGAGAAGTTTTTGTCCTGACTTCTTTTCTTATTCACTTTCTTGGTAGATTATTATTAGACAAAAAAATAACTTTTAGATAGTTTAGTTATTATTAGATACTTTCTTGGCCGAATTATTCAAACTTTTTCGCCTTAGCCTCTTCTCTCTCAAACTGATCAAAATGATTTGATCACGTTATTTTGTGTCATGGAGACTTCCTAAAAGTCCTTAAACACTAAGGGAATGTCTTTCAAAGCTTTGTTTTCCATGAACCATGAAAATCCATAGCTGCAAATGGATGGAACCCTGGAAACGCAAAGAAAATGGGTATAACATGGTTGTTTGCATCATGCTTTTCTTCATAACTCAGGTTTCAAGAGTAGTAATGAATGAGCATGAACCTCTAGTTGAAAGTTGTCGCTTGAACGGATTTGGTGATACTAATTCATGATGATGATTTCCTTTTATGCTCAATGTATCACTTTGTTATTTTTCTTTGACCCATCCCTAAGAGGTGACAACTTTCATTGTTATATGAAGATGAGCCATATAACTTTCAATGTTATATGAACATTTTGTTTAAGATTATATGAACAAACACATCTGGGGTGTTGGAATTAAATCCAGTAATTGATCCTTGAGAGTTTTGATCGATGGCAACTTGAAAGAGGCACTTACTTTGGGTAGTAGGTTTTGTATAAAATTACTCTTATGGTGTAATTACTTTTGGTTTTAAGTGCTAGTCTTCTAGAGTACTTCAATGATGCAAATTTCCATGCACAATCTCCATTAGCCTTTTTGTTGTTTGATTTCGTGCTCAACATTTGTTTTAATGACTCTCAATGGATGAAACCTTGTAATGATTCCATGCTACATTTTGTTGGGTACTTTTCTTCTTTATTTTCTCCATTTCTTTTCCCTAATGGTAATTGGTGATTTTGTAATTCTAGAGGACTCTTTTGGGCAAGACTCAAGGTGGAATCATAACTATGTCATTTTATTATAGCTATGTTCAAATTTTGCCACACTATTTTCAACAATATTTAATTTTCAATGTTGTTTCTTCTTTTTATAATTATTTTACGTTTAAGTAATATCTTAAAATATAATAAATATCAAAATGAATTAATTCATTAAAATTTTATTTTTTTAATAATCTATATAGTCATTTAAATTTTAATAAATTGGTATGATGTTAAGTTTTGAGCATCGTAGGGAACTCGATATGAATAATTTGAATGGTTAAAGTGGTACTAGCATTTGTATTTGTTGTTTAATAATTTCAATATATATATATATATATATATATATATATATATATATATATATATATATATATTGATTTCTTATTTTATTACATTGTTGTAACATGTGTAATCATGTTTTATTTTAATTCTAAGTATGTGAACAAAATATAAGTTTTGACTGATTATTGTAAGTTTTGAGATCAATCCTCAATCACAGCCGTCTGGTGGAGATCTCCACGTCGCACTATAGTAGCTTGTTTGTCCCACTATCATTTTTTTTTGTCCCATTATCTTAGATTTTCTGCATAGAATCATGCCTACTGGAATTTTACGATTCCATAATTCTTTTCTGTAATCTAATGCCATTTATTTACTACAATTTTGTCATCACAAAAATCTAATCTTTTCATTATGATATAACTTTATTGTGTAAATATAAAATTTAAACTTGCTTTATGACTATTTAGAAGAGTAATTATGTAAGGGAAGATATATATCATTTGTTTGCTTGTTTTTCTGTTATAAGGTTAGATATATTATATGACTGCAAAAATCACATTTACAATATTGATAATTTGTGAAAATAGATAATTTGAAAGTAGTTTAGATAATTGATTTCAAATCATCGATTTTTTATGCGCCTCGGTATTGCAACAAGAATGTTGCAACTCCCAATGCTACCAACTTTAATTATCAACCCCAGGTTCAAACAAACTTAAGAGGTATCAACACTATATGTGCAGCATACAATGTGTCCTTCCTTTGTTGTCATGAGGTAATGGAGTGTATCTACTGAAGTCAAACTCTAAACTAATTTTAGAAAATGAAATGTTTGAAATGGAACCCTAACCTATTGCAAGAAAGAAAGTACAAGGAAAGAGAATGAAATAAAATGATAAAATACACCATTTTCTAACTAACTGCTAAGAGGCTTTGCTTCAAAAGAATGCTAAATTATCATGAACCAAATGCCACTATCTAAGCATGGAAGTAAGAAGAATCAAACATCACTAATGTGCAAGTAAAGGGAGTGAAATAAATCTGTTTTTGTCTTTTTTTCTTTTCATGCAAAATCAAGTATGCAAACTAATTTCCTTCGTTGATGTGGCAGGTAAATTAAGGATGTTGGAGGTTGGATGGAAGGGTTAGGAGATGGTTGGATGGTGTGGGAGACCCTTGGGAGTATTTTAGTGACTTCCTAAAGGTTTTCTCTCAATTCGGCCTCAAAACAGACCATTTCAGGAAAACCTACAGGATGATCCTGTAGGAATTATAGTGAACCTATAGGATACAACCGAGAGAAAAATGTGAGGTGTTGGAGGTGATGGGAGGCCTATGAAAGGTGTGTGATGGGTGGAATGGAGTGGGAAAATTCTTAGGATCACTCGAAACTCAAAACCAAAGTCGGGAGATGGATGGTTTCGCTCAAAAAACTTGAAGTTTCCTTGTGAAATGATGAAATTGGTGAGGGTTTAATGACCAAGAAAATGAAATCCAAATTGGATGGGACAAATTTTTTTTATTAAATAAGATGTCTTAAGTCCCTATTCCAATTTGAATCACTCAAAAAGACCTATGTTAAGCCATGCAAAAAAAATAAAAAAACATTACTAGTCAAAAATCGAGAAATTTGAGAACTAGGGAGCTAGTAAATCTAAAAAATTCCTAACCAAATCAAGTGCAAATGAAATGGGGTAACTTTTGTTATGAACTAGAATGTTTTTTTGATTTAATTCAAGTGGAATCAATTCGATTGAAATTCGTTATCATGCTCTAAAAAATAGCAGAAATTTACTGTTCTTTGCTAAAAAGGAGGTCCAACAAACTAGATTTTGGAATAAGAAGACTAATCCAAGCAAATCAATGATTATTATGAACTTCTAAATATTTTCCAAGGATGAAATAATGCTTTTGATCCTGAAAAAGAACTTACATCAACCATTTAACTCAATCATACAACAAGAAATCATTAATACTAAATGCAAAAATAGAAAGAAATAAAAACTAGAGATGCATGTGAATAAGCAATGAAAAGAAGGAAAGAAGATGATACAAAAGGGCTTTGGGATTCCTGGGATGGCCAAGCCCAAGGAAACTCAGAGACCTACGGAAGAGAACAAGATTTCGAAGCTAAACATGACACCAATCTTCATTATTTTCATCAATAAAATTACATCCCTGCAAGAAAATACAATGGAGTTGCAAGAATATAAGCTCTCTCCACAATAACACTAATGAAAATCCCCCCCTAGAGGAAAATTCGACTTGGTACTTATACAAAATGATTAGGAATCATTTCCCATGAATGGAGGAAGCTTTCCCCACCAAAATCCTTTGATTAGTGGATCTAGTCCCCAGTACTAGGAATTTGCATTAAATGGCAGGGAGCACATTCCTAGATTTTCTCAATCATTTCCTAGAGGCAAATTTGACTTGGTACTTATACAAAATGATTAAGAATCATTCCCCATGAATGGAGGAATTTTTCCCCACCGAAATCCCTTGATTAGTGGATCCGCTCCTTTGATTAGTGGAACACATTCCTAGATTTTCTCAATCATAGAGTTCCATAATTTGTGCCATAATTCCATAATCCTCCAGTAGGAGGATTATGATCCTCCAGTAGTAGGGAACAAGTCCCTAAATTATCTCCTCCTCCAACTCTTCATAATCTGCCCAATATTCTCATAATATTCCACAAAAATAAATAATATTAGGCACAAATATTCAATTATTCATAAACCTTCTTAATGAATATATTAAAGTTAAAAATAATGTTATCTAATGCAAAAGGAGAGGTTTAATGTGCTGAAGGATGGTCATAGGCCTTAATTTATGTTTTAAACTAGAGGCATGGGCCTTAATTTATGTCTAATTTAGAGGTCCATCATACCCCTTGATGAAAGTGTTACTCATCTTGTGAACAACTTAGTGATCTCATTGTGCCTCATCCATAGCCCTGGTGGCCTCTCTTTTGTGCATTAAGAATATTGGCTGTAAGCTCTGCAAGGACAAGCCAAAAAACATATTTGTGCAAAGAAAAATCCTTGTTTCTTAAGACCATTAGTTTTCCTTATTCCTCTTATTCAAGATGGTTCTTGATTGTTTTTTCAGTTTGGCAAGGTCTTCCACACCCTTACCAACATTCTGCTACCTTGTTCCACCATTTATTTGCCTTAAGACTGCTTCTTGTATGATTTCTGGGTCACTATAATTCCTACAGGATCATCCTCTAGAAAACACAATCCCTTTGTAAACTGAAATAAAGGAGTGGAAAAAATGACATAAATAGTGGAGGAATGAATGGTAATGATTGGTAAAATAAAAATGTGAGTGACAGGGGTCTCTTTGTGATCCTCCTTTGCTCTTTGACCATCCTTTTTGCTGACATGCAAATGGAAATTTCATGAAAATGGAGAGGATGCTCTCTTTGTTTTTTTTTTTTCAAGAATGAAATGGGATAGATGAATAATGAATAGAAAGTGAATATTAATTGGATAGAGGGCTTGGAGTGTTGCGGTGAGCTTGGCCTTTGCAAAAATTTCTTCTTTTAACTACTGTCCTCATTCCTTGAAATCATTTCCCTTCATAATTTGACTTTTCAACATAGCATGAGTGAAGGAGTGAGATGCAATCAACTAGTTGAAGGTGGCTGAAACTACTGACCCATATTTAACTCATAAAACCTCATCTCTCATGCATTGACAACAAATTTCTAACTATAATATGCTCAAGAGAAGAGGTCAAGAATATTGCATACCTGTACTTACCTGATGGTTGTTGGAGAGACATGCATGCTGCTGCTGAGTTGATGTTGATGTGCAGGTGTTGGATGGTGATGTTGTTGCTAAGTTCTGGAGGAGCTTCTTTGACCTCTAGATCTCCTTTAAAACTTCAATATCAATCCTGTAGGTGTTGTTCTGTATCCTGTAGGTTTATAGGACAATGACTTGTTTTGTCCATATCTCCCAAACGGTAGACTGAATTGAGCTGAAAACTTTTGAGCATGTTGCCATCATCATTATGCACCTCCCCATAGAAAAATTTTGGTCAATGGATGCACGGATCTCGAGAAAAACTAAAAGTGGATGAAGGTGATGCAGGCCTATTTCTTGGAAACCATGCATTGGAATTTTATCCAATTGCTTGGGCATGTTACCATAATCCATATGCATCTCCCCATGAAACAAATTTTTAAATGGATGTACGGATATTGAGAAAATGCAAAAATGGCTGAAGGTGATGGAGGCCAATTTTTTGGAAACCGTGCACTGGAATTTGTCGAAACTGCTTGAGCATGTTACCATCATCCATATGCATATCCCTCTGAAACAGCTTGGCAAATGGATACATGGCTTTCAAGTTATGGCAAAAACAGATTTTTGCTCTATGTATTTTTGTATCCTGTAGTAAAACAAAGTATCCTATAGTTTTTTAGGACAGCAAGGAAAATGAGTGGTAGAAGCTTGATAATGATGGGTGGATGGTGAAAATAGATGAGGGTGATGGATTGACATGGCCTTGGCCTTGTTGGAACATTTAAGCGAAGTAGGAGAAAGTCAAAATTTGACTTCTTCTTACTAGGCTTGACCAATTTTCCTTTTGGTACCAACTTTGTTCTTGTTGCTTGCAGATGTTGGAGAGTACATGCATGCATGGAGCAAGGATTCTTTTATTTTTTTCCTTTTTTTCTTCTAGGCCTACTAGCCGCCTCAATGAGGTTTTCAACTAGTAAGTCTTCTTAGGTGCCTCAAAGGAGGTTTTCACCTAGGATCTTTTTTTTTTCCAACCCATTGACCGTCTCATGGAGGTTTTCAATTAATGAGCCAATCTAAGGCACCTCCAAGGAGGTTTTCACCTTAGATTTTTTTTCCTCTTATTTTTTATTTTTATTTTTTTCTTCTACCCTACCCTACTTGAAAAACAAAATCACTTTCAATTATAAGAATACTTCCAATGGAGCCATGTGCACATCAAGATGACAGACAAAATGATGTGGAGGCTTGAAATGTATGCTTTGACATGTACCTGGATTTCAGAGACAAAATGATTTGACTTTGAAAGGATCAAGCATAGTTGAGGAAGAGAGTGATGCTGCAACTTAGTGATTGTCTGGAACCATATTTCAACATAGTTGTGATGCCTCTGGTCCACTTGCTGATTTAGATAATTTTGTATGTCTTTTTCTATTATGACCTTCAAATCTTCCTCTTTTTACTAATTGTTCTCTTGAATACATGGAGGATTTGATGGTAGCCATGAGGGAGTTCTCTCAATCTCTGATTTTGATGTCTGCTCTTCATCAATCGCAACCCATGGTTCTGTGGTCTTCTTATTTGAATCTTCTTCTTTTGGATGTGGTCCTTCAATGATATCAAGATGATCTCTTTTTTGCAATACTCTTCCTGAGCTATGGTGAATACCATTGATCTCAAGAGGAGATGTTTGGAAGTGTTGTACCTCAGCATTGTAAGTGGGCTGAGCTACTTCAATGTGTGGGTTTGGGAATGGTGGTACAGGTAGTTGAGTGGGAGTGTATATTTGAGATGGATGTGGATGGGGTTGTGGTTGTGGTGGAGGTGAATGGTAAGGATAACATGGAGTTTGGTATGGAGGATATTGTGGATGGCTCCCATAAGTTCCTTGCCAACCTTGTTGCCAAGATTGGTTTTGGGGTTGAGATGACCAATGTTGCCAAGGAAAGGGTGTGTTCCAATTACTTTGAGGTGGATGTGCTTAAGCTTGAAATTCTGAATTAGGCGCTTGCATCATATCAGCCTGAATAGGTTGCTATGGTCGTCTTGGATCTACATAACATTGTTGTATTGGTGATTGACTTGCTCCATTTTCCTCTTGGTAAACTCCTTCAACCTTGGTAATGATGGACAATGTTTAACATCATGTGATTTTACAACACAAATATCAGCATTTTCTTTTCCTTAATCTTGCATTCTTAACATTTCTACTTGTTTTGTTAGATTGCTAAGAATTTCTGTTTTAAAATCATCAAACAACTTTCCAAGTTTAGCTTGACTTACTGATCTTGATGCTAATTTACCTACTCTTGCTTTTCCTCTTGATATGTGTTTTCATGTTTCACAAATTTCCTCAAATTATAATTGATATACATCACCTCTACTCATGAGATTAAGGAGATCAATCCACTCATCCCTAATTGTAGTAAGTAAGAGGGTTTTTAGTGTGTCGGATCCTAAATGATGTAGTTTTCCCATCTTAACATTGTACATGAACCTCTCTATTAGATCCTCAAGGCTCTCATCTTCTCTTTGATTCATTCTAAAGATTTCTTCTTTAAGATCATGATATTTATATTTTTCTATAAATATATTTTGCATATCATTCCATGATATTATTGAATTAGTCCCTAAACTAATGAACCATTTAAGAGCTCTATCCTTCAAAGTTGTAGGAAACAATCTCATTTTTTGAGTTTTTAGTAAGTAACCATAAGATCTACAAACAATCTCAAATTCAAAGAGAAAGGTTTTTGAATCCTCTGACCTTAGACCATGAAATTTTGGAAGAAAATATGGAGGGATGTTCTTCATGTGCACACTACCATCAGTGTCTTGAATGGGAAATCCGAGAGGAGCTTCCTCATCATCTTCATCCATTTCTTCTACATTCTTTGCCATCTTTTTCTTCTACTTGCAAAAGCGAATGGTGATGTGGCTCTTACTGCACCACGTGACCAAATGGGGGGGTGAGTTGGTGTTGGATATTTTTTTGTTCTTATGATTGAATGAAAACACTAATGCAATGCACTTTCCTATTTTTGAAATGAAATATGCCTAATGCAATTATTTTTTGTTTTTGCAAAAAGTAAAAAGAAACGAATCAACTAGGGAAGAAAACAATGCATACTTTGACACCTCATCACACATCACAAGGAACTTATCGAAGCCATCCACAATATCCGCAGTATTTTCCTTAATATCCTTCATACCAAACTGCATGTTATCCCTACCATTCATCTCTACCACAACCACAATCCCATCCACATCCATCTCAAAAATACACTCCCACTCAACTACATGTACCACCATTTCCAAACTCAAACATTGAAGTAACTCATCCCACTTACAATGCTGAGGTACAACATTTCCAAACATCTCCTCTTGAGATCAATGGTATTCACCATAGATCAGGAAGAGTAATCCAAGCAACTCAATGATTATTATGAACTTCCAAAGCTTTTCCAAGGCCATGGATGAGGCAACACTTTTAGTAGGGGGGTATGATGGGCCTCTAAATTAGACATAAATTAAGGCCCATGCCTTTAATTTAAAACATAATTAAGGCCTATGACCATCTTTCAGCACATTAAACCTCTCTTTTTTGATTAGATAATTTATTTTTAACTTTAATATATTCATTAGGAAGGTTTATTAATAATTGAATATGGGTGCCTAATATTATTTATTTTTTGTGGAATATTATGAGAATATTGGGCAGAATATGAAGAGTTGGAGGAGGAGATAATTTAGGGACTTGTTCCCTACCACTAGAGGATCAATAATAAATAATAAGTCAACAATATATTATGGAATTATGGCACAAATTGTGGAAATCCAATGATTGAGAAAATATAGGAATGTGTTCCACTAATCAAGGGAGCAGGTCGACCAATCAAGGGAGCAGATCCACTAATCAAGGGATTTCGGTGGGGAAAGTTTCCTCCATTAATGGGGAATGATTCTTAATCATTTTGTATAAGTACCAAGTCGAAATTGCTGAAATTTTTTGGGCATGTTACCATCATCCATATGCATCTCCCCATGAAACAACTTTTTGAATGGATGCACGGATATTGAGAAATTACAAAAATGGTTCAATGTGATGGAGGCCAATTTCTTGAAAACCATGCACTGGAATTTGTTGAAACCGCTTAAGCATGTTACCATCATCCATATGCATCTCCCTTTGAAACAACTTGGTAAATGGATGCATTGTTTTCATGTTATGGCAAAAACAAATTTCTTCTCTATGTATTTTTGTATCGTGTAGTAAAACAGAGCATCCTGTAGTTTTTTTAGGACAATAAGCAAACTGAATGGTAGAAGCTTGAGAATGATGGGTGGATGGTGAAAATAGATGAGGGTGATGGATTGGCATGGCCTTGGGCTTGTTGGAGGATTTGAGCAAAGTAGGAGAAAGTCAAAATTTGACTTCTTTTGACTAGGCTTGACCAATTTTTATTTTGGTACCAAATTGTTTTTGTTGCTTGTAGATGTTGGAGAGTACATGCATGCATGAAGCAAGGATTCTTTTATTTTTTCTCTTTTTTTTTTTCTTCTAGGCCTACTAGACACCTTAATGAGGTTTTCAACTAGTAGGTCTACCTAGGTGCCTCAAAGGAGGTTTTCACCTAGGATCTTCTTTTTTTTCTCTTTCTTTTTTCTTTTTTCAATGCACTGACCACCTCATGGATGTTTTCAATCAATGAGCCAATTTGAGGCATCTCCAAGGAGGTTTTCACCTTAGTTTTTTATTTTTTCGCTTATTTTTCATTTTTTTTTCTACCCTACCCTACTTGAAAAACAAAATCACTTTCAAGTATAAGAATACTTCTAATGGAGCCATGTTCACATCAAGATGATAGACAAAATGATGTGGAGGCTTGAAATGTATGCTTTGACATGTACTTGGATTTCAGAGACCAAATGATTTGACTTTGAAAATCTAGGAATGTGTTCCACTAATCAAGGGAGTAGATCCACTAATCAAGGGATTTCGGTGGGGAAAGCTTCCTCCATCCATGGGGAATGATTTTTAATCATTTTGTATAAGTACCAAGTCGAATTTTCCTCTAGGAAATGATTGAGAAAATCTAGGAATGTGTTCCCTGCCATTTAATGCAAATTCCTAGTATTGACGACTAGATCCACTAATCAAGGGATTTTGGTGGGGAAATCTTCCTCCATTCATGGGGAATGATTCCTAATCATTTTGTATAAGTACCAAATTGAATTTTCCTCTAGGGGGGATTTTCATTAGTGTTATTGTGGAGAGAGCTTGTATTCTTACAGCTCCATTGTATTTTCTTGCATGGATGTAATTCTATTGATGAAAATAATGAAGATTGGTGTCATGTTCAGCTTCTAAATCTTGTTCTCCTTCAC
The DNA here is from genome assembly GCA_031772625.1 of Pinus tabuliformis. NCBI lineage: Eukaryota > Viridiplantae > Streptophyta > Pinopsida > Pinales > Pinaceae > Pinus > Pinus tabuliformis. The sequence continues at coordinate 401,040,966 of CM062805.1, read as the reverse complement.
AGGTCTCTGAGTTTCCTTGGGCTTGGCCATCCTAGGAACCTCAGATCCATTTTGTATCATCTTCTTTCTATTTATGCAATTCCTAGTTCTTTCTATTTCTGCATTTATATTAATGATTTCTTGTTATATGATTGAGTTAAATGGTTGATGTAAGTTTTTTTTGCAAGATCACAAGCATTATTTCATCCTTGGAAACTCTTTCGAAGTTCATAATAATCATTGAGTTGCTTGGATGCTCTATATGTTTTTTTTTCAAGAATGAAATGGGATGGATGAAGGATGAATAGATAGTGATATGAATTGGATGGAGGGCTTGTAGTATAGTGGTGAGTATTCCCACCTATCATGCAGGTGACTCGGGTTCAATCCCAAACAATGGCGCCAGAATGTGATGCGCCTCGGTATTGCAACAAGAATGTTGCAACTCCCAAGGCTACCAACTTTAATTATCAACCTGGGGTTCGTAACAACTTATGATGTATCGGCACTATATTTGCAACATACAATGTGTCCTTCCTTTGCTATCATCATGTAATGGAGTGCATGTACTAAAGTCAAATCCTAAACTAATTTTAGAAATGAAATGTTTGAAATGGAACCTTAACCTATTGCAAGAAAGAAAGTACAAGGAAGGAGAACGAAATCAAATGCTAAAACACACCATTTTCTAACTAACAGCTAAGAGGTTTTACTTCAAAAGAATGCTAAATTATCATGAACCAAATGATACTATCTAAGCATGGAAGTAAGAAGCATCAAACATCACTAATGTGCAAGTAAAGGGACTGAAATAAATCTATTTTTGTCTTTTTGTCTTTTCATGCAAAATCAAGTATGCAAACTAATTTCCTTTGGTGATGTGGTAGGTGAATTAAGGATGTTGGAGGTTGGATGGAAGGGTTAGGAGATGTTTGGATGGTGTGGGAGACCCTTGGGAGGATTTTGGTGACTTCCTAGAGGTTTTCTCTCAATTCGGCCTCAAAACAGGCCATTTTAAGAAAACCTACAGGATGTACTAGAAACCTACAGGATGATCCTGTAGGAATTACAGTGAACCTACAGGATACAGCCGAGAGAAAAATGTGAGGTGTTGGAGGTGATGGGAGGCTTAGGAAAGGTGTTTTATGGGTGGAATGGAGTGGGAAATTTCCTAGGATCACTCGAAACTCAAAACCAAAGTTGGGAGATGGATGGATTCGCTCAAAAATCTTGGAGAAGTTTCCTTGTGAAATGATGAAATTGATGAGGGTTTAATGACCAAGAAAATAAAATCCAAATTAGATGGGACAAATTTTGTTATTAACTAGGATGTCTTAAGTCCCTATTCCAATTAGAATCACTCAAAAATACCTATGTTAACCCATGCAAAAAAATAAAAAACATTACTAGTCGAAAATCTAGAAATTTGAGAACTAGTGAGCTAGTAAATCTAAAAAATGTCTAACCAAATCAAGTGAAAATGTAATGTGGTAATTTTCATTATGAACTAGAATTTTTTTTGGATCTAATGTAAGTGGAATCAATTCAATTGAAGCTCGTTATCATGCTCTAAAAAATAGTACAAATTTACTGTTCTTTGCTAAAAAGGAGGTCCAACAATCTAGATTTGGGAATAAGAAGACTAAACCAAGAAACTCAATGATTATTATGAACTTCCAAAGCTTTTCCAAGGATAAAATAATTATTGTGATCCTACAAAAGAACTTACATCAACCATTTAACTAAATGCTACAACAATAAATCATTAATACTAAATGCAGAAATAGAAAGAAATAAAAACTAGAGTTGCATGTGAACAAGAAATGAAAAGAAGGAAAGAAAATGACACAAAAGGGCACTCAGGTTCTTGGGATGGTCAAGCCCAAAGAAACCCAGAGACCTATGGAGGAGAACAAGATTTAAAAGCTAAACATGACACCAATCTTCATTATTTATATCAATAGAATTACATTCCTGCAAGAAAATACAATGGAGCTGCAAGAATACAAGCTCTCTCCATAATAACACTAATAAAAATCTCCCCCTAGAAGAAAATTCGACTTGGTACTTATAAAAAATGATTAGGAATCATTTCCCATGAATGGAGGAAGCTTTCCACACCAAAATCCCTTGATTAGTGGATCTAGTCCCCAATACTAGGAATTTGTATTAAATGGCACGAAACACATTACTAGATTTTCTCAATCATTCCCTAGAGGCAAATTTGACTTGGTACTTATACAAAATGATTAATAATCATTCCCCATGAATGGAGGAAGCTTTCCCCACCGAAATCCCTTAATTAGTGGATCTGCTCCCTTGATTAGTGGAACACATTCCTAGGTTTTATCAGTGATTGGAGTTTCATAATTTGTGCCATAATTCCATAATATCTTGTTGACTTATTATTTGTTATTGATCCTCTAGTAGTAGGAAACACTTCTCCCCTCAACAACTTCAAATGTGTAAAATACATTCCTACACTCTACCTTTGATACACAAGCCTAGGGAAAATGATGGATAGACACAAAGGTGAAATGTTGTAGTATTTAAGATGCTAAAAAAAAAATTTAAACTTTGCAATACTAAAAACTGACGAGTTCAATCTCTACACTTGAAACAAACAATCAACAATAATGTTGCAAAAAGGAAGTAAAATTGGACTCCTCCCCACTTGTCATGCTAACCATATGCCTAGTACTTAGAATGTATTCCATGATAGAATTTGATTTTAGATATTTATTTTTCATCATTCTCCCATAAAGTTCTTGATAAAACTTTTTATGGCCAAGGCATTTGCAAAAAAAAAATATATTATTCATTTTATTGAATTTCATTTTTGCAAGGATCAGAAAATAAATTAAACACGGTTCAAAAATGAACATTATGCATTGAAGTTTTTTGTTATGCCAATCCAGGACAATCAATGATTACTTACGTGTTATACAATATAACGTTGAACAAATTCTTCCAAAGGAAAATGAATGTACCTAGAAGGACAACAAACAATGAAGCATATTATATTGCACTGATAGAAGGCTTAGGAACAACTAGGGAGTATGGATCCAATGGAATTGTATTCTTCACCAATTATGAACTTGTGTGCAACCAGATGAAAGGCATGTACCAAGTCAAAAAGGAGAATTTAAAACAATTGCATAGAGAAGCAAAAATTATTGCTAGTCAATTTCAATCATTTAGCATAAGTCATTGTGTAAATTTTAATAGGATGTCTAGTGAGCTATTGTATGGGGCAATGCAAATTCAATATTTGTGTGTGAAAGATGAATTGGTGTTTAGAAGCACTCCATCAAAATGTATTGATGGACATTGTAAGATATCTTTGATATGTGTGTGTTTTTTAGTTATAAATGTGGTGTCTTTAATGACCATGTGTTTCTTTCAATACTATACTAAGTGTGCCCCCATTGTGTAATCACAACTTTGTGAATTATTAGGTGAATTAGCGGGACCTAACAAGTTTCATAAAATTTTGTATTTAATTCTTAAGATGTGCACTTTAGAGTTTGTGTTTTTAGTCTTAAGTGTATTTGAAATGAAGAATTACACCAAATAATTTTGAAGAAACCCTTAGATAGTTACATTTATTTGTCTTATTAATTTTTTGAATTCTTGATCTTTTTAAATTATAATTTTAAAGATTTTTAAATGCATGAGGCAACTTGGGTTTGTATATGTATATGTATATGTATATGTATATGTATATGTATATATATATATATATATATATATATATATATATATATATATATATATATATATATATATATATATATCAAGGGTCTAGATCATCACATGAGCAATCAACACCTGGTTGTTCGAGGCCTAAACGTGATAGAGCACCAATTGAATCTCGAACATTGACTAGAGGGAAAATTTCTATGCATGTTGATGAGATTGGTCATGGATCGAGGAGAGTATCAGATGAATCAGGGGAGGGCCATCGTTCATTACATCATTATAGTGGTATATATATGTTTATGTGCATACTTAAATGATATTCCTAGAATCATATGTACATATTGTTGGACACCTATTCCACTAAGGGCTATGGTGAGGACGTTGAATAGTCAAAGGGAATCCAAGAGACCTTGGAAGATAAATCCAAGAGTCACAAGAGTTTTTTATAAATGTATACCATGTGAATAAGAGATGCATTCAATGCTTATCCTTCATAATTTTCCTTCGCCATTGTTGTGTTTCACATGGTATCAGGGTTGGTACATTCATAACTTGCTCAATATTTTGTGAGCCGCTTGTTTTTGTGGCCTTTGTAAACCTGGGCTTCTATGTCTCAAAGTTACTGATTTGACTACTTGCTTTCTACTGAGTAAGTCATGAATTGCAGAGGATGTGCATTAAGATCCATTTTTGAAGGCTGCAATGGTATGCATTTTGAATTGCATTGATGGAATGGTCGTGCGTTCAAGTTTGAGTTGTGGGTTTTATTATATGTGCATTGAGTTTTGTATTAAATGTTGAGTTATGTGAATTATGGTTGAACTTTGAAGTTTTGTGCATTGATTCATTTCTGGTGTGCTAGTTCATATATAATGGTTCATTCGATGGTTTATATGAATCAGTTCCTTGGATGATTTTTTGCGATGAAGTTTTAGAGTTATTCCTCTGTCCCATGCTCAATAGGGATATCAGACTAGACTAGTCATAATGCTAATATTTGCTCCATTCTTTGTTGGATTGTCCCTCTATCATATTCTCTACTATATGATGCTTCTTTCTGTCACATTCTTTTCTCTAGAGCACTACCTTTCTGCCATATTATCCTATTTATAGGTTTGTCTCTCTGTGTATGCATGGGAAACCCTAGCTACATTTCAATTGTCATAGTCCAAACCCGTGTTCTCTACTTCACACTGTTGGCTTAAGGGGGCCTGACCCAGGTTTAGAATTGTTTGTGCCAACCAAAAAAACCCTAACTGCTAGCCCTTTCAGCAATAACCTGCATAGTACAGGCTGCAGTCTCACTCGAAGCAATATTGGGGGATGCTAGAACCAGGTTTCTGCATCCAGAGACAATGTGATAAGTGGTCTTAATCTCTTGTGGCTCAGATCTTCCTTCACAGAGATCGATATCCTTCTCTGGCCTGATAATGTAACTCTAGTAAAACGGCTTCTAGACCTTCACGAAGGTTTGCTATCAATCTTTGAAGATGCTAAAGAGGCAAACTTTCCACTTTCGCACACTAATCAGTACCCCTAGATCTGCCTTCGCGCAAATATATCCAATTCACTAGAAATCATAACAGAATTAACCCTTAACTTCATGAAAACAAATAATCATTTAAGTCATGCATAAATACAATAAATTTAGTAGATTCATGCAAAAATTATACATTATTCTACGAAATTATTGAATGACAGAAAATAACATAAACAAAATTCAAAATAATACTCAGATGCAAGATATTTCTTCAAAATCAGTCTTTATTCAGTTCCAGTGTTCAATTTATAGACTTTTCCACCATTCACACTCAATTGCAAACTTACCAAGGCATCCTACATACTTAGCTGTAGGAGCCTCCCTCTTTCACCTAAGTACAAGAAAATAGAGCTTTCTGCCTTAGCACTTTTCCAAAACAACAATCTTCATTCCCAGTTATCCCTAAGACTTGCTATGACTCAAATATATATAGATTTCTTCAATACATTACCATGGTCCACGGACCATGGGTGAGTCTAAAAACTGACCTATTCCTTACCCAAATAAGGGGCTAAAAACCCCTTTTCCTCCTATATAGTTGCATGCTCCGCATCCACTTTTCACAAAGACTTTACATTCTTTACAAAACTTTTACAAAATTGGGATAGACTAACCCCCAAAACTGACCCTAGGGACCCTATCCTAACACACACCATTACAAATATGGTGACTCACCCTTGATTCACTCAGCTGGTACCTTGATCTTGCTGTGGAGGCCACCTAGCTCAACCTGTAAAGCTGCAATATCAACAATGCTCTACATTGCGGCATACTACACTTCCTCGACCAATTTCTCTGTCATCGCACCTTCCACTGCTAGGCGCATTGTCATTTGAGTCTGTTGTAGTAACTTTAACTTTTCCTGAAGTGATGGAGTAAGCTGGCAAGCATCCTTTATCCAAGGTTGTAATTTGGCCTTTAGAAGGGCCTCTTTTCTATGTAATTCTTCCATCTGTGCTTGTAGTTGCTTTCCTTCTGGCAAATTTGCGAGGCGTTGCCCTAGTGCCAAAGTGTGTGTAGTCACTCGGACTTCATCATACTTGTGCTGTGTCTCCCTGACATCTATGTTTAGCCTCTGCAATTTTGGGTCCTCCTACAGGTTCATTCACAACTCCATGGCTTGGTAAAACATCATGCCACAGTTTGTGACTGTAATATCCAATGTGCCCATATTTTCTTTGATCACTGCTCCGCGTGGTTCCCGAACCTCTGGCGGAGTAGTTGGCTGCAACTTTAGCTGCAATTCTGAGATCTTCATTTGAAAATTGAAGGTAGCTCTACTGATCTCATCCTTTGATGCGCAGACATCAACAACTAATTTTCTGACTTTTACGGTAACTACGACATCCTCCGGGATGTTCAACTCAGGAACCGTCTTGCATGCCTACTCAATTGCCGTCTCTAGACTCTAACTTTGCGCTTTTAGTTCATCATTTTCTTTTAGCACTTGGGCTTTCTCCGTGAACATATGTTCACTATTCACCTTCAACTCACTTATGACTCCAAGGGTGTGCTGCTCTCTGATCCGTAACTCATTTGAAACCCCCTGATGCAATGCATGGAGGGTTTGAAGTGGCAGCATGACCAAGTTGACTCCGATGTCCTTCACTATACTTAACACAATGTGGTCCTCATCTGTCTCCACATGGATCAATCCTTCGGCTAAAGGTATGACTCTAAGGTCCAGAGTCCATTCCAATTCTGTTACTATCCCACTTCCTTGTGCCAAGCTCACTTGCACCCCGCTCGCTTGCCCAACGCTCTCTTGAATCGTACCAGTCTAGATCTGTAGCTCACGCAGATCCTTCTAGGAACTCCCCAACGTCTGCATGTATTGTTTCTTGAACTGCTGCCACAACTCTGTTGTGGTATCTCTGACCTTGTCACCAATCTCGTCAAAATCCCCTTTGGTGAGGACCATCTGGTAGATGTGCGTCTGCTTATCGTGCTTATGTTTCTTTTGGGGCCCATTAGTTTACTCCTTTATATGCTTCTTCAAGGTGAAGGGATTTCTCTTCTCCTCTCCATTGCCTCCTTCCTACCGTGAAATTTCCTGCTCATCTGTATGCTGCGAAGCTGATTTTTCGACTTCTTCTGTATCTGTGCATTCTTTCTCAGCATGCTATTTTGTAGTGCGCTCCTTCTTGGCACACTCTTTATCACAAATACCTTAGCAATAACTTATTTCCTCTTCTACTCAACCAAAGTTCACGTTGCCTTCTGAGCTGCTTCTTTTCGCTTCTACGAAGTGGTCGACTACGCAACAAAACTTTCTGCACCTTTGATGGTACCTACACCAAGCTCCGTGGGTTCGAGCCACTCCGCTGTCCAACTCCCCACGATATCTTGTACATTTGTTTTTGATACTAAATATGGCAGCTTGTGCCAGAGGTCCTTTGGGTCCTTCCGTGCCCTGATTGAAACGTTGTGGAAATCGTCCTTAAACTCTACGAAGGCCATCAACTACTCGAACAAGGTTGGGGACAACCTTGGCCGCTGACTGATAATTGTCCTTAGGTCCATCTCCATCAAAAATCAATAAATTTTTTATTCCTTAATCCTCTCTAGATCATTTGTTGACCATAGCGAAGCGAACTTCGCTGCCTCTCGTAAGTCTTCTAGATGCGAGGGAAATTGACTATCCTTCGGTAATCTCCATGTGACTAATACAATTGAGAGTAAAAGCCACGCATAATGGAAGGGCTTGCTTTCCTCCTAAGCTTTGCAATAGTTTGCGAGGAACTCCTTGCACAGATACTTCGCCCATTTATATTGAACTCCTTTCATGCACTGGGTAGCTAATGATACTACAGGCACTGGAACTTCGTCCGTGTGGCATTTTCTCATGATCTTCCCTGCAAGAATCTAGGCAAGAAACTGCACTACCTAGTCCTGAATGGAGCGATAGAATATTCGTGCGACTTCTTTACAAGACCATATTCTACCTTTCACCTTATTAGCCAACTCCTTTTCGCTAGTTTTCCCTCCAAATTCCTTGGCAGGGTCTGCCCCTTTGTAGGGAAACTTCGTTATTCGATGAATTAGCATATATGTGATTGGGATGAGCTCCCCAAGCCATAGGCACCCATCGTACACCAGTGCGAGGAGCTGGAATACACACACGATGTTGATTATTGATCTATGAAAATGTGGCACTCAAAGCATGTGTAGCAACCCAGCCTGCTCAACACCTCTGACCCACTTCATGGGTTCCAACCACGTAACCCCAGTCTCTTCGTAGTAAATCTTCATCATGTACTTTCTAGTCACCAAATGTGGGAATTTCTCGTGGTCTGCGAGGTCCCAATCTTCCATCTTTAGCATCGAAATGCGCGCTAAGGTTGTGCCTTCAAATTCCACTTGTTCTGGAAACAGGGGCATTGAAACCATGAATTTCCTAGAATCAGGGTCCTTTGTGACTTTTTTTCCCTTCCGTGGAGGGATATACTCCGAGAGCCATGTGATAGGCTCACCCTCCTCAGCATCTAACTCCTCTGTGCCTTGGAATTCTTCTTCCTACAGATATACCACTTTCTCCGAATGTTTATCTTTTTTCTCCTTTTGTCAGACCTCGGGGTTCATCCTCAGTGAATGTCTCACCGACATCAGTTTCTTCCATTTCTCTTTTATGGTTGATTGTTTCAGCCTAGGCAACCTCAACATCATAGGAACAATAGTTGTAGCTTCCATACCTAATATCTTAGGGGCCTCCACGTCAGAGACGACAGCTTTAGAACTCATGGCTTATGCGGATTTTGTGGCTGTCATTTGTTGGAAAATATTTCTTTGGTTAATTTTAGGTAATGTTGTGAAGACTAGACTGGCTATCAAGTCCTCCCAAACCTTATGATTCATACAGTGACAATAATAGGGTTCAGACACAATTCTCAGAATGCAAAGTGTTCTTCGGAAGACCAACATGCTCAATTTATAGAGGGTTTTGCATTCAAATATGACTGTTCCCTCCAATTTCTAACCATAAATGCATCTTTGGCAGCCGATCTTCAAATATTTTCACCATAAATGGTGCCCACCCACTCCTCTTAACGGAATTTTGGCCATCAAATCATGAATAGTAACTCCAACGGATACTTTTGGACCCCTCTGCATGGCACCATCCTCCATGGCGTAGCTCATCCAGTGCGGCTTCACCTGTCGCAATCCTATCTTCCGTCACCTAGCCTCCCTACTACATTTTTCACCTTGTCAGGCAGCATAGTTTATAGTCCAACTACTTGGATTACTAAGACTATCCTACTTCCATATAGTCATTGTGCAGGGGTAGAATCCCCTGTCTAGAGCTTCAACCTACTTCCATTCACTTTCCCATGGAACGGTTCCCCATTCAACTACGCGAGCTGAACTTTGCCACCATCCGGGATATCCTTAATAACATATGGCCCCAACCAGTGCATTTGAAATTTCCTTGGAAATTTTGTGAACTTGCTATAGTATAGCAGTATTAAATCACCTATCTTAAAAGTGCACAACTTAGTATGCCTATCGTACCATGCCTTCTCTCATTCCTTTTTCACTTGCTAGTGAAATCCTGTAAGAAAAAAATCCTCTTCTAATTCCATGATCTGCACGAGCCATTCCTCCAAGATCTCGTGATCCACCATTCCTGTTGTTAGTGTCAGTATCTTCATCCCTCCATCAGTGATCAAATTCTCTTGTTGCATTGCATGTTAGGTGTCTCACTCAATCAGCTGCATTCCATTAGGGTCATGGATCATCTGATGGTAGGGGAATATTATACATTTTCCCTCATGTTTTTTACCTGCTGGCCCATTTTCATACATCTAGATCATCTGGAGTCATTTTTTGTCTTTAAATTTGCAAAAATCCTTTCTAGGGTTTTAGGTCTAGGGTTTCTTCAATAAGGTCTTGTTAACACTCAATAATCGTCAGCAAGTGCATGAGGAGGTCAAATAAAGTCTCATCAACAATAATTTCCATAATCACATGCTCAGTGATTGATTTTTCCTCAAAACCCTGTTTTGAGGAAAAACAGAGTTCTTTATGTTTCATGTACTAAATTTGATGTAATTTCATTTTTTCCATATGTAGTAATTTCAGAGGCCGCCTTGGTCACCTTGCCAAAGCCTCTGCAACTCCACCACCTACAAAACAAACAAAAAGTCAAAGCATTCAGTCCATCAAAGGAAAAAGTAAAGCAAACTGCCCAAAACAGAGTTTTAAAAGAAAGTGAAATGAGCAAAACATTAGAAGAATGGGTTTTTGTAAATGAAAAATCAAAACCATATGTATATAAAGAATTTTTCATGTTTAAAAAGTTCATTTGTGCTCAAGGGAGAAAGAGTGAGCAATCAAAAAATTGTTTTGAGGCAAAGGAGGAAAAATCGCAGCAAAATTGACATTCTCCCTGGCGCGGTGCACCTGGGTTAGAGCGCGGTGCACCGAGCCAGCGCGACGCACCGAGCAGTAGTTTACAATGCAATTTTATAAGGGCGAGACACACCCAGGCACACCTATGAGGTGGCACGGCGCACAGCTCTACAAGGCTCGAAATCGCTCACAACTTCCTCCAAACTCTCAAAATCGCTCATTCCTCATTGTCCAAGTAAGTTGACACTCCCTCACGGCCAATGAATGATGTTTGCTTAGTGTTCATGGTGATTCAAAAGGAAAAATTGAAACCCTAATTACTTGTATAGTTTGTTGAAAAACCACTGCCTAGGGTTTATATATTGCTATTTTGCTGCTAAATCCCACCCCTCTCATTCTCACTCTCTCACTCCCTCACTTCATTTTCTCCCTCCCTTTACATTCCTATTTACCTATTCCCTGTTCTCCATATCCCTAAAACTACTAACCCTAATCCCTAAATCTCATTACCCTAAACCCTAATTGCTATCCCAAACCCTAAATATTATTCCCTAAACCCTTTCATTCCCCAAAAACCCTACAAACAACATACCCAACCTCTCATACACAGTCCCTCCACATTCCCTCCACAGTCCCTCATAAATTCATATCTTTGGCAACAAAAACCTATTGACACCATAAAATCTCTTCATACTCATCTAAGAAAACCCAAGCATTGGCAAACATGGAGTCAGATTCTTCCTATGACAGAAATGAGGAAACAGTCAGTGACTCTTCCAGAGAAATTCATGCACCAAGGAGGCCTCATAAGAGTGGAAAACATAACCGGGAGGAGCCTACTTCACTTGCTGAGCTGTTGGCCTATCCTCTTGCTGTCACATGCTTCCAACATCAATCCTGTTATCAATTTTGTGAGATGGTGGAAAGAGTCAAATACCACCATGAGTTGGCCAGACTGTTTGTGCTCCATCTTCACAATGGCCAAGTCAATTTGGCAGGTGTGACATTCACCTTGACACCTGAGACAATTGCTCAAGAAACAGATATTCTGAATGAAGGTGAGCAGTGGAATAAGGGGCAGCTGGTAGACAAATATCATTATGAGCCTTATCTCAAGGCTGGTTTTTAGAGACATGTCAGTAGAGTTTTCCCATTCAAGTACCTACAGGACACATATGCTCCCTTGATGAAACTCATAGTTAAATATTTCAGCTGTGAGGGAAGATTTTCTCGTTTGTACACCTATCATATCAGATTGTTGATGCACTTTACTAGGGTGAGGATGATGAAAATCCCCTATTTCATTTGTTGGAATATTGAGAAGATGACTACATTAGTGCAAAGGAGACCTCCTCATCAGTAGTATAACAGCATCTATCACTTTGCACTAATCAAAATTGTGGTTTTGCGTCAACTTGGTTTACTGAATGTGTCATTGGAGGATTTCATCTCACATGAGGTCTTTATAGGTCCTCAAGTGCCCCCATCAGTTTTTCATGAGGCAGGAGAGCCTTCACATTAGCAGGAGGTTCATGAGACACAAACCACTAGTGTGCTAGTGTTTGTCACATACCAAAAGGGCACTAGGAGATTGTTTGCAGCAACAAAACGAGTACTATCTCCACCCAGGGTGGAAGGGGTCTCGTTTCATCCATCAGAAGAGCAGGTACAGGACAAGGGTAAGAAACCCTTGAATGATGAGGGACCTTCAGGAGGTCAAGAGGCAGATTTCATTCTTATTCAAGATGATGACACTGATTTGAGCTCAAAGCTCAAAGAGATCATTCGGGAGCAGCAAGATGACATTCATCACTTGTCCCTCAACCTAGAAAGAGCCAAGTGGATAATTAATTATTTGGAGTAGAGGAACAAACAGCTAGAGGATCAGCAAACCATCATGGAGCTCAAAAACATAAAGTAAAACCGGCAAGCTACCAAGAGGAGGAAAATCAAGTTGATAACACTTGAACAAGAAATTCAAGCTGATCATGAATCTTGGCTTGAGAGGACAAACTTGCACTTGGAGAAGATGCTAGAGAAGGCCAACAGAGAGAAAAATATGTTGAGGCACATGGCATACCACTACTTGGCGAGAAACAAGGTGTGCAAAGCGAGAATCCGGATTTTGAAGGCCAAGTTGAAGAAAGCCATGAGGAAGAGAAAAGAGCAATATAGGCCTCAGTTCTTGGCTAAGGCTTCCTTAGCTCAACATAGCACCTGATGAAGAAGACTTAGCTCAAATTTCAAGAAATTTGGGAAACTTTTTGCAAATTTTGAATTTTTGGCCTAAAAAACAGGGCTTTCTGCCTGGTGCGCCGCGCCACTTGGCGCACGCTTTTGCTAGGGACCTCCTTTTGAGGAAAACTCAACATTTTTGGATTCCTCATGGAAAAATATGAATTCCCTCACGTGGAAAAGAAATTTTGACAAGTTTTGAGCTTCCAAAAAGGTCAAAAACACTCAAAAATGACCTTTCTGCCCTTTTTTGGCCACACAAGAAGTAGTGATGGGAGAACTCATTTTTGGAGAGGCAAATTGAGACCAAATTCAGAAATTCCACTTGTTCTGGAAAGTAGATAGGTAGACCTTTCTAACAACACCACTTGGAGCAAATTTGGTGCACAGGAAGGCCTCCAAAACTAGCTCCAAATTAGTGTAGTGCACAGGGATAGGAGCGCGACGCACAGGATGAAATTTTGTCATTTTGGCCAAAAAACTCTGTTTTTCACCTAGTTTCTTCACAGTTTGACTTTTCTATTTCTAATAGTCAAACTCATGATGTAATCTAATGTGACTTGATGGAATTTGATGTAAATATGTTAAAATTTCACTCATGGAGGTAGATACATCATGAAAAGGTAGTTTGAAACTGAATGAATCAGTTTCCTAGGTTTTAGAGGCAAGCTGTTCCACTGCCTACTTTTCAGTTCTCAGTTTAGATCTTGTTGAAACAGCTCCTAAACTTATGAATTCGACCCCTAAAGCCTAGCTTGAGTTTTTTTTTGCCTATATCTAGTAGTTTTTTAGTCATTGGTAAATGTTGGACTCTTGTGAATGCTTTGAGCATTATTGTACACTCATATCAACAGTTTGGCAAAGGAATAGACTAGGGCTTGCAACACTTTATGGGATTCTTGTGGCAACTCAATTTGAAGTGCTAAACCATTTTCCTACCTTGCCCCATAGAGATATCTGCAAGACTGTGTCCATTCCCTGGACCCAAATCTGCCTTTCACATTTGAGCCAACAAACCCATATTAAATTCAATCAAACTCCTCAGAGCACATACTTAGCCTAAAATTAGTCTTCACATCAGTCATCTCAAGCTTTATTGGCCATATTTTCCTGAGATTGACAAGGAGAGAGCCCTCTCCCGACCTGGTAGGGCTAGCTACCAGGTTAAGCATGGTTTGATGTTACCCTAGATCCTGCCTTTCTCAGCCTGAGGTAGATTTAGGCCCTAACATAGTGGCGACCATACTGGGGAAAAATTTTATTATCATTGTTTTGCTTTGTAGACTACAGACGAAGCCTAAAGTTAGCCAGGTATCCTTTGAAACGCTCTTGCTTTGCATTAGCGAAAGTAGATGAATGCTACTTCAGTCAATCTCTGGTCTAGTTTATAAACTGAACATCTGATCTAAATGATTACCCCAGTATCATTAAGCAATTCTAGACTTTGGATGATGAGTTTAGAATTTGATAGGCTGAACAAGTTGATTTTGTCTGTTTGATTTTTGGGAATAATTCAACACACTGGCTTCCAGATGATACACCAAGGCCAATCCTGATCCTGATCCTCCTCCTGTGTATGAAAACCCAAATCTTATCCCAAGAATTCTCCAACAAGAATGTTCTGTGATTCCCGTGTTCAAATCTCGTTCATGTCCTGTTGTTTTTGAATATCTTGAAGATCTTTAATTTGATGAACGTTTTTATCTGTTGTTGTTTGAGACTAAATCTGAAAGTGTTGTTGGTTCTACTGTCTTAAATTTGGAGTTTGTCAAATATCTTGAAACTGAAAGGGAAAATAGATCAATTGATAGTTATATCTTGAATCTTCAAACTTCCATTATGGCTTTGAATATTCCTGAGTTCTTAGAATCTGCATCAAAAACTCTTGGTTCATCCGCAATTGCATCTAGTTCAAGAAATCCTACCAAAACTCCTTTCATTCCCACCATTCCCATGCAGCCCACTATATCATATCAGAGACCTCCTGTCTCTTCTCCCCCATCAACACCTCAAACATCTCGTATTTCCTCTCCTCCTTCGACACCTCATACACCAATTACATCATCAACTGCTATCATTGTTCCAACTCCTCCTACATCCCCAAGGCCAGTTGTAAATCCACCTAGAGCAATGGCTGCCCGATATGCACCCCTTGTGTTGCCTCAAAACTTGGATGCCATGCCCACTGACTACCAAAGCAAGATCCCATTGTTTGATGGCACTCCTCAAAGTATCACAGCTCAGCAGCATGTGGATAGGATGACTGATTTCTTTGACCTTCATGAGATTGATGCCGAAAATGTGACTATGAGATTATTTGTGCAAACTTTTGGAGGTGAAGTGCGGAAGTGGTTCAGAGCTTTGCTGGCTGCGAGTATCACTACACTGACCAATATTCAGAGATAGTTCTTGGATCACTGGGAGGTAAAGAAAAACCCTCTTCAAATCCTTTCTGAATATGAAAACATCAAGAGGAATGTTGGTGAGAGTGTCCAAGATTATTGTGTCAGATTCAACACTATTTACAATGCAATTCTTGCTGATATAAAGCCACCTATGGGGTTGGCTTTGATTAAATTTCCTGATGGCTTCGATCTTGACATGGAATATCAATTGAGGGAAAGAGATCCGGCTACATTGGAGGACATGCAAAAAATTGCAGTCAGTGTTGAGGCAAATTTGCTTGCCAAGAGAGCTAGAGCAAACGCCGAAAAGAAGGTGACCATAAAAGAGGAAGCTTCTTCCTCCGATCATTTTCTTCGCAAGATCGAGAAGATGTTTGATAGGCTCACAATTGTTGATTAGCCTGAAACACAAGTCAAAAAATCCAAACTTTCGTGGTCAGCAGCAACCATAATTCAGAATCAAGCAACGAGAACAAAGAGCACAAGACCAGCGGCACAGCAACAAGTAAAGACACCCCTACAACAGAATTTTGTACATGGTCTGAAATAAGATGATGATGAGAACATAATTGGTGAGGAGAATCATTTCTTTACATGTGATGATCTGCCCATTTATATCACCGAAGATGAAGAGTATTCAGAAAGCCCAGCTGTACAAAAGGACAAAGATTTCATCTTGGCAAATGAAACAATTCTTGAAGAAGAGTCTAATGAGTATCAGAGGGGATACATGAATGCTTTGACAGCCCAACAGTGACAATATTCACTTAGGATTAGAGAATTTCCCATCAATCCAATTCAGAAGAAGAAGGAAGTGTCACCGCCAAAGAACGATTCTCCAATAATGCAGAGAAAGGGAAAGGAAACAACTGACCCTACCACCAGTGAAACACAATCAGCAAATGAAAGATTAAATCAGCCAATTGTATCAAAGGAGAAGACTAAAAATAAGGATGCTCCAGTCAAAGAGGTAGAGAAAACATCAGCCTTTAGCTTAGAAAATGAAATTGCTAAGTTAAAAGTGTCAATTCCTTTGACTGAATTAATGAAGAACAACAGCTATAAAGGTCAGGTGTCTAAGATTTTGAATTTGGATCCATTATCTGATATGGTAAATGTGGAGGATGATCAGCCCAAACTTATCTTTGGGCCAGCATTAGAAGGTCAGTCTGAGGACAGTGATGTAGCTCCTTTTTACATCAGCCTTAGATTGCATGATTTTGTATTGCACAATGCCATGTTCGATTCAGGAGCCTCTCATAATCTCATGCCTAAAGCAATAATGGAAAAATTGAGTCCAAATATCACTCACAAGTAACATGATCTATATTCCTTTTATTTTTGTAGGGTCAGGTGCATTGGGATTATTAAATATTTGGTTGTCACTTTAGATCAGATTCTGGCGAAGAATGTTTTGTGGATGTGGTTGTGGCAAATATTCCTCCTAGATTTGGCATGCTTCTTTCTAGATCTTGGGGAGAAAAACTCAAAGGGACATTGCAGCTTGATTTCTCCTATGCTACTATTCCCGTGTTTGGACAGTTGAGGAAACTATACCGGGAGAAAAAGATGAAGTACATGATCACTAGCAAGGAGAAACCTCTAAATCATCCATTCAACTATGTACAGACTGATTTGGAATCTTTTGTTTTATATTCTGATAGTTTTAATGATGTAAACAGTCAAGTAGTTGAAGTAGAATATATTCCAGAGATCATTGAAAATTTCAGAGTTGTACTAGATCAAGAAAGATGAAAGATTGATAGTACCGCTGAGCAATCAGCCTTTCGACAACAGCAAAAAGTTGATGGACAACAAGTAAAAGAAGAAGAGAAAAAAGAATTTAAGCATTTTGAGGATGAAGCTGTGTTGTGGAGCATGGACTTTGATGGCGCGATAGGTAGGGAAGGTGCTGGAATTGGCATTTGGATGCGCAGCCTTGCATTTATTCCAAATAAAGTGCCAAGTAATGTAAGGGTTTGTTCATATAAATTAGCTTTTCATTGTTCAAATAATGAGGCTGAATATGAAGCTTTAATTGCTGGTCTAAAAATCCTTAAGAAGTTAAATGCTAAAAGAATTTCAGTATATGGCGACTCTGAGTTAGTTATCAAGCAAGTGAAAGGTGAATACCAAGCTAAGCATCCTCACATGCAAGCTTACCGGAATGCGATGTTAGATATTTTGAGATTGTTTCCAGACTACACTTTGACATGTGTTCCTCGTGTACAGAATGTTATTGCAGATTTGCTTACAACAGCTGCAAGTAATTTGAAAATTCCGATGAATTCAAACAATAAGTTTGAAATTCATGTGAAACATTGCCCCGTTGTCCCAGATAACCAAAGATATTGGTCGATGTTTCAAGATGATAAAGAGATTGGAGAATTTCTGCAAAATGAAGGCAAGTACAAAGACACTTCTGTAGATGGAGAACATGATAATGGTGAAGCAGATATGGAAGTAAATCATATGGAAGTTTTGCAGCTCAAGGAAAATGTCATTCCTAAAGGTCTAATACCTTTAGAGGAGTTTTTTGATCAAGATGATGTAGCCTGAAAACCGAGCTTGACACCCACCGAGAAAGGAGTTGAAGATATAAACATTGGATCAACAGAAAATCCTAAAATGGTCAAGTTATCAAAGGCCTTGCCTCCACAGGTAAAGGAAAAATACATTAGTTTATTATCATCATTTACTGATGTATTTGCTTGGGACTATTCATATTTGAAGGCATATGATAAGAGCATAATTCAGCACATCATCCTGATCAAGCCAAATCAAAAGCCTTTCCGACAGAAGCTAAGAAGGATAAATCCAAAGTTGCTACCCTCAATAGAGAAGGAAGTGAATCGATTATACAAAGTGGGTATAATCATTCCCATAAGATTTTCAGATTGGATTTCTAATTTGGTTCCTGTGCGCAAGAAAACAGGTGAGATTCGATTTTGTATTGAATTCAGAAATCTGAATAAAGTGTCGTTGAAAGATAACTATCCATTGCCCAAGATGGATCACATACTTCAAAGAGTAGTTGGAGAATCCCGCATGTCACTACTCAATGGGTATTCCGGTTATAACCAAATTCTGGTCCATAAGGATGATAGAGACAAAACAACGTTCACCACTCCGTTGGGAACTTTCCATTATCTTGATGATTTGACAGTTTATCTTGATGGGAACTTTAGTTGTTTATCTTGATGATTTGACAGTTTTTTCTAATTCAGAGGAAGAGCACCTTTATCATTTGAAGATTGTATTTCAATGGTGTAGAAAGTATGGCATATCTCTCAATCCAAAGAAAAGCTTGTTTGCCATGGATGAAGGCAAGCTTCTCAGTCATATCATATCCAAGGAGGGCATCCGCATTGATCCAGCTCGAGTGGAAGCCATTCAGAAAATTGATTTTCCACGAAGTAAAAAGGAGATCCAGTCATTCAACGGTAAGATGAATTTCTTACGTCGTTTTGTGCCAAATCTTGCAGAACATTTGAGGGAAATCACAAACATGTTAAAGAAAGATAGTGTAGTGAAGTGGACCGAGGAAGCCATCAAGTCTTTCAATTTGGTAAAGCTAGCCCTTTCTTCAACTCCAATTTTGATCAGCCCGGATTATTCCCAAGATTTTATTTTGTTTTCATTTGCTTCGGATCATACTATGGCAGTGGTCTTAATGCAGAAAAGAGACCAGCTTGAGAAACCAATTGCTTTTTTCAGCAAAATGATAAGGGATGTAGCTTTAAAGTACAATATTATTGAAAAGAAAGCTCTTGCTTTGGTAAAGGCATTGAAAGATTTTTGAGTTTATATTCTACATTCTCACATCCTTTGCTTATGTCCCTAATGCTACCGTTAAAGATGTCTTAGTGCAAACAGAACCGGAAGGGAGACGAGGCAAATGGTTTGCAGGTTTGTTAGAATATGATGTGGATATCAAACCAGCAAAGCTCATCAAAGGACAAGGGCTAGCCAAACTGATGGTGGAATCTAATTTGCATGCCTTGGACATAAATCT
This sequence comes from Pinus tabuliformis, assembly GCA_031772625.1. NCBI lineage: Eukaryota > Viridiplantae > Streptophyta > Pinopsida > Pinales > Pinaceae > Pinus > Pinus tabuliformis. The sequence continues at coordinate 401,021,741 of CM062805.1, read as the reverse complement.
CATTGCTGCTATGTCCGAAGTAGATGAGGAAAGTTCACCTATTCAGGTAGCTAAAATGTTTCTTCTTTCTCCTTGGTACTCGGATATTGTTTATGTGCTCCAACATCTCTCACTGCCACCCAAATTGGCTAAGAACAAAAGTAGGACCCTGAAATTAAAGGCTGCAAAGTTTTGTATAATGAATAATGCACTCTATTGGAAAGATCTCGGCGGTGTCTTGCTGAATTGTTTGGTTGAAGAAGAAGAAAAACAAGTTACGGATGATTTTCACAAAGGAGATTGTGGAGATCATATATTTTGGAAGACAACAGCCAATAAAATTTTGAGAGCGGGATATTATTGGCCAACCCTATTTTCTGATGTGTACAAAACTGTTACTAGCTTCCACGAATGTCAGATTTTTCAAGGTAAGAGAAAATTACAGCCTTTGCCATTCAAACCAGTTGAAGTAAGTGATCCATTTCAGCAGTGGGGTTTAGATTTCATTGGCGAGATCCATCCTACTTCTTCAGCACAACATAAGTGGATCCTTATAGCAACAGACTACTTCACTAAATGGATTGAGGCAATTCCTACTCAGCAGGCCACTGATTCAGTAATAATTCAATTTCTTGAGAACAATATTTTGTCACGTTTTGGTTTTCCTAATAAGCTGATTACAGATAATGCAGCGGATTTTAAATCTAAAAAGATGATTGATTTTTGCAATAAGTATCAAATTACCTTGGGGCACTCAACTGCATACTATCCACAAAGTAATGGTTTGGTGGAATCCTCGAATAAATCTTTAGTCAGCATCATCAAAAAGCTGTTGGAAACAAACAAGAAGAGCTAGCACAAGAAATTGGTCAATGCACTATGGGCGGATATAGTAAGTTAGAAAAAGTCAATAGGTATGTCCCCTTTTGAGATCGTGTATGGTGTGGACATGGTTTTTCCTACATCTCTCGCAGTTTCGGTTGTTAAACTTCTGCAGGAAGCTAGCAGTGAGGAAGATCATTTGCAGTGGAGAATCAATCAAATGATCCATTTATAGCAGACTAGAGAGGAGGTTTTTCAAAATACCTTCAAGCTGCAAGAGAGAATCAAGAAGATATATGATCGAAAGGCAAAGGTAGACAAGTTTCAAATTGAAGACATAGTGCTGAAATGGGATGCTATTCGAGAACCTGTGGAAAGGACCTTTCAAAATTGCTGCATGCCGGGGTCAGAATGCTTTCTTGCTAAAAGAAATGGATGGAGAAGATTGTCCAGGTGGGCCGGTCAATGGTCGGCTGCTGAAACGGTACCATCTTTGAAATATTTTCTGCTGTCATATGTATCATTGTATATACCATTTTATTTCCTTCATTGCAAGTGTGTACTATAATCATCCATTCAGTTTGGGGCCTGAAGTGAAGGCTGTAAAACTCAAGGTTTGATTTCAGTTTTGGTTTGGATTGTTTGAGTCAAGTTTTCAGTCGATTTCAGTCTTGAAAATGAGTAAGTTTTGAGTCAGATTTCAGTCCTGAAATTGAGTCAAGATATTGGTTTTGGTTTTTCGAAGTTATTGACTCCACAACCCAATGGAAGAAGGCACTGTCTGCTTTCTAGAGGTCTGTAGTTCTTGGAGCCACCAAGGCGCTACCATCCCCATTGGAGCCAATGTTAGTGTCGGTATCTTCATCCCTCCATCAGTGACCAAACTCTCTTGTTGCATTGCATGTTAGGTGTCTCACTCAATCAGCTGCATTCCATTAGGGTCATGGATCATCTTATGGTAGGGGCATATTATACATTTTCCCTCATGTTCTTTACTTTCTGGCCCATTTTCATACATCTAGATCATCTGCAGTCATTTTTTGTCTTTAAATCTGCAAAAATCATTTTTAGGGTTTTAGGACTCATTAGGTCTAGGATTTCGTCAGTAAGGTCTTGTCAACACTCAATAATGGTCAGCAGGTGCATGAGGAGGTCAAATAAAGTCTCAGAAACAATAATTTCCATAATCACATGCTCAGTGATTGATTTTTCCTCAAAACCCTGTTTTCAGGAAAAACAGAGTTTTTTATGTTTCATGTACTAAATTTGATGTAATTTCATTTTTTCCATATGTAGTAATTTCAGAGGCCACCCTGGTCACCTTGCCAAAGCATCTACAACTCCAGAACCTGCAAAACAAACAAAAAGTCAAAGCATTCAATCCATCAAAGGCAAAAGTAAAGCAAACTACCCAAAACAGAGTTTTAAAAGAAAGTGAAATGAGCAAACATTAGAAGAATGGGTTTTTGTAAATGAAAAATCAAAACCATATGTATATAAAGAATTTTTCATGTTTAAAAAGTTCATTTGTGCTCAAGGGAGAAAGAGTGAGCAATCAAAAAATTGTTTTGAGGAAAAGGAGCCAAAATCACAGCAAAATTGACATTTTCCCTGGCGCGGCGCACCGGGCAGTAGCTTACAATGCAATTTTATAAGGGGCGCGACACACTGAGGCAGCATGGCGCACCTGTGAGGTGGCACGACGCACAGGTCTACAAGGCCGGAAATCACTCACAGCTTCCTCCAAACTCTCAAAATCGCTCATTCCTCATTGTCCAAGTAAGTTGACACTCCCTCACGGCCAATGAATGATGTTTGCTTAGTGTTCATGGTGATTCAAAAGGAAAAATTGAAACCCTAATTACTTGTACAGTTTGTTGAAAAACCACTACCTAGGGTTTATATATTGCTATTTTGCTGCTATATCCCACCCCTCTCATTCTCACTCCCTCACTTCATTTTCACCCTCCCTCTATATTCCTATTTACCTATTCCCTGTTCTCCATATCCCTAAAACTACTAACCCTAATCCCTAAATCTCATTACCCTAAACCTTAATTGCCATCCCAAACCCTAAATATTATTCCCTAAACCCTTTCATTCCCCCAAAACCCTACAAACAACATACCTAACCTCTCATACACAGTCCCTCATAAATTCATATCTTTGGCAGCAAAAACCTATTGACACCATAAAATCTCTTCATACTCATCTAAGAAAACCTAAGCATTGGCAAACATGGAGTCAAATTCTTCCTATGACAGAAATGAGGAAACAGCCAGTGACTCTTCCAGAGAAATTCATGCACCAAGGAGGCCTCATAAGAGTGGAAAACATAATCGGGAGGAGCCTACTTCACTTGCCGAGCTGTTGGCATGTCCTCTTGCTGTCACATGCTTCCAACATCAATCCTATTATCAATTTTGTGAGATGGTGGAAAGAGTCAAATACCACCATGAGTTGGCCAGATTGTTTGTGCTCCATCTTCACAATGGCCAAGTCAATTTGGCAGGTGTGACATTCACCTTGACACCTAAGACAATTGCTCAAGCAACTGGTATTCCGAATGTAGGTGAGCAATGGAATAAGGGGCAGCTGGTAGACAGAGATCATTATGAGCCTTATATCAAGGCTGGTTTTTAGAGACATGTCAGTAGAGTTTTCCCATTCAAGTACCTACAGGACACATATGCTCCCTTGATGAAACTCATAATTAAATATTTCAGCTGTGAGGGTAGATTTTCTCGTTTGTACACCTATCATATCAGATTGTTGATGCACTTTACTAGGGTGAGGATGATGAACCTCCCCTATTTCATTTTCCAGAATATTGAGAAGATGACTACATTAGTGCAAAGGAAACCTCCTCATCAGCAGTATAACAACATCTATCACTTTGCATTAATCAAAATTGTGGTTTTTCATCAGCTTGGTTCACTGAATGTGTCATGGGTGGATTTCATCTCACATGAGGTCTTTACAGGTCCTCAAGTGCCCCCATCAGTTTTTCATGAGGCAGGAGAGCCTTCACATCACTAGGAGGTTCATGAGACACAAACCACTAGTGTGCTAGTGTTTGTCACATACCAAAAGGGCACTAGGAGATTGTTTGCAGTAGCAAAACGAGTACTATCTCCACTCGGGGTGGAAGGGGTCTCATTTCCTCCATCAGTAGAGCAGGTACAGGACAAGGGTAAGAATCCCTTGAATGATGAGGGACCTTCAGGAGGTCAAGAGGCATATTTCATTCTTATTCAAGATGATGACACTGATTTGAGCTCAAAGCTCAAAGAGATCATTCGGGAGCAGCAAGATGACATTCATCACTTGTCCCTCAACATGGAAAGAGCCAAGTGGATAATTAATTATTTGGAGCAGAGGAAAAAACAGCTAGAGGATCAGCAAAACATCATGGAGCTCAAAAACATAAATGCAAACCGGTAAGCTGCCAAGAGGAGGAAAATCAAGTTAACAATGCTTGAACAAGAAATTCAAGCTGATCGTGAATCTTGGCTTGAGAGGACAAACTTGCACTTGGAGAAGATGCCAGAGAAGGCCAAAAGAGAGAAAAAGATGTTGACGCACATGGCATACCACTACTTGGCGAGAAACAAGGTGTGCAAAGCAAGAATCTGGATTTTGAAGGCCAAGTTGAAGAAAGCCATGAGGAAGATAAAAGAGCAAGATAGCCCCAGTTCTTGGTTGAGGCTTCCTTAGCTCAACATAGCACCTGATGAAGAACACTCAGCTCAAATTTCAAGAAATTTGGGAAACTTTTGCAAATTTTGAATTTTTGGCCTAAAAAACAGGTTTTTCTGCCTGGTGCGCCGCACCACCTGGCGCATGCTTTTTCTAGGGACCTCATTTTGAGAAAAACTCAACATTTGTGGATTCCTCATGGAAAAATATGAATTCCCTCACATGGACAAGAAATTTTGACAAGTTTTTAGCTTCCAAAAAGGTCAAAAACACCCAAAAATGGCCTTTCTGCCCTTTTTTGGCCACAGAGGAAGTAGTGATGTGAGAACCCATTTTTGGAGAGGCAAATGGAGACCAAATGTAGAAATTCGACTTGTTCTAGAAAGTAGACAGGTAGACCTTTCTAACAAGCCCACTTGGAGCAAATTTGGTGCACAGGAAGGCCTCCAAAACCAGCTCCAAATTAGTGCAGTGCACAGGGACAGGAGCGCGACGCACAGGATGAAATTTTGTCATTTTGGCCAAAAAACTTTGTTTGTCACCTAGTTTCTTCACAATTTGACTTTTCTTTTCTAATAGTCAAATTCATGATGTAATATAATGTGACTTGATGGAATTTGATGTAAATATGTTAAAATTTCACTCATGGAGGTAGATACATCATGAAAAGGTAGTTTGAAACTGAATGAATCAGTTTCCTAGGTTTTAGAGGCAAGCTGTTCCACTGCCTACTTTTCAGTTCTCAGTTTAGATCTTGTTGAAACAGCTCCTAAACTCATCAATTTGACCCCTGAAGCCTAGATTGAGTTGTTTTTTGCCTATATCTAGTATTTTTTCAGTCATTGGTAAAGGTTGGACTCTTGTGAATGCTTTGAGCATTATTGTACACTCATATCAGCGGTTTGGCAAAGGAATAGACCAGGGATTGTAGCACTTTATGGGATTCTTGTGGCAACTTTATTTGGTATTGTGTTTCCTTCTGTAATTGCAAGTTTACATATTTTTTATGTATGCCATCATCTCTCTCTGTTCATCTTAACTAAATGAAACAAGGATAAAGGTAGAATTCATTGAGTTTGCAGTGCTCTACCTAAGGTTTGTTTAGTTATTTATGTTTTCATCTGTTTGAAGAGGATCCCTGAGACTTTCATGCCCTCTCCAACTCCTCACCAGTCTAAAATCTCTCCATCTCACTCAATTTGAAGTGCTAAACCATTTTCCTACCTCGCCCCATAGAGATTTCTGTAAGACTGTGTCCATTCCCCAGACCCAAATCTGCCTTTCACATTTGAGCCAGCAAACCCATATTAAATTCAATCAAACTCCTCAGAGCACATACCTAGCATAAAATTAGTCTTCACGTTAGTCATCTCAAGCTTTATTGGCCATATTTTCTTGAGATTGACAAGGAGAGAGCCCTCTCCCAACCTAGTAGGGCTAGCTACTAGGGTAAGTGTGGTTTGTTGTTACCCTAGATCTTGCCTTTCTCAGCCTAAGGTAGATTTAGGATCTAACGCCTGTCAATGCTACAATACTTAAACTTGGCACAATATACTCCATAGGCATTACTACTTCAATCCCATAGACCAACCTAAACGTTGTTTGGCTTGTCAACTTCTTGCAGGTCATCCTATAAGCCCATAGCACTACAGGGATGCGCATGTCCCAGTCCTTCCTCTGCACGTTGCAGACCTTCGTCAATGCATTCTCCAAAATTTTATTAAATTCTTCCATCGTTCCATTCACCTGTGGGTGATAGGGCATGCTCTTCTGATGATACACCTGGAATTATCCAAGCATCGCGCTGATCGTTTCATTCAAGAAATGTGTGCCCTATCACTCATCAATATCTTAGGGCATCCAAATTGTGTTAAGACATATTCGAATAAAAACTTCACAGAAGTAGAAGTTGTACAATCCTTCACTGGATGCGCTTCTCCCATCTGGTTAAATACTCTGTTACAGTAATGATGTACTACACGTCTGTCTTCTTACCTGGTGGTTGTATTGGACCTATAAGGTTAATGGCCCATTTGTCAAATACCTGCAATGAAACCTGAGGATTTAAAGGTAATTCATCCCTTTGCGAAGGCTTCCCCATCCTTTGACAAGCATTTCATGCCTTGTAGTATGCCTTAGAATCCTCGTGTAATGTCGGCCACCATAACCCAGAGTGCACAATCTTCTATGCAATCACTTTTCCTGCATAGTGGCTGCCTTCCACTCCTCCATCTGCTTCAATGAGGATACTAGTGAGTTTAACTCTAGAACATATCTTCGCAATATCTCATATCTTCCCATCTTATACAAATGACCCACAATCACTGAAAAATATGCAACATGGACTACTAACTCATTCTTTCACTGCGTAGAATAGCCTTTCGAAGCTATTCATGTTGTTAAAATCTGAATGATATTCGCAAAATTATCATCTGCAACACGCACTGCAAAGAGCTGCGCACCCGACAGTCCTTCCTCCAAATTAGTTGGTTCTTCACCTGTTTCAATTCTTAACAAATGGTCTGGTCCAACATTCAACCTTCCAGGCTTCACAATCACTTCAAAGTCATATTCGTGAAACCAAAGTAATCATCGACATATCTTTCCTCCCAACACAGGCTTATTGACTAGGTATTTCAGCGCGGAGTGATTTGTATACATTTTAAAGTGTCCACCCAACAAATAATGCCTAAACTTTTGCAGCGCATAGACCATCGCCAGCCCTTTGCGCTTTGTAGTGGAGTAATTCTTTTCATCTTTGGATAACTTTTTTTTGCAAAGGCTATCAGATGATCAATCTCTCCTTCACCTGCCTGTGTTAACACCTCTCCAAGCGCAATGCAAGAGGCATCTACATGCACATGGAACTCTTTCTTCTAGTCCAGAAACACCAAAATAGGCATTGTCACCATCTTTTCCTTCAAGACATCCAAACTACACTGGCAGTCTTCATCCCAGTATAATATCACATATTTATTTAATAATTTCTCCATTGGCACGGTTATTGGAGCATATATGCCTTGATAAACTTCCGATAATACCCAGTGTGCCCTAATGTCACGCGCAGCTGTTTCACATTCCTAGGAGCTTCCAAATTCATAATTAATGTGACCTTCATAGGGTCTACCATCAATCCTTGCTTACATACAACATGTCCGAGCAAAATTCCAAAGGGCACAAAATATGCACTTCTTCAAGTTCAACACAATCTTATACCTTTGACATGTATCCAGCATAAGGCGTAGATGCGCAACATGGTGCTTCACTAATCCAAACACAGTCCAATCATCAAAATATACCTCCAAGAATTTATGAATAAACTCTTTGAATGCTGTGATCACAACCCAGGAAAAGATTACAGGTGCATTCTTCAATCTGAATGGCATAACTGTATATTGAAAGCAACCCCACTCAGTTGCGAAGGTCGTTTTTCTTCGATCTTCCAGTGCAATATTTATTTGATGATATCCCAAAAACTTATCAGTGAACAAATACGCCTCCTATCTTCCAACATTCTCTAATACTTCGTCACTAAACGCGTTGGAAACAGATCATGCATGCATGCATAATTCATCTTTCGCAGATCTACGCATATGCGGATTTCACCTTTCTTCTTCTTTTATTGGACCACCATTGGGCTTACCCAATCTGATTCCTCGATTGGCTCAATAATATAGACATCCAACATTTTATCCAGTTCTTGGCACACCTTTTCTTTATATTTTGGATTAAACTGATAAGGCCTCTGCTTAACAAGCTTCACATCTGGCTTCAATGTGATCTTCATAACACCTAAATCTGATGATCCCTCTCAAATCTAAAAATTTCATTGGGAATAAATCCTAGTACTTGCACAACATATCAACTACCTTATCAACTGTATCTTCATCCCAGTAGTCTCTAATCTTCGAGAACTTAAGATCTTCTTCAGAGGTAATGTTTACTTGTCGAGTTTTCAAAGGTTCCGATACATTTGGGTTTGCCACCTTCGGTCCTTCGACTTCGCGCTATCCTTCTATTTCTGGAATGGTAATATTTCGCGGATCATATTCTTCTTCTTCAATAGTTACATTATAACATTACAGCACATGGCACAACTACGTACTCCAATCCGACTGAGGCCATTTGACTGGTTCCTTTGGTGTTCTGAATATAGCTTCTTTTATCTCTTGGAGCGCTTCATCAATGTTTTCAAACTCGTCCTCAAAGCTAAAGGTTAATAGGAGAATTTCCCTTAAAATGTCTCATTCAGTCGTTCCATGGTGAAGCTCTGTCTCCAGATACCAATTCATTGGGATTGTATCTAAAGTATGATAGAAAATGTGCACCCATTATGGTTGTGGTTATGTTCCCCAAGCCTTAGTCCATCATGCCAAATGATCATGTAGATCATCCTTCCCACTGTATTTTTATGTCATTCTAGTATTAGCATACCCAAACCTTAATTTCATCATTCTCCTGTATTCCTTCCATCCAATAAAGTTCTCCTTGTGCATACCCCACCATCAAGTAGGCGTAGCACCCAACTCAAACTCTAGTGCCTGGAATTGATGCTCTTCTAGTACTTCCCTTTCAAATTCATCTAAAAATAGTTCCACATCAGTCAAATGATCATCATGCAAAAGGTTTCTTACCTCAGCCAAGACACACCTCAGCAATTTAGTCATCATATTGCAACAAAGCGTGGATACTTCATGTAGCCGATTTTGCCAATGTTCAAGCTCTTCATCTGAATCTGAACCGCTGGAGCTATCCATTTCCCACACAATTCATCCATCAGTGGTAGGATTGATCCAATCCTCATCTCGCGTCTCTATCTTGTATATCTGATCCAGATCGTCGTCACTTTCTACGTAGTTGCAAACAAGTTTAGTATAACGCATTCCTTCTGCGGGATCTAGTGGCACTATAACCTTGAGCGAATTCTTATCAAATGTCATCTTTCACTTCTTCAAGTTAATTACCCTATTCATATCAATAGCTCAGTCAATTCCCAATAGCGTGGGGTATGGGTTATTCTCATCCACAATTTCAATGACCTCAAAGTCAGCCACCCTCAATATCCACCGTTACACCATATAAGCGCCCCATCGGAATGATCTTCTGTTGATTTGCCATGCACAACTGAATAGGAGACCACTACAGTGTAGGTCTCCCCATCCTTTCCCATGTACGCTTAGACAGGACATTCACATCAGACCCTAGATCCGAGATTACTTGGTCCATTTCATATTCACCTAACTGCACAGTTAGCCTCATCTTGCGCCCAGTTCGTGTCTTATGCTTACCAATATTTCTTACTGTGCATTATTCAGTGGGAGCCTCTTCTTTATTTACGCACTTGTCGATTAACTCTTGCAGCCCTTCTACTGCCTTTATAATCACACAATAACTTCATACAAGTCTTCAAAAAAGTAGCTAGTACTGAAGGATCTACCTCTTGCATCGCACTAGTTTCTAGCGTCTTCTCCTGACTTCTTGAGGTAGAGGCCTCAATGAAGTTCTTCTTGGCTTCCATGAAGGTTTCTTTAGCACGAATAAGATAAAAATCTACTTCCTTCTCAGTAGCCTTGCGCACCCACCCCTCATCCTCAAACTGCTTACCTTTATCTGCACTAGTCGCCATACCACTTCTCAGCATGATATTTATGCTCTGATCTTCTTCACGGGGCTTAGCCCTCATCATCTAAATGTTTTGCGTAGGCTATTGGGGCTGTGCCTTCTTTTCTTACATTTTCGACATAAGGACCAGACATTCCTCTATGACAAGGTCAAACTATCGACAATACTGACACGAGGGATGTGTGGGGTTTTTACAATCTTGCGCGAAGTTCCTGCTTTTCCACAATTATATAAGATTATGTGCCCACACCCTCGACCTGGTCCACCACCTCTTCCTCGTCCCTGACCTTGGAATCCGCCACGCGCTGCGCCTGCGCCTTGATCCTGCGCCCAGTTTTCTGCCTGCATTCAGTAGGTAGGGGTTCTATCCATCATCAACTTATAACTTCTGCAATGGCGTTCATCATGTCCCATAAATTTACAGAAATTGCAAAATAACTGTTGAGGGGTCTATACAAACTTCTGTAGTAAATGGAATTTATCAGTGGCGTGCTACCCTATAACCTGACAGATAGTGCACCACAACACGACTACCATACTTGGCCAAACATTATTCTCTAGTTTCAAGGGAACAAGCCCTCCCCCAATAATATAGTTCTTATAGACCGGGCAATGGTCCTTATCATGGCAATGGCTCTTACACTTTAGACACCAGACCTCAGCATGCACCTCTACCTGAGCTTCATTTCCTTTCTTTAGGCTCTGCAACTCCAAGCATAGGCTTTCCAACTCTGAGTGAATTTGTTTCACTCCAAGGTTCGTGTCCTATATAAGTGAGGCATCCATCCTCATTGCGATCTAAAAGGCTTCCGCTTGCATTGCTATCTTCTATTATGACAAAGGTACTCTTAAATGTGGAAAGAGTGACGCTATATACCAGTTGCAATGCTAGGAATCTGTGATTATCATATTGGCCTGCATGATTAGGCATTTCAACCTTTGATCAAATTCCCAAGGTCTCTCATCTATATTCTATAGTATTTCCTTAAACTCAATTACTGACTGTGCCTCTAACTTAGGCTTATTGAACTCCTTGTTCAGAGCTTGTTGGGTCTCTGCCAACATCACTTTGGGGAAATCAGTGCAATACTTGATGTACCATGACAATGCGTGATCTTGTAAGGCTGTAACCAGCTATGCTTTCTTGATGTTATCATCCATAATCTGTTATGCTATCCGTACAGCTCCTACAACAAACTAAAACTGTTCGGTATCTTCACCCCCTATTCCTTTAAATATGGGCATCTTCATCACGCTCTCCACATTGAATGGTAGAAATGGGGGTGGAGGGGGTGAAGGTGTAGGTGTATGATGTGGGGGTGGAGGTGGAGGTGGATTGGATGGATGAGGTATCCTAAGAATACCCTGCGTAATTAACTGAACTGCACTTCACGGTGTAGTCAGCATCGTCCCTTCATCATCGCTTGAAGGAGGTTCAATAAGTGGACTATATTATGGGCTGGATCCTCTGTTTCTTCTAAAGAATCTCCCACTTTGCGTAACCCCAAACATCAAGGTAACTGCATAACCCTCTTTTCACATAACAACATTTTAATCACAATCTTTAATGATTTCAGATACTTACCCCGTGATCATTTAAAGAGCCTTCATTTTGCTTTGCTATAGCTGATATTCCTATCGATCATGAAATAAGTCACAAAGATTCCCAATGTGCAATCAATCCAGTGATCCACAATCGATGCGATATTGCTTTCCAAGGCTTTCAGACATCGCACCAGCTCAGGAGTCCACACTATGGGACCGTCAAGCCTCCACATCCCTTGACTATCAGCCAATATAGACCACCACTCATGTAGTTCTTCACAAATGAAACAAAAGAACACATCGATCTCGTCTATGTGCAAAAGTCTCTGCAACCACTGCTCCTTGGATAATTTAGGGCTCATGTTCTCTTAAGTAGTGAACATGTGTATGTTTCGATCAATGCACTTGTCAATCTGTTTCTTTGTAGGAAACCATTTATCACACATCTCTTAGATATATCTCGGTCCTGGCAACAGAACCATTTGTTGGCTTAAGGGGGCTTGACCGAGGTTTAGAGTTGTTTGCGCCAACCAACAAAACCCTAACTATTGGCCCTCTCAGCAACAACCTGCATTTCACAGGCTGCAGTCTCACCCGAAGTAGTATTGGGGGATGCTAGAACCAGGTTTTTGCATCCATAGATGATGTGATAAGTGGTCCTAAGCTCTTGTGGCTCAGATCTACCTTCGCACAAATCGGTATCCTTCTATGGCTTGATACTATAACTCTAATAAAATGGCTTCTAGACCTTCGCGAAGCTCTGCAATCAGTCTTTGCAGACTCTAAAGATGAAAACTATACACTTTCATGCACTAAGAAATACCCCAAGATATGCTTTCGTGCAGATCTATCCAATTCACCAGAAATCATAATAGAATTAACCCTTAACTTCGCGTAAATAGATAATCACTTAAGTCATGCATAAATATGATAGATTTAGTAGATTCATGTAGCAGTTATACATTATTCTACGTAAAACATTTTATTGAATGACAGAACATAACATAAACAAAACTAACAATAATACCCAGATGCAAGATATTTCTTCAAAATTAGTCATTATTTAGTTCCTGTGTTCAATTTATAGACTTCTCTTCCCCGTGCACTCAGCTACAAGGATCCGCGCACTTAGTTGTGGACTTACCAAGGCCTCCTGCGTACTCAGTTGCAGGAGCCTTCCTCTTTTGCCTAAGTATAGGAAAACAAATCTTTCCTGCCTTAGCACTTTCCCAAAACAACAATCTTCATTCCCATTTATCCCTAAGACTCGCTATGACTCAACTATATATATCTTTCTTCAATACAATACCATTTTCCGCAGACCATGAGTGAGTCTCAAAACTGACCTATTACTTACCCAAACAAGGGGCTAAAAACCGCTTTGACTCCTATCTAGCTCGCGCTCCACATCCGCATTTCGTGGAGACTTTACATTCTATACAAAACTTTTACAAAATTTGGTTAGACTAACACCCAAAACTGACTGTAAGGACCCTATCCCAACACACACCATCAAAAACCATGGAAAACTCTCCTAAATGATTTTATCTTTCCAAAACCCTATCTATCTCTCATTCCATAGACTATCCTTTACTCAACCCTTCCATGACCTAGTATTATTTGTATATATTGTGACCCTAGTTGAAGCACGAGCCCACAAGATTGTGTGACTATATCCTTTTAACCCATGTGTAGCCACCCTTCTTCATTAATGGATGTGGTCATGGATTCTGACTCATTTAGTGGTCTAACCTTCGCTTCACATGCATAGATTTCATAGTAAGGGTCCTCACTCATTTGGATTACTTCCATTACATTATCGAAGGAGCTGCTTGAAAGACCATTTTGATCGATGAATTGTTGACTTCTCATGAGCTCACTGGAAGGAACACTAACACTATAAAATGTATGTTTGAGCAGAACGAGCTAGATTTATCCATGTGTTTTATTTGGCTTTTTAGACTCCAAAGACAGAATTGTTGGTTGTGTGTTTTGGTTATCTACTATGAGCTATTGATGAGAATTAATTCATCATACTGTCCTATTTAGCATGGGTTTCACACTAGCTCTAACAATACTAATTTTTTTGAGGGGAATTTAGCAATAGTGTTAACATTATCTTGCTAAGTACATCTAGCAACAAGTCCAAGGGTTGCAACATCCTCCATGACCATAACATTTATGGACCTATTATGATTTGTTAGTGGTTGGTGTGTACACTGATTATGCAAAAATAAATCATTTATGCGTTGAATCTCCTTCTGGCGCCATTATTGACTGCAAACCTAGGATTTGGACAACATACGAAAAGTTAACATCTTTTCCATCTAGAACGAGAGTAATTTCTCTAACAATTTCATTTTCTCGAGTGTTCTATTGAACGTTGAAGTGTTGAGACTGGTTATATGTGCGTTTTGCCGAAGTAGTTAAGTTATATTGGAGTTGGTTATGCAGTCTTTATGTGTTGAATTTAATTCCATGCATACATTGGTCCATTGGATGAATATATTGTGTTAGATCTCAGACTTTTGTGATCCATGATGTAGAGACTAGTCTTTCGGTTTAATCACATTGTAAGGATTGGGTCAACGTTTCAAACCAACTAATGTGGTTCATCCTCAGGACTTAGTGAGAAACCAAACGATCTGAGAGAATAAATAGTAGGGATGCATCAATGTTCAGGGAGAGTCGTCCAAAATTAGTCATTGGTGAAAAATTATGAAGGGATAAGAGGTAAAGTAAAATAGCTGATATTTATTTAAAAAATAGTTGTTATGTAATAATTAATTATTTAATATTGAAAATGTAAATGATTTATCATTTTAGTTAATAAAATAATATTATTAGGGTTGACCTATTCAAAGTGTATCTATCAATTAAAATCATAATTATTTGATATAATATTAATATTATTTAAAATAATAATTCTAGGTTGAAAATGAGTTGTTATGTGATGAATTTGTTAGTGGCGATATTAAATTAATAATTTATTTATTTACGAATTCAAATAATACTATTATCTATGAATAACTTATCAATTTAGATAGTAAAAGAATCTATCTAATATTTTTAGGGATGACCTATTCAGTGTGAGTTAACATGATTAATTGATATATTTATCGATTAAAAAGCTAATGATAATTAAGCATAATTTATTTATACAGTATTAATACTATTAAAAATAAACTAGATAATAATATTTGGTTGAAGATTAGTTATTATGTAATGAATTAGTTAGGGATGATATTAAAAATAATAATTTATTTACCCATTCAAATCATAATATTATCTATGAATAATAATACTAGTTAGGATCGACCTATTCAATGGGATTAGGTGGAAAACTAGTCGTTATCATGATTTAATAAATGGGTTAATATTATTTAAAGTAATTAATAAAGAATTAATCGTTATGTAATAAATAAATTATTAATAATATTGTGACCAAAATAATTATCTAAGATTCTAATAGTTAAAGTGTATAATAGTTAATAGTTAAAGATTTTAACATTATTATTTTAAATAATATTAATATTATATAAAATAATTATCATTTTAATCGATAGATACACTTTGAATAGGTCAACCCTAATAATATTATTTTATTAACTAAAATGATAAATCATTTACATTTTCGATATTAAATAATTAATTATTACATAACAACTATTTTTAACTAAATATCAGTTATTTTAATTTACCTCTTATCCCTTCATAATTTTTCACCAACGGCTAATTTTGGATGGCTTTCCCTGAACATTGATGCATCCCTGCTATTTATTCTCTCAGATCATCTGGTTTCTCACCTTGTCCTGAGGATGAACCACATTAGTTGGTTCGAAACGTCAACCCAATCCTTACAATGTGATTAATCTAAAAGACTATTCTCTAATATATTGTGTATTGAATAGTGCACTTATCTCTTGTTTGAGATTATATCTATGTTGGTTATAGTTTGAGATGTCAATGCGTTGAAAGAATTAATTGTGCATTTTTATATGTTTTGAATGCAACCATTGTAAGAATCATTTGAGTTGGAAATTCTTTGAGCACAACACCTCCATTGTACTCACAATCCTTCAAATCGAAGTTATTTGAATACTAGATGTGTAGGACATTTAGATCCAATTCTAATCTTTACAAATTTTCCATAACGATCTGATTATTCCCAATGCAATCCTTGAAATGTCCAGTAGAAATTGGTTGGTGCAAGTGTATCCCCTTGGATTTGGTGGAAGAAACACTTTCCAAATTTCCAAAACTAGAGCATATAACAGTGGAAACATATTTGACATCCTAAACCAACCATAGGTCCACTGCAAGGACCTGATCTTGTACTTGGAAAATTAATTGGCGTCAAAAAAATAACAACTTCAGAAGAAACCTTCTTTGTTTCTGCTTTTTGTTTTTGTTCTTCCAATTGTATTTCCAAAAGGGATTTTGGTTTTGGAAATGGTGCGGGCTTCTAGGATCAATGAGATACAGAGGATGCCACAAAACGTCTAGCTAGAGACTCAATATCACCCAAATTCTCTGCACTTTATATAAAAGCACTCCTTTGTGAAAAGAAGACTTTTTGAATTCCTTTAAGAATTATTGCACATTGGTTGATGTTGTTGCATTTTCTATGAAATGGATCAAATGGATAATATATTATAATTATTGAATACTTTAATACATGCCAATGTTGATGATATGATAAACATTAGAAAGAACACTCTCTGTGATCATAAAACATGTCTACAGTACACATGAGAGAAGATATGTTTTTTGTAGCTTGAATCTCAGCTTCAGTAAGAAGAATCACAACAGTGGAGTCATCATTTTGAACCTGTTTTTGTTTAGAACATTGAGATAGACTCTCGTCAGAAAAAATTCAATAATGTTGATCTCAAACCTAATGAAGGAGCAAATTTGCAGAAGCCCATCATCAGACCTTGGGAATAGCTTCTCCATAACAAGCACAAAAATGTTCTTGGATATGACAAGGATGTTTCCTTTAATATTCCATATTACTCAAAGCCCATCCAGTTCTATAGCGATGGATTTCTTCATGACAGTTCACCTTTAGCTATTCCAAATTCCGGTCCTCTTCCACAGTAGCCACAATAGAATCTTAAATGCAAACATTGTGACAAAGTGTACCGTATGAAAGATCATTGTTTTTATCTTCATCCATGTGAGCACTATCATAAAACCACTCATTCTTCAAACAGATGCTTCAAAAAAAGCCTCCTGCAAGAACAAAGATTCACCTTGGATGGATCACTTCTTGGCAGTGGGTTTCAACAACCAAAAGACATTTTTAGTCATATATCAGAATTTCTTCCAGAGTATTGAAAAGTATTACAGTTGAGTTTTCTTCATCATCTCACCTTGTATCTGATAGGGGGAAGTGATGGTCATCTACAATCTTCAAAGCCACGTCAAGTGAGCCTGAGCCACAACCTGAAATTGCTACCTAATTTAGAGTTGTAGCCAATGTTATGCTCTTGACCTGCAAGAAATTCCAGAATACAAATATGCGAAGAAATACAACCCAAAACATAGAACAAAATGAGAAAAACAACAAGTATTTTATTATTCAGAGATGAAAGAAATGTTCACTTGCCTCTTCGAGGGGGAAACCTCCACCAGAGCAGAGCTCGATTACAAAATAAGACTCGATATATCCAAATGGGGAGTCTCTATCCTTTATATAGGATTCATACATACAATACCATGGGTCATTACCATAGTTCTCTCAATACCATGGCACGTTTGCAACTAATTGTGGTCCCTTTCTCAAATGTGGGTCAACCACTTACAATTATTAAAACAGGCTTTATTGACTCTTTAACTAACTATAACTAATACTCGACCCTATTACATAAATAAAGGGGTTAGGGTTGGACCCTAACATGCCCTCCCCCATAAAAAGAAGCCTTGTCCTCAAGGCTGAAGCTGTGGAAATTTCTGAAGAATAGTGGTTGGTTCCCAGGTCGCATCTTCTGGAGAGGTGTCTTTCCACTTGACAAGGACTTCCTTGATTGTGTGGCCACGTAGATGTCATTATCGTGTATCGAGGACCTATATAGGTTGGAGCCAGAGTGAACCTTCTTCATCCAATTTAGGCGGGTTTGAATTATGAAATTGTTCCCCACCACTTTCTTGAGGCATGATACATGGAAGACTGCTCCAATGCGCTGAATTATTTGATAAGGTCCGTAGAATTTTGGAGCTAATTTTTGGCAACCCTTTTCTTTGAGGGATTTTTTCTTATATGGTTGCCACCACAAGAATACCTGATCCCCTTCTTGAAGTGTGTGCTCTGAACAATGTTGGTCTACCTATTGCCTCATTTGATTCTAAGCTTGATGGAGATTATCTTTGAGATGGGTTAGCATGTATGCAAGGTTCTGTAGGAGTTGATCCACTTCTTACACCTTAGAGCATCCAGGGATATAATAAGTAGGTGAAGGTGGGAGTTGTCCATACACTGCTTCATATGGGTTGTCTTGGTGGTTGCATGTTAGTTAGTATTATACCACCATTTAGCTAGAGGTAGCCACTGTACCCATTGATGTTGCTTTTGTGAAGTGAAGCACCTTAGGTATGTCTCCAAACATTTGTTGATTGCTTCAATTTGACCATCAGTTTTGGGATGATAGGAAGTACTTAGTTGGAGTTGGGTGCCTTGTATCTTGAAACTTTCTTGCCAAAAGTTACTAGTGAAAGGCGGGTCACGATCAGACACAATGGAAGTGGGCATGCCATGCAGTTTGAAGATCTAGTCCATAAAATATTGAGCCACCAAAGTGGGGACAAATGGGTGGGGTATAGTGCAAAAATGAGCATATTTAGAAAGTCTTTCCACAACCACCATGATGATTGATTTGTTTCCTAACTTCGGAAGACCAATAATGAAATCCATAGAAACATCTGTCCATATTGAGGTAGGGATTGGCAATGGTTGTAAGGTGCTTGGTGACTTGACTTTTCTCCTTTTTTGCATTGACACACATCACATTCAACTACAAAAGTAAGAATGTCAGTTTTCATGCTTGTCGAAAAGAAAGAATGACAACTGTGAGCATAAGTCTTCTGAAAGCCTGCATGGCCTGCAATGGGACATGAGTGCAACTATGCCAAAATGCACATTTTGAGGGTGGATGTCAGCGATATAACTACTCGATCCTTGTAGAGAAGAATCTCATCCTTCCAAGAGTAGCCAACTGAGGAATTAGGATCTACTCTCAAGTTATTAATGAGTTGGGAGAGAGAGGAATATGAAAACCATTCGTTGCAGGCTTCTTCAATCCAATCTAGTATTGGAAGAGAGATTGATAGCAGGGTGCTTTCATCCTCAAATTGGTGTGATAAAGAATCCACTACTACATTGTCTCGCCATTTCTTGTAAATTATCTCATAATCATATCCCAACATTTTTCCTAGCCATTTATTTTACTGGGGCGAGGATAGACGTTGCTCCAAAAAATATTTGAGGCTTTGATGGTCTGCACAGATTTGGAAATGTCGCCCCAATAAGTATGGTCACCAAGTATCTACTGCATGTAAGATGGCCATCATCTCCTTCTCATAGGTAGATTGTCCCAGATGTTTCCCACTCAGTTGTTGGCTGGTGAAAGCTAAGGGTCGACCTTCCTGCATTAAGACAACACCAATACCAGTACCTGAAGCATCACATTCAATCACAGAAGATTTAGTGAAGTCAAGCAGAGCCAATACAGGAGTGTAACACATGGACCGTTTGAGAGCCATAAATGCCTGTTGTGCTGCCTTAATCCAGAGGAATGATTTTTTTTTTAGAAGGTTAGTGAGGGGTCTAGCAATGTGACCATAATTGTAGACAAATTTATGATAGTAGCTGGTGAGACCCAAGAATCCCCTCAAACTCTTCAAGATTTTTTCTTGGGGCCAATCTTGCATTGCCTATATCTTTTTGGGATCCACCCGGGCACCTTCATGACCCACAATGTGTCCCAAATACTCTACTTCTTCCATGCCAAAAGAGCACTTGGATAATTTGACAAATAATTTGTGATTCCGAAGCAGTTGCAAGAGCAGGTCTACATGCTGAAGATTTTTTTCCTAGGTTAGGCTGTAGATGAGAATGTCATCAAAGAAAACGAGGACAATTTTTCTGAGATATGGTTTTAGTAGGTGATTCATGAGGCTTTGGAAAGTGGATGGGGCATTACAGTGACCAAATGGCATGACCAAGAATTCATAGTGGCTGTCATGAGTTCGGAAAGGAGTCTTGGGAATGTCTACTTATTTCATGTGTATTTGGTGATAGCCGGAGCGAAGATATAACTTAGTAAAGAATGGGGCACCATGTAGTTCATCAAGCAAATCATCAACACTTGGGATAGGGAATTTGTCTTTGACCGTGAGCTTGTTGAGGGCCTGCAAATCTGGACACATGCATCATTCCCCATTTTTCTTGAGCACCATGACCATTGGTGATGAATAAGGACTGATGCTAGGACGAATAACATCGAATTCAAGGAGTTCCTTGATGATTTTTTCAAATTCATTCTTTTGGGCAAAAGGATATCGATATGGGTGAACATTCAGCAGTTGTGCCCTTAGGACCAAAGTGATGCTATGATCATGTTCCCCTTTATAGGGTGGAAGCTCTTTAAGTTTGTCAAATACCTATTGTTGGCAGTTTAAGACCTGTTGCATCTCAAGATGAATATGAGGATTTGTGGGCTCAATGGCCTAGATGGCATTAAACTAGGCGATAACTCCATGATGGCCCTTTTTCAACAAATTTTCCATTCAATGCGAGGTGATGATAGAAGGAGCACTTGCTTCGAGTCCACGGAGGGTATGCATGTGGTCATTTTGATTAAAGCTCATATATAACTCCTGGAAATCCATTTTGATTGGGCCTAGTGTGTGAAGCCATTCAACACCCAAGACAATGTCACAACCACCCATGTTAATCGCAAACATGTGGGTCTTTAGGTGGTAGTCTCCCATCTGAAATTTGATATTTTCGCAACGGCCTTCACATTTCATTGTCTCCCCATCAACAATCTGGACCAGGAAATTAGAGACTGCTCTAACAAAACAATGAACATCTTCGACGACTCACTAATGGATAAAGTTATGAGTGCTACCACTATCAATCAATACTACTACAAGGCGATGTTTAATAAAGGCTCTAATTTTGAGAGTTTGGGGCATAGAAATGCCTGCCAAAGCATGTAGCGAGATAATTGGTTCCTCTGGAATAGCTGGGAGCTCATTGTCTTGTTGGGTTTCCTTAATTTCATCCTTTGGTCCCTCAAGGGGTAGGGCTTCCTCAGGTGAGATCTAAGTATTAACATCAATTTGAAAGAATTTGGGTTCCTTGCATTTATGCCCTGGGGAGTATTTGTCATCACAGTAGTAGCACAATCCTTGTTTTCTTCTTTCAGCCATTTCTATTGGAGACACCTTTTGAACCTTAAGTGTTTGGGTAGGGCCTTGATCCTGGGTTGGGCATCCCTTGGCTATGAAATTTGGACAAGGAGACTGGGCAGCTAAAGCACGTTCCACTTCGATAGCCTTGTTGCAAGCATCTATCCATGTAGATGGGTGGTGCATCTGGACATGTGCTTGGATGGCTTCTTTGAGACCACTTATAAAACATTCCAAGTAGAATTCATCTCCTAGACCTTCTGTTCAGATGGCCAATGTCTCAAAGGCTGCAATGTATTCTTTTACTATGCCTATATGTCAGAGCTTAGTAAGACGAACCAAAAAATTAGTCTTTGTCAAAGTGGTCTTAAAGAGATTTTGAGAACGCTTACCAAGTTATGTTCCCAAGATAGCATTTGCTATGCCACTACCACCATTTTCATCTCCTTTGGTCTAAGTAAAGGGCTCCCACATGTAGTTTATTTTGATCATCTTAGATATCATTTAGAATGAAATATTGTTCCATTGGTGCTTCCCATACAACCAGATTAGAGCCATCAAATTTATACATGTCTAGATTTGGTGGCCGGGGGGGGAATGTTGGTGATTTCCATGGAAGTGAATATGATGGCTAGATTCTCCCTCAAGGTCTTCATTAAGACCATTTTCCTCCGTATGAAACCCTGACGTGCTCACTTTGAATTGGTCCATGAAATTCTGCATCTGTTCCACTAGGTCCTTGAAAGAATCCAACTATTTTTCAAGGCGTTCGATCTTCTCGTTGGCCATGGCTTGAGCTCTGGTTTCTACCATACATAGATCTTGGTCACTTGTCGTCACTTTGAAAAAAATTTGGACCGCTCGAAAATTGAAGCTAATAAGTGAATGGTATCACAGTGATTAGCTCATCGTCCTGAATCGTATGGGCTAAATCTCTTGTAAGCATCCCGGGAAGGCCTCAGATTTTTATTTTAAATTTTATTTTTTACTCTGAATAGAATTTTACTCCCCGCTGATCAATACTGCAGTGACCAAATTTTAGAAAAATTGATCCTACCAATGTCCTACGAAAATCGACCCAGACTATAGGAGCCACAAGCCTCACTGCGCAGATGGTCAGATCTACCTACAAAGCTGTAATGACTGAATGTGAGTTGGATTGCAGCAGCTATAGAACCCCAAATGCTAGATCTAAATGTTAATGTGGCTATAGAACCTCAACTTGTGGATTTGATTGTTGTGGCGGTGACAGAACCCCAACTGTTAGATCTGAATCGTATTGTGGCAGTAGAACCCCAACTGGTGGATCTAATCTAACAAATAAGATAATGTGTGATCTTTAGAGAGTCGAGGGAACTATGGTATCAAAGGAGTGTCAGGTGTTATAGATCGCAATATACATAAGGGTCCAACAATAGTACTCGACCCAATCTTTCAGGGCACTAACTAAGGAGGATCAATTGTACCCTTAGCCGTACTACCCGACTACCCTATCGTACATGCGAGTAATCTGTCCGAGTGTTGTTCTCAGTGTGCTATAGTAGCAAGATGGCCGACGACTTATCTAAGGCGAGGTTTCAGGTGAGCCTAGGGGGCTTTAGATATACCCAAAGGATACATGGAAGACAGTCCGTGTGTGATTATGTCTAATGCGCTACTACTTGAAGGGGTAACCATAGGGGTTACAAGGGAGTCTAACAAGCGTGATGACCTCTTGTATTTCCTGCGCATGCCTCCCCAAATCTACAAGTTTATGTGCTCAACAATAGATCCCGTGGTTGAAGGTACCACCGGCCCTGGAAAGTGCTCTAATACCACTTGTTATGCTCTTAACCTACAAGAAATTCCATAATACCAAATATGCAAAGAAATACAACCCAAAACATAGAACAAAATGAGAAAAACAGCAAGTATTTTATTATTCAGAGATGAAAGCAATGTTCACTTGCCTCTTTGAAGGGGCAACCTCCAGTAGAGCAGAGCTCGATTACAAAATAAGACTCAATATATCCCAATGGGGAGTCTCTATCTTTTATATAGGATTCATACATACAATACCATGGGTCATTACCATGGTTCTCTCAATACCATCTATCTAATACCATGGCCCGTTTCCAACTAACTGTGGTCCCTTTCTTAAATGCGGGTCAACCACTTACAATTATTAATATGGGCTTTATTGACTATTTAACTAAATATAACTATGACTTGACCCTATTACACAAATAAAGGGGTTAGGTTTGGACCCTAATAGCCAGCAACACAAAATTTCTAGCGAGCCTGAGCCACAACCTGTCATACCAGATTCAAGTTTTCTATCCGGAGACAAAGATGCCCTTAAGCATGTCTTGTTCTGGTGGTCATCCTTAAACCACCTATGTGGGGTTAAGACCTCCCTTTTGAGGTTAAGATTCTTCCTCTTCAAAGAATTTGGGACACTTCCTCTAGCAGAAGACTTCATCTTCGTGCTAGTTCTGGAAGAGTTTTAAGAATTGCATTAAGAATTTCAGAGTTTGTGGTAATCCTTAAACTAACGTAGGTTGTAGACCTCCCTTTTCTAGGTTGAAGGTCTCCATCTTTAAATAATTAGGGACACTTCCTACAACAAAATATTTCAGCTTCCTTCTAGATTTGGAAAAGTATTGGGAACTGCACTAAGCATTCCAATGTTGGTGGTAATCCTTAAACCACCGTCAGTTGAGACCTCAAGTTATCCCACCTTATTCCACCATTTCAGAGAGCACATTCATCTTATTGATTTCATGCATTATTTTATTTTGTATTATAACTCTCTTCTTATACTCATATATACCCCTTCGGATTAAGGGGGGGGAATGTTGGACACCTAATCGGCTAAGGGTTATGGTGAGGAAGTTGAACAATGAAAGGGATTCCAAAAGACCTTGGAAGATGAATCCAAGAATTGCAAGAGTGTATTATAAATGTATATCATGTGAATAAGAAATGCATTCAATGCTTATCCTTCATATTTTGTCTTAGCCATTGTTGTGTTTAACACATACATATTGAATTGATTTTTGTCATTTTAGCTTTATTAATTTATAATAAATTCCATCTTTTTTAGGAGCATCTCTCACTAGGTTGATGAGAGTATCAGATAAGTCAATGGAGGACCATCGTTCACATCATCGTGGTATGGTGTATATATGTGTGTGTGTGTGAATTTCTATAAATGATAAATTGGTAGAATCATATGTACATACATATTGAATAGATTTTTGTCAATTTAACTTAATTAATTTCTAATTTCTATTTCTTTTTTAAGAAGCATCTCTCATTAGGTCGTCGCATGAGGGTGTTCAAAATTCTCCTTGTGGTCAATAAGCTCAATCAACTCATGTACTTGGGTGTGATGGTCCTCAAACATCTTCGAGTAGTCATGAATCTCAATCAAATCATCATGATCCTCATTTTGGTATATATATCTATATATATATCTATATATATATATATATATATATATATATATATATATATATATATATGTGTGTTAAAACAAATTTGTACATAAATAAATTATATGTACATATATACATGTATGTATATTTTTCATGTGTTATATGGAAAATTCACTTATGTAGAAAAAAATGAACTACCTAGATCTAATGGTTTGATCTAGAACAAAAAAGGACAAAAAGATCTATGTTTTCCTTAAAGAGATTGAAATATGGAAAAGAGACCTACCAGGAATCTATAGTAAGTCCTCATCTTCTCCTTGCTTGAAAGCTCCAACTCTAGCTCCTCGCGCTATAAATGAACCTCCAACAAAGACTAAAACAAGGGAACTATAATATCCACATAGCATAATCCAACGTGTCTAATCAATGAGTCAACATGGATATGAAATGCATAAGCATCAACATGACACAAGTATAGGAAACAAAGTGCTTTTTGTATTAATAAATAAAGGAGAGAGTTACAACCATATATATAAGCTAACTTTGCAGATGTCTCCCAAATCATCTTGTCCTTCCTTGCCATAAAGAAAACCTTCACACTCAACCCTAATGCATAAATATATGGATTCCTTAAGCTCAAAGTAGCAACATGAAGGCACTAGTAATCTCCAACAACCAACCCATACTATGATGAGAGGCAGTAAATTTATGGGGTAAACAAGGTAGTTTAGGATTTATCAATCTAGGCTTCAGATCCACGTGAGGGAGGATAAGCTTAAGGGTAAGAGATAAGACCATTAGAGTAAGATTAGATAGTAATTTTAGACCTTTATCCATGGTAAATGGTTAAAACCTCCTTAGAAGCTTATGAAAGGAGAAGATTCAAAAATATGTTTTAATTTTCCCGAATTTCTAGAATTAGTGCACCTGCATAGTAGAAAAACTTGTGATGATCAGCATTGATACTCAATTATGCAACTTGCATCCAATGCAGATGGACATGCATGTAGAGTGCGTTGGGGCTAAAAACATGGTTTTTGAGCTGATTGGCCCAGAAACTCAGACTTTTGGGAGAAATAATTCTTAGGGCTTTGCAAAGGGATTATGACAAAATGTTCAAGGATGTTGATTGATCTAGTTTTCAGGCCTTTTGAGCGGATGTGAGAAAATTACTTGTAAAAAAATGTATATAAATACATTGAAATGTTTTAAGATTTATGTAATTATATTGAAGCAGGGGGTGAAAACATTGACCAAAGTCAACATACGCTAAGAATGGAAATTCAAGAAGAAGACCATATGCCAATTACCACCTATCCATCTAATATTTTAGATGAGCTTCCTTGGGAAACAAATATCCAAAAATGTATGTTACAGAGGTGCAAAACTCATTATTAACAATCTTGGGAGGTTGGAACTCCCTATAGAGAGTCAACAAATCTTACAAATAGTTTTGTACTCTCTAAATACATTTCTTAATATTTACATGAACCTTGGGCCAACAACTGATGGCTATATATATGTGATGAGGCATAGAAAGGAAAAAATGATGGGTCCCAATAAATGGGTTGAGGTAAATAAGAGGTTTACAAAAGCACATGGGCCAAATTTATATTTAATTTCAAAGAAGGGAAAAAAAGAAAGATGTTGAAGGTGCAATATTTCAAGCACCCTGAAATATGCCACCATTTGTATGATAGGTTCATTGCAGTGTATGGAAAGTTTTGATGGAATGACGACATTCCACATTATTTTCCTTGATTATTTTATGCAGAATTTCTTTTGGGTATGAAATTTGATTTACAAATATTCCATCCAAATTTTATGGTATTGTAAAAGGTCAGACATATGAATGTAAGGGTGCATTAAGGGGTATTGAATTTCCTCATCCTCCACCTCCTTTGGTACCTCAACCTCCACGTCTAGTAACTTTGCAGTTGGAGATGGATACCACTTCTTAGATTGGTCGAGAAGCAAGGGATGCCATTATAGACAACATACAAACTACATTGATTGGAATTGATGTCGATCTAAATCGACAAAGAGAATGAGTTGATGCACGTGCTAATTTTGTATTTAAATCAGATGTGGAAATATATAATATGAATATTGAAGAGGTTAAAGCGTATGCAAAGGCTTGTCATGATGGCTAGAAAGACCTAATTGGTCATGAGGAAGAGGGCATGGGATCAATATGTGTTAATGTTTAGGGTTGATATTTTAATGTAATGTAATGTATGTGTTAATGTTGATTCACATACATTTTGTAAATTTTTTCAGATATAATCTAACACGAATGTATCATATGTTCACCATTTGCAATTAAGTCGTTTTTTGAATGAAATTTTTGATAATATGACGTTGTCGGGTTCGGGTTCAAATGAAGATATGTTGAGAGATGTTAGTTTTTTTTAAGAACATGTTCATACTATTAATTTACTTTTATTATATCAGTATTGTGAAGAAATTTTTGTAAAAGAAATAATTACATAATTAAATGTTAACAAATTTCCATTCCATCCGGCATTTTCAACATAGCATGACTCTCTTCCTCCCTATTAGGAGATGTGCCAGATATTGGCTTGTCACAAGTATTGAATATTTCAATTTTGTTTTGTTATAAATTGAAGAAAGTTTCATTAAAAACGATATCTATCTTACAATTTTAAAATTTTCAAATTTTAGGTTTGTGGAGACAGTTTCCCTTCTCGAGGGAAATTAGCGATAAAGTCAACTATGGGGATAGGATCGTTTAGAAAATTTGAAAAAGTTGTTACAATTTTTTTAATATTACGAGTTTATGCATTTTCATGTGCAATTTTAAATTTTTAATATATACATATACATGTGTTGTACAGGGCATCCATGAGGGCACAATGCAAGGGGAACACCACAAGGTATTGCATGGAATTTGAAACCTGAGTCAGCTATGGGGATTGGATCATCTAGACAATTTGAAAAAGTTGTTACAATTTTTTTAATATTACGAGTTCATGCATTTTCATGTGCAATTTTAAATTTTTAATATATACATGTACATGTGTTATACAAGGCTTCTATGAGGGCACAATGGAGGGATGACACCACGTGGTATTGCATGGAATTTGAAACTTTTTATAATTTTATTTTGATGATAAAATTATCATTTAATTTTAATACATTAAAATTTAATTTAAACGTACACAATCTTATGTATATATGCATATTACACATGTTGTGCAGGGCACCAATGAGGACGAGGATGATGATAGATCATAGATTGCAGTGATATTCTCTTTGATGCATATTTTTATTTGACAGTCTTTTTATTATATTTACTTTTATCATGATATAAATTTTGGACATATTTTAAGTAAAAAAATTTATTATGAATTGATCTCTTTGATGCATATTTTTATTTGACAGTCTTTTTATTATATTTACTTTTATAATGATATAAATTTTGGACATATTTTAAATAGAACTCTTTATTATGAATTGATCTTTAATATGCAAATTTTGGAGTTATACATTTTGCATGATGATTCTTATAATGTTAGTAGAAGATAATATGGATTTGGGTTGATTCTTAGGTTTTGTGAAGTTTTTTTGTCAAGTTGTTTAAAGAATAGTAGAATTGCAAATTATAAGACATGGTACATTTTTAATTCATGAATAGATCATCATCTTGTATAGAATAGCTACTATGGATGTGGGTTGATACTTAAGTTTTAATATAAAGTTGTTCAAAGAAAACATACTATAAAATTGCATTATAAAACATGGTACATTTTGCATGATGCATGGTTTGATACTTAAAGGTTTAAATTTAAGTTCATGAATATGAAGAAATTAAAGTAAATTTTAATTTAGTTGGTACTTTGTGAAGTTGTTTTGTAAAGTTGTTTAATGAATAGTAAAATTGTGTAGAAATTTGATATAAATTGCAACTGCTCAAGATTTCAAACTGAAAAACAAGAGACACAATTCTACTCTATTAATTTGCAGGATGAAAATCACAATTTATAATAACATGCATCGAAATTAAATAAGTAAAACCACAAATACACAATGATTTCTAAGGGAACCCAACTCGGAAAACCCCCTCAAGCCTTTTTGCATTAATTAGTTGAATAGAGAAACTATTACAATTGCTAGCTCTAACATTGAGCTCAACCTACAAAAGAATAATTGTTCTCTCTGCTCAATGAGAAACCTTGGCCAACACTTAGCTAATTCTTTGCTCACCAAGCCTCTTATTTCCTTGCTTAAATCTGAGCTAATTTGAGCTCCTAAATAATAGGGAATTCCCTATTTCCTTGCACAATTCCCAAGGATTGATCAACTGCCTGCATGCAAAATTTTTTATACTCCACTCGTATACAAATAATTTTACGTTAGAATTGATTCCTCCACTCCAGCTGAGGAATTCAAATTCCATGTATACATGAGCTAGTTTGGGTTGATTGATCATTTAATTGACATATCTTTGACTTAAACTATTGTCTCACTGCACAACTCACCTTCAACTAACTCTATTAATTGTTAGAGGTTACTTAACTAAGTACAATTGAAAATAACTTATCTAGATTGCTATAATTTAGCAATCAAGACATGCATGACTAAACTCCAGCCCACTAACTCAAATTTCCTGAGCTAGCTGAGTGACAAGAGCCATGTCACACTAATCAATTCCCTCCACGTTGTCATGTTAACGTGAAAATTTGAGTTACTCAATTTGACTAAGGCACAAGTCAAAATTGAGACTTTTTCTCGCTACAATTTCAACACTCCCTCTTCACAAGAAAAGTGTTATTCACAACCCTAATCCAACTCCTATGGAATGTATTCTAGAAAAAATAACACTACCTCTCACTGTTGTTGTTTCTACTGTAGCAACTTCAACTGAGAAGCATCTAACTGCTACTAGTCTCTTCACTGTCTATTGGAAAATATATGTTGTTGCCAACTCTGCTATTGATCCTCTTGCATTGCTGTCAACACTGCTCTATGCTCCTTAGTTTTTGACTTCTCCAACTCACATTGATCCTATTTCTACTGAATACTATGGGCCCCTGTAGAAAGGTAATGATCCATGAGAAGAGTATTATGCAACTATTGCTGCTCTCCTATGGACCCTGCCCAAATCTTTGCAACTTTGGGACTAAGGCTCTGCATCACCCCACATCACTCCTGGAGGTATAGTTGCATGCATGGAAAAATATGATCTACTCATATAATTGTTGCTACTACTCTGTTGATTCTTCCAAACTGCTGCTATAACTACTGCAATAATGAGTCTGATCTCCCCAAATCCTGAAGTACTCACTTCCATGGGGCTACTCCTTATGAAACTAGACTCCCTTTGAATCTTGATCTCCTTGTGGGAAATCACTCCACTCCTCAATATGCCAATACCAATGATCACAACTCCTTTTTTTTTCACTAAACATTTGCTCATTGATCTGCCCATTAGTAGCCTTCTAGCTCCATTAAGAAGCTTGCACATAGGGTCTTCTGGATCTACCCTGAACTAGGGCTCCATAACTCTGCCTCCTAACATCTCATGAGTTCTTTAATGATCACTATACATGAGGACCTCAAAAACTTCCCACTTGTCAAGACTCTGGATACTCCAAAACATTACTCCTAGGGAAATTGTGATGATCCTAAATCAGTTCCAAACTCAGAAATTTGAACTTCCCTCCAATGCATACTCAAGCCTCAATCCATTGAAAGATATTTTCCCGCATGGAATAAAACTACTTTACTGAATTTGAAAATCGAAATCTATAAAGGAGGAGATCTATTGTCTAGTTTCTAGTTTGATTTTTGGTCTAATACCATGTAGAAATTTGATAGAAATTGTAACTGCTCAAGATTTCAAACTGAAAAACAAGAGACACAATTCTACTTTATTGATCTGTAGAATGGAAATAGCAATATAGAAAAACATGCATCGACATGTAATAAGAAAAACCATAAATACACAGTAATTTCTAGGGGAACCCAACTGGGAAAAACTCCTCAAGCCTTTTTGCATTAATCAATTGAATAGAGAAACTATTACAATTGCTAGCTCCAGCTCTGAGCTCACCTGCAAAAGAATATTTGTTCTCTCTTCTTAACGAGAAACTCTGGCCAACACTTAACCAATTATTTTCTCACCAAGCCTCCTATTTCCTTGCATAAATCTGATATAACTGGAGCTCCTAAGAAATAGGGAATTCCCTACTTCCTTGTGCAATCCCCAAGGATTGATCAACTTCTTGCATATAAAATTGTTTACACTTCACTAGTATTCAAATAATTTTACATTAGCCTTAATTCCTCCACTCTAGCTAAGGAATTCGAATTCCATGCATGCATGAGATATTTTGGGTTGATTGATCAACTAACTGATAGATCTTTGAGCTAAAATATTTTCTCACTACACAACTGACCTTCAACTGATTCTATTCATTGTTAGAGGTCAGTTAACTGAGTACAACTGAAAATAATTGAACTTGATTGCTATAATTTAGCAATCAACACATGCATGACTTAACTCCAAGCCCAATAACTCAAATTTCTTGAGCTAACTGAGTGACAAGAGCCATGTCACACTAGTCAACTCCCTCCAAGTTGTCTTGCTAATGTGGAAATTCGATTTACTCAATTTGACTGAGGCACAAGTCAAAATTGAGCCTTTTTCTTGCTACAATTTCAACAAATTGCAAATTATAAAACATGGTACATTTTGTATTCATGAATATTATCATGGTGTAGATGTATAAAACAATTAAAACTTAAAATTGCATTATAAAACATGGTATGCATTTTTCATTCATGAATAGGTCATCATCTTGTATAGAAGAGCCACTATGGATGTGGGTTGATACTTAACTTTTAATATAAAGTTGTTCAAAGAAAACATACTATAAAATAACATTATAAAACATGTTACATTATATATGATGCATGGTTTGATGCTTAAAGGTTTTACATTGAAGTTCATGAATATGAAGCAATGAAAGTAAATTTTCATTTAGTTGGTACTTTGTATGGCTGACATATGTATATTTTTAGAACCCAACTTTTGATACCCTTTGTAATAGTTACAGTTTCCACATACCAACTTTTGAAGTGATGTATGTTTCAAGTTAAATGATAAGTAGAATACATCAAGTGATAAGTAGAATGCATATAGTTAAAATGTGGATAAGTAGAATGCATCTGAATTGTGAACAAATGTAGTCACATCTAAGTCACATTTTTTATGCCATTATTACGCACCAAAGTTCTCATAGATCCACCTTTGCTTGGTTGTTCTAGTTAACCTCCAACTCTTTGCTTGATGTAAGATTTTAGGTTATAGTTTGTGAGTTTAATCAATAATCAACATTATAAAACATGGTACATTTTGCATGATGGATGGTTTGATGCTTAAAGGTTTTACATTAAGGTTCATGAATATGAAGCAACCAAAGTAAATTTGGATTTAGTTGGTACTTTGTATGGCTCACATATGTAGAGTTTTCGAACCCAACTTTTGATACCCTTTGTAATAGTTAAAGTTTCCCCATACCAACTTTTCAAGTGTTGTATGTTTCAAGTTAAATGATAAGTAGAATGCATCAAGTGATAAGTAGAATGCATGATTTATGGTACATACATATGAGATATGGTTTTTGTACGAAAGGACATTCCATTAAGATTGTTAAATACATACTAAAGTTAAAGTACCTTATTTGTCTTCAATTCTCTTACTATTGTATTTTTCATGAAATTTGAGAAAGTTTAGAGACTGAGAATTAAAAATTTCAATGTTGAATCAGCAGAATGCTGAAGCCAATACGTTGAATACCCATACAGATGACAATCACAACACAGATGGCAAGGGGCTCTCGACATTAGTAACTCCAATTTTTCTTCAGAAATCAGATAACGTGGCCAATTCGCAGAGCGAGGACATAACAATGAAGATTGGCAGCAGAAATCATAATGATAATTCAATTAATGACAACATTGTAGTTAAGTCCATTAAAAACTGTTAAGATGATAATAAGTTGCACATTCAGCATTCAAGGAGTTCCAAAGATGACACGAGAGACAATAGCAATCAAGGCTTGGAAAAGAGCTTCCAGAAAAGAAAAAGTCTATCTTCAGCAAACACTTGTGAGTCAAAATCAAAAAGAAAAGTGGTCAACCTGTCTTCCCTGGAATTAGATCCTGTAGTCATTAATGTTCTCAGCAAAGGTTTGGGGTTTGCGGTGGCTCCTAAAAACCTTCCCATTGAAAAGATGATTTGTAGCATAAAGGATGGGATCAGTAACCTTACTGTGGAGGATAAAGAAACATTGAGGCAAGAATTTTCTCTCATCATGAGAAAAGCCAAAATTCCCAGAAGCAACCTGAGTAAAGAGGAACAAAAAGCCTTCAATTCCTTGCGAAACAATGACAAGGTTGTGGTTCTTAAAGCAGATAAAGGAGGAGCAGCGGTCATCCTGGATAAAGAAGACTATGTATGTAAAATGAATGATCACCTAAATTGTGGCAGTTATAAGAAGCTAAGCAGTAATCCCATCCCCAAAATCATGAAGGATGTAAAAAAGATTATCTCAGATTCCAACCTTGACGAAAAATTAAAGAAGAAGTTAATCCCCTCCTGTGAAACTGTCCCTAGAATCTATGGATTACCCAAGATCCATAAGGAAGGGGTCCCCCTTAGACCAATAGTTAATACTATTGGTTCCCCAACCTATGAACTTGCTAAATATGTTGCTAAAATTCTTAAACCCCTTGTCGGAAATACTGATTCCTTCATCAAGGACTCCCAGGACTTTGTGAATCTTATTAGAAATGAGAGGTTGGAGCGTGATGATATCCTTGTAAGCTTTGACGTGGTATCCTTATTCACAAAGATCCCTCTTGATGAAGCCATTCAGGTTATAAAAGAAGTTACTGATCCAGGGACTGCAAAGCTGGCTGAGATCTGCTTAAGGTCAACTGTGTTCACCTTCCAAGGAATATTTTATGAGCAGACATCCGGTGTGGCAATGGGATCACCCCTTTTGCCAATCGTGGCCAACCTATACATGGAATACTTTGAAAAGAAGGCCCTGAATTCATATCCTTTGAAACCAGCCTGGTGGAAGCGGTTTGTCGATGACACCAATATAAAATGGACTCATGGTAAAGCAGAACTTGACAAGTTTTTCACTCACTTAAATTCTATCTCTCCAGATATAAAATTTACGATGGAGCTTGAAGAAAATAAGAGCATCCCATTTTTAGACGTTCTAATCATCAGAAAAGAGGATGGCTCTTTGGGCCATAAGGTTTTCAGGAAATCAACCCACACATAAAGTTACCTCCATGCTGATTCCCACCACCACCCAGCCCAGAAGTTTGGTGTTCTAAACACGCTTGCCATTAGAGCCCTTCGAATTTCCGACTCAGAGCATCTGGACGAAGAAAAGAAGCATCTAGTTTTAACTTTTAAAAGTATAGGCTACAAAGAGAAGGAAATTAAAAAGGCCATAGAAAAAGCTGAAAGAAAGTTGTTATCTCATGATCCTAAGGCTCAAAACCAACCTCAATGTAGTAAAGTTTTTCTACCTTATATCCATGGAGTTACAGACAAAATCGCTAAAATCCTAAGAAAGAAAAACATTATCACGCATTTCTCAACACCGGGTACTATCAAGCAAGGTTTGAAGTCTGTAAAAGATGATATCGACAAACATCAACTTAAAGGAGTCTACAAAATAGATTGTTCTTGTGGAAAAAGCTACATTGGTGAAACAGGTCGCTCCCTCCAGACAAGACTCAAGGAACATGGCGCTGATATTAGGAACGGAAGATCACGTACTTCAGCCCTGGCGGAACACTCCTCAAAGACTAAGCACCATGTCTGTCTGGAAAGCGCATCAATTATCGCAAGGGAAGAGCAACATCAGAGACGAAAGATCAGAGAAGCACTTGAAATTATCAAGCATCCTCATAATCTGAACAGAGACAATGGTATGGAGATTAGCGGGAGCTGGCTTCCCTTGATCAGGGAAATAAAAATCGCAAACACATCCCCAGGTAAAGGCCTCAACAGGTAAGTTATCCCTCTCCTTTCTTCTGTTATTAGTCTGTACTTTCATTAATATCTAAGTAGAATAACTACCATTAATACTATAATATATTAATTTCTATAGAGCTATTAAGTAATATATTAATTATTATATTAATTAATTATAAATATTAATTATTTATAATTGTTAATATGATTTGGTTAATATATTAATTAAATTATATAGGAATTAATATATTTCCCTAGTATTAATTAAAAATTAATATATTAACCTAATTTTGTTTTAGATATAACCTTTAATTTAATAGTTAGCATTATTGCTGTATAATAATTTCTATATAACTATTAATTATTATATTAATCAATTATAAATATTTATTATTTATAATTGTTAATATGAATTAGGTTAATATATTATTTTAATTTATATAAAAATTAATACATTTTAGTTCAATAAGCTATTCTTAGTTTTTAGTTTAGTCCCTATTTTAATCATTAGGTTTTGTATTAATATATTAACTCTTCCAAAATTTTTAATAATAATAAAAATAATAGTAATTTATTAAAACAAAATTATATAAAATTAATTAATTAATATTACAGCCGACAGTGTGTTGTTCTTAAAATTCATCCTCATCACTATTTATTCTTTCTTAGTTGCTCTTCTTTTATCATCATTCTCATATCCTGATGATGGATCCCATTTGGGATTTGAAACGTTGGTATAAAAATGTTCAAACTGTGGATTCTCCGGTCAATGATTCAAAAGATACAAGCCACAGATCTCTTAAATCCAGTTTCATTAATCTCAATGTGGGCCTAACTTTTTTCTTAGTAAATGAAATTTTCAAATATTAAATACTATTTGTGGAGCATGCATTGTTAGTTTTAATAGGTTCATATAATGGAGATTACACAATGCACATATAAATGGTGTATGCATTGCATGTATAGGACAAAAACACAATAAAATGCATATTTTTGGGCTATCAAGATATATAATGGCTACAAAACATTTGAAAGTGATGGTAATGTGATTTTAATAAAGTAAATAATGTCACTAAGATAGCAATAAAAATATATGAAAAGATATAAACATGGCATTAAAAAGAAAAATCCATTGCGAACATGATAGGTGTATAATCAACAACAAACAAGAAGATTGTGATGCTACATCCTTACATTATAGTAGTATTTTGGATCTTTGAATTTCCTTTTAACTTAACAACAAAGAAACCACATTAATGAAAACAATTATGTAATACCTAGTAGTACCTAGAATGGACAACTTAAGAGTGCACAAAAAGAAAGGCTAACAATCTACTTGAACCCTTTCCTAGATATGAATATAAGGGGAAGATATTGTTGTCCAGTTCAATAAAAAAGATTATAATGGAATGCCATCCTCAATGATTCATTCATGGTCAACTTTTGACATTCTCTATTTTTTTAATTTCAATTTTTTTCTTGATTGAACTTCTACTAATTTTATGTGTGTTGCACACACCAAGTGACTATATTGACAACTTATTGCATTGCGTTGATAGTCTTGAAAGTAAACATGACTCTCAGTTTGATGAGTTTCTTGGAAAAAATATCCTTTCAGTATAATAGACTCTCTTTCATATATGAAATTGTTGTCATCATAGTCCTTCAATAACTTCGTATTTCATTCAGTGCACCACATCAAATAATACTTGACATTTGCTATGTTGTTAATGGGTTCAACTACAACAACAAAAATTCCTACACAATTTTTTTAAAAAAGGTGCAAATTCATATCATTATTAACAAGAAAATATTTATCAATATGTACAATTTTATTAGATCTAGATCTATATTTTAACTATTATTTAGATACTTATACACAATAATTTAAAAAACATTAAACACACACACACACACATATTTCCTTTTAAAGAAATTGAAATGTTACCTTCTCTAAAAAGATCATAAATTCTATCACCTTCAGATGACATTATAGTCTCCTCTGATTCCATCTCTTCAAAGCTTGCAATCGACATTTTCCCCTTTATATTAAGTTATGTGTGTTGCCAAATTTTCACATATATATTGTTTTCACAAACATCATTGAATTTTGTGTCCTCTATGCAAACAAAACAAAAGCAAGATTATTTTCTTTTATCAGATGCAAATGCATTTCAATACTTTTTTGTTTTAATTAAACACAATTTTCTAGTCCCTTTTACTATTTCAGCTTCATATGGAATCAATTTATCTACATCTTGGACTTCAGTATGCCAAAAGAACATATAGTAAAATCAAACAAGAATTTAAATATGTTATTTAAAATACAATTTATATATCAAATATAATAATCGATCAATTATTTAAACTAATTTTTAAAATTTTAAAATTAATAAAAATCATCATATATTAAAATTATATACAAGTTCATATATATGTACATACCTACGTACCTCCCTTCACGGGTTAGTCTCATGGCCTAATGCAACAATGCACCATTGAGAAACTTGATCAGTTGAGAAAATTCAGTTCGTAGAGTGGTCCATTTGATATCTTCAAAGTGCTTGTTTTATACATGCCCCTGCACCATCATGTTCTCCTTTTCCATGACCAATCTCAAAGAAATTCCAACAATGTTTAATGTTGGTTTTCATATGAAGATGACACAACCAAAAGAATGATCGTGAAGATTTGAATTGACCTGTGCATCCATCTAACCATATCTAATGTTCATTGAATTTTATTCCACGACCTTTCAATGAATCATAAATCTTATCAAAGCAATGTTGTACAAAATGTGTATCATGTGTACGATCATCGTTGATATAAAAATGATATTCTTTAATAACATGTTGATTCTCACTGGTGATTTCTATATGATCAACATTATGTTCAACATGTCTATATAGAACATGGAAAAGCATAGAGACTTGGTCAGAATGATAATATTCACTCTTTATTTCATTTTGTGCAACAAATGTGTAATTTTCTACAAAATCAACTATCGACAAAATTTTCCCTAGTGGAAAAAATTCACGCTATTTTTTGAATTGTAGGTCCTGCCATCAAGCTCTATGAGAATTCTTGGTGTATTTATAAATTTCCTTTTCAAACTTCTTCAAAAACTCTATCACAAAAATTTCTTCTTCTTGTAAATAAATCCTTCTAGTACTTATACTACCACTTGCACCAATTGATCTATGGATATATTCATATCTCTTGCATTCCACTTTTATGTTGGACAAAT
Organism: Pinus tabuliformis; assembly: GCA_031772625.1. Classification (NCBI taxonomy): domain Eukaryota; kingdom Viridiplantae; phylum Streptophyta; class Pinopsida; order Pinales; family Pinaceae; genus Pinus; species Pinus tabuliformis. The sequence goes on along the minus strand of CM062805.1, from coordinate 400,983,964 downwards.
ATTGATCATTCATATCAATAGGATATTTGTTGTGGTACAAAGTCAAATTTCCACAATGATCACATTTTTTTTTATCACAAACACATTTCTTTTGGTAAAATAATTCATGATTTTCTCTTCCACATAGAATTTCGGATATGAAATCATGGATAGTGGAAGGAGGGTAATTTATCGAAAATGTTTTACCAAAATTAATGAAGGTGTCATAATATAATTGAAATTCCACATGATAATGACAACATCAAGTGTCACGTACAATGATAGGTTTAATATACCATGGTTTTTGTTGCACAAAAGTACTGATTGAGACATTAATTCCACGATTCTCTTCTTTGAACTTATTGAACAACTCTTTTTGAGTGGTGTCCATGATATGTTTTGCATGTTATTCATATTGATTTCGTGTTATTCTTTGTCACATCACATCCCTTTCTTTTGGTGAAACACATGAATTTTTCGCCCAATACTCATATATAATTTTTTTAACATTTTCTCCAAGTTTATCTTTGTATGGTTTCCAACAAATAACTATCCAGTAGGCAAGCTCATCATTTGCATCTATTCACAATCAAAATTTCCTCTGCTTGTGCAATGTTTTTCGTGAGATCCCTAATGCTTTTTCTATAGATTTTATCAAATGATTTTCTATAGTATTTGATGAAACCACTACTGTTTTTATTGCTCTTCGTGCATCTATATCACTTTTCTTTCAAGATCTTCCAATTGATTTTAGAGCACTACTTATATTTTGAATCACATTTTCCTTCACCTTTTTATCTTTTGTTGATTTTTGATTGCCCAATAGTGTTGTATCTTCTTTTAATTTCTTCAATGTTAAGAGACCTCTAAAAATTTTAGCTTGAACTATCACACTTTCATCTTTGAAGAAATTATCAATAATGAGGTTAACACAATATCGTATAACATGGTCAACTTTTTTAACTCCATATGTGCCAGTGTCAACATTTTCTAACATCTCATCATAAATAATGATTTCATCGGTACATATGAGAATTTAATGTAAATGAGTATAAATATACATTAAATAATTAAATTTAAAAATAGAGTTCATGAAATTGAAACTAATAAATATGTATAATTTCAATAATACATGACATATATATACATACATATGCATGGTTCAACTTCTTCTCCACTTGAATCTCTTTCAACATCATCAATGACTAGTTCATTTTCTTCTTCACTTTGTCTTTCAACATTTTCAATCTCATCATCAATGTTATGAGGAAAATCTCTCTTTGTTTACATTGCAAAATATTTTTCAAATTAGTTCATAAAAAAAATTAAACTGTATAATACACTATTAAATTTTAAATATCATTTATAATATCTACATTTACATATCTGGTTCAACTTCTTGTTGAGATTGATTTGCCTTTTCAATATTTAGGTGTTCTTCCTTCTTTCTTTTGTAATAGTTTCTCGAGTATTCTCTACGAGCCTCAATGTCTCTAATTCGATCATATTTTCTCTTGCAATTTCTTCGATTCCCCATGATAATTCAATCTATATATATTTTTGAAAAATTAATGAAAATTTTATAGTAAGAAATATAATTTCAAAGCAAAAATATATATTTTAAAAAAAGCTAAAAAAAATATAATCATGGAGAAGAAAGTGGGAAATAGACATTTTCATTAAAAGAAAATTTTGAAAAAAGCTTTAATACTAAAACCTTAAAAAATCTTATGTTATCCACAATCTTATTTACCTATTCAAGAAATTTGCTACTCAAAAAATTTTACTATCTAAAAGTTAGCCCAAAAAAATTCAATATACAAAAGGTAGATCCAAAAAAATTTGTTAGATCCATTTAGCATATAAATAAAAAACCTATATTCTACTTCAACCTTATCAATCCTCAAAAATAAGTCAACAATCAATCCTACTCAACAAAAATATCATTAAACCAAACCCTAACTAGTAACACTCAACTTAGTAGCTTCAGTAGTAAACCCTTGTGATTGGCAACATTAATAACCCTGAATAATAATTTGATATAGTAATGTAATGAAAAACTAGCACTATCAATACATCTTAAATATTCATACAACCAAACCTTGAATCGAGAGTTTTGACAAGTTCAGCTTAAACCAACTATTCACCATTCTTCAATAAGAAACTCAATGAAAGATATGGTAAGCTTTTTTTTGTAAAGAGAGTTGCATATAGAAATATGTTATCCACAATCTTACTTACATATTCAAGAATTTTGTTACTAAAACCAAATCACTTCAATATCAAGCCCAAAAAAATTTAATATCCAAAAGTTAGATTCAAAGAATTTTGCTATTCAAAAGTTGCACACGATGGATGTGAGAGAGAAAATGATGTTTCAACTGAGTTTATTTATAACTTTCAGCCAAAATGGTCACATCGTTTCAATTTTGTGGCGGACGGAAAAAATGGAAATTTTCTTCAGTTGAACATACTAGATTTTCAGCCGAAAACCTTTTTCTCGTTAAATATAATGCTTGGGGAAAAAATATTTTCAGGCAAAAACCTACAACTCTGCAACAACTCAGCTTCGTTCACCCTTCTCCAATTTTGGAATGGTTATACTCCATCAAATATAGATAATTGACTTTTGGAACCAACACCATCATTTGCAGAATTGAATCTACTTTCACTAGATATATAATTTATGGAATTTCATATATATTTGCTAATTTTAACTTATCTTCTAGTAAAATGTGTGAATTTCTTTTTTGAAGGTCATTATGATTGAGTGAAACCAAAATTTCATATCTTACAAAATACAATGTCAAAAATTATGAAAAATTTATGGTGCACCACGTTAGTCCGTATTCTTTAATGGGTAGCTTTATATTTTTAGCTTTTAACGAAAAATGATGAGAAACGTCGTGCTTTGTTAAACATCTTCAAAATTTGCAGTTTTTTCATATTTCTTTAAATCAAAAAATTCTAGTAATTATGATATGGATCTGTTGGTTTCGTAAATATAGCCATACCAAAGTAGAGTGTTTCTAGATTGTTGCAACACATTTTTTCTTTCAAAAACGCAAGGTTAACAAGGAATAAATTGGGGCCAAAAACCATGACCTTTTATGAATCCCTTGATTTTTATAGAAAACATAGCCAAATAATTTCTAAGTTGACACATCAAATGTGAATAAAAAAATTCTAAAAAATAAGAAATAGAAAGCTAATAAAATTACTGACAAGTTTTCTTTTCACTGTAAAATGAAATTCTAAATAGAAAAGTTACTTTTTCTTACTAAAAGTTTAAAAACTTCTAAAAATGATATTTTTATTTTAATTTATTTCTTATTTCTTATTTCTTATTATTTATTTTTTTAAAAGGGCCGAAAGTGTAACCCAACTTCACATTTTCAAAAAATTCAGCCCATGATGGCATAACTAAAACAGGAATTGGTAACTTATTTGAAAATTTGAAAATTAATATCATTAGATATTTATCTTCACAATTGGATGTTTTGTAGATGAAGAAAAAACAAGCTAAAATTGAGTAATAACTAACAATATTCTTCTCAAAGAGTAGGGATAAGCACCCTCTTAGGGAATTCCCAATTGACATTGTAGATGTGGAATTTGTGAGCAAGATCATCTAACGAACCTTTTCCCATTACTCCTAGGATTGAAAGTATTTAAAGAATCTAGTGAGGGGAGTGATCTAACATACTTTAGTGGTTCCAAGAAGCAATTTCAAACTCAGTCGACAAGTATAGCCCAAGATCCATTGTATTCCTTCAATCCTTGAACTAACATGTACAACTCTTAGTAGGTACCAAAACAAATACAATACCCTACAACTCTGTAGTAGTTTCCTAGGTCTCCTCCAAGTTGGTACCCCACACCATGGCCACAATGGCCTTCTCCTCAAAACAAACATTGGAGTGGCCTCAAGGATGGCATGGAGCGTTTTTCCAAGGATAGTTTCCTATCCCTACAAAACTACATGTGCAACAACAACAATTGCAACTCCCATCCAATGCACCACTAAGAAATCCTCCTTTGTGACCCAACTACCTATGCAGTTTAACGCAAACCCAAGTAATAGGGTGGAATAATGAGTTGAAGCTCTCATATTCCTTACTTACTTCATCTCCTCCGTTGAATGAAATAATATACACTTGATGTTTGGACAAGCTATAAATTTGAGAGCTTCTGCTATCCTTATGGAAGATGACAAAGATAATTCACCTTGGAAAGAAGCTCCAATTCCAGAGACATTAAAATAACATGTTGAAACTCTTGTAATAGCCAACACCATTCTTACATCAATGAAGAGTATGCATCAAAGGTGGAAATACAAGTAATGTTATTGCTTGATCTGAGCAATAATGCATTAGATATCTAAGGACCATTTGGGTTTTATTGATCAAAGCCTTGATATAGTCCCTAGTAATTATAGAACATGATAGATCTAGCCCAAATTAGTAATGGACTGAACCTAGTCTAGATGGTTTGTGTTCAATTGAAAAACTACTTGTGTATGAAGTGGAATGTTGATCAATATAGAAAATCAGAAATTTGGAAGTGAATAAACTTGGAGTAGAGGTTGATTAGTTTGAGGTGTGTGGGAAGACAGAGAAAGGTTGCGTGCAAATTGGGTAGTGTGATTTATTGGTCAAATATGTCAAAACAAAGTGAACACTGGAATGAGGGAGAGACCTGTGTGATGTAGATTTATTTGGAAAAAAACTATGTGATCTCACTAGTTGTGGGATCCAATGCGTAGGTGGTAATATTTGGAGTGATGGGCATCATTTTGCATTCATGTATTGCATTGAATGAAGGTTTATGTGGTACACATATGGAAAAACCTTGAGAGTAAATGAAAAGGTGATTGTAGTGACAAAGAAAGGGCGAGAATTGGAGTGTGATTTGAAGTAGATGACATAATGTTTTTGAAGTAAAGCCATTAATAAAGCTTGCGTATGGAGGATTGATTGATTTGTAATGCATGTAGAGTGAAGAATAATTGGTTTGTAATGATTATAGAGTGAAAATTTATTTGAATAAGTGTCGGTTGGGTGTTGTGTTGATAGAGAAGAACTATATGTTGGTCTGTATTCTTGATCAATAAAGAAGATTTATGTGAAAGATTGAGTATGATTCAAATTTGAGATTCTGGAAGAGTGTATGTGTGATTGGAGCCTATACATATCACCTATAGCATAATGTGATCTGGTGTGTGCTCTACAATGAGTGATGGGAGTGTAATTTGTAATGGACTTCTAGAGTTGATCACAACTTGCAAACATTGTTGTTGTTTTAATAAGAGTTGGAGAACAAAGTCAGAGGTTCTTATGGACTGAATGTTTGTTGTTGTTGTATATTTTATGGTTCTAACAATTTGTTTGCGAAAATGTGATTGCCATATATACACTGCTATAGCTACCAGTTTATTACTAGGATATGCCTTGTTGTTAGTGATGTGTTGGGTTGTATACACATTAAAAATTGTTGCACTGTAATCCAATTTGAATTTTGAAGGGATGTGTGAGTGCTATAATGTGAAAATCATATGCATCATATAGTTGGTGTGATAGAAGTGAGAATTATGTTGTGTATCTATCATGTCCATTGATGCCACATAAATGATTGTTGAGTAAGTTTGTTTGAAGTGCAAAGATAGCCAGTGTTGTGTTGTAGAGAATTTGAGGTCAAATTCAGTGAGAGAAAACGTTATATGTGGGTCCAATTTTAAAAGTGGATGAAATGTGGCCTATATGATTCAAGTTTGTTGCAGTTGGAGATAGTGTGAAAGATTTTGAAACGAGGTCCACAAGAGTCTGAGGATTGGAGCCTTCTATAAGGGAGTGGTAGCTTCCTTTGGTGGCCAAATAATTTGGTGAGGGAGTGGTAGCTTCCTTCCAGTGGTGGCCAAAGAATTTGATTAGGGAGTGGTAGCTTCCTTCCAATGGTATCTAGAGAAACAATTGGAGGTGGTATCCTCCAGCAAGTATGTTACGAGAAAATTTAGCTTGAGTAAGCATACTACTTTTAACACACTAGATCAAAATATGATCTACCCAGATGTGAGTGTGTGATCATAAGAATATATATAGGCATATCCATGTGTTCCTATCCATGTAAACAAATACATTCAACGCTCATGTAATATGTTGTAAAAGAAGGGTTGAAGCATTGATACCCATAACCCTCAGAGGTTGGTGTAGTCTCTTGAGTTTGATGCTAAGAAAGCCTTAATTTTAGTTGAATATCCTACTTCCACTTGCAATAAGAAGGACCTTGCACACATGCACAACCAAACAAATCAATAAAATCCTTTTGCAGAGGACTTATTATTTTAAAAACAACATGCACTAGTTTAAAGTATGATTCAAATTTCATATATAGGAAAGGAACATATAGATCTATTAATCCAAAATGATAGTACAATAAATGTATACCTCCCAACAAAAGAGATCCTCTCCTCAAGCTTGTAGCATGGTCTCCTCCTCTCAATATAGCAAAGCTCTCACAATTTAATATGGATACTCAATATCACCTCCTTTCCTCTTTGTGAGATTATATAGGCTCATTATATCCTCCATGAGAATGTATCTAGACACTTAGGGGCTTGATAAGTTAGGAAACTTCTACAATAATAGACCCCTAGCTAACTCATACATAAGTGGGCCAGGTTGATCTCCTTGGCAATGACAAGCTTTAGAAACCTTTTTCACAATTATGTGCCTTTTCTCAATTATATCAATTATGAAATAATTATTATCTCATGATTATAAAATTTAACAAAATAATTATGAGAAATAACTCAATCATGTAATTCCACCCTTTTAACATGGAATAAATCTCACATAAGTAAAATATAAAGTGAAACGGGATGCATTCTAGCCATCAACTGAGGTAAGTTGAACTTGGGTTTCACTCACTATAATGAAGTGGAAAATAGGGTTATAACAAATTCCCCCTAATGTGTGAGGTCAAAATAGAAACTGATGGCAGAAATGCATTATATACAAAACTCAAAGCTCAAAATCAGAGGAAGGAACCAAGAACATGAATCTAGATCGAAGAAACTCAAATGTTGAAGTCACAACTCTGCTGATAACAACCCTGAGACAAGCATACCCATGCTCAGTCATAAAGACAAATTGAACATGGTTTCCAAACATACACCCTGGATCCATGGCATGAAATTTTAAGACATGGCCACAAATAATACACAGTGGATCCATATGACTCATCAAACAGATCATAGCCATTAGCAAATATAGTGTGGATCTATGCCATAGTATACATCAGTAGGACTACGGACACATAAGACAGGAGGTTCCCCAAAATAGTCCTTAAAGTACATAATGAATACCTAACTCCAATGCAGTTTGGGAAGGGTACCATATAAGAGTGATATGTCCCTAACCGAGGGTCTTTGACATAACCCTAATGGTGCAAATCTACAACATGCGAATAAATGAGCAGATGTCAAACATGGTAGAAGCTTTCTAATTACCATTCAATGATGTTGGGTTGTGTTATATTCTTTCCACGACTACCCCATGTGAAAAGGGGTCATAGGGGGGGTGAGAGTGCCCCTTGTACGTTGCGCAGGGCACTATCAAGGGGTAGGCAGGGGGACGGTAGCCCCCTTGCACTGGGTTCGAGGCAGTGCCCCCGAAAATTTTTTTTGGACCCTATATTAGGTGGCCAAACCTACCTATGCTTTTGTGCATGGATTTCGCATATGGTTTTGGGCATGATGGTTTTCAGTCCATGGTATTTTGTAGATCCAGTCAAGGGAAATACGATTATGTTCTAATCCAGGGTTTATGGATGCTTCGACATGTATATTTATGTATTGTAACATTGAAAGGAATATAATGAAAAATCAATCTGGCAGTCCTGGTTTTGGAATCCAAGGGAAAATCTCTGTGTATATCTGTTTTATGTTTTATGCTCTCGACATTGTTTATTTTATGCTTTTAGAATTCATATGCAGGTAATTTCTATATAGGGTTAATACCTACAAATGAGTTATATCGTTAACATATGCAAGGGGACCCACCAATGATGAAAATGGACCCTAAGGTGCCTAGCACAATCTAGTGAGTGTGAATAAATGAGTCGATGTCAAACACTCATGGACTCGATTGATCAGGAATCAATAATATAAACCCATTGTTGATCATGAGGAAGCCTGCCATTGATGATTGCAACGTCCAAGGTACTTATGTTCCTGGACAAGCTCCTAGATAATGAGTTGAAGTCTATGGGAGAAGATATGTTGAAGGAGGGCCTTGATGTATCCCCATCAATCAACATAGAACAGAACGAGATGATGGAGTGAATGGATAAGTCATGAAGCAATGAAGTACAAGCGACACAGGGATGACCGACTAAAAAAAAATCAACAGGAAATTGTAAATGGCCAACACAGGATGAGACTTCCCTTGAATGTATAATGGCATGACACAAAAATGACTTGGCAACATGACTAATGAGTACCACATGATATTGTCCAACAACATAGGAGGCACTGAAGCACACTCCATAGTGACTGGAAGAGTAACCAACCGAATGAGTAAATGGACTCATATGTATGGTACAACTCCTAGGAAAGACATAAGCAAATTGTAAGATAATGATGCAGACATGCGCCATGTTCAAGGGTGACGCGACTGACCCTTCTATTTCTAGGACTAATAGAAATAAATGTTCCCTTCCCATTTTCTCTTTCTAGTCTCCTTCATGGTTTATTGAGCATGAAATAAAATAGAAGTATACTTAATAGGTTCCATTTTTGTAAAGTTTAACGAGGAAAAGAAGGAGATAAAAGTACACTCATACCCTTGTCACGATTTAATGAGATTTGAGAGTGGAAAAGAGATCGCTTGATGACTTTTTATTTACCTAATGAGAAGGAAAAGATGGAAATGACTCGACATTTTCATGTAGGTTTTATGAGCATGAAAATATGGAACTTCATAAGTTTAACGAGTCATGAAAAGGGGACCAAAAGGAACTCAATGTTTTCATTGATTAACAAGGATGAAAATAAGGAAAAAAGGAGCTCAGTCTCATTCAAGGTTTAACGAGCATAAGAATGACACTAAGGAAGCTCGTCCTAGAGGAACGAGTGGTATAAAGGTATAAATTAGTTTTGGTATGATGGAACCACTCACAACATAAGGAAACAAAGAGGCTAGCTCAATGAGACCACTCATTACCGAGGTCCCTACAAGAAAGGGTAAAACACCAAGTGAAAGTGAATGATAGGCTAAGTAGAGGTTGTTGATCAAATGAGGAAACCAAGGTTCATCATGCAAAAATAGACTGATAGAATGTGTCAATCATGAGGGATATAGCATGTAATCCTCTCGGGTCAATGCCAGAAATATGACAAAGAAGAGAACATTAGGCTCATATTCTAGTTCATGGTGTGTCAAAAGGAGGAATTCTGAAAAGAAGATAAATGAGCCACTGCATGGACACCAACATGACAAAGAGGTGCTAAACTATAGAATCCATGTAAAAGTAGGCTCTACAACCAAGATAAGACACACATCAGAGAAAAAAGGCTAATGTTGCAACTTGACGACGTCAGACCTAAGGCACATTGATGGCACTGACAGTAAAAAATGCAACGAAGATGTCGATATGTGACCTACCCCTATATGCCAAGTTCAAGAGAAACACACCTAAGGTCCAATGGATGTCACAATAGAAATGCCACCCAATCCTGTAAAAACCATCCACAAATACTAGACCCATGGTTAAATCACATAATGAAAGAAGCAAAACATGGATTAGGTAATAGAATGACCATATAATTTTGGTTTCTTTTCATTTTTATAGGTTTTTTTAATTTTTTGGCATATATGAGATACTATAAAAATTATCTCATAGCACACCAAAAGAAAATAATATAAAACATCACACACACTCATATGTACAAATGTACAAGAACAATTCAGTCTAATAAGTCACGTCAAGGTGTGCCCACTTTCAAGCACATGCCAATGATTTCCATACATGAACTAATGGAGGAGTGGGGGGTACCATATGGCGCATCATGATGGTTCCATGCCATATAAAGTTGAGCTGCTTGATTCCTAAAGGTTGATGATGCTAGGGAACACTTAGAACCATAGCATTATCAGGAATAACATGAGGACATACGAGGTGAGTGATCTCGTGAGCTACTATAGCTCCTTGACAAATAATGTCAAGACATAAAGTGGGTACAAGGCAATGATCGATAGGTGGAGAGGATGTGGATAACTAATTGGAAATTTCAACATTAAAACCTTAAGACTTGACTCTATCCATGAGTGGAAATTCCAAGGAGGGATGAGTAGGTTCCCTCTTAGTCGATTCAAGATTTTGTTTTCCAATCTCTACCTTTCCCTAATCCGGGAGACTAGAGGCATCAAGAGGGATAATCTCCTTTTGAATAGGTGAATCCATGACCTCTCAGATGACTTGTCGAGAAGAAGAATTTTCATCAAGGGGGTCGTGTGGAAGAGACAAAGTGACGACCCATGTGGGAAAAGGATCTTGGTCATATTCCATATTGGGATGGAGTTTCTGACCAGCATTAGGAGGTACTGACGGGACTTCTAGAGAGTAAATCTCTTCCACAAATGGTGAAACATGATCACCATGTTGATATACATCTATAGAATAAGGCACCTCCTAAGGGTCAAGAGACCTATAGGGTCCATAGGTGATGACCAAATGCATAAGAGTATTGAAAAAGAAGAAGGAATGTTGGGAGAAGGTAAAGGAAATAATTTGATAAGAGATGAATTTTTAAAAAAACCCACCCTAACACTCTCATAGTTACCATTGTTATCTCCAATGAATCGTATATTATTACCCATTTTGTTAAGTTTGGTTGATGGTATACAATAATCGAGTTGATTGATCATGCCAATCTTCCCTTCATGGGGAAAGTGAAGCACGTGAAACATTGAAGACACGAAAGCACACATGGTATAAAACCAAATACGACCAAGGATCATATTGTAATCTAAGGGAGCATCTACAAGTTAAACATCAACATAAGCAATTTTTCCCCTTAGCTCAATGGGAAACTTTGGAAGTGTTATCACTCAGGTTGTTTCCCAAAAGTTGTAAGAAAATGGAATACGGCCGAGGTAACCACAGACCAATCTTTTAGATGCAGGTTCTAGCCAATCTGCATCTAGAGAGGGCTCTCTCTGTATGATTTAGCTTTGTTTTGAAGTATATTAGGCTAGTTATGAAGTACAAGGGTTTGTTTGATTTTTGGATGGTGACATTCAATAGAATAGGGGTGTAAATCTGAGAATTTCAATCCATTGAGCTAAATGGAGTCTATGAGGATAAACTACTGGATATGGTTTCTTTGACAAAGGGTGGTACTACAGAGCAAGGTAATCAACCATGGAACAATTTGTAAGTTGGAATCAAGTGGGATGGGGTCAGGGGGTGAAGAGCAATTAAGAATCCTTCATCATGTTGACAGAGGGAAAGTGGATGGATATTGCAGGGGAGCAGTTAAGAATTCCTTAGCTATATTCAAGATGTAAGAACCAGGGGAAACATGAGCAATTAAGAATTCCTGCTTATGCTAATTCTGAAGAAAACATAAATAATAACAGAGATTGAACACAGAGTGCAGTCAAGCAAGTTCTGGGTTATTCTTTTTCCCCGTTATTCAGATCATGAAACATAAATGATATAGTAAACATAGAAACTAAAAACACAAGTAAGAGAGACTTATTGATCCACAAAATGATTCAGGAATTCTGTAACATACTCCTCTGCTATCAAATCCACATCCAGACAGTCCAGCGACAATGGATTCCAACAAATTTTGTATTCAGAAGTTTTTTAGACTTACGGCGCAGTCTGAGAGATGTATCACCAACCCCTAATACTTCGCTTGGGGAGGTATTTGTACAAAAATGTTTACAAAATATCTCAAAGAGATAATATCTAGTAATAACTTCTTCTACCTACTTTACAGGAGAAGTAAATGATCTTGGAAATAGGAAGAAATAAATGCAGAAGTAAATGCTGTTGTGTTGGCCGCTCAGTTGGTGAGATGCATTGACTGTAAGCTCGGTGAGTCGGCCGGTGGATGTTTCCACTGATATTCCATGCTGCTGGCTCGGCTTCCTCGGGCGTATTTAATTTTGATTTGATAGACTGCAGCCCCGCGAGACTCTCACCCGTTCCTTTTCTCCGCTTTATGATATCTGTTGTATTCTAGGAAAAAACAAAAGTTTGAAACCTGCCTACAGGATTTCCAACATGCTTTGCCACCACTGCTCTTCTGGTAACTGATGTCTTAGCAGCTTTCTCAAAGTCTCATCGGCGTCTGTGTACCTGTAGAAGTTAGGTTGGACTGTAAAAAGATGTTTCACTTCATGTTCTATATAAAATAGATTTTCCAAGTTGCTGTAAAGAGTTTGGCCAGATGGAAGGGTCTTCTCTGCTGGAGTACTTGATGATGCATTTAGTTGATCAGTAGCATGTTTATTCAACCTGAGCTGGTACTCAGCTTGTCTCAACAGGCGTTCATTGTTTCCCACCAGACTTGGCAAGCCCCTTTCATGCAAAACTGCAAATCTTTCCATAAAAGAGTCTATCTCCACCTGCATATCCTGGCTCTTCCTCTCCAAATTCTGCATCAGGGTTCTCATGGTCAAAACTCTTTTGATTGTTAGAATGGTGGTTGTCCTGTCTCTGATGTCCAGTGCTGCTAGTTCTTCACTGGTCTTAGTGTTCAAAAATTGTATTAACCTGTTGGCCTGTTCGGGCATATGTCCCAATAAATTTCTGGCCCTTTGAATTTCTACCTGGGCTGCTGCTATCAAGTCAATCTACTCATATATAATTTGAATAGATCTCCAGACATTACTAATGGATTCACTGATGTTAGCCCACAAAATGCCCTTGATTTCTCCCAGAGGCTTATCTAAAGAGAGGTCATTTTCCAATGCTTTCACTTTGTTCTCTAATGCCTTTACCTCTCTTGTCTTTTCTGCCACAGTCATTTTAGATTTGTCATAACTTATTTCTAACTTTGCCAATTTTTCTTTGGCTTCTTTCAATTCTGATACTTGGAGTTTTAAATCCTCCATAGCCTTTATTAACTCTTCTGTGGTCATGGTAGTGTTGTTGCCTGCTGCTGTTGTTGTTGCTGAAGTACCAGGTGCTGTTGATGCTGGGCCAGTGGAAGGCACTGCTGGTGTAACTGTGGGAGGAGCAGTTGTAAGTGTTGGAGCTATTTGAGATGGCTAGGAGGTCGAAACTCCCTACTTTTTTTGTAGTGCTTTCTCCAATTCCTGCTCTATCTCACTTAGTATTTGATTCATTCTCATCAACAAGTCCATCATGTCCTCCTCTTCTTTTTCCTGCACAACCTCTGAGGTTTGTGGATGCATAGTAATAGGCAGCTTCAGTTGTTTCCTGAGGGCAGCAATGTCCTCTTCCTTTTTCTTCATCAATGCTTTTATTACCTTGGCATCCTTGGGATCATGTCCCAGCTCAATGATAATTTCTTCCAAGGACTTTATCCTGTTGTCCTTGGCTAAAGAAGATGCCTTTTCCAAATCCAGTTGGGCAGATGTGTTGTTCAATGAGTTCTGCAGTTTGTGAGCCAACATTGCCTTATCTGCGAATGTGGAGTAGACCATCTCTCCAGTTTGCTTATGCAGCGCAATTTGGTCCATAGGGTGAATTTCTTTGGCAAGGACCTCCAGATTTGTTCTTATGTAGTCAGCTGCTGACTGTGGTTGCTTCACTTTAGGCCTAAAGTGGCTTAAGATCATTTTTCCTTCTTTAATGTCATATGTAGACATTAACCTTTGTTGTTTGGTGGGGGTCATCTTGAGAAAATGATCATAAAATTGCAGTCTTATTGGCTCATTCTGGGCCTTGATGTCCGTGAATGTTCTTTTGATGTCAGAACCTTGCTTTCTTTGTGGCCTTGTGGAGGAAACTTCCACACTATGTTGTTTCTCCAATTCCTACCTATGAGAGCTGGTGGATGTTCCTACCACTAGGGATGTCTGTGGGCTGGTTGCCCTCTCGCCTCTTGGACTTTCTATGATTTCCTCAATAATTTCCTCTATAGGTAGAGGATTTATTATTTTCCTTTTTGCCCCTGGTTGCTCTACTGGCCCACTTACAGGTGTGGTCTCTTCTCTGTCCCTTTTCCTGCCCTTTTCCTCATTTAGAGGAGTTTGTAATGCTGGTACCTCTGGTGCTTTGGTCTGGACAGGAGGAATTTTCCCTTGGCCTTGTTGCTTTGATGATGCTGGCTGATCTGTCATTATGTGTTGCTCTGAATCTAGCACTTATTTTCCCTTAGATGTCCCTGCAGTTAGTGTAGTGTTTTCTTGGGCAGGTTTCTGTGAAGTTCCAGCAGATGATGAACCCACTCTGGTTTGCTGAAGAAATTTGAAAGACACCTGTCCAAAAGAGTCTAGGTCAAGGGTATTTTCAAGATTTTTCATAACTTGTTCCATTTTTTCTTCCTCAGTAAGCTCTGCTATCAATGTGCCTTCTACCCATTCATCTTGATTAGCAAACTGCTCTATTTCAGGGATCCTACAATGTTTGTAAGTTGATAGCCTGTTTTTCACTTTTCTTTCAGTGATAAAGCCATTTGGGTCATAGGGTACCCACCAAAAGCTCCTCTTTAATTTGAGTTGTTCACCCAATATCTTGTCAGCATCTTGCCATGCTTCCTTTTTGTTAATGATGAAAGGGCCTAACTAGTTTCTTAATTTCAGCTGAGCTTTTTTCTTGGCACCATAAAAGTGAGTCAAATCTGAATTGATAGATTACCTGAAATATTCAAGAGCAAACAGTCTCATATGCACATATTTTGGCAGTTTGTAAGGGCACAGCTCACAGCCATATATTCTGATCTCAATGTGATTCTGGTAGAAGTACCAGTCACCTATTTTATAGCTTTTGGAGAGCTGTAAATTTTTTTGCATATCACCAGAGAGTCTAAGAGGAGGATTTCTCATCAGTAGAGAGGAGACTGGATGTATAAACAAATCAATGAATTCACAGTAAGTGTAAGGAGAGTTATGGACTTCATGGAAGACTAAGGTCCAAAAGATCACATACCTCCTTTCTCCTTTAGAATCCAATTTTCTAATGGGAAACTGAAAACTGTCTGTTTGATAGTACAAGAACAGATGATATATATATGATGTGTACTTGAAGACTCCTTCTCTGTCTAGATTCATGAATTGGTCATGGATCTTGTTGGTAATGAAAGTAGCAAAGTCATATTTGACAGTAGGAGGATGTCTTGGAATAAACATGGACAACAAAGCTAAAATGGTCTCATCAACATATTCACTTGTCTTAAATCCCAAGACATAGGATATCATATCTTTCAGCTTCATTGAACTAGACATGGTGAAAGGGAGGTGGCTCTCTGGGCTGGCAAACTGGTCTCATAAACAACTTGGCAATTCGGCCTATTTCTGTAGTGGATAGTTTAGAGCCTTGCTCCAGCAAATATCCCATGGAAAGAGGAGCCAAAGGCTGAGTAGGTTTGAAGTGAAACATCTCATTTATGGACTCAGGAGTTATATGAAAAAGGACCGTTGCAGTTGGAGTCATAACTGCTCTTTTGATAGAGTCATAATTGGCACAGCACAGGCAGATTACATCTGGGAATACATTTACTGAGGGGAGGTAGTATCTGGGCAGATTGGATTCCCATATCCCATAGAGATCAATTTTTCTTAGGTGACTGTTCCTAATTTCACAGAATGCTTGGAGGTGGTTTTTGTCACCAGTTAAGTCCTGTATTTGAAAATCCCTATCAGCCAAGGGCAACCACTCCAAGTCCTTATGAGGTGCATTGAGGGGAGCAATGTTCAGGGCCACTGGAGCTTCCATTGCTCAATTTTCTTGTGATTTTCAAATTGAATTTGGGTTTTTGTAGCAAAAGTAGGTAAAATAACAGTTCTGGGGCTTTTCTCCGGGAATTGCAGACCACAGTGGATTTGAACTTAGCTTGCTGGGTGAATTTACAGAAAAAACGAAGTCTGCAGGGTTTTTTGGAAAAATGGGCAAAAACAGTGGTTCTGGTGCGCTTATTTGAAGGTGGTATGGTGAATTCAACTCAAATTTGGCTTCTTCGGAAAATTTTGTAGAGGAAAGCTAAAAAAACACGGTTTTGGGAGGTGAAACGGGTAAATACCTGTGTTTTTGGACCGCCTGAGAGTAATTTGCAGGTTTGGATGACGAATTTGCAGAGTGGGATGCCGGATTAGGCTGGCCGGGGTGGCAGACTGGAGCTCTGGTAGTAGCTTTGGTGAAATTCTCATGCACCAGTCTTGTGAAAGCAACCAATAGAAATGAGCGAAAACGACACTTTTCACGGTTTTTTGACAAAAATTGGTTTGGCGGGCTTTTGGTGCCCTTTTTTCTTAGATGATGTGAGCATGATGTAATAGCTTGTCATGTAGTGGGGTGACATGGCGCTGATGAGGAGGTGATGTCACAGATGAGGTGGCGGTGACGTCAGCAGGGAGGCAGCGGTGGGCGGTAAGTGTTTGGGCCCCGCACCACTTTTGGGCAAAGGTGGTATTAGAGGGGAGGGCAACGAGCACTGCGGGAGGCCGCCACCTGTCCCAAGGTACAGCGAGAAAACCACCATCCCCCGGGCGCTAAAGGTTGGCATGAAAGGGCACTGCGATATGGATCTGGGCCATCCGATCTGCAGGTCCGAATCCGACGGTCAATGCTTAATGGATATGGTGGAGGGCTACGACGCGGGGCCCGTCAATTATTTTAATGTTTTCGAATGATTTCAGGTTAATTGATTGGTTAGGTCTGCAGGTTAGGTTATTTGCTTAACCAGAGATTAAACAAATCCCGATGCTTCATATGCAGAGGGTTGTTAATGGCCCCGAATGAACCATTAACTCCCAATAAAACAATAATATATTGCTATAGTTAGCAGGGGCAGGATATTTAAATAAATTTTTTTGGGTTTTTTCATATATTTTATATAATACGGGCATGGGGGAAAATATAAGGGTTTATATATTATGGTTAATATGTTAATATGAAAGATCTGTTTGAATCAAAAAGCACTAAGTTGTAACATCAAAAACTTAGGCTTAGGGAGATGAAAGGCGCCAAATTATGAAGTTAGATAACTCAGGATGATGGACCAAGAGGATTTTTACACAAGAAATGTGGCTTCTTTGTATTTAAACAGGAATACCATTTCCCTCTGGTTTTCTCATGAAATGGAGTGATTTTAGAGTATTAAGCAGATCCCAACATCTTTAGAGGGAGGTTAGTAAATGTTTTAGGGAGAAGAGTGAGGGGAAGTTAGACATGCTTCACTGATTTGCAACCAAATCATTGACATTGTGCTTGTGATATCAAATGAGATGAATCACCTTTAAAAGACAAAATTGCTCATAAACCTGCTTCTGTAACATCAAAACTGCTTACCCAGCCTATTACACCTAACATTTTTTCTTCCTTTTCCTTGGGTGCATTTAAACTAGCAAACCCTTACTCTCTTCTTTTCTTTTAACTGCCATCCTATCTAAGTCTGCCCTTATTTCCTCCAGGGGTTTAGATTTAACTGTTGAACTCCTTTGCTTCTCTACCTAACTACTTATCTGCCAAGCTTGAACTATTTGGACAGATTTTATTCTCTACCTCTAAAACAGGAAATTTAAACATGGACTGGCCAAGATTAAGCTGTCTGGCCATCCATCAAGTGTGGCAAGAGCCAACTAAGTGCACATGGTGAATTTCTTTGCAAAAACAGAATAGTAGTGGCATTTTGGACTGGCACACTTTACTGGTCTTCTTCATTTGGGGTTCATTTTCTTTCTTTTTGACAAATTCATTCGTTTTGCCCTTTGATCTTTTTTTTAGGGCATACCCTCTTTTCATTTTTTAATTTTTTGGTTTTTTCAAAATATGGAACCTTTGCAGCATGGAAAGGATGAACATATTTGGCATTTTACCAGTCAATCATGAAATATGACACCTATTGGTATAGGAGCATAACACTAGCTCCACTTGGGGATGGCTTTTCCTGGTGAAAAGCCAAGAATAGCAGGTCAGATGGCCTTATATTCAATTCTTGCTGCATTCTGAAATTTCTCCTTTGCTGTAAATAAACAACATTGTACCTCTGCAACATATATACATTTCTCCTGAACTCATTCAAACAATTGCAGCTCTGTTTTGGATAGTTTGTTTGACTATTTGTTCTCATATTTACAGCTCCCAAGTCTTCTTCTTCAATTTCTGGTAAACTAAAAAGTAACACAAAAAGGTAGGACAGTTCCTTGACTGTTTCTCAAAATTTGCTACATATTCCTTCCTATCTTATTGCTGTAATAAAATGCAGAAAGTAAACACTCTTATGCACAAGTTAAAGTCCTGACATCTCAACAAACTAGATCAAAACAATGCTTCGGCATCCGACCATTAACTGGCCCATCTTTTGCTTCAGTGCCATCCAAGCTTTTCAAAAAGTGGGTGTTGTTTCCTTATGCAGCCTGAATAGCAAAAGGTCCTTTCCATAGGAAGTCAAACTTCCCATGTTTTCCTTTATCTTCCCCTCTAGAATTCCATTTCAGTACTTTTTCTCCTATGAAAAATCCTCTGCCTTTGTCCTCTTGTCAAATATCTTCTTAAGTTTTTCTTGTAGAATTTGAGATCTTTGATACACCTCTTCTCTAGTCTGCTGCAATTGTATAGTCTGATTGATTCTTCTGTGAATGTCATTGGGTTCTGCCTGCACTTCTCGTAGCAACTTTATCACAAGGACTCCCAAAGATGAAGGGAATACAGCCTCCATGCCATAAACCAGTTCATAGGGGCTTGTTCCAATAGATCTCTTTGTAGTCAATCTGTCTGCCCAAAGTGCATTGATAAGCTTCTTATGCTAGTTTTTCTTGTTTTCCTCCAATATTTTCTTAATGATATTGATCAAGCTTTTATTGGATGATTCAGCTAGACCATTACCTTGAGGGTAATAGGCTGTGGAGTGGCCTAAGGTAATGTGGTATTTGTGACAGAAATTAATCATTCTCTTGGATTTAAAAGCAGCAACATTGTCAGTTATAATCTTTTCTAGACAGCCAAATCTAGACAGGATATTGGTTTCTAGGAATTGCATGATCACTGAATCATTAGCTTGTCTACAAGGGATGGCTTCTATCCACTTGGTGAAGTAGTCTGTGGCAGTCAAAATCCATTTATGCTGGCCAGAAGAGGGAGGGTGAATTTCCCCAATGAAATCTAAACCCCATTGTTGAAATGGTCTTTCAGTGGAAATTGGCTTGAGGGGTAAAGGTAAAAGCTTTCTCTTGCCTTCAAAAATTTGACACTTATGGCAAGAAGTTACAAATTTCTTTACATCAGCAAACAGGGAGGGCCAATAAAATCTAGCCCTTAGGATTTTATCAGCAGTTGATTTCCAGTACAAATGTCCACCACAGTCCCCTGCATGAAATTCTTTAAGCACTTTGTCAGTTTCATCCTTTGTTAAGAAACTTAGTAAAATGCCTTCATGATTTTTCCAAAATAAAACATTATCTACAATACAGAATTTTGAAGCTTTCATTTTCAGAAATCTCTTTTTAGTTCTGGATAACCCTGGAGGAGCCTGCAGGTTGAGTAATACATAAATTATATCAGCATACCAAGGTGATTGTAAAAAGGCTTGATTGATCTGTGGAGTCGCCATCTCCTGTTCATTATCCAGTTCATTGATGTCAAGGGCTTGAAAATTGGTTTCAGTCATAAGTTTAGCTAATCCTTGTCCTTTTATCAGCTTTGTTGGTTTAATTTCAATGTCATATTCCATAATGTTAGCTATCCACATGCCTCTTTTGCCTTCGATTCCTTCCTGAGTTAGAATATCCTTGACCACAGTATTTGGTACATAAGCTATCACATGAGAGTCTAAAATATAAACTCTAAAGTCCTTAATAGCTTTTACAAGTGCATAAGCATGTTTTTCCATGATTTGATATTTAAGTGGTGCATCTCTAAGCGCTTCGCTGAAAAAAGCAATGGGTTTTTCACATTCCTGATCATCTTTCTGTAGTAAAACAACAACTATAGTATGTTCAGATGCAAAGGAAAATATTATAAAGTCTCTGTCAAATTTCGGGCTTGTGAGGACTGGTGTTTTATTTAAAGCTATTTTGATTTCTTCAAAGGCTTGCTTGGCTTCTACTGTCCACTTTACTTTGGAATCTTTCTTCAACATGTTGTTTAGCAATCTTATCAGTTCAGCCAAGTCGGGTATGAATCTTCTTAAAAAATTGATTTTCCCTAGGAAAGCTTGAAGTTCTTTGATATTTCTACGGTGAGGAACTTGCAGAATGGCCTGTATTCTATCTGGGTCAATTCTAATGCCATCTTTTGAGATTATGTGACCTAACAGTTTACCCTCTTCTAGGCCAAATAATGATTTCTTTGGATTTAGTGATATACCATATTTTCTGCAGATTAAAAACACCTGTCTTAAATGTTATAAATGTTGCTGATCTAATTTGGAAAATGCAGTAAGGTCATCTAGGTATATAACCAGGAAATCATGAATTTCTTTAGCAAAATCTATGTCCATTGCTCGTTGAAATGTTGCCCCTGCATTCTTGAGTCCAAAAGGAATTTTTACATACTTGAAAGTTCCCCATGGTGTTGTAAAAGCAGTCTTATCTTGGTCATCAGGGTGAACTAGGATCTGGTTGAAGCCTGAAAATCCATCTAGCAGTGAAATTCTAGAAGCTCCCACTACCCTTTGTAAAATGTGATCCATCTTAGGTAAGGGGTAGTGATCCTTTAAAGAGACTTTATTCAGATTTCTCAAATCAACACATAGTCTAATTTCTCTTGTTTACTTCCTAGTGGGCACTAGATTTGAGATTCATTCCGAAAATCTGATGGGTGCAATTATTCCAGCTTCAAACATTGTTTTGACTTCTTTTTCAATGAGAGGAAGGAACACAAGATTGACCCTTCTAAATTTTTGCTTGAAAGGTTTTTTATTTTCTTTCAGGGGTATTGTATGCTGAATTATAGAAGTATCATAGGACTTGAGATCTTCATAGATCCATGCAAAGACATCCTGAAATTCTTTGAACAGTTCAATATATTTTAGCTTTTGGTCAGGAGGCAAAGTTTTGGACAATTTTATCATTTTAGGATTTTGCTGAGTCCCTATGTTACAGTCCTCAATTTCTGCATTTAATGGCTGCATTTTGGGCTTTCTTGGAATATCATTAGAGTCAAAAATGTCTTCCAGAGGGGTCAACCCTGTGGGTAAGAAATTGTCCTTTAGATCAATCACTTCAGACTCTCCTTCAACAGTTTCATCAAAGTCTATTTGTTTCAACTCTTGCAATTCTTTGCTGGTAAATTTTGTTGGATGTAATCTCTGATTTGTTGTTTCAGCTGAAATGTGTTTTTCAATTTTGTCTATTTGATCATCTTCACAAATAATGCTTGCGTCTATATTTGTGCTGGAAAATTCTTCTTTTAAAGTCAGGAAATTATTAATATGAGTGTCATTGTCAAACACTTGCCAATTTTTAACATTGTCAGGTACAGTTGGCGTGTGTTTTATTTCAGCATTAAAATGATGATTATGCTCAAACGACAATTTACAAGTGCTGGCAAATGTTGCCAAACTATGAGCATGCAAATTATGTTTTCTTGGAATTTTGGTAAGCTGTGATTCTAAGAAAGTGTTGAGTATTTCGATTGCTGCCCCTCTATAAGCTCTCAACCTGAGGTCATTTGTAATAAAGTTTCCTTTCATTTGTTGAATAACTAAATCAGAGTCTCCCAAAATTGATATCCTAACTGCCCCTAGACTTTTGATCAATTTGAGTCCTAGCAGGAGGGCTTCATATTCAACCATGTTATTTGTGCATCTAAAATTTAGCCTGTATGCGTGTCCTTCAGCATGATCATTTTGCATGTTATGTATTCAAATCCCTGCCCCTGCTCCTAGTTTATTGACTGATCCATCAAATTCTAAATACCATAGGATTTCTTGAGTATAGCTAGCATCAGGAGTTTCAAAAATTTGCTTAGTAGGTAGATTTGGATTTTCAGTCTCATGTGGTTTCCCTTGTGTGTCTATAGTGTCATTGTTCACAAAAATTTCTTGAATCCGAACACTAGATTTTTCATTTATTACTTTTTCTTGTGCTGATACTAAAACCTTGTCATTAGTTGGAGGGCAAATTTCAGCATTAAATAGAATGAAAGAGTCCATATCAGAATGCATGGAATAAATGGGAAATTTTGGGGTTTCTCTTGGCTGCTGACCACATATTTCATCAACGTTTCCCTGTACAATCTCTTTGGCTGGCCAAAAACTGAAATGGTAGCATAGGACATGTCCAACTGTAAAGATCCCTGGAGCTTTGCACCCCAAGATCTGGACAAAAGCATTCCATATTTTGGTGGGATATCAGCTACCACTACATCCATTAAAGTTGTCTTGGGAGGGTATTAAACTAGTGATACACATAAATCTTTAATTAGGCCTAGACATTGGACCTGGCTAGAATCAAACGAGAACAAGTCTTTGTATGGCCTGGTGATATCTAGGTCCAACTTTTCCATCACATATTTGGGCATTAAATTATGGGAAGCTCCAAAATCAAACATCGCATTGTGAAGTACTTTGTCATGAATATTCAGACTTACATAAAAAGGAGGAACTCCTCCATCAATTGATTTGCCATTTACTTCAGGGCCAAAAATTAATTCTGGCTGGTCGTCTAGAACATTTACTGCATCTCTATTTTCTGAAATTTGAAGTGATCTGCTGATTTGTTCTCTAAAGACATCATTTTAGCCAATTCGGACAATGGAATTGCTATTTTTAACTTGCCTATTTCAGTTTCAAGATTGAAAGGTTTTTCTATTTGAATTTTTTCATTTCGAGCAGCAAGATTTTCTTTTTCTGTTGTGTTTTCAACACTTTTTTCTTTATGAGGAGCAGTGCCATGGGTTGAAGTCGCTTCCAGGTCATTTTCAGGAGGTTCTTTTGCATTTTCTTTGGGAGGAAAGGAAGTGAAGGGCTGACTGTTTGATGGTGGGCTATCTGACATGTCCTCAACTGTTGGTTCTTTTGAGTTGAAGTCTGTTCTAGCAGGGAGTCGTATAGGGGGGGTGTTAAGCTTTTCATTTTTAGGCTGTTTGGCATCTTTCCACTTGTTGGGTTCAGGAACATCTATCATTTTGCTTCTCAGCTTATATTGCTTGTGGACCTCATAGACAGTTGCATCATATCCCTCTCTAAAATCAAATGATTCCCCCGATTTGGTTTGGAATTGATTAAAGGTGTGAGCTTCTTGATCATCCTGGGTCAAAAATATTTGATGTTCACTGTTTAGATCCATTAATTTAATTTGAGTGTCCTCTATTGGCTCACTAGAAGTTGAAGCTTCAGCATAGTTTTCCTGGAATGGAGGTCTAATGTTTTGGTCAGGACCAACCTTTCCAGTATTAGGATTCTGATTTTTCCTGAAGTTTGGATTTCTTCCGGTGTTACTTGGTTGACCCTCCCAAGAGGATTTCCTCTCAATTGTTTCTACTCTATCACCCAGTCTATCCATTCCTTTAATAATTGCATCTAACTTTTGTTCAAATGCAGAGGGTTCTTCTTTGAAAGGTGTTCTCCTTTCAGCTCTAGCTCGAGCTCGTTTAGAAATCAGATTGGCTTCTACACTGACAGCTATGCTCTGCATGTCTTCTAAGCTTGGAGGAGCTCTTTCCCTGAGCTGATATGCCATGTCAGAATCAAATCCATCAGGGAATTTGATCAAGGCCAGGTCTGGTGGAGGTCTAAGATTCTGAGGAATAGCATTGTACACATTATTAAATCTGGCACAGTAATCTTGAACAGTTTCTTGTGGGCCTCTTTTCAAGCTTTCATATTCTGATAGGATGTGTAATGGGTCCTTCTTCTTTTCCCATATGTTCAAAAAAGTTTGATAAAGGGCATCTGGGTCAGCAATAGTGTTTACAGGGAGTGCCCTAAACCAGGTCCTTACATCACCAGTTAAACTATGAACAAAGATCTTCATTCTCACATCATCAGCATCAATCTCATAGTTTTCAAAATAATTTGTCATTTTCTTAGTATGTTGTTGAGCTGTGTAGGTGCCAGTACCATCAAAATAGGTGATTTTGCTTTGATAATCTTGAGGCATAGCCCCTGGATTTGCAGGTAACTGCAGGGAGCATATCGGTTTGCCATATTTACAGAGAAAAGTGTAACAGATGGAAGAACAGGGATAACAACTGAGATATGTTTAGTGGATGGGGGAGTGGAAAAGATGTTTTGAAGTGCTGATGGTGAACTAGGTGAAGCAATAGTAATGGCAGAAAGGACTTGTGATTTTCCAGTAGGAGTAAGCTCAGTTTGGATAGGGTTCTGCTGAGGTCTGTCAAGGTTTAAATCAGCATAATTTTCTTGATTATCTCAACTTCTAAGGTTCTTAGGGATCAAATTAGGATTTTCGAAGATACGTGGAGGATTTGGATCTGGTATAACGGATCTTCTTCCTTGGAGCCAGCTTCTAAATATATTTTTTGGTTTCTCTTGAAATATTTTGAAGGACACAACTTTTGACAATATTTTGAGGGAGGCTTTTGAAATATAGGAGGCTTTGAATTTTCCTTCAGATATGTTGAAACAAGGAAACTGATCAAGTCTTTGAGACAGCTGTTCAAAGCCTAAAACTAGACTGGAGATAGACTGAAGCAGCGTTTATTTACTCTTGTAATTGTATAGCAGAAACAGTTTCAAAGGCTACTTGGCTAACTTCAAGCTCCATCTGTAGCTTTAGAAAATAGACAACAGTAACAAACAATCATTCAGGTCCCCAGCGGAGTCACCAATGATGTTATCACTCAGGTTGTTCCCCAAAAGTTGTAAGAAAAGGGAATACGGCCGAGGTAACCACAGACTGATATTTTAGATGCAGGTTCTAGCCAATCTGCATCGAGAGAGGGCTATCTCTTTATGATTTAGCTTTGCTTTGAGGTATATTAGGCTAGTTATGAAGTACAAGGGTTTGTTTCATTTTTGGATGGTGACATTCAATAGAACAAGGGTGTAAATCTGAGAATTTCAGTCCATTGGGCTAAATGGAGTCGATGAGGATAAACTGCTGGATATGGTTTCTTTGACAAAGGGTGGTACTACAGAGCAAGGTAATCAACCATGGAACAATTTGTAAGCTGGAATCAGGTGGGATGGGGTCAGGGGGTGAAGAGAAATTAAGAATCCTTCATCATGTTGACAGAGGGAAAGTGGATGGATATTGCTAGGGGAGCAGTTAAGAATTCCTTAGCTATATTCAAGATTTAAGAACCAGAGGAAACAGGAGCAATTAAGAATTCCTTCTTATGCTAATTCTAAAGAAAACATAAATAATAACAGAGACTGAACGTAGAGTGCAGTCAAGCAAGTTCTGGGTTATTCTTTTTCCCTGTTATTTAGATCATGAAACATATATGATATAGTAAACACAGAAACTGAAAACACAAGTAAGAGAGACTTATTGATCCACAAAATGATTCAGGAATTCTGTAACATAGTCCTCTGCTATCAATTCCACATCCAGACAGTCCAGCGACAATGGATTCCAACAACTTTTGTATTCAGAAGTTTTTTAGAGTTACAGCGCAGTCTGAGAGATGTATCACCAACCCCTAATACTTCGCTTGGGGAGGTATTTGTACAAAAATGTTTACAAAATATCTCAAAGAGATAATATCTAGTAATAACTTCTTCTACCTACTTTACAGGAGAAGTAAATGATCTTGGGAACAAGAAGAAATAAATGCAGAAGTAAATGTTGTTGTGTTGGCCGCTCAGTTGGTGAGATGCGTTGACTATAATCTCACTGAGTCGGCCGGTGGATGTTTCCACTGATATTCCGCGCTGTTGGCTCGGCTTCCTTGGGCGTATTTAATTTTGATTTGATAGACTGCAGCCCCACGAGACTCTCACCCGTTCCTTTTCTCTGCTTTATGATATCTGTTGTATTCTAGGAAAAAACAAAAGTTTGAAACCCGCCTACAGGATTTCCAACGTGCTTTGCCACCACTGCTCTTCTAGTAACTGATGTCTTAGCAGCTTTCTGAAAGTCTCATCGACATCTGCGTACCTGTAGAAATTAGGCTAGAGTGTAAAAAGATGTTTCACTTCATGTTCTATATAAAATAGATTTTCCAAGTTACTGTAAAGAGTTTGGCCAGATGGAAGGGTCTTCTCTGCTGGAGTACTTGATGATGCATTTAGTTGATCAGCAGCATGTTTATTCAACCTGAGCTGGTACTCATCTTGTCTCAATAGGCGTTCATTGTTTCCCACCAGACTTGGCAAGCCCCTTTCATGCAAAACTGCAAATCTTTCCATAAAAGAGTCTATCTCCACCTGCATATCCTCGCTCTTCCCCTCCAAATTCTACATCAGGGTTCTCATGGTCAAAACTCTTTTGATTGTTAGAATAGTGGTTGTCCTGTCTCTGATGTCCAGTGCTACTAGTTCTTCACTGGTCTTAGTGTTCAAAAATTGTATTAACCTGTTGGCCTGTTCGGGCATATGTCCCAATAAATTTCTGGCCCTTTGAATTTCTACCTGGGCTACTGCTATCAAGTCAATCTGCTCATATATAATTTGAATAGATCTCCAGACATTACTAATGGATTCACTGATGTTAGCCCACAAAATTCCCTTGATTTCTCCCAAAGGCTTATCTAAAGAGAGGTCCTTTTCCAATGATTTCACTTTGTTCTCCAATGCCTTTACCTCTCTTGTCTTTTCTGCCACAGTCATTTTAGATTTGTCATAACTTATTTCTAACTTTGCCAATTTTTCTTTAGCTTCTTTCAATTCTAATACTTGGAGCTTTAAATCCTCCATAGCCTTTATTAACTCTTATGTGGTCATGGTAGTGCTGTTGCCTGCTGCTGTTGTTGTTGCTGAAGTACCGGGTGTTGTTGATGTTGGGCGAGTGGAAGGCACTGCTGGTGTAACTGTGGGAGGAGGAGTTGTAACTGTTGGAGCTATTTGAGATGGCTGGGAGGTCAACACTCCCTGCTTTTCTTATAGTGCTTTCTCCAATTCTTGCTCTGTCTCACTTAGTATTTGATTCATTCTCATCAGCAAGTCCATCATGTCCTCCTCTGCTTTTTCCTACACAACCTCTGAAGTTTGTGGATGCATAGTAATAGGCAGCTTCAGTTGTTTCCTGAGGGCAGCAATGTCCTCTTCCTTTTTCTTCATCAATGCTTTTATTCCCTTGGCATCCTTGGGATCATGTCCCAGCTCAATGATAATTTCTTCCAAGGACTTTATCCTGTTGTCCTTGGCTAAAGAAGATGCCTTTTCCAAATCCAGTTGGGCAGATGTGTTGTTCAATGAGTTCTGCAATTTGTGAGCTAACATTGCCTTGTCTGCCAATGTGGAGTAGACCATCTCTCCAGTTTGCTTATGCAGCTCAATTTGGTCCATAGGGTGAATGTCTTTGGCAAGGACCTCCAGATTTGTTCTTATGTAGTTAGCTGCTGACTGTGGCTGCTGCAATTTAGGCCTAAAGTGGCTTAAGATCATTTTTCCTTCTTTAATGTCATATGTAGACATTAACCTTTGTTGTTTGGTGGGGGTCATCTTGAGAAACTGATCATAAAGTTGCAGTCTTATTGGCTCATTCTGGGCCTTGATGTCCATGAATGTTCTTTTGATATCAGAACCTTGCTTGCTTTGTGGCCTTGTGGAGGAAACTTCCACACTATGCTGTTTCTCCAATTCCTGCCTATGAGAGCTAGTGGATGTTCCTACCACTGGGGATGTCTGTGGGCTGGTTGCCCTCTCGCCTCTTGGACTTTCTATGATTTCCTCAATAATTTCCTCTTCAGGTAGAGGATTTATTCTTTTCCTTTTTGCCCCTGGTTGCTCTGCTGGCCCACTTACAGGTGTGGTCTCTTCTCTGTCCCTTTTCCTGCCCTTTTCCTCATTTAGAGGAGTCTGTAATGCTGGTACCTCTGGTGCTTTGGTCTGGACAGGAGGAATTTTCCCTTGGCCTTGTTGCTTTGATGATGCTGGCTGATCTGTCATTATGTGCTGCTCTGAATCCAGCACTTCTTTGCCCTTAGATGTCCCTGCAGCTGGTGTAGTGCTTTCTTGGGCAGGTTGCTGTGAAGTTCCAGCAGATGATGTACCCACTCCGGTTTGCTGAGGCAATTTGAAAGACACCTGTCCAAAAGAGTCTAGGTCAAGGGTCTTTTCAAGATTTTTCATAGCTTGTTCCATTTTTTCTTCCTCAGTAAGCTCTTCTATCAATGTGCCTTCTACCCACTCATCTTGATTAGCAAACTGCTCTATTTCAGGGATCCTACAATGTTTGTAAGCTGATAGCCTGTTTTTCACTTTTCTTTTAGTGATAAAGCCATTTGGGTCATAGGGTACCCACCAAAATCTCCTCTTTAATTTGATTTGTTCACCCAATATCTTGTCAACATCTTGCCATGCTTCCTTTTTGTTAATGATGAAAGGGCCTAACTGGTTTCTTAATTTCAGCTGGGCTTTTTTCTTGGCACCATAAAAGTGAGTCAAATCTGAATTGATAAATTACCTGAAATATTCAAGAGCAAACAATCTCATAGGCACATATTTTGGCAGTTTGTAAGGGCACAACTCATAGCCATATATCTTGATCTTAGTGTGATTCTGGTAGAAGTACTAGTCACCTATTTTATAGCTTTTGGAGAGCTGTAAAATTTTCTGCATATCACCAGAGAGTCTAGGAGGAGGAGTTCTCATCAGTAGAGAGGAGACTGGATGTATAAACAAATCAATGAATTCACAATAAGTGTAAGGAGAGTTATGGACTTCATGGAAGACTGAGGTCCAAATGATCACAGACCTCCTACTTTAGAATCCAATTTTCTGATGGGCAACTGAAAACTGTCTGTTTGATAGTACAAGAACAGATGATATATATATGATGTGTACTTGAAGACTCCTTCTCTGTCTAGATTCATGAATTGGTCATGGATCTTGTTGGTAATGAAAGTAGCAAAGTCATATTTGACAGTAGGAGGATGTCCTGGAATAAACATGGACAACAAAGCTAAAATTGTCTCATCAACATATTCACTTGTCTTAAATCCCAGGACATAGGATATCATATCAATAATGAATCTTCCAGCTTCATTGAACTAGACATGGTGAAAGGGAGGTGGCTCTCTGGGCTGGCAATCTGGTCTCATAAACAACTTGGCAATCCGGCCTATTTCTGCAGTGGATAGTTTAGAGCCTTGCTCCAGCAAATATCCCATGGAAAGAGGAGCCAGAGGCTGAGTAGGTTTGAAGTGCAACATCTCATTTATGGACTCAGGAGTTATATGAAAAAGGACAGTTCCAGTTGGAGTCATAACTGCTCTTTTGATAGGTTCATAATTGGCACAGCACAGGCGGATTACATCTGGGAATACATTTACTGAGGGGAGGTAGTATCTGGGCAGATTGGATTCCCATATCCCATAGAGATCAGTTTTTCTTAGGTGATTGTTCCTAATTTCACAAAATGCTTGGAGGTGGTTTTTGTCACCAGTTAAGTCCTATATTTGAAAATCCCTATCAGCCAAGGGCAACCACTCCAAGTCCTTATGAGGTGCATTGAGGGGAGCAATCTTCAGGGCCACTGGAGCTTCCATGGCTCAATTTTTTTGTGATTTTCAAATTGAATTTGGGTTTTTGTAACAAACGTAGGTAAAATAACAGTTCTGGGGCTTTTCTCCGAGAATTGCAGACCACAGTGGATTTGAACTTAGCTTGTTGGGTGAATTTACATAAAAAACAAGGTCTGCGGGGTCTTTTGGAAAAATGGGCAAAAATAGTGGTTATAGTGCGCTTATTTGAAGGTGGTATGGTGAATTCAACTCAAATTTGGCTTCTTCAGAAAATTTTGCACAAGAAAGCTAAAAAAACACGGTTTTGGGAGGTGAAACAGGTAAATACCTATGTTTTTGGACGCGTCCAGGAGTAATTTGTAGGTTTGGACGACGAATTTATAGAGTGGGATGCCAGATTAGGCTGGCTGGGGTGGTGGACTGGAGCTCTGGTAGTAGCTTTGGCGAAATTCTCATGCACCAGTCTCATGAAAGAAACCAATAGAAATGAGAGAAAACAACACTTTTCACAGTTTTTTGACAAAAATTGGTTTGGCGGGCTTTTGGCGCCCTTTTTCTTTAGATGACGTGAGCATGATGTAATGGCTTGTCGCGTAGCGGGGTGACGTCGTACTGACGAGGAGGTGACGTCACGGATGAGGTGGCGGTGACATCAGCGGGGAGGCAGCGGGGGGCGATAAGCGGTTTGGGCCCTGCACCGCTTTTGGGCAAAGGTGGTATTGGAGGGGAGGGCAGCGAGCACTGTGGGAGGCTGCCACCTGTCCCAAGGTACAGCGGGAAAACCACCATCCCCCGAGCGCTAAAGGTTGGCATGAAAGGGTGCCGCAATATGGATCTGGGCCATCTGATCTGCGGGCCCGGATTCGACGGTCAGCGCTTAATGGACATGGCAGAGGGCTACGGTGCAGGGCCCGTCAATTATTTTAATGTTTTTCAATGATTTCGGGTTAATTGATTGGTTAGGTCTGCGGGATAGGTTATTTTCTTAACCAGAGATTAAACAAATCCCGATGCTTCGTATGGGGAGGGTTGTTAATGGCCCCGGATGAACCATTAACTCCCGATAAAACAATAGTATATTGATATAGTTAGCAAGGGCGGGATATTTAAATAAATTTTTTGGGGTTTTTTCATATATTTATATAATACGAGCATTGGGGAAAATATAAGGGTTTATATATTATGGTTAAAATGTTAATATGGAAGATCTGTTTGAATCAAAAAGCACTAAGTTTTAACATCAAAACTTAGGCTTAGGGAGATGAAAGGCGCCAAATTATGAAGTTAGATAACTCAGGATGATGGACCAAGAGGATTTTTACACAAGAAATGTGGCTTCTTTGTATTTAAACAGGGATACCATTTCCCTCTGGTTTTCTCATGAAATGGAGTGATTTTAGAGTATTGAGTAGATCCCAACATCTTTAGAGGGAGGTTGGTAAATGTTTCAGGGAGAAGAGTGAGGGGAAGTTAGACATGCTTCACCTGATTTGCAGCCAAATCATTGACATTGTGCTTGTGATATCAAATGAGATGAATCACCTTTAAAAGACAAAATTGCTCATAAACCTGCTTCTACAACATCAAAACTACTTACCCAGCCTATTACACCTAACATTTTTTCTTCCTTTTCCTTGGGTGCATTTAAACTAGCAAACCCTTACTCTCTTCTTTTCTTTTAACTGTCATCCTATCTAAGTCTGCCCTTATTTCCTCCAGGGGTTCAAATTTAACTGTTGAACTCCTTTGCTTCTCTACCTAACTACTTATCTGCCAAGCTTGAACTGTTTGGACAGATTTTATTCTCTACCTCTAAAACAGGAAATTTAAACATGGACTGGCCAAGATTAAGCTGTTTGGCCATCCATCAAGTGTGGCAAGAGCCAACTAAGTGCACATGATGAAATTCTTTGCAAAAACATAATAGTAGTGGCATTTTGGACTAGCACACTTTCCTAGTCTTCTTCATTTGGGGTTCATTTTCTTTCTTTTTGACCAATTCATTCTTTTTTCCCTTTGATTTTTCTTTAAGGACATACCCTCTTTTCATTTTTTAATTTTTTGTTTTTTTCAAAATATGGAACCTTTGCAGCATGGAAAGGATGAACATATTTGGCATTTTACCAGTCAATCATGAAATATGACACCTATTGGTATAGGAGCATAACAGGAAGAACCCCCTAGGGTACAAAATAGTGTTCGTCAAAGGCTTGTAATGTGGTACTAGACTTCACGAGTGCTAAATACCCAAGATATTTCTAGCATGAAGTTAACATGATACAAGTGGAAGACCCTTCATCCACCAAAGTGAGATATATGTCATGATTAAAGACACACACTCTGATTTGAAAAGAAACCTAATGGGAAAGTTGACCACAAGGAGCATCAACATCAAAGGTAATCAAACTAGAATTTGAGGGATCCGCCCCTCTGACAAAAATGAAAAAGGCTTTGAATTATTGAGGGAATCTCTACAAAACCTCTAAGGTGGACATGGCACGTGGTTCTTGGGAAAGGTTCTCAACAATACTATAGTCCTGGGCAACCGATACATTGGGGTTTTGTGTTGAATTTCGGACTACACTGTTGGGTGGTCAATCTACTGGTTCTATAGGCTTATCTAATGTGAGAGATCCAAGAGAAGTAGCAGGGGTGGCTAAGTCTTTAGAAGCATAACTCAACTCAGGAAGGTCATAGGATTTCGCTCATGTAGTCACATTAAATATTTCATGACACATAAGAATTGGTGCATTGGTAGCACCAGGATGGAATTGTGCCCCCCCGTTGCCCCCTTATTGAGGTTGAGGATCTAGTGCAACCATTTGTTGTTATGGTTGGGCAGGGAATGGATGAGTCAATGCATTTGGTTGTTGGGTGGCTTCCAATGGTGCAAGTAGACGATGAAATTCATCCATACGTGGGCACTCGTGAGTTAAATGTTCTCTGTAATAAATATTGCAAGGGAATTTGATCTTACAACATCATTCACTCGTGCCCCCACCCAAAGTAGGTTGGGTTTGTTGATTCTCCTAAGTAGGGTTATTCTTTTGTTTATTCTTTTTTCTGCTAGGTTTTTTAGCATTCTTAGGTGGCGTGGACTTTAAGGTAAGAAAATCGGCAGACTTCTTAGAAGAAGTGGTTTCTTGTTGAGAGCTAGAGGCACTTGTTGGGTCTATAGAATTAACCATCATTTTCCCTATCTGAGTAGCTAACTGGACCATGGTATCAGAAGAGAGAGAACCAATCACTCCATCAAAGTTTGGTCTAGGTTTAGGTCATTGTGGGCCTGTTAAGGGGCGAGGAGCATTAGCAAGAATATTGTATAATGTGTCGGCTTGAGAATAAATCAAATCAAGGTGTTGAGCACATAAAATAACTTTATCCTTTGTAGCTACCCTAATCATAGCGACATCCTGGGAAATCTGAGGTTGAAGGGATCAAGTGAACCAGTCTCTATGAACATCGTTAGTGATTCTAGTTCATACTAACCTCTTCCATCTTTGCCACTGATTCATATGATAAAAAATGTGGGTGGCAACATCTTGTTTGAAGTTGGAGAAAAGGTTAGTTCCAAGATATTGCATCATTAGTAGTTGAAAATTATTTAGAAAAGTTCTAGCTAGGGACAAAGTCACTATAGGATACGCAATCGAGTTAGATATACCATTTGGTGGCATCCCCTGTCAAGGTGTGGGGGAGAATTATCAACTTCACAAAACTATCCACCAAGGAGTTAGATGAACAACATAATGGAAAGTGGTGAAATGTGTCAAAAGATTTTCTGGAGGCTTCCCTTCAAACTTAGGAATATTAGATGCTAACTTGGTAGGCATAGGTGGCCACCTAGGATCACGATGGATGGGATAATTGGTTAATGTATCAAGATCAAGTAAATCAAGAGGAATAAGAAAAGGAATTTGTAACTGACCATATGGATCATAAGGGTTGTCACCCCCATATGGACCATAAGTTCCTCCCATCCCATAATGAAAGGTAGTAGGATTGGGACCAAGGTTATAGTTCATCCCAAGAGTTTGATATATTTGGCCCATGAATGAGGTGTAAGGATTATGTCCCCCAGGGAGAGTTCCCCCAAAGAATAAAGGACCCTCATAGGCTTGACTACCCATAGGGTTATACCTAGCACTAGAGAATGGACTTTATTGTGCAGAAGCACTAGCATAAGCATTAGAAATCATAGGGATAAAATTTCTAGTGGGAATGGTGCCCCTTGTAGAAAATTTGTGATAAGTTAACCAAATAATGCAATATAAATCAAAGAAGAATACTATAACCTACTTCTACTATCAATTTGCGGAAGCTTAAAGATCGAGCTGAACAATATAACTAGAAGAAGAAGAATCAATGGCACAATACACATGAAAATACTTTGGGGAAAGCCTCAGCGAAAAACCCCACACTATTGTATATCATACATGGTGGAAATACATAGGAATTATACAAAGCCTTAGCTCTCACAGCTAGCCAGCTTTCAGTACAATCCTCACAGATTCTTACAAGAAATCTTGGCTTCTCTCCAACCTTCCTCTCTGCCCTCCAAGCTCCTATTTCCTTGCATTGTTCCTTGTGGATTATTTTCCCATTACCAAGTGGAAAACCCAACCTTCAAAACTCCACAATCCTCAAGGATGAATCCTTAACTGCACGCATGATTTTTCTCCATGAGAAAACACATGCAACTGATAGTACACTATCCTTGACCATTAATCTCAATTAGGTATTTCTCAGAATAGACATGCATGAGTTTCTGATGAAGGAATCTTCAGTTAACTGGAGTAGCACTAGTTGAGTGCATTAATGCATCAATTGACTGTTAACTCACTATTAGTTCCTCAAACAGTTTGGAAGTAATTTAACTGGACTTAACTCAGTAAACTGAGTTAACTAATTACAACCCAAATATAACTCAATCTTATCTCCTTAATTCAAGGGATAACTCTTGCATGACTTCAGAAAGACTTCTAACTTGAATTTCTCCAACTAATTAATTTAAAATAAGTTAATTAATTATTTCCAAGTAGTTGTTAAGACCAAATTTGATTTTAATTCACAATTTAATTCAAGGAAAAATTAAATTGAAATATTCTTGTTGCCATATTTCAACACTCCCTCTCAATAAGAAAGGGATTATCTGCCACCTCAATCCTGTCTCTATGAAACTCGAATTTACACTTTGACAATGCCTTTGTCAAAATGTCAGCATCTTGCTCCTCTGTCGAAATATATTGCAGCAACATGATCCTCTCTACCTATGAAAAGCCATGGGCAACAAATCTTTCCTTATGCTTCTCCACACTACCATCAGCAACTTGCTTTACCTTGTAAAGCCAACGAGAACTCACAACTGACTTGTTCTCTGGTCTCAAAACCATGTCCCAAACACTGTTACGAACTATGGAGTCATACTCCTCCACCATAGCATCAACCCAAATCGGTTGCTACAATGCTTCCTCAAAGGAAGATGGCTCGGTCTCAACACATTCCCCAGCAAGGGCCATGTATCAAATGCACCGCTCAGTGACCTCCTCTATCTGCGCTGAGAAGATGGTGGTCCCAGATTCTCTCTCGCATCCTCCAACAATCTGTCAGCTTCTCTTGTGCACTTTCATCCATCTCTGGAAGACTCTTCTTGAGTGGATGTCTCCACTCCTGGAACCTCCTCGTGTGGCTGCTCCGCATCAATCTAAGGCTCCTCCTCCTTAGGAACCAACAGTTCCTCCACAACCTATAGTTGTAGCTCCCTCTCAAGGGAAACTTGCATGGCCTTCTACTCATCAAAATTGAGATCTCTGCAAACCACTATCCTCCAACTAGTAGGAAAGTACACCCATTAGTTATGAGGTGTATCATTGTACCCTACAAATATCCCCAACTCTACTGTCGGCTCAAGCTTCTTCCGTGCATCCTTTGTCACATGGAAATATACTGATGAGCCAAAGAACTTGAAGTGACCCAGATCTGGTCTCTTACCAGAGAAAGCTTCCTCTAGTGTCTTCATCCCAAGAATGCGATGTGGGCTTCTATTCTGCAAATAGACCACTGTGTTGCATGCCTCAGCCCATAAGTGAAGTGGTAGGCCTTATTCATGCAACATTGCCCACGCTGCCCCTACAATAGTTCTGTTCTTCCTCTCAGCCACCCCATTCTGTTGTGGGTTATGAGGTGCCATCAATTCTCATTTAATTCCTTCCATTGCACAGAAGTCCTTAAACCCTTGAGAGACATATTCTCCACCGTTGTGACTTCTCAAGGCCTTGATCTTCTTCCCTAACTCTTTCTCGACCAAAGCTTTGAACTCACCAAACTTTGTGAAAGTTTGGTCCTTCTTTTACATGAAATAAATTCAACATTTACAAGAATAGTCATCAATGAAAATCACATAATACCTTTGCTTTGCTGTGGATGCCGTCGAGAATGGTCCACACAAATCAGTATGAAATCACTCTAAGATAGCCTATGCTCAATTGTCTCGATCATGAAAGGAAGACTTGGTGTACTTTCCCAAGGTACAACATTTTCATGTGTCAACTTGCTCAAGTTTACCTTTGGGAAGTCCTATAGATATCTTCTGCCTTATCTTCAAAGCCCCATGATGAAAATGGCCCAACTGCCTATGCCACAACTTGCCAATGCCTTGGTTTTGCACCAATTCTTCTTTCATACTCAATGCTACATAATCATCTACCTCTAGTTTATAGATATTCTTCACCCAAATCCCTATCCTCTTAGTCTGACCCGTGGCTATGTGTCTTAGGAACACCTTTCCTTTATTGAAAACAACATCATAGCCTTTTTCCTCCAACATCACTACCGATACCAAGTTCTTCTTCAGTCTAGGCACATACATCACATCTGTCAAGGTGAGAGGAGCTCCATGCTCCCTCTGAAAAGCAACCGTGCCCACTTCTGAAACACTATACCTTCCATCGTCACCCATCTCTATGTGCATCTTGAGGTCTTTCTCCTCCAAGGCACTGAATAAATTTTTATCACCGGTCATGTGGAATGAGGCTCCACTGTCAAGATACCAGACACAACCCATCATCGATGACACCATGCATTCAATGAGGGTAAAGTCCATTTCGAACTGAAAGGCTAATGCCTCACCTTCTGATCATTCCGAGGATCCCTTCTTGGACTTCTTCAATGGGAAATTAGTTGCATAATGTCCCATCTTGTGACAATTAAAGCATCTCACTTTAGACATGTCAGCCTTCTTCCCTCCATGAGAAGAATTCAATTTGAAATGGGAAGCCTTCCCCTTCCCTTTCCTTGCCTTACTTGCTAAGGCTAGATTTTCTTCATCATCATTCTTGGATGAAGAACCATCTCGTGTGCTCCTCTTGATCTCCTCTTGCATAAGATCCGACCACAGTCGTTGCCAATCCGACAGTTTCTCCCTTCCATTCACAGAGTCCTAGTAGCTATTCCAACTCTTTGGAAGGCCAAGGAGAGCGAGGCTCACCAAATCATAATCGGCAGTAGTTATTCCCACAACTGCCAAGCTCATCTCTACAGGTGGTGAGCTTGTTCAGATATGTGGAAATAGTATCGCCCTTCTCCATCTTGATTCATCGAAGCTTATCCTTGAGCGAAAATTTCCTCTGGTCACTATCATTCTGGTAGAGGTCCTTCAATGTCTTCCACATTGGAAATGGAGTATCCTTCCCATGGAGACTCGAGACAACATGGTCTCAAACTCCCTCAAGGATGATCCATCTTGCCTTCGCCACACACTTCTTCCACTCAGCCAACTCTTGTGCATTAGTTGAAGTTGGCTTTGGGATTTCTTTATCAATGAACTCCCTCAAGCCATTATCTTCTAATACAACCTCTATTCTATCTTTCCATGCTATGATATTCGAGCTACCTTCCAAGGCATACTCGAGTCTCAAGCCATAGAATGCCATTGGCCAACTATTATAGACATTTTTGGGCACTGCAACCCCAATCATAAATTTCCATAAACCAAGGGCTCTTAAGTCCCTAAAAGTGTTGTTCCAACCCCTAAAAGAACAAGGTCAGCTAATTACATCATCTCCCAGAAGTTCTCCATGAAAAACTACTCAGAACTGGTCAAAAATGGACCATCTCACCTGCTCCATGGTCAAAGTGCACTACATCCCACCTAAATGCACATGGGAGGTGCGATGCATACTAAAAAGCCCTTCTATGGGGTGCGATGGGCGAGAGTGGACAAATGGCAGGGTCAATCAGCGAGGTGGAGGATCATGGAATCTTCCAGAAACTTCTCCTGTGACACTTGCCTCTCTGCATTCGCCCAGGGATGAGTAAGAGATCATCAATCTCCAAGTGGAATCAAGAACTATCAGAGAGAGGACACTAATCAAATCTCAAAAGCTGACTCACCCCCCTTGCAAACATCTATATATGGATCCCTCATCCCAGAGATCTAGAGGCTAGAATTTTGTATCTTGTAAGGAAGTGCTACTGGTTTCTTGGTGTAACATCATAGTGTTGGGTGATCTAAGCTTTTCATGAGGTGAAGAAGGGCTTTCTTGTTAAGAGGATGACTCTAGGTCAGAACAATTGGTTGTAATCCTCTTTGCTATTCTTGATTATTAATAAAGCTATTCAAGTTTTCCTCCACATTCTTGTATGATTGATGATATATGCATTTGTGTGGTCAATATATATCTGGCCCTATATTGTTTATGATAGTAGATCTCTGTTCTTGGATAGTGTTATGCTGCTTTGATTCTACAGGTACTCTTTGAAGCTGAGTAAACAAGGAAGCAAGTGGCAAAGGTCTATCAGAAGGGAGAGGAATCAAGCAAGGAACCAAGCGCAAGACAGAGGTTGGTCTCCTTCTTTCCCCTCTTATTTACTTCTCATAAAGGAAAACGAAAGTGGTTTTAATTTGTTTGTTTCTAAGGTAGCTACCAGCCTTAGTGGGACTAGCAGCTCTGCATAGACACTAGATTTCCCGATAACACCAACCTTGAAGTATGATATGAATTTGATTTACACCTGCAACCCTGAACTTCAAACTTCGAATTCCCTTCTCAGTATACTATTCATAGCTCCAATACCATTTAGAAAATTTGTGATAGGTTAACCCAATAAAGCAATATAAATCAAAGTAGAATACTATAACCTACTTCTACTATCAATTTGCGGAAGCTTAAAGATCGAGCTGAGCAATATAACCAGAAGAAGAAGAATCAATGGCACAATACACATGAAAATACTTTGGGGAAAGCCTCAGCTAAAAACTCCACACTATTGTATATCATACATGGTGGAAATACATATGAATTATACAAAGCCTTAGCTCTCACAGCTATCCAGCTCTCAGTACAATCCTCATAGATGCTCACAGGCAATCTTGGCTTCTCTCCAGCCTTCCTCTCTGCCCTCCAAGCTCCTATTTCCTTGTGTTGTTCCTTGTGGATGGTTTTCCCATTACCAAGTCGAAAACCCAGCCTTCAAAACTGCGCTATCCTCAAGGATGAACCCTTGACTGCATGCATGAGTTTTCTCCATGAGAAAACACATGCAACTAATAGTACACTCTCCTTGAACATTAACCACAACTGGGCCTTTCTCAGAATATACATGCATGAGTTTCTGATGAGGGAATCTTCAGTTAACTGGAGTAGCACTAGTTGAGTGCATTAATGCATCAATTGACTGTTAACTCACTATTAGTTCCTCAAACAGTTTGGAACTAATTTAACTGGACTTAAATCAGTAAACTGAGTTAACTAATTACAACTCAAATATAACTCAATCTTATCTCCCTAATTTAAGGGATAACTCTTGCATGACTTCAGAAATACTTCTAACTTGAATTTCTCCAGCTAATTAATTTAAAATAGGTTAATTAATTATTTCCAAGTAGCTGTTAAGACTAAATTCAATTTTAATTCACAATTTAATTCAAGGACAAATTAAATTGGAATATTCTTGTTGCCATATTTCAACACCCCCAAGTATACTAGCCACCCTGGAGAAAAATGAAGCTCCAAAGAAAGGTGTCCCTCTAATAGAACTTGATCTAGGTTGAGATGTATTGTCACAAACAAAGTTTCCCCCGTCCTGGCTAGAAGAAATGGATGTTCCTCCCATCATGTTTCCCAGTGTGATGATACCCGTGCCCAAGTTAGGAACTGTAGGTTGATATGAAATAGGATAAAAGATCCCAGCTCTCGCGGGTTGATTAGAGCTTGGCACCGCTCCAAACACGATGCTAGAAAAATGAAATGGCAAAGATAAAAAAGGAAAACTTGATGAGGTCATAGACATGATTTGTAGAGTTCCCTAATCAGAAGTAAGAGGTTTATAAGGAGGTATATACCCCACCACACTGATTGGTGGTAATGATGACATGGCAGTAGATACTACTACTTCAAAAGGTAAAGTGGGACGTGCCCCTTTTGTAGAAGACAAAATGTTGGGTCCCTATAATACTAGTGATTACCCCATTACGATTGTAGTTATACCCCTTATTTATATTTTTGTGCCCCTATTACCTCCATATTGTTATTTCTGTGCCCCATAGA
Organism: Pinus tabuliformis; assembly: GCA_031772625.1. Classification (NCBI taxonomy): domain Eukaryota; kingdom Viridiplantae; phylum Streptophyta; class Pinopsida; order Pinales; family Pinaceae; genus Pinus; species Pinus tabuliformis. The sequence goes on along the minus strand of CM062805.1, from coordinate 400,943,705 downwards.
ATCCCTCTATTGTTATTTTTGTGGCTTTATATTATTATTGTTAGGTCGGCTGGATTATATTGTGACTCCTTAGACTCCTATATATAGAAAGGAGGTTTTGTCATTTGTATCATCCAAGAATTGTTCATTTATGTAATGTAAAGGAGTTTGCCCCCTCGAAGAGGCTGAATTCTAAGGCGTTGATCTTTCTTTTCTATCTTTTCTTGAGCTGGTTTCATAACATTTGGTATCAGAGCTTTGGATTCTAGGGTTTCGCTGCTCCAAACAGGTCATCGTGGCATTTTCGCTATAACTTTTTTCTGTGATGTTTCAGAAGTCGCAAAAAAAACCCATTTGAGAAGAAATCGCACTGAACCTTGGGTTCGAATTTCAGATATTTTTGCGCAATATTTGCGGAGATATGCTCTGAGGAAGTTGGTCTTTTTGCAGACTCCTGAATTACATTCAAAACAGGTGACCTAGGGAAAATCATCATAACTTTCTCTCTGGGGATCGGATTGAAATTTCGTAAGAAGGTACAGAAAGAGGACAGATTGTAGTTTCTTGTCTATCTTTTTCAGAACCAAAGGTCAAAAATTGTATACGTGGCACTTCATACAAGTTCACTCTCCTGGAAAGGTCTATAATCAGGTCATCTTGGGAGATTGTGCATAACTCTTTCTTGGAGAATCCAATTTGGATCAAACTGGTGGCATTGGAAAGAGGACACAGAGAGCTACTACAGGTCACAAATTCAGAACTAGATGATTGGAAAGTACAGAGATACATCAGAGGCAATATCAAGCTCCTACAAAGTGAAAAAAGGTGTGTAGATTTTTTTTAAATTTTTGCTTAAGCTTGGTTTGAAAATTTATTTTGAAGGAATTCAAAGGGCATAGTAGAGCATTATTATCGGTAACTGATGCCCCGAGGAAAGAAAATGCAAACACCTAGTAAGGAACCTGAAAGCTCTAGCATGACTCATGAAGAAGAGGAAGAAATGCAACATGATATATCAAAATTACAAGACCAAGTGCAACAACTGTCCCTTGCACAAAAAGGAACAGAATATAAGATGGATGGTTTAAAGAAATATGTAGAAGCTAAGATGGATGGTTTAAAGAAAGGTGTAGAAGCTAAGATGGACTGTTTAAAGAAAGGCGTAGAAGCTAAGATGGATGGCATGGAAGCTAAGGTGAATGGCATGGACGCTAAAATTGATGGCATGGATGATAAGATGGAAGAATTGAAGATAAATATGAATAAGTTGCTACAAGAAATGGTCACTAAGGGTGAAAGAGTACTAAAGGAAACTCATGATGAGAACAAAAGAAATGTTAATCATGATTCCATAGACTCTAATGTTGGATCGAAGACTCACCATGTTCCAAAAATCGATATGAGGAAGTTTGATGGCAAGGATCCCGCCACATGGATATTACAGATGGAGCAATTCTTCGATCTCAATAATGTGCAAAACACACAAAAGGTACGTATGGCAACTTTATATTTGGAACCAAATCAGTTTGTATGGTATCAATGGCTTTGTTCTCGTAAACAATTTATCACTTGGGCAATTTTTACGGAAGAATTGATAGCACATTATGAGGATACAAAAAGCAACACTTTTTTTAGCCAATTGATAAGTCTCAAACAAAAGGGTTCAATAATGGAGCACATTGAGGAGTTCCAAAAATTGAACATAAGGGTAAAAGATATTCCAGAGGAGCATAGGATTGATGTGTTCATAGGGTCTTTAAAGGATAATATCCAACATGATGTGCGCCTTTGGGAACCTGATTCATTAGAGAAGGCATTCAGGTTAGCAAGAAAAATGGAAAGCAAAATTATGGCAACTAGGAAGCATACCATTCACAACTATAAAGACGGAAGTGTTGTTGCCCATAGTCTTCCACAACCTACAAGGTTGACACCACAACAATTGGAAGAAAAAAGAGCAAAAGGGCTTTGTTACAATTGTGATAGCAAATACACAAAAGGTCATAAGTGTGCTGAGAAGAAATTATTCTACATAGATTGTGAAGAGGAAGAAGAAAAGGAGCAAGAAAGGTCAAAAGAAGAGGATATATTCCAGGAACAAAGCCTAGATGAAGAACAAATAAATCCGACCATATCTTGTAATGCATTGGCGGGAATTACCACTCCTCAAACCATCAAGATAGAAGGACAAATCAAGAAGAAAAAGGTAATAGTGTTGATTGATTCAGGAAGCACCCACAATTTTATTCATTGTAGGGTAGCAAAAGAATTGAATTGCTTCCTATATCCAGCACCAGAGTGTCAAGTGATGATTGCAAATGGAGGAACAATAAATTGTTCTGGAAAGTGCCATAATATCAAGCTATCCATGGGAGAATATGTATTGACTAGCCCAATGCTTTCCATTCCAATGGGAGGTGCTGATGTTGTACTAGGAGTCCAATGGCTACAATCCTTGGGTACAATAGCTTTTAATTTTCAAGAACTTTTCATGAAATTTTCTGTGGAAGGAAAGGAAGTTGAATTAAGGGGTATTGCAGGGAAACCAGGAAAGATAATCAGCTCTAATGGCATGACAAAGCTTCTAAAAAAGGAGCAAAGAGGTGTAATTGCACAATTATGTTCGCTAGATGTTTCCACATTGGAATCATCTATTTCTCCAGATCTCCAAAAAGTCCTGGACAATCATTCCAAGGTATTTGAGACTCCCAAAGGTCTCCCACCTATGCGTGATCATGATCATGCTATTCATCTGATTCCAGGAAGTGTTCCTCCAAACATCAGGCCGTACAGATATCCATATGTCCAAAAAAGTGAAATTGAACGTATGGTTGCAGAAATGCTAGAGGCTGGTATAATTCAACCGAGTCAAAGTTCTTTCTCAGCTCCAGTAGTATTGGTGCACAAGAAGGATGGATCATGGCGCATGTGTCCAGATTATAGGGAGCTCAACAAGCTCACTATTAAAGATAAGTTCCCCATTCCTGTCATTGATGAATTACTGGATGAATTGCATGGATCAATTTACTTCACCAAGTTGGATCTTCGTTCGGGATATCATCAAATCAGAATGAAGATTGAAGACATTCCAAAAACGGCATTTAGAACTCATGAGGGTCATTATGAATTTTTGGTCATGCCTTTTGGCCTTACCAATGCACCTTCAACATTTCAAGGTTTGATGAATTCAATTTTCAAACCATTCCTTAGAAAATTTGTGTTAGTATTTTTTGATGATATACTAATCTACAGCAAGTCTTGGAAGGATCATGTTGAACATGTTGACAAGGTGCTACAACTATTGGAGGAGAAACAATTATATGCAAAAAGATCCAAATGTTTCTTTGGAGTCCAGGAGGTGGAATATTTGGGTCATATTGTATCTCATGAAGGAGTTAAGGTAGACCCTAGCAAAATTAAAGCCATTAAGGAATGGAAAATCCCCACATCCATAAAGCATCTGCGAGGATTTCTTGGGTTGACAGGGTATTATCGCAAGTTTGTTAAGAATTATGGGAGAATAGCAGCACCTCTAACAACATTATTGAAGAAAGATTCATTTTCATGGACTCCGGAAGCAACAAAGGCCTTTAAACATCTTAAAGAGGCAATGTGCCAAGCACCGGTCTTAGCTACACCGGACTTCACAAAAACCTTTATTGTGGAATGTGATGCTTCAGGAAATGGAATTGGTGCTGTTCTAATGCAAGATGAAAGACCCATTGCTTTTGAAAGTCGTCCAATCAAGGGAAAGTTTTTAAGCAAAGCTATTTATGAGAAGGAAATGTTGGCAATACTCCATGCACTTAAGAAATGGCGACCCTACCTAATGGGAAGACACTTCAAGGTAAAAACGGATCATGATAGCCTTAAATACTTTTTAGAACAAAGATTATCCTCTGAAGAGCAACAAAAGTGGGTCACAAAGATGTTGGGTTATGACTTTGAAATCATCTACAAAAAAGGGAAGCAAAATGTGGTGGCAGATGCACTCTCAAGAAAGGATGAGGATGTGGAAGCATTGTTGTGTGCCATTTCTATTATCCAACCAGATTGGATAAACGAAGCAAAGGAGGAATGGAAGAATGACGAAGAAGTGTGGGCACTTATTCGAAAGCTACAACAAGATTCCAGTACTTCTGATACATTTAGCTGGCAAAATGATTCGTTATGGTACAAAGATCGCTTATACCTCTGTAAGAATTCCCAGCTAAAACAAAAGATTCTTATGGAATTGCACACTTCTCCCTTAGGAGGGCACTCAGGATTTTTAAAAACTTACCACAGGGTTAAGAAGGAATTTTTTTGGGATGGCCTTAAATCAGATATTCAAAAGTTTGTGGCGGAATGTTTGGTTTGCCAACAAAATAAAGTTGAAACAATTAAGACACCGGGTCTATTACAACCTTTATCCATTCCAAGCCAACGTTGGGAGGAGGTTTCAATGGATTTTATCACAGGTTTACCCAAGTCTGAGGGAAAGAGTGTCATCATGGTGGTAGTTGACAGACTTACCAAGTATGCACACTTTTGTGCATTATCACATCCATTTAAAGCCAGTACAGTTTCTACTGCATTTATGGAAACAGTTCAAAAGCTACATGGAAACCCAAAGATTATTGTAAGTGACAGAGATCCCATTTTCACTGGAAATTTTTGGACAGAATTATTTTCTTGTCTTGGTACTCAGTTAGCTCATAGCTCATCTTATCATCCTCAATCTGATGGGCAAACTGAGATAGTAAACAAATGTTTGGAAGGATATCTTCGTTGCTTTGTATCTGATAAACAGACACAATGGGTCAAATGGTTGCCTCTGGCTGAATGGTGGTATAACACTTCCTTCCATACAGCAACAAAAATGACCCCATTTATGGCACTTTATGGGTACCAACCACCATCAATCACATCATATTTAAGAGAAAATTCTAAGGTTCAGGCAGTGGAACATCACATCGAACATCAACAACAAGTCCTCCAACTCTTAAAGGATAACCTCGTGTTGGCACAAAATAGAATGAAACAACAGGCAGATCAACATCGCAGTGAAAGAAGTTTTGATGTAGGTGATTGGGTATTCCTACGGCTACAACCATATAAGCAAATGTCCCTAAAGCAAGCTAAGAAGGATAATAAATTATCACCAAAGTATTATGGTCTGTACAAGGTGTTGGAAAAGATTGGTACTATGGCATACAAATTGGAGCTTCCTGCAGCTTCTCGATTGCACCCAGTTTTCCATGTTTCATGTTTAAAGAAGGTTATAGGCGACAAGCTCCCAGTTCAAACAATATTGCCAGAACTTGACGAGGAAGGAAAAATTATATTGGAACCGGAAGCAGTCACAGAAACAAGAACTCGACAGCTACGAAATCGATCAATTTCAGAGTATCTTATCAAGTGGAAGAACTTATCCGCTGAAGATTCCACATGGGAGGATGAGAATTTTATGCAGAAGTATCCAAAACTGCTCAAGCGTTGAGGACAACACTTTTTTGAAGGAGAGGGGCATGTTGGGTCCCTATAATACTAGTGATTACCCCATTACTATTGTAGTTATACCCCTTATTTATATTGTTGTGCCCCTATTACCCCCATATTGTTATTTTTGTGCCCCATAGAATCCCTCTATTGTTATTTTTGTGGCTTTATATTATTATTGTTAGGTCGGCTGGATTATATTGTGACTCCTTAGACTCCTATATATAGAAAGAAGGTTTTGTCATTTGTATCATCCAAGAATTGTTCATTTATGTAATGTAAAGGAGGTTACCCCCTCGAAGAGGCTGAATTCTAAGGCGTTGATCTTTCTTTTCTATCTTTTCTTGAGCTGGTTTCATAACACAAAATGTTTTCACTGGCCATGAAGGGACTCATACGTAATAAGGCTCACTACTATCAAGTCTCAACTTCACTAAAAATAGGTTGAGAGGGTTAGTCAAAGGTGGATTAAAATGTGGTAAGGAACTTTCATTGACTACCTTAATAGTAACAAAATCATCCTCCCTAGGACCAAGATTATCCCCCCCCCATCCTGAGTATGGTCTGAGTCTTCTAACATAGAAATCAAACTATGTCTACGTGATGGTGGACCCTCCTCCTCAAGAGAAAGGCCTAACAGTCTAGGAGAATGACGATTACTTTGTTCAACCATGGTGAATATATATTTATAAACCAATTAAGTTAGTAAGACACCCCTATGGCCAAAATAAGCCTTAGACCTAAAAGCATTATGTAAAAGAACCTTAAAGGTAAGCACACAAAAACAAGTCCTAGTACTATGTTTTTGATGGCCTTTCAAACAACTTCTTACTTGTGGGATCTCGACTTTGGTGCAAGTAGAGTAGCTGAGGGAAAGGTAGGGTAGAGGGATGGTTGTTTCTCACAACCACCACCTATAGGGTGTTTATCCTAATAATGGCCACGAAGTTACATTCATCCAATAGGTGCAAGTGAATCTTTGGCTTTTGGGTTGTTAGCTGTCGATACTGATTCCTGACCAAGATTTGTGTAGCCTACAAGGGGAATTGCCAGCACTGTGACCTAAAACTAACCTCCACTTACATGGGCTTCTACTTGACTCCTATTTTAGCTATTGGAAGTTGAATGATTTTAATATCCCCACCTCAATATGCTAAGTTTATTTCTTGGTCTTGGAACGGTTTACCTTAGACTCCTAATCCAATACCCTAGCCTATACTAATGATGGTGTACTACCAGTAAAAATAAAATATGAGTCGAGTTAATTTTATTAAGCGTTAATTTTATGTGGTTGTTTTTTACTCAAAATGGAAATGGATGAAACTTGAATGGTGTGAATAGAATCTTCTTAGTAACACCCTAATGAAACTATATGGCAATGCACAATTTTCTTTTCAATTCAATGAAATCTAACTATAGAAGGGTAAAGCGCCTTTTTCCTTTTTCACTGAAAACAACTTCTACAAATACTCTCACTAACTTTTCAAATTAAAATCACTAAATTTATAGTAACACGTACCCAAGAAAGTAATCCAAATAAAATCACTCAAAAAAGAGAAAAAATAAGACCCCCAAGCAAGAACACAAGACACTCAAAAGCTCAGGACTTGGGATTTGGCAAATAAAATAGATCAAATACAAGAAAAAAAAAATGAAGAGCCAAAAAAAAATGCAAATGAAGTAGGGTTGTAGCTCAATATATAAAGAGACAATGAGCTACAAAGGTCAAAACCCTTAACCCTAAATCAAGGACAAACTAGAAAGAAAAGAAACTAGACAAAGAATCTCAAATCTAATAATAAGAACATATCAAAATCACTCAAACAAACCTTTCTAGCGGTAATTTGCACAACCACAACCAAATTGAAGGTGAAACACCACCAAATGCAAGAAAAAGCAAGAAAAATAATGACTTGAATTAGATGAGAAACTCAACAAAGAGTAAAAAAACACAAAATGCACTAATTAAATGGAGATCTGAAACTGGACCAATACTATAGATAAAGAGGCAAAGACAAATCTGAAAAATAGGTCCAATTCTTGAGGAAAAGGACCCCAAAAATAAGCACAAGGAAGGCCTCAAATAACCCTTTAATCTTGGCTAATGGATGGAAAATATTTATAAATGAGGAACAATATCAAATCTAATAAGACCAACAACTGCGAATGACAATGATACACAGATCCAAAAGGCTTAAATCTAATTCAAGTAACCAAGGTTCGAATTCAAGAAAAATAAACTTTACTAGGAACCCCAAAGTTCAAATGAAAACAAATTCAAGGCAAGAGCTCAGATCTATAACAAATTAACAGAAAATTTGCCCTCAAAAATACAATGAAAGGGCAGATTTGAAAGATCAAATCCAAATTTGGAATAGAACCCTTGAAAAAGCCTAATTTTATTCCACTTCACTTGGACAGGCTTAGGAACTTAGCGAAAATTTCGCTCTAATTTAACTAGTACCCAACAAAGATATGGATCTTCCCTCTGTTAACCCTTACAATGAGGGGAAGATGGAGCAAGATGAACTAGTTGATTTTAAATGAGCCATAACTTGCTCATCAAGGATTTGTTTTCGGTGATTTTTTTTTAAATTTTGGGTGAAACTATGAGAAGAATTAATATCTATGTTTATTTCAATCAAATTTTGTACAAAAATGTCCACAATTCATTTTGAAACCTGATCTAATATTCCCTTTGTTGACACCTAATCATAAAGATTGGGTGAATAACTGTAATTGATGTAAATAAATAATAGAAAATATGAAGAGTCAATGGGAGATGAAATGAACAGTCTCTCCCTCATGTATATAATAAAGACCAACCTAAATGAATATTATGAATTTTTTTGAGGATTTATCTCCTGGTCTGACATGGTATCAGAGCCAACACCATTTTTGGCTTCCCTCTGCTTTGTAACTCCCTATTCTGCCTATGTTCTGCCTTTCATAAAAGCGCTCCTCCTCCTGGTTTTGATAGTCTAATAGCGCTCCTGGTGAGAATATTGCATTGGTGTGGGCTAATAGCGCTCCTGGTGAGAATATTGCATTGGTGTGGGCTAATAGCGCTCCTCTCTCATACCTGCGATTTAGGGTAACGGTCTTCACTGCTATGGTCAGTCATCTGCTCATCTCTACCATCATCTTCTGTGCATTTTATTCTACTGTTGAAGAATCGATTCGTTGCATTGAGGAAATTTTTGCTATGTTGAATGGTGTGTTGTGGTTAGTAAATTGAAGCCAAAGGTGGTGTGATGCAGTTGCTTCCTGGCTTCACTGTCCGCTCCCGCTCCCACTCTCAATTTTTTACATTTCACTCTATTGTGATAACTCCACCGCCTCTGTGCAAACACTACAGCTACCATACTGTCCACTTACCACCGCCTCTGCGCAAACATTACTGCTCCGAGCACACCAAGAACACTCTGCCCTTGGCGCCGTCTGTGGGATACGATGTGGTTTTACATTGTTTTGAATCTATTGTGGTATACATTGTGGTTTTACATTGTTTTGAATTCACATACCTCCACTTCGCCAATTCCATCCTGCACGTTGTAGCCAACACGCAGGCCATTTTCTGAATCTGCATACCTCCCCTTCATTGTGCCTCCACCCACGGCTCTGTTGTCGCGGCTCTGTTGGTATACTGTAACGCCATACCACCATATCTCTACGCGCCATACCACCATATCTCTGTGCACCATACCACCATATCTCTGCTCAGTTGGTATACTGTAATGCCATACCATCATATCTCTGCACGCCATACCACCATATCTCTGCTCGATCGTATCTCTATGCGCCATACCACCACATCTCTGCTCGGTCGTATCTCTGTGCACCATACCACCATATCTCTGCTCGGTCGTATCTTTGCGCGCCATACCACCATATGATATTATGCGTTCAATGAATCTCGTTCCATATACACCCTCCCCATAAACCCCTCCCCCATATACTCCCTACTCCATAATCTCCCTCCCCCATAAACCACCTTCCCCACATAATACCTCTGTTTTCATATACCAGGATCACATTTTTTTTTACCATTAGGAGTAAAATTTTGCAGCAGAAGTATTTTTTTTTTCCACATTACTCAGATTTTACAATGCATTCAATCATATCTATTGTGGGAGTACTTCTCATTGGAAAGGAGAACTATCCTGAGTGGTCCTAGAAGATATAACACACCCTCATTTTCAATGAGTTGTGGAAAGGAGTATGTGTTGGAGACAGAAACAAAGAGCCAGAACAACCTACCTTAGACAAAGAGTTCTCCATTTGGGAAAATAAGAACAGCAAAGCCTATGCATTAATTGCAACATCCGTAAGTGAAGAGGTGAGTCGCCATATTTCGTCATTTTCAACTACTTTCGAAGCCTTACAAAAGCTAAAAGAATTGTATGAATCACATTCTGCTCTTGAAGTTGTTCAACTCATTATTAAACTCTTCACTCTTGAATTACAAAATAATGATCCTCTTGCTCTTGCATCTGAAATAAAATCTATAATGCATGATATCAAAGCCACTAAGTTTGAATTGGATATTCCTCTTATCACTTTTCTCAAGGCACTTTATCCTACTTACTCCAATTATCTTGAGTCATTGCAAGCAAATGGAAATCTCAAAGATATTACCTTTGACTCTCTTGTGAAAAAATTTGTTGAAAGAGAGAAAGCTTTTGGAAAGAAGACAACCCCTGAATCTTCTGAAGAGGTTGTGTGCCTTGCTCATAAAGAAAAGAATCTTGCTCAAGATTCTTCCAGAGGAAGAGGTGGTCAAAGAGGAAGAGGAAGATATTTCAAAGGCAGGGGGGCAGACACTCTCAAGGAGAAAAGTCAGATTTGCACTGCATACGCTACAAAAGAAATGGATCACATGATGCCTCTACATGCAGGTTACCTTGGGACAAAATTGAGCAGCAAAGAAACCAACAGAAAGGTAAAACTAATGACACAGACAAAGGTAAAGCACCTAAATCCACTCATTATGTTGTGGCACAATATAATATTGGAGTAAATGAAGACTTATTTAATGCTTCAATTGCTTCTTGGAAAAATGATTGGTTGCTTGATTCAGGAGCAACTTGCCACATGACTCATAGAAAGGATTTTTTTGAAGAATTTATTGACAATGTTGATGGATCAGTATACTTTGTAGACCAATCAAAACTCAAGCCACCAGGGCTTGGCACAATCAGGCTCAAATTTCCTGGTCTTCCAGACTTTCTTCTGCATCATGTTCTATATCTCCCACAGTTGAAGAGAAACTTGTTGTCCTTGGTCCACATATGCCAGCAAGGTCACTCCATTCATATGTTTTATGGCAAGCTTGAGGTGAGAAAAGCATCTGATCACTCACTTGTCATGAGGGGGATAGAAGAAGGCAAGCTTCTCAAGCTGTAGGGTACCTCTGCTCATGCACAACATTTCTCATACAACTCTCATTATGAAGAAGGTATACTTCCATCAAGTTTATTATGGCATGCTAGATTTGGACATTTGAACTATGACAACCTCCGCTTGTTGAAGAAAAATGGTGTTGCTGGTTTGCCTACAATTCCTAGGAAACTTAAGCAATGTGATGCTTGTATTCTAGGAAAGCATAGCAAACACTCTTTTCATGATTCACATTCGAGAGCACGTAGAAAACTTGAACTCATTCATTCAGATTTATGTGGTCCAATGCCTGTTCCTTCTACAAATGGAAATAAATATATGATGACATTTATTGATGACTACACCAGAATGTGTTGGGTTTATTTATTGAAGAACAAATCTGATGCTTTTCAAACATTCAAGAACTTTCATACATGGATTGAAAATGATGCACAATCTCATATTGGATCTATTCACACTGATAATGGAAAAGAATATACTTCAAATGAATTTGAAAACTATCTTCGCCAACATGGGATCAAACATCAAAGAATTGTGCCTTATAATCCCCAACAGAACGATGTAGCTGAAAGAATGAATAGGACAATCTTAAATATGGTGCGCTCCATGATGTTTTTCAAAATGTAAAATTGATGTTTTGGGCTGATGCATTTCTATGTGTTGTATATATAAATAATAGATGTCCATCTAATGCTATTAGAAACAAGACTCCCTATGAAATGTGGTATGGGCACATTCCTTCGGTAAAGCATCTTAGGGTCTTTGGTTCCACCTGTTATGCCTTGATACCAAAGGTACATAGAAACAAACTTGGTGCAAGAAGTTGTAAGTGTATCTTCCTAGGGTATTCAAACACCTCCAAAGCATACCATCTCTATGATGAAGTCAATAAAAAGTTTTTTGTATCTAGATATGTAATCTTTCTTGAAACATCCAAAACTGACAATGTTGTTGAGCAGCAACTTGATCGCTTGGATAGATTCACAAATGAAAAATCATTTCAAGAATTTATAATCAGATTCCACATATTAAAGGGTGGATTCCTATACTAGATCAACTTGTGGAATATTCTTCTGAATCACTCTCTCCCTCGCATGAAACTCCAACAACGGATGATATTTTAGGTGATGTGATTGATAGAATTTAGAGACTCAATCTTGATTCAGTCCCAACTCAATCAATGGAGCAGCCTAGACCATCTAAGAAAGGTCCCCCAAAGTGGCTGACAAAGACACTTGAAAGTGTTCATCGTGATGAGGTTGGAAAGACAGGAACTAGAAATTCAAACTGGCAAAATGGAGGTGATGTAGATGACTCTGATTCACCTGTTGATATGGATGTTTCTCATGATTGTGAACTAAATTTTTCTACAGATTTCGAACCACTTCCTTCAAAGAAGCTTCTTCTCATGATGAATGGAAAGAAGCAATGCAAAAGGAGTATGATGCCCTGCTAAAGAATGGCACTTGGAAGCTCGTTGATCCTCCATTAGGAACCAAACCAATTGGCTGCAAGTGGGTCTACAAGAACAAGTACAAAGCCAGGCTCACTTGACAAGCACAAAACCAGGCTTGTGGAAAAAGGTTTTGCACAAAAGGAAGGGGTTGACTATGAGGATACTTTTTCCCCCACAGCAAAATGGGCTACCATCTGCACACTCTTTGCCCTAGCAGCTCAGAACGGTTGGAAAGTCCATCAAATGGACGTAAAAACTGCTTTCTTGAATGGAGACCTAAAAGGGAATGTTTTTATGTCCCAACCTAAAGGATTTACTGTGAAAGGACATGAACATAAAGTATGCAAACTTGTGAAATCCTTGTATGGCCTCAAACAAGCACTGCGAGGCTGGTATGAAAAGCTAACTGAGCATCTTTTGAAACTCAATTTCAAACATTATGATCTTGATGATGCAACTTTGTTTTTCAAGAAGGTTGGAAAAACGGTTGTATATCTTGTGGTATATGTAGATGATCTTTTAATGATAGGGAACATTGAAAGCTACATTGCATCCATAAAGAAGGAATTGAGGAAAGGTTTTGAAATGACTGATTTAGGCTATGTTCATTACTATCTTGGTATTGAAGTAACTCAACATTCGAAGTCCATATTCCTTTCTCAAAAGAAGTACATTGGAGATCTGTTGAACAGGTTTGGCATGACAGAATGCAATCCTCTTACTACTCCTATGGAACAAAACATAGAGCTCACATCCATTGAAGGAAAAGAAGTTGAGGATGCAACAAAGTATAGACAGCTTGTAGGAAGTCTCAACTACCTAACTACTACTAGACTAGACATTTCATTTGTTGTTGGAATCCTCTCCAGGTTTATGTAAAAGCCTTGTGAGGGACATTGGTCTGCTGCAAAAAGAGTTCTAAGGTACTTGAAGGGAACTCGAGACTTTGGAATCAATTATACATAGGTGGATGACTTCAACTTGATTGGATACTCTGATTTAGACTTCGATGGAGACAAAGAAACTAGGGTATCTACTTCAAGTTATGCTATGAGTCTTGGATCAAGAGTTGTCTCTTGGAGATCACACAAACAATCAGTTCCAGCATATTCCACAACAGAGGCAGAATATGTGGCAGCAGCTGAGGCAACAAAAGAAATTGTGTGGCTTAGGAAAATTCTTGAAGATTTGCAGGTAAAACAAGTACAATCGACTCCACTCATGATTGACAATACCTTGGCAATAAAGTTGGCCAAGAACCCAAAGTTCCATGATCGAACAAAGCACATCAATTCTAAATATCATCTGGTTTGACATCATGTTGAGGCCAAAACAATCCATCTCTGCCATTGTTCCACTAATGAGCAAATTGCAGACATCTTCACGAAAGCACTTGGAAGAGAAAAGCTTTAAAGATTCAGAACGATTCTTGGACTCACCAACATCCCTTCAGATTAAGGGGGGAATGTTGACACCTAATCATCAAGATTGGGTGAATAACTGTAATTTATGTAAATAAATAATAGAAAATATGAAGAGTCACCGGGAGATGAAATGAACAGTCTCTCCCTCATGTATATAATAAAGACCAACCTGAATGAATATTATGAATTGTTTTGAGGAGTTACCTCTTGGTCTAACACCCTCTCTCTTTTTTTTGATAAAAAAAATAAAAATAAAAACTTAAAATCTAATATCTCTCTAGATCTGAAGGAAATGGGAATCTAGATCACATAAAATAACCACAAAGAACTCAATGTAAATAATATAAAACAAAAAATTAAAATCCGAAGAGGATATCTAATATATCTAGGGCTAACTCCCCAGCGGAGGTGCTAGATCTGTTATCGGAAAATTTATCTTGAGTAAGTAGGCTAATTTTAACCAAATAGATTAGAGGATGATCTACCTAGATGTGAGTGTGTGATCATAAGGATATCAATAGTTATATCCCTTTTTTCCTATCCATGCAAACAAATACATTCAACACTCATGTAATATGTTGCAAAAGAAGGGTTAAAGGATTAATACCCGTCACCCTCGTAGGTTGGTGTATTCTCTTGTGTCTGATGCCAAGAAAACCCTTCTTCCACTTAAATATCTTGCTTCCTCTTTCAATAAGAAGGACCCTACACACATGCGCAAGCAAAAAAACCAACAAAATCATTCCACAAAGGGCTTATTAGTTTAAAAACAACATGCACTAGTGTAATATATGATTCAGATTGCATATATAGGTAAGATACATATATATCTATTAATCCAAAAGTATAGTACAAGAAATGTATACCTCCCAACAAAATATTTCCTATCCTCACGCTTGCAATATGGTCTCCTCCTCTCGATACATCAAAGCTCTCGCGCTATAATATGGATACTAGATCTAATCCCCTTTCCTCTTGATGAGATTATATAGGCTCATTTTATGCTCCAGGAGAATGTATCTAGACACTCATGGGCTTAAGAAGTTAGGAAACTTCTACAATAATGGACTCCTGGCAAAATCATACACAAGTTGGTCAAGTTTATTTCCTTGGGAATGACAAACTCTAGAAACCTTTTTCACAATAATGAGCTTTTTCTCAATTTTCTCAATTATGAAATAATTATTATCTGATAATTATAAAATTTTGACAAAATAATTATGAGAAATAACTCAATCAGGTAATCCCACCCTTCTAACATGGAATAAATCTCACATAAGTAAAATAAAAGGTGAAAATGGATGCATTTAGCCAAAAATTAAGGTAGAATGAAGTGGGTTTATCTCACTATAATGGATTGAAAAATAAATTTATAACAAGGTAGGAACTTATGCATTGGTAGAAACTTGTGCCAATGTAAGATGTGAATAGATATTTTCTTAATAATAATAAGAAGGTGACAAAGACAACAACAATGGTGGTTTTTCCCAGTTGGGTTTTCCACCTAATATTCAGTGTCCTTGATGATGTTCTTATGTACTTGATGATGTTTTTTGTTCATGTCTCTTGTTCATATATCTATATATAGATATATATATATATATATATATATATATATATATATATATATATATATATATATATATATATATATATATACTCATGATGTTGATGTGTGTTCTGCTAATTAGTCACTATCTTAGTTAATGATTATAAAGAAAAAGTAAAAATAGGATAAGCTTTGTTTCATTAAGAAATATTGATTCACGCCCCCCAGTATTTCTAACAATTGGTATCATAGTGGGTCCTTCAAGAATTAGTTTAATAGTTGGAAGGAGATCTAAGGGATTATGGAAAGGAAGCACAAGAAGAAGACAACTCAAAAGAAGAAGTCAATTCAAGAGAATTGTGATAGTGTAGACAATGTATCAAATGTAGTGGTGGTATCAATAATTGTCGATCAAGGACAATCAGTAGCAGAACATGTCATGTCAGAAACTATGGATAATCAAGGTATGCTTCTACTCAATGATGTAAACTATTAGGTATGGAAAGAAAAGATGAAGTCTAGACTAATATCTCTTGGATATGATGTTTGGTATTTAGTGTGTTGCGACTATTCTAAAAATCCTCCATCAAGTCAAGAATTGCAAAAGAATGATCAGGAAATAAATGCAATTTACTATAGCATACCTGATTTAGAACTTGAGAAAGTCAAGCACTATCAATATGCAAAGGATGTATGAGATAATCTACAGGCCATCCAAGGAGATAAAAGTGAAATAAATACAGCTAAGGAATAATGTCAATCACCTAGTAAGCTTCTATATAAAAAGAAAAATAATCTTGCTTCCTTTTGTTCTAAGGATCAAGAGCATAGTAATGACGAAACATTTGGAGAAGGAAATAGTAGTCAATCTAAATATGTGAGTAGCCATGGATTAGTTACTTTAATATCTAATGGGGTTACATATTAAGAAGAATATAGGTTAGATCATGAAATTAATCTTAGAAGAAATCTTGTTTATGCATTGAAAAGGGTTGACAGTGTCAAGGAAAATTTGCAGGTATATGAAAATAGGGATCATGGTGTGGATGAATCAGAAGATACTGCAATAGTCCTACAAGAACAACTAAAAGAAGTTAAAAGAACCAATGAAGCAATGACTAAACAACTTAACGAAAGGAAAATACATTGTGAAGGACTTGAAGCTGAGATCATCTCTCTGAAGACTGATCTAGAAAAGTCAAATGAACAAAATAAGGAGCTACTTCATATATTTGAAGAACAAGAAAATGGGCTTAAAGAGGAAATTATCAAGTTGAGAACCTAGCTGGAAGAGGCAAGAAAAGTTGAAGAAGTAATAAGAAATCAACTAAAAGAAAAAAAAAATTGACCGTGAAAAATTAGAAATAGAGCTAGTCTCATTAAGAAGTAAATTAACAGAAAAGTAGTCACATTTGAGATTTCAAGACAGTACCAAGATGTTAGACAATATTCTATACAATCAAAGATCTCCCTCCATTAAATTAGGACTTGGTTTTCATGAAACAATGAAGGGAAAATCCACATAATAGGCATCTATAGGAATAATGAGAAACAATAAAGCAAATTCTAAAAACCATGGTAAAGAATCAAGTAAGAAACATAACCATCAACCAAGGAAAGTTTTTTTTCAAAGAAAGTCATTTTCTCCTAGGAATGAAGATACTCAAAGAAGGACCAATAATTCATTTTCTCCCTTGAGAGATGAAATTGAATGTTTTATCTATCATAACTTTGGACATATTGTAGTCAATTAGAAAAGCAGATTATTCAGAACTCAAGCAAACAACCTCCTCATAAGAAGATCATTGGTTCCCAAGTATTCAAGTTTCTTTCAAGGAAATTGTTTTACATGAAATTTATTTGTTCACAGGGCTACAAATTGAAAATCATATGGAAATAAAAGGAGCATGAGGAAAAATTAATATGATTCTTTTGCTCCCTTCTTTGGTTACGTAAGGTTATATACATGCAATAAATTCAAACATATGGAAAAGGAGTGTAGGATCAAGTCAAAGAATTCTTTTAGACATTTTAGACAATAGGTAGAAGCTATATAAGACAAGAAACTGAACAAGAATTCATTTATCGAAATACCTAAAGAAGATGCCTCCATCAACATTCATCATATCAAGCAAAAGAAAAAAAAAAAACAAGTGAAGTGTGCCCTTGCACTGTGTGCATTTGAAGAAGATGATCATTGGTACATAGATAGTGGAAATTCTCATCACATGTCTGGAGACAAGAGAAGATTTATCTCTTTCAAGAAAACCAAGGGTAGTGACATTATTCTTGGAAACAATGCACCAACAAAAGTGATCGGGAAAGGTAGAACCAACCTTGATGTCAAAAATACAAAATTTGTTGATGTCTTACTAGTTGAAGGGTTAGAGAAAAACATATTGAGTGTGTGTCAAATGACTGACAGAGGACATGTATTCATATTCACTTCAATGGTATGGAAAGTTATAGAAGAAGAAATTAGAAAGATAAAAGATAAAGGAATCTGAACTACAAATAAGTTATATGTACTAAATAAAAGTCCTAGAAGAAACAAGATATTGAAAGCAATCTATTCTTTAGAATCTAAATAAAGGAAGAAAGACCCAGCTATAGTCCATTACTATCTAGCATACTCATAAGGAGCACTATAAAATCATATTGCCACAATCTCAGGGGAAGCTAATGGCATCAATATAGTAGTTTGATGATTTGATGGAGATTAGTAGCAGCAACAACATGGTATACGAGAGTCCTCATGCATGAATAGGTCCATTGGATAATTCTGCCTATTGGAGATATAATGAGTTAAGGGGGGGTTGTAATTTCATCTAGGTTTTCAAGGCTTATGTTTATTGTTTTCATGGGTGAAAAGGCATGTTATATCAAACTTTTTGTACTTGTCATAATCATCATATGTCTCATCCTTGTAAAGAAATCTTGTGTGCAATTGAGCAACCTTGTATCATTATGCACATTCGTTGAGTGATCCGTGCCAAGGAGTCATTTTTTCAAACATGTATTGTAGAGGGTGTCAAATTCTAGTCTTGTATATCATTGACATAGACCTATATAATTATTACATTGGGTCTCTTGTTTGAGTAATGTGACTTGGGAAGATTCATATATCAGGAATATGTGCTTATTGCATTCATGAATGTATTGCTTCAACCATGTGTAAACATGGATGTCAATGACATAGCCATGTATATCATGAATAAGCCTTGTACTCTTATGGTCATATATCTTATGGAGTTAATGGCCTAATTGAGTTGTCTCTTGCATGTGACAAGGAGACGCATGGTAGCACAAGATTCATTGGTACAACAACATAAAGAATGTGTTTGCATCCTACTGTAGGCCCATTACATATTCAGGGGGAGCATGTTTTGCATGAAGAAGCACATGGTGTTGGCAGAAAGGCTTGTTGCATGAAGGAAACATTTTATTTGATTCCAAGTGTCTCTTTTGTAGTAATGATGGTTGTTTATCTTGTTCTCATATAACACAACATTTGATATCAACATGGTGTATTCAATATGGAATCATGGTGCCACTATTTGCCATTGATGTTAAAGGAGGAGAGCGAGGTAGCCACTTGAGCAATATTGAAGACGTGCCAGCTTGTAGTGATCAGATTGGTGCATGATTGTAGGTTGACATCAATACCAAAGGGGGAGAATGTTCGTAGCATGGTTCCAGTTAGGTTGGAATTGATGTCAATGGGTTGATGAGCTTGTGCACACTAATCAGATGGTTTCTAAGGTGTGTTGATGATTTAAATGTGCTTGACAATTTGGGTATAAATGGTTTGAAACAATGGTGGAAGATATGGGCGAGATTTTTTTCATTTTTCCCTAATTTATGGTACATACATTTTTTAAGAATGAGAAATCCACATCCACAAGTTTCAATGAGTGATGGGGATGAAACTTGTAATGGACTTCAGGAGCTGATTACGAGTTGCTAATGTTGTTGTCTTTACAAGAGTTGGAGAAGAAAGTCAAGTTGCTATGGACTGAATGTTCCTGTCGTTGTATATTTATGGTTCTAACAATACGTTTGCAGGGATGTTATTTCCATATATATGTTGGTATAGCTACCAATTTATTACTAGGATATGTATTATTACTAGTGATGCGTCGAGTGGTATACACATTAAAAAAAATTGCATTGTAATCCAATATGAATGTTGAAGGGAAGTGTGAGTGTTATGGTGTGAAAAGCATATGCAACATATAGTTGGTGTGATGAAACTAAGAATTATATTGTGTATTTGTCATGTCCATTGATGCCACATAAATGTATTGATATTAGAACATTATTTTCTATGATATTGTGAATTATTGTATGTAATACAGAGTTATGATATTGCTAGGGTCATGTCTTGAGAGCATGTTTGGTTAGGTTGAGTAAGAGATATATGTTATTTTCCAGTGAGTTAATGTGTTGTTACCATGTTCACTTGATGCCTTGTATTTTCTATGATGCTAAAAGCCATGTAAATGTGTGAGTCTTCTGAAGTTGGTGTATGAGAAATTTGTTGTTTCAATGAGTTTTTAGAGTTTAAAGCGCTATTAACATTTGACAGTGTTACTTATGACAAAACTGTTATAAAAAATTGGTTACTGATTAGGGTTTGGATTGTTGATGTTGGTCTATTATTGTTGCTAGAGTTTGGAGATGTTGCTAATGACATGGGTGTATTGATCAGTTATATGTGACATGCATTTTCTTAAAGATTGAATGAGTGAGCATCTATCCAGTTTCTACTAGGTTTTACGTCACTCATCTCATATTAGCATTTCCTATTGTTTCATGTTGGTAGTGTTGATGATTACCGCCTTGTTTATGATATGGTTGTGTGATTGTTGATAATTATTTGAGAAGGGTATGTGCAGCCACAAATATCATATTGATTATGGATGATTTAATTGAGTATATTTATGTTGCAAAGTGTGGGTATGCTTTAATTGCAAGAGTAGGTTTGTTTAAAGTGTATAGAATGTGAGCATTATGTTGCAGAGAAATTGATATTCAATTCAATGAGTGAAAATGTTATATGTGGTTCCAGTTTGAAAATTGGATGAAATGTGGCCTACATGATTTGAGTTTTTTGTAGGTGGATCTAGTGTGAAATGTTCTAAAATGAGGTCCACAAGAGTTTGAGGGTTAAAGCCTTCAGTAAGAGAGTGGTAGATTCTTTCTAGTAGTAGCCGAAGAATTTTCTAAGGGAGTGGTAGCTTCGTTCTGGTGATGGCTAAAGAATTTGATCAGGGAGTGGTAGCTTCCTTCTAGTGGTAGTAGGAGAAAAAATAGGAGGTGGAGGCCTCCAACAGGTAGGACCCTGCACACTAGTAGAATCATGCACTAATGTAATATGTAAATGAATCTTTTCTTAATAATAAGAAGAAGAAGACAGAGACAACAACAATGGTGGTTTTTCCTAGTTAGGTTTTCCACCTAATATTTGGTGTCCTTGATGATGTTATTATGTGCTTGATGATGTTTACTTTTCATGGCTCATGTTCATATATATAACTACTCATGATGTCTATGCATGTTCTTCTAATTAATCACTGGTTCAACTAATGTTTGTAAGGAAAAGTTGAAAGCATGAGAAGAGATGATTCATTAAGAAATACCTATTCACCCCCCTCTCAATATTTCTAGCACTTTATCCCCTAACCAAATGAAGCATTAATTATGAAAGTCCCTTACAGATTGAGTTTGAGCCAGAAGAAGATGGTGCACATCCACTTCTCTCAATTGGTAAGGCTCTTTTCTTTAAGGATGAAATAGAGGATGATAGTATCAATAGTTTAATTAGTGACCCTTCCATTGTTACACAACCAAACTGTCAACCCATGAATACTATAATGAATGAACCCAATTGGGATAGTCCTAGTGACGATATTGTTATAGAAGAGATACTAATTAATCAAAATTCTAGAATCATTCTAGTTGAAATTAAACCCAGAAAGACCTTAAATATTAATCTAAATGTATCTCCCATAGAAACATAGCAGTTGACATAGTTGTTGTGAGAAAAAAGGAGGATTTTTCTTAGGATTGCATGGATATGAAAAGAATTCCTCATTATTTTTTTACTCATCACATTTATGTCAAGGATAATTCCCATCATGTTCACCATATGCAACGTTGAATGAACCTAGCTTTGAAAGACATCCTCAAAGAGGAGCTCCAAAAGAAATTAAATGCCAACTTCAATTATCCAATATTTGACAGTCGGTGGGTTTCTCCACTGGTCATTTTTCCTAAAAAGAATGGAAAATGAAGGGTGTGTGCCAACTATAAATATTTTAATAAGGCCACCCAAAAATACCACTCCCCATTACCGTTCATTGATCAATTACTTGAAAATTTGTCAGGAAATATATTTTTTTCATTCCTTGATTGATTTAGCAGTTACAATAAAATTCAAATTGTTGTTGAGGACCAAGACAAGGAAATTTTTACTTTCCCCTAGTGTATGTTTTCATATCAAGTCCTTCTTTTTGGACATTTTGATGCACTTAATACTTTCCAATGAGATGTACTGGAATCTTCTCATATTTGCTTAAATACTGTGTAGAGATTTATATGGATGACCTTACACCATATGGAGATATTTTTTATGGAGCTCTATTTAATCTTGAAAAGGTATTAGAATGGTTTATACAAGCTCACCTTGTCTTAAGCACTAATGAATTCCATATGCTAATGAATGGAGTTGTACTTGGACATTATCTTTCTTCTACATGGATATGAGTTGATATGGTGAAAATTGAGGCAATATTGAAAATCCCTCCTCCAAAAACACAAAAAGAGGTACACAACTTCTCAAGACATGTAGGTTACTATAGGAATTTCATTTAAATTTTTTCTAAGATTGCATTTCCATTGTTTGTGTTACTTGTAAAGAATGCAAAATTTATATGGACTTTTAAATGTCAAATTTCTTTTACATGTCTAAAAAGGTGTCTATTTAATGCTCCTATCTTACAAGGACCCCACTGGACCTTTCCATTCCATAATCCTATGGATTCCTCTAATACCGCTATTAGATTTGCACTAGGACAACAAGAAGAATGGAAACATTGTTCCATCAACTACATCAACAAGAACTTAACCTCGATAGAATTAAACTATATGGTAACTAAAAAGGAGTTTATTTTTGTTGTACACACTATCAATAAGTTTTGACATTATATTATAGGTTATAAGATTTTTGTACATACTGGCCACTCTTCCATTCAATTTTTAATGAATAAGCATGTTACTAATGGTAGAGTTACTAGGTGGTTACTTTTGTTACAAGAATTTGATATTACTATTGGAGATAAACTTGGGAAGGATAAAGTCGTTGTTGACTTTATTTCTATGTTCACCAACAATAGTGATGACTTACCTATTGAGGATTCCATTCTAGATGAACACCTTTTTGTAGTATCTACTCACTTACCATGGTATGCATTAATTACTAAACATCTTTATACAATAAAGCTCCCATACCATCTCTCTCCTAGAGAAAAATGAAATATAATTCAACAAAGTGCTCGATATTCTTGGGTGGATGGATATCTATTTCACACCAGGCCTAACCTTGAAATCCAATGATGTGTGATGGAAGATGAATTCCACAATATCTTAAAGGCTTTCCATGATGAACCTTTTGCTGAACACTTTGTTGATAAGAGAACAAGTCATAAAGTGCTTTGTATGGGCTACTTTTGTCCCACCATATTCTAGGATGCAAAGAATTATGTACAAGGATGTGACAACTTCTAAAGGATGGTTCGAACTATCCAATCAAATGACATACCATTACAAATCCATTTGGTTGTTGAGCCTTTTAAAAAATTTGTTGTTGATTTTGTATGGCCTATTAATTCCCTATATCATTACAATTCCTACATTATAATTTGTATAGATTAAGTAATCAAGTGGGTTGAGGCCAAGGCACTCACTAGAGCCATTGAGCAAGCTATTTCATACTTCTTTTTCGAGGACATATTTGTTTATTATGGGGTTCCAAGAGAGATAGTTACAAATGGAGGGCCATAATTTACTTCCTAGCTGATTGAAAATATCGTAAAAAAGAACAAGATTTGCCACCAGATCACCTAATTGTTCGACCCAGAGGTGAATGGATAGGTGGAGAGTACTAATAAATTCATTGATGCTATCCTTACTAATACCATGGCTAGTCATCACCGATATTGGGTTGAGAGACTTCTAGAGGCACTTTGGGCCTACAAGACTACATGGATGAACACCACAGATTTCTCTCCATATGAGCTTGTGTATTGTAAGAGTCCTATTTTTATTATTGAGTTCAATATCAAGACACTCGAGACTATGTCAGAAGTGAATTTTGATTTAACTATAGCAAAGAGACATTGTTTGAACCAACTTAATGAACTAGATAAAATGTGCTTGGCTACCATACAACGCACCACCATCATTCATTAGCAATGTGCCAAGTGGCATGAAAATTCTATCAAGAATAAGGTGTTTCAAAAATGTGACTAGGAATTACTAGATGACTCAAAGTTCAAGGAATTTAAAGGGAAGCTTCACACTAGGTGGCTAGGTCCTTGTGAAGTAGACACAATATTTGAAAATGGGAGTGTTAAGTTAAAAAACATCGACATATAACAACCTATTTGCTGAATTGAGGCTTCTATGATCCATATCAATTTTATGAGAAAATTTTCGGCGTAAATCACATGAAATTTCATTTGTCAATGCGTTTCGAACCAACAAGTGTAGTTCATTGTCAAGACAAGTTGAAGAAACAGATCTAGCTTTGCCTATTAAATAGTTTGAGCAGGACCTCCAATGACTATATTTCTTGACCAAGCAACGACTATATGGACTAACGGCTAAATTTGACCAGGAAACGGTTAGTTGAACAGGATTAAGGGCATGACCTCTATTTTTATAATTCCAATGAATATAAAAAAAAAGGTCATGCCCTTAATCCTGTTCAACTAACCGTTTCCCGATCAAATTTAGTCGTTAGTCCATATAGTCGTTGCTTGGTCAAGAAATATAGTCGTTGGAGGTCCTGCTCAAACTATTTAATAGGCAAAGCTAGATTTGTTTCTTCAACTTGTCCTGACAATGAACCACACTTGTTGGTTTGAAACGCGTCGACAAATGAAATTTCATGTGATTTACACCGAAAATTTTCTCATAAAACAACCTATTTTCTCACTAATTAATATTGTAGTCGGTTTTATCATAAACAATTTCCAAGGATTCATTTGCTCACATTGCCTCAAATTCATATCTTGATATTGTTGGGGCAGGGGAGGATCTCCTTAGACAACCAACTACTTAGTTTATTTTGGTTGAAAAAAATCTAACCGTGAAAACCCCTTTCGGGAATAGTTAGAAAGTTATCAACTAAAAACCAACTTGCTGGTGATTGAAGCCACCCTTCCTTTGCATTATATATCCTTTATTTTCTAACAATAAAAAATCCCACATACATATTTTTAGATGTTGTTATAGCTTTCATTACACCATTTGATGATATTGTGGGCACTATCATTCTTATACATTGTTACTGGACGTTGTTGCAACTGTAACCACACAACCAATCCTTAACATTTTTTGCCAAAGGGACTCGCTGATGCCACTTACCATGAAATCTATCAGTAACTTACTTTTTTCCAAGTCAACGTCGTCACATCATAACTGTCACATTTACCCGAAAGGCCACATTATATGGTAATAATTTGAAAGGGACAAGTCTCTTTCACTTTCTTGCATCGTTGTGATTTGAGTGACATGACCCACCTACCACAACAACTGAGGACAACCTCCACTTTAGTTGGGGGGAGGGTGCTTACATCATACCATTGTACAATATATCATGTGCCACAACATCAATACTATGGCATATATCATGACTTGGAATGCCACCTATTAATTCTTGGCATGTGTGTTACCACTTGCGATAACACCATTTATTACCTTTTTATCGTCATTACTCTGATAGAACATCTCACAATCCATTTGTATATATCAATATCACTTGCCAATTATGACAGTTTGTGGCCACCAACCTTGTCAATTTTTGGAAACTTAACTTTCTTCCCCCCCACAATATCAATTGCATGTCCCATTTGTTGTAGCAGTAACAATGCCTGCATCGATACAAAACCATGGGAGGAGTTGTTGTGCATCATGAATAGACTCAACTGAATTACTGCATAATTACCAGAGAGATTATAGAATTTTCAAAATTCTAGGTGGTTAGCGTACTTTGAGAAGTTGAATGGGTTTAATGAATATATTGTTCTTGAATTTGTATAGAATTTGATAGAACATAGTTTTATTGTGAGAGGGATCGAAATTGCAGTTATAGAAGAAGTAATTGCCTAAGTAATAGGTTTACCTTGGACATGAGTGAGTTGGTTTAGTAGGAAAGCATATGCTATGGTAGCAAATGCCAATTTTCCAAGGACCATGAGAGGGTGTAGCATACTTTCTATAGATATTCACTTATGAAGGCCAATTTGGGATAGTTTTAAACTATCACTTCACATTGTTGGCCCATCTCTATCATGGGAAATTGATCAACGTGCCTTATTGTTGGAATTGTTGAAGCACATTGCCAACACTGTTTGACAGGAAAAGCACCTAGAAACCCATGTAATGAATCATGGGTTGATTAAGATAATCATTATTGATGCATTGGAGCAATAAGGAAGAACATATATAGGAATGGTGACCTTTGTCATAGGGTGAGCTCAAGGAATTGATAGAGAAAAATTGATGAGTGACTCAAAAGAAGAAATAAAGGAAGGGAGTAAGGATGATGGGATGGAAGAGGCAAGCCAGAGCAAAAGGAATGGTATTGATACTAAAAGTTCTTTCGCAAGGCACTCTCGTGCATATACTCCTATTGAAGGCTTACATGTCGATACACTAGTTGATATAACCAATTTATAGGTAGGAACCGCAGAATTTGGAGCCTTCCCTAATGAATAAGATCAACCCATAAGGATTATAATCAGGAAATGTTTTTTGTAAATCCTGTAGGTGGAAAATATCTACAAAGAAGGGTAAGGTATTCTATGCCAACTCAATCATCCAAAATGTCAATCGATATTGAGAAGCCAAAGGAGAATACCATCATAGAGAAGGAGAAGGAGCTCAAATAGAAAAAGGTTGATAACCCTCCTCCTGGTAAGTCCAAACTTGACCCTTTGTCTTAGAATAATGCTAGTTTAAAGAAATAAAATGTTTAATTAAGAAAACAACTTGCAATTTTAAGGAAGAAAAATCATAGTGAATAGCCCTTAAGAATAGAAATCATCGTTGAGGTTGTTAAAATGATAGAGAGTATTAGTTAATGAGTGTTGCATGCATATGCTGTGTGTGAAAATCTTGAAATAAACAGACCTACCCTAGTTGATAATTTATGTTAGTGAGATTGTATTGTGAAGACGATAAAAACCACCACCAACTACCACTACATGGTAAATGTTTGGTCTAGCACTAACCATGACATACATCAAGCTTTGAAGAACACTACTAGAAGAAATGCCATAAATGTGCCCTTCCTCTTCTTGTGTATTTGGGGATTCTTCCCAAGATAAATTTATACCTAAAAGAATAAGAATCTTTATTGGTTTACATTCCTACATATTAAACCTTTTCAATATTGCCTTAATATATTTTTTTATTAAAATATAATCTCTTATTTAAGTCATCCAACTTAATTTCATGCCCAAAAGAAATTTTCTAGCACAAAAATCCTTCATATCAAACTAAGATGACAATTGAGACTTAACATCCTCGATGATTTCCTTACTATATCCAATTAGCAATATGTCATCAACATACAACACCACAACAACAAAATGATCACCTCCTACTTTATTATACACACAATTATCAATTCATTAAAACCAATTCCTAGAATATACGTATCAGATTTATCATACCACATCCTTGGTGATTGCTTCAAGCCATAAGTGTATTTCTTTAACCTACACACCAAGACCTTGTTTTCCTTAACTATAAATATTTTGGTTGTGATATATATACTTCTAGAGCCCCATGTAGGTTCATGTACTTAACTTTTGTAGTTGCAAGTGAAAGTATCAACTACCTCTAATGTAGTTGACTACTCCCCTAAATAGGTTGAACAAATAATCTCTTAAGGATCATTATTGATTAAGGTCTCTATCTTGGTCTGCAAAATAATAACAATAATAATAATAATCCTTGTACATCTACTAATATATTTGGTCTAAGTCCCTTCTTAGAAAGATATTGCATAATCATACATGCTACATAAATATGTAAAAAAGCCTCTTCAAAAATTTCCAATGTTCCTTCCTAGATTTTGACATATATTTTATCCAAAATCTCATTGCCTTGGAAATGTTTGATTTAGTACTAACCATGACATACATCAAACTTTATACAACACTTGCATAAGAAACACCATGCATGTCCCCTTTTTCATATCATGTCTTTGGATATTATTCTCTTGATTACATTACACCTATAGAAATAAGAGTCTTGATTGGTTTACATTCCTACATCCTAAACCTATACAATATTGTCTCAACATGTTTTCTTTGATTCAAATAGAGTCTCTTATTTAAACTATCCCTCCTAATTTCCATCTGCAAAAGAAATTTTCTAGCACCAAGATTCTTCAGATCAAACTAAGACAACAATTGTCACTTAACATTCTTAATAATTTCTTTGCCATTTCCAATTAACAATCTATCATCAAGATACAACACCACAACAACAAAGTGATTCACCACCTATTTTAGCATATAAATAATGATTAAATTAATGAAGAAATAAGTCCCAAAATATAAGTATCAAACTTCTTATACCAATCTTTAGTGATTGCTTCAAGCCATAACGAGATTTGTTCAACCAACAAACTAAGTACATGTTTTCTTTCACTATAAATTTATTTGTTTGTCTAGATCCCCATGTAGGATTTTTTTCTTCACACCCATCTTATCTACTTTGAGGTCAAATGTGACAACAATATAAAAAATAATTCTAATAAAAGTTAGCTTAGAAACAAAGGATAAAATATCACCAAAATCAATTCCTTCCACTTAGGAATATCTCTTCACTATTAGGAAAGATTTATACTTCTCTACTTTACCTTATATACTTAACTTATTTGAATATCCATATTATACCAATTGGTTTTCTTCCAACAAGAAACTGGAACAAATCCCATGTCATATTTTTATTCAAGGTTTCCATTTCTTCAACCACGAGCTTATTATAGGATTCACCTTTATTTACATCAATCGCTTCATTGACAATTTCATGATCATCACTATTAGTAGATGAAACAAGAAAAATGAAAATTAGGTGGATTATACCTTTTCATTTTATTTTTTCTCAATTCTATCACCTTAAGGCGAGGGTCTGAGGATCCCATTCATTTTCTTCATCGTATTTTTTTGAGCTGACTTCTTCATCTTTCAACTTAAACTACATCATTTTTATTTATTTCTCTCTTTGGTGTTCTTCTTTATTGGGAGAACTTTTAACATCTTTCAATATTACATATCCACTATAAACCATCTTCCTTTTTCTAGGTTCCAAATATTATAAACATTATCAACGTCCTTATATGGACGAATAGAGACATTTTTTTTCTTTATGTTCCATCTTACTTCTTCTCTCCTTTGGAACATGCATATGAAGCATCACAACCAAAAATTGAAAGATGTTCATGAGAGTGTTTCTTACCAGCTCATTCTTCATGTAGAGTTTTATCACCTAACAATTATGTGATCGATTTACTAAATATCATGCAATATGCACTACCTCTATTGAGAATTCGTCTGCTAACCTTGCACAACTAAGCATACTCCTTGCCTTTTAAATTAATGTCCAATTCATCCCTTTTGCAACTTCATTATGTCTAGGGGTGTATGGAGTTGTGTTGTTCCTTGTTATTTCACACTTCTTATAAAACTCCTCCAATTAATTTACGTAGAACTCTCTTCCGTTATTTGTGCCTAACATATTATCTTCTTTCTTTTTCTAGTTTTCCACATGAACCCTAAACTCTTTGAATTTAATGAAAAAAATTGTTTCTTACTAAATTATCTATGAATGAGACATTACATAGAGATTTACACGGTTATGGAACAAGCATAGGTCAAAATACATCGATATGTATCAATTGCAAAATCCCTTTTGCAGTACAACTTGAAGAAGCAGAGAAGAAAGACATTCAAGAGAGTTTACAAAACTTTGTTGACGACATTGTTGTAACAACAACTAAGAAAATATGACTCAAATATGAGAAGGAGGACAACTTTGATATAGTGATTTTATTTATTGAATTAAATGAGTGGAAATAATTAGGAATATGCAGTCCCACTGAATGAACATAAGAAAACCATTCATAATATTAGGCATTATTTGGAAGAAGAGCTAATGTTTTATAAGTCTAAATGGGATAAATTGAAGGAGGAAAGGAAGAAGGAACAAAAACACATGAAGGAACTCCAAGAAGATGTTCAAGAGCTATAGAAGGAAAAGGAGTAGATGTACGATCTCATACACGAATTGTTGAGTTGTAGAAATCCATCCCCTTCCTATAAAGAGAAAATCATATTTTTTCAACTGGCATCAATTAAAGACAACAGTTCATGTGAAATGACTACTACAACGAATTTTGTAGATACCTTCAAACAGAGTAAGTTTGCAAAGCAACATTTGATGTGTGAATTGTACCTACATGAACTCATTTGTTTTGGAGAGAAGAGTTTTATTCTCTCACCCTATGTGGGGTACATCCAATTAAGATCATTTACCTCATTTGTTCAAAACCAAATAAATTGGAAATTATCCCATGAGGCTGTAACAACAAACTAGGAGAACAAGGAACTGCGGATCTAAGTGGAACTTGGTCCTATTGCAGCAATGGTTATAACTTATGGAAACTTCCTTGGGTCCCCATGCAAGGTGAATAATGTACATGATGTTCAAATAAGGACCCTGAATCTTTGTTCTAGAAATATATGAGCAACTGAAACAGGGTGCACTAGAAAATAGTAGATTAAGGTGGGAAGTATTTGATAAGAGACCAAAGGATAAATACCCATACTGATAACCAAATTTTATACATGCCCTTTCAAGAGTACTAGTATATGTAAATTGTATCAATTGTTGTGGGCCTAGATGGCTCAACATGGGGACATGCAATTTCCTTAGTTGGGGGGAGGATATTGAGCTCAAGAATTGGCATAGTTTTCACTACCTTTTTTACCATTTTTCCTTTCTTAATCATATCATTTTATCTAATCGTTTATATTTTTGACCAAGGTATGCCACTTTATCATGTCACTCTAATTTATGTAGTTTTTAGTGCATTTGATGTGAGAGTAGTTTTTTTGGTTCTTTTTACTAATAAAATGATGAATAAGAATGTTTATAGGATGGTCGAGTCAGCTAGGACATTATAATTCCCCTGTTCTAAATGTTGTGTCATGTTTCTCCGGGATTTTGTGACATTGTTACAACAACGCATTGATATTTAGCTTTGTTGTTATTCCAATGTTGAATATTTCATTCCATGTTGATATAATTCTCAGTGCTAGCTTCAGGTGTTGACACATAAGATGTTACTCAACGGAGTTAATTTGAACCATTGTGTCAACTAGATTATGCCATGAATCTAATAAAAACATAATAGGATAATATATTTATCTTCCTCAATCATCTTAATATCAACAAATGTTATTTGGCTTATCATAATGTTAAAATTATTAAGATGCTTCATTAGAGAGACACTATTATTCATCCTAAGAAAGTACAACTACTTTTAAAGAAATGATTTCTTTATCAAAGACTTTCACCAATAAAAAGCCCCTAACTTCTCTGCAAGCTTCTTAGTGCTAGCTTCCCTTAAGACATTCAACACCATTATATATGGAAATAATAGGCGAATAATACTATTTTCCTTCCTATCCATCTTTTCTATGTCTTGCTTTTCCATACTCATAGGTTTGTTTACCAAATAGACAAACCCATTGTTTTTTATCCACAAAAATATCTTTCCTATCAAACTTCCTTAACTCAAAGATTTGGCCATTCAAATTTTTTCTTCCTATCCTTGACTATTCACCATTTTCCTTTACAAAATATTCACCCCTATAAAACTCTCCCTTAATAATAGGTTTATCATTGATCCAAGAGTGCCCTTGCTCTAAAAAATAATGAGATAAACCCTAGCAACAAAGGTATCTTATTGAAACCAATAACCTCACTTTGATACCAAAAGAAGAGTTTTCTAAACTTATTCAGACAAGTCAATACTAATAGAATCTCAAAACATAAAGAAATAATGGTACATATACACAATATACACGAAAAAATCTTAGAAACTCTTAATCGAGAAAACCAAGAAGTTAGATTTACATATATTTCCCATCGTATTGAAAAAAGTAGTTTATAATACAATATGTAGGTATTCCTCAAATTCATTCAACCATAATCCTCCAATTAGTACTAAATTACAATGGGTACGAAACCACCGAAAATTGAAAAATACATTTATGATGGGCTTTCTGAAATATATGAAACCAACTAAAACCAATAAATACATATATGATGGGCTATGTGAAATATAAAGCCAAAAAACATATTGAGGTGCATAGCTTATACATTAAAAGAGTACAACACCTAACAATAACATGGTATCACTCTAACCTTCACATACACCACAATGAAAAAAGTTAGATTCATTGTATTCTTAATCACCACTACTACAAAAATATGTGGGAATACCCTTCCATAATATGACAATCCACTATATACATAAAGTACATCACCTACACTGGTCTTTTTTTTTAAATAGTGAGAAAGCTTATTATTATTTAGTTGTCAAACTAGCAATGAGGACACCCATTATTGACTGTTATCGATGAGTGTAAGCTAACTCATCATTATTAATCAAGGAAAACCACACTACTTGAAATAACCCATTGATAGTCTATTAGAGAGTACACTTTGACTTCTACCAAATGTCGTTGTCTTTATATCTTAGAATGTTAGTCCAATACCTTTACCTTTATATCTTGGAATGTTATCAGGCTTTTTTAAATTTAATAAAAACAAACTTTTTAGTTAAACATAAACAATTTTAAATCGTACTCTAGAATCATCACCTACCTTAATCTTATACATAATAATGAACAAATTTATCTTAGGATCATTTTTATATAAAATGAAATATATTAGTTTTCCATGTTCATATTCTACGGGATACAATTTGAGATACAATTTAAAATTAGTAACATTAGATTCTAAGGTACATAAAGGTAGGTCAATGATTATAACGTATTTGATGATCATTGTGTTTGTCGTGGATTGAGCAATGCAAGTGCCATCAAAATATATTAAATATGTTGTATCATAAAGAAACTTAAAATATATCCATTAAATAAAGGAGTATATAAAACTTAAAAAAATATTTCATTTTAAAATAAATAAATTTAGGACAAATAAAATATAAAATGTGGTAAAAAGAGAAAAACTTAAATATGTTTAAATAACATATTTCTTTGTGAAGTCTCATGAAGACACATCATGTCATGATGTTGCATTTCAACCAAAACAAAACATCACATGTACAAATTTGGAAACAAAAGAACCAAAGTTTCGAGGTAAATCAAAATCAGAAAAGATTGCCATGTAAATATGAATCGGAAAAGAATGGGAATCCCCAAGATTTTGGATAATGTGGACAAAGGCACTAATGGTGAAGCACTAGTGATTGAAAGCTAGAAAGAGATTTTATCAAATACAATGAAGTTCAAGTGCTAAATAGACATTACTCGTTAAAAGCATGTAAAGTTGAGTGGGGGTCGAGTTACCTAAGCACTCATATCGAAGCTTAGGTAACTTTTCACATTTACATAATATCATTTATATTTTCCTATAGGATCAAAATAGTTAATATAATATATTGAGTCTAAATAATGGAGAGAGATATTAGAATCAATAAATAATGGAGAGAGATATCAGAAGGGTAGATGATGGGATTTATTAATTTTCATTTTTTTTAAGTTAATTTATAGTTGATACTTAATGAAGAGATTTGATTAAGTTGTTGATTAAGGGATGTATTAGAGGTTAAAAAGGTAATTCATTAGGTGGGTAGTTGGAATAGAATAATTGGTTGGTATATAGAATAAGAAGAATTAAGGGATATTTAATGTGTTATAATTGATTTATTTAACTCTTGGATTCTTGATTTCAAGGAAGTTGGTCATCTCATGGTTTTATCTAGGATGGTCCCATGGGTTGATCTAAGAATAGATAGTGAGCATTTATGTAGCTTATTATGTATGAAATATTTTAGCTTCTTACATTCTTGTGTATGTTGAGTCATGTTTGATTATTTTTAGATATTGTAATGATGTCTTTAGGCACCACTTATCTTGTAATATTAGCTCTTTGATCTATTTAATACTTTGATTCTTCAACATGATATCATAACTAGTGTTTTAAGATCTAGCTTGTTGCTTATAAATTTTGTGGAGACTATTGGTTGTATGTGTTCTTGATGAGTTGGATTTATTTGGTAGATTGTCTTGGTGTTTTGGATTGCAAACTATATTTGGGAATTTTGGCACAAGACATGGAAACATCATTGAGGATTAAAATGGTATGAAATTTTATAAACATTATGGTTCCAAATTTAAAGGTTGAACAATAGAAGTTTGCCATCAATGGGAGAAGGATGAGACTATAAAAGTCATAATGACCAACATCTCTAGGGAGATTCATTTTCACACAAGCAAGATTGATTTCCCAAATGCTATCTAGAAGAACATGAAGGATTTGTTCGATAAAACTGAGGAAAAGTCAAGTTATGTAGGTTGAGAAAGATTTGTTCTTTTGGGATCTCCTCCCTTTTGAAAGGATTAAAGACTACATGGTCCATTTGAAGGAACTTCAATTGAAATTGGGAAAATTCAAAAAGGATGTTCCAAAGAACGATGGTTATCTCATAGAACTAATCTTGATGAATCTAAAGACACCCTATGATGTGTTATGTTTGATGTTCCAACAAAGAGGTTTATTGATTAATGACATGAAAAAAATTTCAATGAAGATAAATTTGAGGTCATGCATCATTCCCATTTGTTGAAGCGTAAAGGTTGATAGACTTATAAATAAAGAAGTGAATAATACAACTAGGAGAAAGAGCATGATTACATCAACTACACTAATAAGAAGAAGGATGGTGTTCAAATTTTGATGAAAAGAGTTAGAAAGATGAAGCCATATCACTATTATGGGGAATTGGGAAAATTGAGAAGGCTTGTTGGTGGAAGACCAAGGATCTAGAGGAGAAATTGAAGAAGATTAAAGGAGATGCGTTTACTAGAAGATCAACCAACCTATAGAACTAAACTTCAAAAGATAAGACAAATAACTATAATTTTTTTATCAAATCATCTCTACCCTTGGATGCTCATATTTCTCATACTGAATGGCTAGTCAATTCTCATTCCAACCATCATATGGATAAATATTTTTTTCTCTTTTACTCATTAAAAGATTTTACATAAAATATTAGAGAAAATTTGGGGTCTTATAAGAAAATATATAGTTGACGAATAAGAATTTTTATTGGTTTACATTCCTACATATTAAACCTTTTCAATATTTCCTTAATATATTTTTTGATTCAAATATAGTCTCTTATTTAAATCATCCACCTTAATTTCATGCCCAAAATAATTTTCTAGCACCAAAATCATTCATATAAAACTAAGATGACAATTGCGACTTAACATCCTCGAAGATTTCCTTACTACCAATTAACAATGTATCATCAACATACAACACCACAACAACAAAGTTATCACCTCCTAGTGTATTATACACACAATTATCAATTCATTAAAACCAATTCGTAGAATATAAGTATCAATTTCTCGTACCACATCCTTGGTGATTTCTTCAATCCATAAATGTATTTCTTTAACCTACACACCAAGTCCTTGTTTTCCTTCACTATAATTAATTTGGTAGTGATATATATATATATATATATATATATATATATATATATATATATATATATATGCTTATAGAGCCCCATGTAGGTTAATGTACTCAACTTTTGTAGTTGATTGCTCCATAAATAGGTTAAACAAATAATCTCTTGAGGATCATTACTGATTAAGGTCTCTATCCTAGTCTGCAAAATAATAACAATAATACTAATAATCCTTGTACATCTACTAATCTATTTGGTCTAAGTCCTTTCTTGTTAAGAGATTGCATACTCTTACATGCTACACAAATATGTAAAAAAACCTCAGCAAAAATGTCCAATGTTCTTTCCTAGATTTTGACATATATTTTATCAAAACTCCCATTGCCTTGGCAATGTTTGATTTAGTACTAACCATGACATACATCAAACTTTAGACAACACTTGCATAAGAAACAACATACATGTCCCATTTTTCTTATTGTGTCTTTGGACACTATTCTCTTGATCACATTACATCTATAGAATAAGAGTCTTGATTGGTTTACATTCCTACATCCTAAACCTATACAATATTGTCTCAACCTAATTTCTCTTATTCAGATAGAGTATCTTATTTAAATGATCCCTCCTAATTTCCATGTGCAAAAGAAATTTCTAGCACCAATATTCTTCAGATCAAACTAAGACAAGAATTGTGACTTAGAATTCTTAATAATTTATTTACCATTTCCAATTAATAATGTATCATCAACATACAACACCAAATCAACAAAGTGATTCACCACCTAGTTTAGCATATACATAATTATTAAATTCATGAAGAAATAAGTCTCAAAATATAAGTATCAAACTTCTTGTACCAATCTTTAGTGATTGCGTCAAGCCATAACGAAATTTGTTCAACCAACAAACCAAGGCCTTGTTTTCTTTCACTATAAATTTATCTATTTGTCTAGATCCCCATGTAGGAATTTTTTCTTCACATCCATCTTATCTACTTTAAGGTCAAATGTGACAACAATATAAAAAATAAGTCTAATAAAAGTTAGCTTAGAAACAAAAGAGAAAATCTCACCCAAATCAATTCCTTCCACCTAGGAATATCTCTTCACTATTATGTAAGATTTATACTTCTCTACTTTACCTTCTATACTTAGCTTATTTGAATATCCATATTATACCAATTTGTTTTCTTCCAAAATGAAACTTGAACAAACCCCATGTCATATTTGTATTCAAGGCTTACATTTCTTCAACCACGAACTTATTCTAGGATTTACCTTTCTTTACACCAATCACTTCATTGACAATTTCATGATCATCACTATTAGTAGATGAAATAAGAAAAATGGAAATTAGGTGGATTATATATTTTCATTTTTTTTCTCAAGTCTATCACCTTAAGGCGAGGGTCTAAGGATCCCATTCATTTTCTTCATCATATTTTTTTAGTCAACTTCTTTTTTATTTATTTCTTTGTTGTTCTTCTTTCTTGGGAGAAATTTTAACATCTTTCAATATTACATCTCCACTATAAACAATATTCCTTGTTTCTAGGTTCAAAATCTTATAACCTTTAACAACATCCTTATATGGACCAATAGAGACATTTTTTGCTTTGTGTTCCATCTTACTCCTTCTCTCCTTTGGAACATGCATATGAAGCATCACAACCAAAAATTGAAAGATGTTCATGAGAGTGTTTCTTACCATATCGTTCCTCATGCAAAGTTTTATCACCTAACATTTATGTAAGTGATCGATTTACTAAATATCATGCAATATCCACTACCTCTATTGAGAATTCATCTGCTAACCTTGCACAAATAAGCATACTCCTTGCCTTTTAAATTAATGTCCAATTCATCCATTTTGCAACTTCATTATGTCTAGGGGTGTATGGAGTTGTATTTTTCCTTTTTATTTCACACTTCTTATAAAACTCCTCTAACTAATTTCCATAGAACTCTCTTCCATTATTTGTGCCTAACATATTATCTTTTTTTTTTTTTTTTCTAGTTTTCCACAAGAGCCCTAAACTCTTTGAATTTAATGAAAAAATGGGTTCCTACTAAATTATCTATGAATGAGACATTACATAGATATTTACTCGGTTATGGAACATGCATAGGTCAAAATACATCGATATGTATCAATTTCAAAATCCATTTTGCAATACAACATGAAGAAGTAGAGAATAAAGAAATTCAGGAGAGTTTACAAAAATCTGTTGATGACATTGTTGTAACAACAACTGAGACAATATGACTCAAATATGAGAAGGAGAACAACTTTGATATAGTAATTTTATTTATTGAATTAAATGAGTGGAAATAATTAGAAAGATGCGGTCCCACTGAATGAATATAAGAAAATCATTCATAATCTTAGGTAGGCTTTAGAAGAAGAGCTAATGTTCTAAAGGTCTAAATGGGAGGAAATGAAGAAGGAATGGAAACACATGAAGGAACTCCAAGAATATGTTTAGGAGATACAGAGGGAAAAGGAGTAGGTGTACGATCTCATACATGAATTTTTTCGCTGTAGAAATCCATCTCCTTCATATCCCTTATTTCTTCAAGAGAAACTTATTTTTTTTACTAGCATCAATTAAAGATGACAGGCCCTGTGAAACGACTACTACCATGACTTTTTTAGATACCTTCAAACAGAGTAAGTTTGCATAACAACAATGTGTGAATTGTACCTACATGAACTCATTTGGTTTGGAAAGAAGAGTTTTAACCTCTCACCCTATGTGGGGTACATCCAATTATGATCATTTACCTTATTTGTTCAAAACCAAATAAATTAGAAATCAGCCCAAGAGGCTGTAACAACAAACTAGGAGAACAAGGAACTGTGGATCTAAGGGGAACCTGATCCTATTGCAACAATGGTTACAACATATGGCAACTTCTATGGGTCCCCATAAAGGGTGAAATATTGTACATGATGTTCAAAGAAGGACCTTGGATCTTTGTTCTAGAAATATATGAGCAACTAAAACAGGGTACACTGGAAGGTAGTAGATTAAGGTGGGAAGTATTTGATAAGAGACCAAGGGATATTGACCCATATTGATACCCAAATTTTGTACATGCCCTTTCAAGAGTACTAGTATATGTCAATTGTATCAGGTGTTGTGGGTCTAGATGGCTCTGCATGGAGACATGCAATTGCTTCAGTTGTGGGGGAGATATTGGGCTCAAGAATTGGCATAATTTTCACTACCTTTTTTACCATTTTTCCTTTCTTAATCAGATCCTTTTATCTAATTGTTTATATTTTTGACAAAGGTATCCCACTTTCTCATGTCACTCTAATTTATGTAGTTTTGCTTGCATTTGATGGGAGAGTCTTTTTTTTTGTTGTTTTTATTCATAAAATGATGAATAAGAATGTTTATATGATGACCCAGTGGGCTAGGAAATTATTATTCCCCTATTCCAAATGTTGTGCCATGTTTCTCTAGGATTTTGTGACATTGTTACAACAACCCATTGATATCTAGCTCTATTGTTATTCCAATGTTGAATATTTCATTCCATGTTGATATAATTCTCGGTGCTAGTTTCAAGTGCTGACACATAAGATGTTACTCAACAGAGTCAATTTGGACCACTATGCTAACTAGATTATCCCATGAATCTAATAAAAAACACAATAGAACAATATATTTATCTTCCTCAATCATCTTAATATCAACAAAGGCTATTTGGATTACCATAATGCTAAAATTATTAATATGCTTCATTAGAGAGACATTATTATTCATCCTAAGAAAGTACAACTACATTTAAAGAAATGATTTCTTTAGTAAATACTTTCACCAATAAAAATCCCCTAACTTTGTTGCAAGTTGCTTAGTGCTAGCTTCCCCTAAGACATTCAACAACATTAAATATGAAAAGAATAGTTGAATAATACTCTTTTCCTTCCTATCCATATTTTCCATGTCTTTCTTTTCCATACTCATAGGTTTGTTTACAGAAGCCCATTGATTTTTATCCACAAAAAATATCTTTCATATCAAACTTAACTAAAAAATTTGGCCATTAAAATTTTTTCTCCCTATCCTTGACTATTCACCATTTTCCTTCACAAAATATTCACCCCTATAAAACTCTCCCTTAATAATAGGTTTATCATTGATCCAAGAGTACCCTTCCTCTAAAAAATAATGAGATAAACCCTAGCAACAAAGGTATCCTATTGAAACCAATAACCTCACTTTGATACTAAATGAAGAGCTTGTTGAACTTATCCAGAAAAGCCAATATTAATAGAATCTCAAAACATAAAGAAACAAGGTCGCATAGCTAGGGTTCCTTGCCGCTTAGTTTAGTTACTGAACTTTGAAATGTATGAACCAACTCCCACATTTGAACCAGGGTAGAGTAACTACTCTAGCGTAGTTTAGATATAGTTAAATTGGGGTAAAAACCAATAAAGACATACAACATTATATTAATACAAAATTACAATTAAAATAGCAAGATAATTCATGATTGAATTATGTCTCGCTAAGCAAAGATAATAAGAACTCTATTTGTGGATTTTTTTTTATAAACTTAAATATCATATTTATTCATTTTAATCTATTATTTGTGTAGGTGATGCGGGAACCATACGAGGAGAAGGAATGTCATATAGATAATTTATAAAATATATTGTGTCATGAAGATACTTCTAAAACATTTTTTCATTAGCCAATAAAAGAAGCCACGGACATGGTTATGTATATATTTTAATTTTCTTCATTTTTCTCTTTTTTGTAAAAGGGAAAAAAATGTGAAAGCTAAGAAAAATAGCATAATAGATGGAAGGGATGTAATTTTCAGCATCATATGTCATCTAGTAAATACTCAACTCCTTTTCCATTAAACTATCAAGATTTTGGGTAATGACATTCTTTTCATGCAGAAAGGGATAATTCACAAGTCATCAAAGTAAAACTTCATTTTACTATGATGTCAAAATATTTTATGTTTGGTAAAATCTCCATGGAATTTATAAAATCTATAAAAAGATATTATTGATTTAAACTATTTTATATTTGAGATGATTTCCATGGAATTTATAATCCTCGAAGCCCTATAAAGAGATATGATTGATTTGAAGTAAATAAGTTTGTAAACCTAACCAAATATGCATATAGACAAAACTTTACATTATTGTCTGAATAAATAATTACAATTTATTGGGAAGCGGATCTATGGCAAAGACAAAGCATCCCTGTACATATGAGATTTACTTGTGAGCATCTATGATGGTGAACTTAGCATTCACAAGCCTCGTATCATTAGATAACGCATCCATGTCTTGAAAAGTAATATTAAAAAACAATAAAGGGAGAAAATGATGACGACTAGACTTTTAAAATAAGATTTTACTTTGAAATTATAAAGCCTTAATAGAAGGTTACATTTAGGAATGTGTATGACATGGTAAAATGCAATGTTAAATTAGCGATGTAATTAGAAACCAACTAAATTTCTTATCATGATTTGATGTAATAAAGGAATATACATAGGTAAAATCATTTCAACCAAGAAACTCAAGTCAATAAAATATGCATCAGAAGATTTTATCACACACTTGGTGATCGGGAAGCAAGCGGGGACACAATTCATCATCAATTACATTTGTTGCAACTTGCTTGCCATATTTGCATGCCTACGACAAGGCCCCTCTTTTGCAAAAATTAGTAACATTCCGCACGGTTTTGCATATAAGTTTAGCATCAGGGTCTAATAGGCTATCAAATCTTACATAATAACGTAAAAACACAAAAAAAATACGTTTGTGTGACTCGGAACAGGCATTTGAGAGGGAATGAGAATAAAAGAAAAAGACAAAAGCTTTGACGGAAATGGTAATAAATTTATTAAAAACTAAATAATTTATTAGTTTCGTTTATTAAGATATACTTATTTTCACTATAAGGTTTTTTTTTTGGAATTTGTTGAATTTGGAGGAGTCTCTCCATAATAGTTTGAGAAAAATAAAGGAAAATACAATCATAATGATAATACAAAGGACTGCACTAAAAAATAATGTGTATATCTAAGAATTTCTAATAGTTTTAAAAATAGAAATCCTACATTGATGACAATGTATGGTTTCATTATTATTGCCAAATCAACAAAGGTATTTTTATGGATGCGTTGTTGTATAAGAGCTCATGCTCTATAATGAATATAAATTAGTTTCTATTTTCAAATTATTCATCAATATTATGCTTCATTTTTAATGATTGGACTTGTATTAAGCCACCTTTCTTTTTTATTTTTATTTTGCATACATCTGGCAACCACAGAGTCGTACTTGATTTGTAGTTGTACTAATGTACAGGCAACATTGGAGGGGCATTTATTAGCGTTATGTAGGGCTTTGAAAGCTCATTCACAGGAGGACCCATGTGATCCGCTCGTGTAGTGGCTGCCACCGACAAATTGAGACCGTGGAATGGTGTCGATGATGAGAAAGGAGAGGGTGATCTCGGAGAGTGTGTGGGTAAGAAAACAGATTGACAGTTTTGTGCTCAAGCAATGCCTGCTCTACAAGATATTGGACAGTATTTCGAAACAACGTACAACACTCTGGAACAAAACAGTCTCCAACAATTGCACGATGACAGTGAAAACAATGATGGCAGAATAAGAGTCAAACCGCCTGAACCAATCAAGTTGTTAAAAAATAAAATAAAAATATTAAAAAGAAAAATCGTTTAACTTATAAAGTTAACTTGATAAATGGATTTTTAATTTTTAGTCAACTGATCTATTAATCAAGAGTCAATGCATTATCAAATGCATTATACATGCCCTGCGACAAGGATAATAATGGTACATATACACAATATACACAAAAATATCTTAGAAACTCTTAATCGAGAAAACCAAGTTAGATTTACATATATTTCTCATCTTATTGAAAAAAGTAGTTTGTAATACAATATGTAGGCATTCCTCAAATTCATTCAACCTTAATCCTCCAATTAGTACTAAATTACAATGGGTATGAAACCACCTAAAATTGAAAAATACATTTATGATTAGCTCTGTGAAATATATGAAACCACCTAAAACCAATAAATACATATATGGTGGGCTCTGTGAAATATAAAGCCAAAAAACATATTAAGGTGTATAGCCTATACATGAAAAGAGCACAACACCTAACAATAACATGGTATCACTCTAACCTTCACAGACACTACAATGAATAAAATTAAATTTAGTGTATTCTTAATCACCACTACTACAAAAATATATGGGCTTCCATAATATGAAAATCCACTATATACATAAATTACATCACCTACGTTGATCTCTGTTTTCAAATAGTGGCAAAACTTATTATTATTTAGTTGTCAAACTACCAATGAAGACACCCATCATTGATTGTTATCCGTCAGTGCAAGCTAACTCATATATAATAATGAACAAATTTATTTTAGGATCACTTTTATATAAAATGAAATATATTAATTTTCCATAATCATATTCTACGGGATAAATTTGAGATGCAATTTAAAATTAGTAACATTAGATTCTAAGGTACATAAAGGTAGGTCGATGATTAAAACGTGTTTGATGATCATTGTGTTTGTCGTGGACAGAGCAATGCAAGTACCATCAAAATGCATTAAATATGTTGTATCATGAAGAAACTTAAAATATATCCATTAAATATACGGGTATATAAAACTTAAAAAATATTTCATTTTAAAATAAATAAATTCAGGACAAATAAAATATAAAATGTGGTAAAAGAAAAAAATTTAAATATATTTAAATAACATATTTCTTTGTGAAATCTCATGAAGACACATCATGTCATGATGTTGTATTTCAACCCTTAAAACATCACATGTACAAAAGTGGGAACAAAAGAAGTAGTTCCAAAGTTGCAGCACCTTTGTTCCTTTCCAGGTAA
Source organism: Pinus tabuliformis (assembly GCA_031772625.1). Taxonomy (NCBI): domain Eukaryota; kingdom Viridiplantae; phylum Streptophyta; class Pinopsida; order Pinales; family Pinaceae; genus Pinus; species Pinus tabuliformis. The sequence goes on along the minus strand of CM062805.1, from coordinate 400,900,437 downwards.
ATCAAAATCAGAAAAGATTGAGAATAAAATTAAAAAATGAGAATCCTCATGATATCATGAAAAGATTGCGATGTAAATGAGAATCAGAAAAGGAAAAAAAAGAGAATCAGAAAAGAATGGGAATCCCTATGATTTTTAAGGGAATGGATTCATCAATGTGGACAAAGGCACTGATGGTGAAGCACTAGTGATTGAACGATAGAAAGAGATTTTATAGTTTGATTTCTCTTTCAAATTTTATCAAATACAATACTAAATAGACATTGCTCGTTAAAAAAGAGAGCATGCATTTAAAGTTGAGTGGTGGGTGGAGATTATGGCACTCATATCGAAGCTTAGGTAACTCTCCACATCTACATAATATCAATTATATATTCAAAATAGTTAATATAATGTATTGAGTCTAAATAACTGAGAGAGATGTTAGAATGGTAGATTATGGGATTTATTATATATATATAATATGTTAATGTATAGTAACCATGAAATTTGATTAAGGGATGTATTAGAGCTTAAATAGGTATTTCATTAGGTGGGTAGTTGGAATAGAATAATTGGCTGGTATATAGAGTAAGAAGAATTAAGGGATTTTTAATGTACTATAATTGATTTATTTAACTCTTGGATTCTTTAGTTCCAGGAAGTTGGTTATCCCATGGTTTTATATAGGATGGTCTTATGGGTTGATTTAAGAATAAATAGGGAGCATTGTGTAGTTTATTATGTATGAAATATTTCAGTTTCTTACATTCTTGTGTATGTTGAGTTATGTTTGATTATTCTTAGATATTGTAATGATGTCTTTAGGCACCACATCTATTGGAATATTATCTCTTTGATCTATTTAATATTTTGATTATTAAACATGGTATCATAGCTAGTGCTTTAAGATCTAGCTTGTTGTCTACAAATTTTGTGGAGACTATTGGTTGTATGTGCTCTTGATGAGTTGGATTTGTTTGGTAGATTGACTTGGTGTTTTGGATTGCAAACTATATTTGGGAATTTGGGCAAAAGACATGGAAACACCATTGAGGATTAGAGTGGTATGGAAGTTTATAAACATTATGGTTCCAAATTTAAAGGTTGAACAATAGAAGTTTGTCATCAATGGGAGAAGGATCAGACTATAAAAGTCATAATGACCTACATCTCTAGGGATTTCATTTTCTTAGAAGTGGGATTAATTTCCCAAATGCTATCTAGAATAACATGAAGGATTTGTTCAGTAAAATCGAGAAAAAATCAAGTTATGTAGGTTGAGAAAGATTTGATCTTTTTCAATGTCCTTTCTTTTGAAATAATTGAAGACTACATGGTCTTTTTGAAGGAACTTCAATTGAAATTAGGAAAATGCAGCAAGAATGCTCCAAAGAATGATGGTTATCTCATAGAACTAATCTTGATGAATCTAAAGACACCCTATGACGTGTTATGTTTGATGTTCCAATAAAGAGGTTCATTGATTAATGACATTAAAAATTTCTCAATGAAGAGAAATTTGAGGTCATGTGACATCCCCATTTGTTGAAGCGTAAAGGTCAATAGAATTTCAAATAAAGAAGTGAATAATACAATTAGGAGAAAAAACATGGTTGTGTCAACTAGACTAATAAGAAGTATGGTGTTCAAATTTTGATGAAAAGAGTTAGAAAGATGAAGCAATATCACTATTATGGGGAATTGGGAAAATGGAGAAGGCTTGTTGGTAGAAGACCAAGGACCTAAAGGAGAAAGTGAAGAAGCTTGAAGGAGATGCATTTATTAGAAGATCAACCAACCTCTAGAACTAAAATTCAAGAGGTAAGACAAATAACTATACATTTTTTATCAATGCATCTCTAACCTTGAATGCTTGTATTTATCATAGTGAATGGGTAGTCAACTCTCATTCCAACTATCTTATGGATAAATAATGTTTTCTCTTTTACTCATTAAAAGAAGTTACATAAAATATTAGAGAAAATTTGGGGTCTTATAAGAAAATATATAGTTGCTGAGTTGTAATTTAAAAACCAATATAATTTTGAGAAATTGGGTCAACGATTTTTTATTGAATGTGGTTCACGAACACCAGACATCAGTGGCTGCTACATCTATGGAAACAATCCTGGGCAGATCCACCCTCAGGGATCACTTTAAATCCTGCTAGCTTATTTGACTAGCCTAAACCCAAGAGCATTGATGAGAATTGACCCCGTGACCTCCCATTAGCGAGGTGCTTATACAACGAGACTCGACCAATTAAGCTAACCCTTGGGGCTAAATTAGGTCAACGATAATTGTTAAGATTGAACTATAAAAGTCAAAGATAATTATATGCCATATTTTTATTTGGCAATAACTAACTAGATATAAACCTCACCTTGGTTAATATTTTAGTAAGAACATCTTGAGATACTATAAATATCCTTGAAATAGTAAATATAGAATATTTAATGCTTCTGAAAATAAATCTTAGATTAATTCAAATCATAATGCATTCACTTTGAAATATGATTAAAAAAAAAGTTCTATAATTAATTAAAGTAGTCTAAATTGTATGTTTTAAATTTTTTTTTAACACATTTTTTTCCATATTTTGCTTAAATTTGGTCAAAATTTTAAAAAGATCATTAGACTTGCATATTTTAGTTATTGAGATTACAAAACCAAATATTTTAGAAATATATTAGATTGTTGAATTTATTTATGCATTAAAAAAATATCATCTAAATTATGGAAATTAGTAATTTCATTCACAATCACATAATTATATTACACTTATAATTAACATAAAAATAAATAAAAACCTTAAAAGATTCAAACTTGTCCTTATTAATTATTTTAAAAGAAAAATAAATAATAACTATTTACATAATATATAAATATATAAACAATAAATTAAATACTTTAAAAACCATTATTTAAATATAATATTATTACATTAATAGGTATGTATGGTTTTTATAATACAGATTTTATGATTTAAAAAAAATTATAGGTGAAGGGTTTGGATTTAATATTAAGTGAATATTCTACGTCGTCCACCAAAGGCTCATTTTTATTCCATCAAAGTTCATTGTAAGCCTAATTTCAATTGAGGTTTGATTTCATATGCATAACTTTTAGAAATGTAAATATCTTCTGAACTTCTAATAAAGTGGTGAGCATTATGAATAGAACTCATGACAATCTACATACACCCTGAGCCCCCATCATAATATGAATTTCCAATAAAATATTTGGGACTTTTCCATAATTTCTTTGTTTTTTTTCTACGTTTATACTTATGTTGAAGTCATTTATGAGTTTTCTTAATTTGTTAATAATTTTTCCTTAAACCATATACTCATTTGATATCTAATTTATTACGTAAAATGTCAAAAATTATAATGCAAAAAGCACTTTTTTTAAATTTGTATTTAATTCAAAGTCTCTTGAGCTAATAATGTGCAAAAATTTTGTAAATTCTTTACAAATCTTGCTCTAAGGCCTATGTAGAAAATCTGACTGTAGATTAACCCGATAATGTAATATACCAAAGCAAAATACTATAACCTACTTCTACTATCAATTTGCGGAAGCTTAAAGATCGAGCTGAATCAGAGCTGAACAATATAACCATAAGAAGAAGAATCAATGCACATGAGACACATGAAAAATACTTTGGGGAAAGCCTCAGCTAAAAACCCCACTATCTTTATTACCATACAAGGTGGAAACACATCAGAATTATACAAAGCCTTAGCTATCACAACTAGCCACCTCTCAGTACAATTCTCCTTAATGCTCACAAGAAAACCTGGCTTCTCACAAGCCTTCTCCTCTGCCCTCTGAGCTCCTATTTCCTTGCGCATTTTCTTCTGGGTGATCCTCCTGTTACCAAGTGGAAAACTTTCAACCAAGTGGAACATTGATCTCACACCCTGTCAGAATTGCACAATCCTCAAGGAACCTTACCTTGACTGCATCCATGAGTTTCCTTTATAGGAAAACACATGCAACTAATAGTACATTGTCCTTGTCTTTAATATCAACTAGGTCTTTCTCAAAATAGACATGCATGAGTTTCTGATGAGGGAATCTTCAGTTATCTGGAGTACACTGGTTGAGTGCATGCATGCATCAACTAACTGATAACTCACAATTAGTTTCTCAAACAATTTGGAACTAATTTAACTGGACTTAACTCAGTAAACTGAGTTAAATAATTACAACTCAAATATAACTCAATCTTATCTCCTTAATTAAGGGATAATCTCCTTAATTTAAGGGATAATTGTTGCATGACTTCAGAAAGGCTTCTAACTTGAATTTCTCCAACTAATTAAGTCAAAAATAACTTAATTAATTATTTCCAAGCAGTTGGTGAGACGAAATTCGATTTTAATTCACAATTTTAATTCAAGGACAAATTAAAATTGGAATATTCTTGTTGCCACATTTCAACACTCCCTCTCAACAAGAAAGGGATTATCTGCCACCCCAATCCTGTCTCTATGGAACTCGAATTTACACTTTGACAATGCCTTTGTAAAAATGTCAACATCTTGCTCCTTTGTCGAAATATATTGCAACAACATGATCCTCCTCGCTACATAGTCTCTGAGATGATGATATAAGATGTCGATGTGCTTGGACCTATCATGAAATACTAGATTCTCAAAGAGTTTGATACAACTCTGATTATCACAATAGATCACAGTTGGATCCATCCTCTGATCAAACAAACCAACTAGGATTTTCCGCATCTAGATGGCCTCACATGCTGCCTAACTTGCAGCCATGTATTTTTCCTCTACCGAGCTGAGTGCAACCGACCTCTGTTTCATGTTGTACCAAGAAATTGCCGCTGACCCAAGGTTGAAAATCCCTCTTGAAGTGCTCTTTTGATCTGATGGACTCCCTGCAATCTGCATCAATGAAGCCCTGTAGCTTCACTCCCTCTGTCCGTCTATACCATAATCCATACTGAGATGTGCCTCTGAGGTATCTCAATACATGCTTTTCCACCTTCCAAAACATCTTGGTAGGTTGAACCATCGCTTTACTTAGCTGGTTCACTGCATAGCACAAATCTGGTCATGTGTTCACTAAGTACATTAGTGAACACACAAGCTGCATGTACACAGTATCCTCCACTACTTCTCCTGAAGTAGCATCCTCCTTCCTCTAGTTACCATCTAGAGGAGTCTACATGGGCTTACACCTCTCCATGTGGAATCTCCAGAGTATCTCGTTGCTATACTTGCCCTGAGACACAAACAACTCCCCATCCTTCTGCCACACTTTCATACCAAGGAAGTAATGCATGAGACCCATGTCTTTCATCTCGAATTCTCTTGCAAGGTCCTCCTTGCAAGACATGATCAACTGATCATCACTAGTCAATATGAGATCATCAACATAAAGAACAATGATCAACAAATTACCTTCCACCACAATGTTGTACAAGTTCGCATCTGTTTCACTCTTTATGAAGCCCAACCCGGTGAAGTCGTTGTCTATCCTGGTGTACCAAGCATGAGGTGCTTGCTTCAGCCCATATAACGCTCTCTTGAGTCGGCACACATGCGACTCACGATCAAAGGTCTCAAAACCTTCCGGCTGCTCTATGTACACCTCTTACTCAATCTTGCCATTGAGGAATGCAGTCTTCACATCCATCTAATGGATCTTCCAATCCATTTGTGCTGATAGTTCCAACATCGATCTGATAGATGAGAACCCTGCAACAGGAGCAAAAGTCTCATCATAGTCAATCCCCTCGACTTGTGAAAAGCCACGGGCAATAAATCTTGCCTTATGCTTCTCCACACTACCATCAACAACTTGCTTTACCTTGTAAATCCAACGAGAACTCACACTTGACTTGTTCTCCGGTCTCGGAACCACGTCCCAAACATTGTTACGAACTATGGAGTTATACTCCTCCACCATAACATCAACCCAAATTGCCTGCTGCACTACTTCCTCAAAGGAAGATGCCTCAGTCTCAACACATTCCCCAGCAAGGGCCATGTATCCAATGTACCTCTCAAGTGACCTCCTCTGTCTGCGCTGAGAAAATGGTGCTCCCACATTCTCTCTCGCATCTTGCAACAATCTGTCAACTTCTCTTGTGTGCTTCCGTCCATCTCTAGAAGACTTTGCTTGAGTGGATGTCTCCACTCCTGAAACCTCTGCATGTGGCTGCTTCGCATCAGTCTGAGGCTCCTCCTCCTTAGGAACCAACAGTTCCTTCACAACCTGTAGTTGGAGCTCCCTCTCAAGGGAAACTAGCATGGCCTTCTGCTCATCAAACTTGAAATCTCTACAAACCACTATCCTCCGACTGGTAGGCAAGTACACCCGATAGTTGTGAGGTGTATCAATGTACCCCACAAGTATCCCCAACTCTGTTGTCAGCTCAAGCATCTTCCATGCATCCTTTGTCACATGGAAATATACCGATGAGCCAAAGATCCTGAAATGACCCACATCTGGTCTCTCACCGGAGAAAGCTTCCTCTGGTGTCTTCATCCCAAGTATGTGATGCAAGCTTCTATTCTGCAAATAGATTGTTGTGTTGCATGCCTCAGCCCACAAGTGAAGTGGTAGGCCTTGGTCATGCAACATTGCTCGTGCTATCCCTACAATAGTTCTATTTTTCCTCTTAGCCACCCCATTCTGCTGCATAGAAGTCCTTAAACTCTTGAGAGACATATTCTCCACTGCTGTCGCTTCTCAAGGCCTTGATCTTCTTCCCTGACACTTTCTCAACCAAAGATTTGAACTCACAAAAACTTTGTGAAGGTTTGGTCCTTCTTTTGCATGAAATAAATCCAACATTTACGAGAAAAATCATCAATTGAAATCACATAATACCTTTGCTTCGCTATGGATGTCGTCGAGAAAGTTCCACACACATCAGTATGAACTCGCTCTAAGATAGCCTTTGCTCGACTGTCTCGATCATGAAAGGAAGACTTGGTGTACTTTCCCAAGGTACAATCTTTGCATGTGTCAAATTGCTCAAGTTTATCTTTGGGAAGCACTGTAGATATCTGTTGCATTATCTTCAAAGCCCCATGATGCAAATGGCCCAATAGCTTGTGCCACAACTCGCCAATGTCTTGGCTTTGCACCAATTCTGCTTTCGTACTCAATGCTGCACAATCATCTACCTCTAGTTTATAGAGATTATTCACCCGGATCCCTATCAAATCTCGACCAAGTGGAACACTGATCTCACACCCTGTCAAAACTGTACAATCCTCAAGGAACCTTACCTTGATTGCATGCATGAGTTTCCTTTATAGGAAAACACATGCAACTGATAGTACATTGTCCTTGTCTTTAATCTCAACTGGGTCTTTCTAAAAATAGACATGCATGAGTTTCTGATGAGGGAATCTTCAGTTATCTGGAGTACACTGGTTGAGTGCATGCATGCATCAACTAACTGATAACTCACAATTAGTTCCTCAAATAGTTTGGAACTAATTTTACTGGACTTAACTCATTAAACTGAGTTAACTAATTACAACTCAAATATAACTCAATCTTATCTCCTTAATTAAGGGATAACCTCCTTAATTTAAGGGATAACTATTGCATGAATTCAGAAAGACTTCTAACTTGAATTTCTCCAACTAATTAAGTCAAAATAACTTAATTAATTATTTCCAAGCAGCTGGTGAGACTAAATTCGATTTTTATTCACAATTTTAATTCAAGGACAAATTAAAATTGGAATATTCTTGTTGCCGCATTTCAACATAATGTTAGATGTGTGATGCCCAGCTGTAGCTAAATCTAAATTTAGATCAAACCAAGTCTAACAATATTTAAGAAGGCTAGATCCTAGATTTAGTTTAAGTGCATTTCGAAATTATTGTAGTGTTGATTTCAATTTGGCTAGATTATATTCAATCAAGGTTCATTGTAGGTTTGATTTCAATTTGGTTTACTATAGGATCAATTTCTATTTGGGTTAGTGCAGAGTCATTTTTATTCAATCAAGGTTCACTGTAAGCCTAATTTCAATTGAGTTTTGATTTCATATGCATAACCTTTCGAAATATAAATATATTCCTAGCTTTTAATAAAGTGGTGATAATTATGAATAGATGTCATGACAATCTACATGCAGTTTGAGTTACCCCATCATGATGTGAATTTTCTATAAAATATTTAGGACCCTTCCCTATTTTCTTTGCTTTTTCTATGTTTGATACTTATTTTTAAGTCATTTTTGACTTGTCTTAATTTGTTAATGATTTTTTCTTAAACCATATACTCTTTTGACCTCTAATTTATTATGCAAAATGTCAAAAAAATATAATGGAAACCACTTCCTTTAAATTTGTATTTAATTCAAGGTCTCTTGAGTTAATAATGTTAGATGTTAGGTGTTGCCCAGATGTAAGTGAATCCAAATGTTGATCAATGCAAGTGTAACGCTATTTAAGAAAGCTAGATCCTAGATGTTATTGTTTACATTCAAATCCGGATGCATTTCAAACAAGTTTTGGTTTAGTTGAGGATAATACCTAATTATTTTTATCTAGATCTTGATATAGCTGAATAATTTAATATTAATTATCTGGAGCTAAATAATTTAATATTAATTCCACCGAAAGCCTAAATACCGGATGTATTTATTTCAACATTTTTTCCTTTTATTACCTTTAGTATTATGTGATTTGTTTTTCTAAAGTTTGATGTATCAATTTGATGATTTTTCATATATATATATATATTATTCCATGGGGCACTTGTTTATTGAATGTTTATGATGTGACTAGTGATTTGTATTGATGATGCATCATGAGAGGATTTTTATCCAAATAAGAAATAAGGCATGAAGAACACTCATTAAATTCCTCTAGACGCCAAAATGATTGGATTGTATTTTCATCAAGTAACTACATCTGGATCTAGAAATTAACTTAGAAAAACTTGTGTGGAAATACCAAATGCCCAAATCTTAGATTTCATGTAGGAAATATACATTGTTCAAGAATTTGTAATGCACTCGATGCCGAATACTAGATTACATCTACTCTTTATCCATATCCAAAAGGATGACTCATGTGCACTCATGTAATATCCCATATGCCTAGTTACCATATGAAAGTCACTTTGAATTTTTCATCAAGTCAAACATTGCATGACTTTAATGACATGTATTATTTTTATTATCCAATTTTAAGGTCACAGCCAAGCCAGACACCAAATTGCTGTATGATACCCCCTTGTTTGTGGGACAAAGTACCCACCTTCGTGCAACGATTTGGCTACTAAGTTTATGAAGGCATACATACTCTACCCCCTCTGGGCTTGAACTTGTGCCTTTTTAGGAGGAAATACATGATCTTAACCATTAGGCCCACTCAACATGTATTGTAAGGTCAATCTCGAGGTTGTCATCCAAATTAGAGGTTTAAGCCTACGTGACAGTATGGAAGCCTCAGTTGTCATTAATGACATGTATAGACTGACATAGAAAATGAGGTCACATGTTTTATATATAGTTAATTATGTGATTAAAGCTAAAATAATGCTAAACTGCATTTAGCTACACTATATGTCCTTATTACACAAAAAAATCACCACTACTGCAGAAAGTAAAAGTGACGAGTCACCTCTTAAACCAACTTTGCATTTTTCATGCAACCCAACGAATTCAGATCAGATCTTATTTTATGGGGTTAAATTGACTTAAATTATATCTCTAACGATTTTCATCATGATTGTTGTAAAAACTTTGTTTGAGTTTTGAGTCTCGAAGCTAATTATATATTAATTATTATCCTATAGGCTAGGGTATAACGTATTCAAAAATACATTGACCCTTTAATTAATTGTCTTGTTGACCAAAAAATTATAAAGAATATGTAAAGTGGACATTAGAACATACAAATAATTTATTTGTTTTAATTATTAAATTGAATTTATTTAATTTTTGATTGGTGCAGAGAAGAGGGACTTTTATTTAGTAATCTTTACTTGGGATTTAGTATTAAATAATAAGAAGTCATTTTTTACTGTCTCGCATGGCGTTGAGGATTCCAAAGTGGATTGCACGATTTTAGGTCTGAAATTATGTAATTAAATTATGGGCAGAGGAACTCACGTAATCAGGTTTTCTAGCGACACTGCCTTCCACTTCTATGGAAAAGAAGGTATATGATTGTGAATTCGCCGATGTGATTCTCATTTTGGTATTGAGAAGATGCAGGACCTGTAGCAGGTTGATTTATAATTTACAGGTCAATCAATCATCTCAACACCATGGAATTATGTGCCAAAACATTGATCGCAGACCTCCCTTGCATATAATATATCATATTACGATTTAATTTCAGTATCTCTAGATATTGGGTTTTTAATTTCCAAATTTAATTCTGTACAAAATGGCTGGTCTGGCATTAACTTATTCTTACCTTTCTTCAAATGAAATGATGTTATATGCGTACTTCAGATCAGAAGAACAAATAGATTTAATACACATGCTTTTAATTCAACATTTTCTATAAATTATGCATTTAATTCAACAGTACAAGTTAGCAATATTAACTTTATAGATATAAGTAGAGAGTATATTTATTTATTAATAATATTTGGAAATATTAATTTTTTAAGTTAAACATAATTGAAAGAACTTCTTATTATTGAAAATAAAATTATATATTCATCACTTTTAAAATAATAACTAAAACCATTTATAATTAATTATTACAACGTATATATTTATAGATTGTTTTTTAATATAATTGAAGTTGGTGAAACTATTTCTCTTGTTTTTCTTTTTTCATTGCTTACAAAACAAACAAAATTATATTTATCTTAATGATTATTATATATTTGTGATATTTGTGTTTATGTATTCATGCATATGTAATATTGTGCAAAAATAGAATTTGATGAGAAGTAATATGCCTGTGTCTATAAATATATGTTTGTTTGTTTGAAGTTCTACTTGTTAGATTTCGAATGCAACATAAAAATATTTTTTTGCCACTTTTTCAATATTCTCTTACTGTAATAAGGTAAAAACATTTTTTTGGTTCTAAGATTTTCATTCCATGGTCTACATACTATAAGTTTGAGGTCATTGGTAATATTGTATGGTTGTTGAAAAACACTTTGTTTATCCATTCATGTATGTCTTTATTTATTTATAGTTTATACCTTTCAAAGTTCAATAATTAAAATAAGTGGGAGGGAACACTAGCTATGGAGCCTTGTTTGTTACATTTTGTAGATTTATATAAATATAGAAATAATCTTGAAGACTAAGAGCATGGATAATAAGAAAGGATAAAGGAAGATTGAGACATCTATTCATGGATCAATAAAGAAGAACACATTAAATATATTGAATGAAACACAATTATGTGTGTAGCAAATTTATTTATGTATACAATGAGAAAATACTATAATAGAAAACCAAAACTTATATAATTATTATAAATAAAAGGAGAATTTTCTTAAAAAAAATTCACTAAATTATGGAGATTATTATAACAAAATATCAGGAAGTTGAATGATAGAATTGAGTGATAGATTAATATAAAAGTAACGCTTTCAATGAAGAGGGGGTTGTAAAAGCTAGTATTGTACATTATATTTTATTATTGGTGAGATAATAATTTGGCAGGCCATATATTTCTTTTACATTATATTTTATTATTGGTGAGATAATAATTTGGCAGGCCATATATTTCTTTTGCAGAAATTGATTGTGGAAAACTTATAATTGTTCAAATTAAATTTCTAGAAATTGTTCAATTTTATATTTCACTTTAATGAATAAAATAATTTTCTATTTCAACAATTTCTACAATTGACTTGTATTACATACAATAATATGAATAATATTGTTTTTGAATGACTATTTATTAAAAAATATAAGGATAGATACTTCTATTTTATTAATAACTAAATATTGTGAATTGTTTTGTATTATCCAGTAATCAATTTTTATTTGTATTTGATACTTATATAAACTTGTTCCCATGTGAATGTTTAATTGGGAGGATGGCTCTACGGCATGAATTTTTGAGGCCACTTAAGGGTTGTGGTTAGGGTTAGGTTTTTATCTGTGGAATATTTTTCCCATTCTTTTCACCCACTAGGAGTTCACTACAGGATACTCCATTGTTTGAAGTCTGTGTGTGGTTTACTCTTTTTATTGGCTTATTCGTAGGGGCTCTATTTAATACATTATTTGTCTCCCTCGCTAGTCTGCTAGTGACCGCTCCTCGCCGATGGAAATAATCTCTTGGGGTGTATCTGGCTACATGAGGATGAGTGTTAGAGTTGATGGAGGAAGACATTGTGGATTATTTCGACGACCCTTATGACATAATGTCTATTTGGAAATACCCGCCACATCAGACCCAAGGCTTGGACTTTTTTATGCCATCTGGCTCCCCAGACACTAGGCTTTATTCCTTGCTTATCAATCCAGGTGGAGAATTCCAAGTTCCAGATTCTCTTGGCCCTATATCGATGAGTCTAGAGTATGGCTAGCGACATTGTTCGGGGATTTCTGCACTGGTCGAGAACATATGGCCTAGCTCAAAGGAGATGGGTGATGACTCGGTCACGACTTCTCTCAAAGCACTAAATATTTCCCAAAATTGCTTCTACCCTATTAGCCCCATTGCTCACACTATAATCATAGGGCCTCTCACTTATTTGACTGGTGCTCTAGGGTCTGCATCATCTGGAGATAAGGGTTTTCCGTAGGGTCTAGTGTCTCTAAGGGCTATTGGAAAGCCTCTATTTTCTAATTTTCCTTATTATGTGGAGGCACCCCACCCTAGTTTAGGGTTTTCTCGTAATGTGGGATTATCAGAGGGTTTGTTGTTTTATGGGGCTTTTGTGCTAGTGGGGAGTGAACTCAACAAAGTTTTGGTGGGTACCTCTACCCCTCTGGTAGATGTGCCCTCCAGTGGTATCGATGTTGGTATAGCTGCTCAGAAGAAAGGGAAGAAAATGAAGAGTACCAAGGTAAAGGAATGGGAGATGGTTTTGATATTGGGTGACGGTCTTTGGTTCGATGAAAACGTGGATGTTACAAATAGGGTGCCTGTTGGTTGGGTCTGTGGCTAGAGTTACACAGCCTCACAATTGGGTAAATGGGCTCAAGAATTTTGGGGTTAGGACATGTAGATTATGCCTGAAATATTCGCCATGTCTAGAGGGTGGCTTGCACTCAAATTTTGCAAGGTGGAGTAAGCAGGTTGGGTCCTTTCTAGGTACTATAATATCCAGATGACCCCCATATATTTTAAGCCATGGACTCCATTGTTTGACCCAAAGGGGGAGTAACTAGGGGCTGGACCAATTTGGGTCAGGTTTTTGGGGCTTCCATTACACATGTGGTTAGAAGATATATTACAGTGCATTGGGGATGATCTAGGGTGCTTCCTTGATTTTGATTGAGGGTATTTAGAGACTGGAAAAAGATCATATGTTAGAGTTGATTCGAAATTAAACAAGAATGAAACAAATTACAGATATAACCATAAATACAAAGATGTAGTAGAAATAACACTTCATTTCATTAATATCAAATACTAAAATATGCTTACAAACAAAATGGAAATAAGACTAGCTCAGGCGATGGTAGCTTATCTCTGAGAAGAGATGTGGTGGCTACATGCCTTTGAACTGTGTTAAAATGAGGCTCAAGGACCTATTTCTTATTTAAAAACATGACAAAACCCTAAATAAGAAAAACCCTAACCCCCTGAGATGTAACGCCAAGAGTTTGTGGGCCCTGTTGGGGTTAATTAAGTAGCCAACTTCCCGGGGTCATAACATGGTCATATTATATCCATTTGTCACATATGATACCCTGTTGGAAAGGTCTCTCTGAGTACTATAGTTTTTCTGCAAGACCCTGCCCACCTTTACAAACCTACATTGAACCTCAAAAAACATCGTTTAGGGGGTCAAAATTTCTCCAAAAGTTCAGGACCTGAAAACTACTAAAAATAGTAAATGTTGAAATAAACAAGGAAACAAAAGAAACTAACTGGAGATCTAGGTGGGATAGGTGGGTGGCCACCAATATCCACCTGGATCATTCCTCACCCCTTAGGAAGCAATGGTCCCATTGCGTGCAAATCCTCCATGAGGTGAGGAAACTTCTGTTTAACATGGTTCTTGGTGAGCCACTTTCCTTGGTGTAAGAGTTGGCTAGCTTTGACAGCTCGATATAGTTGGATCTTTTGCTAGCGAGTTTTCTTGACCTGTGTGTCCAGAATCTGATCATTTGTGGCCTATTCCATGTATTCTGGGTTTAACTCTATTGGTGTGAGTTGTTCTGCAATGTCTGATGTTTCCAACCATGGTGGGAAGTATGGTCGAAGGTTGTCCACATTGAACACTCGGTGCAGTCCAAGGAATGGGGGAATGCTAAACTCTAAAGCATTGTCTCCCATAGCCTTGGTAATGGTGTAAGGACCATATCATAGTGGTATGAGCTTCCGATGGGCTCCGCTAAGGCATTATTTCTGCAATGCAACCAGAGTTTGTCACCCACCTGAAACGTGTTTGGCACCCGATGTTGATCATGTCACTGCTTGTACTTGGCATTTGACTTCTCCAGGATGTTGTGAACCTGATGGCAGATGTGTTGGATGTGTTGAAAAAATCTATTCGCTTTATCAGCCTTGGACAGTACATGTGTGGATTTTGTCTGCAAAGTCGTATGAGGCATGACAACATTAATCAGACACAATGGTTGAAATCGTAGACCCACTTGAAAGGGATTGCGACCAATCGAGTTATGGAGATCTTTATTATAACTGTGATGCACATATGGAAGATTCTCATCCTAGGTTCGAGGATGTTTGGAGTTGTACAGATGAATTATATGCACTATCATCCTGTTGACAATCTCTATCTGACCATCAATCTGGGGATGAAAGACAATTTATTTGGTGAGCTTGGAGTCCAATAGTGTCCAGAGGCTTGACCAGAATGTGCTCAAGAACCTCCTATCTTGATCTGATATAATGGTCTGTGGGATCCAAAAATGTACCTATACGTGTTCAAAGAAGAGTTTGGCAGTGTCGTCTGCTGTGATACTCTTCTTGTAGGCCTCTAATATAGTCATCTTAAAAAATATGTCCATGACCACAAATACACATTCATTACCATGCTTGGTAGAAAGGAGGCCAGAAATATAGTCCATGGAGATGGATTCCCAAGGTTGGCTAGGAGTAGGCAGAGGAGTGTACAGACCTTTCTTCTTGATAGTTCGCTTGGCAATGGTGCAGGCAGTGTAAGATCTGATATATATCCCAACATCCAGTCAGAGTTTGGGCCAATAAAAGCACTTTTGTAGTACAACGAAAATTTTCTCCAAACCATAGTGTCCTGTTACCCGACTATAGTGCACCTCCAAAATAAGCTTGGCACGCTTGCTTGAAGGAACACAAAGGTGGCCCAGGTAGCATAATAATGTGTCCTAGAGGTGGAAATCAGGAACTTTCTTTCCATTTACTAGCATCTGGTATGTCGAGGTGAACTCTGGATCATTTTTGTATAGTTGTGTCCATACAGAGGTCTCATGACCACAAGAGTTGAGAAAAGTAGTCAGTGTTGCAACTGGGGGCCGGCTGAGGCAGTCTGCAACATGATTGGTGCTACCCCTTTTGTATTTAATGTTCAGGTGGAATTGTTGCATATATGTATACCGCTTATTATGGCGATCATTATGTAACTTCCCCTATTTCTGTATAAACTGAAGAGGTCAGTGATCGGTGTGGATGACCATCTCCTTCCCCAAAATGTAGTGCTTCCATTATTAGCAAACCTGCACGATGGAATACATCTATTTATCATAGGTGGGGTACTTCTGAATTGTATCGGAAAGTGTCTCATTATGATAGGCCACTAGATGCCCGTGTTGGGTGAGGACCGCACCAATAGCATAGTTTAAGGAGTCTGTCTCGATTTCAAATGGCTACTGCAGGTCTGGTAGTGTGAGTATCAGTGCATAGCAAAGACAATGCTTCAACTCAACAAATGCCTTCTGTTGGGAATTGGACCAGGAAAAAATTTCTTTCACCCTGCCCTTAGTAATCTGACTCAAAAACCAAGTGATATGGGAGAATCCCAACATGAACCTCTGATAGAAATTTGCAAGGCCCAAAAAGTTGTGAAGCTCCGTTAAAATGGTCAGGGCTGGCTAGTCTTGAATGACTTGGATCTTGGTCGGATCCACATGCACACCACACACATCTATGATGTAACCCCAAGTATTGGACCTGGCTCCTGCCAAAGGTGCATTTCTCCAAGTTGGCACACAGTTTGTGCTACCGAAGGGTTTGAAGGACCTATCGAATGTTTTGCAGGTGTTCTTCCCAAATCTTACTGAAGATGAGGATGTTGTCCAGATAAACCACCGTGAACTAGTTTGTGAAGGGTCACAAGATGGCATCCATTAGCCTCATAAAAGTAGCAGGGGAATTTGTCAACCCGAAGGGCATAACCAACCATTCAAAAAGGCCTTCCTTGGATTTAAAGGTGGTCTTCCATACATCTGTGAGCTCTATTCGAACCTGGTGATAACCAAATTTCATATCAATCTTGTTGAAATACTTGCCCCCTTTGAGTTGGTCCAGTAGTTCATCAATCTATGGGATTGGATACCTATTCCTGACAATGAATTTTTTAGTGCCCGATAATCAATATAGAGCCTCCAGGTCCCATCCTTCTTCTGTACAAGTACAATCGAGCTCCCACAAGGTGAGGAACTTGGTTGGATGTGCCTTTTCTGTAGCAACTCCTAGATTTGCTGCTTGATCTCTTCATTTTCCAGAATGGAGTGGTGATATTGGCCCGTTGAGTAGAGGTGCTTCGGGAGTCCGATAGATTGAATGCTTGACTTGACAATGTGAGGGCACCCTTGTGGCTAAGGAGAAGATGTCCCTGTATTATTCCACGACCGTATCCACTTGCATCTGCTACTTAGAGGAACCCTTCCTAGGGGCCATGGTTGTGACTACGACCTTCCCTTACTTTGAAAGTGAATCAGAAAGAAAAAAATCCCAGTCTGGGCAATGACCTTACTACATTGCTTAGCAGCGATCAAAGAGATGGTGGTAAGTGGGGCTACCTTTGGTTTCCTATATAACTTAGTACCCAAAGAAATAATAAGAGAGTGAGTTCTAGACTCATATACAACATGTCACTTCCATAAGTATGGATTTCCTAATAATACATCATAAACTTCAAGAGAAGAAACATCACACAGTACCTCATCCATGAAGGGCTTGATGTTGTAGGGAAGGTGGCATGGCTGGCTGACACAGAGATCTCGTCCTTGATGAAGTCACCTGATGGTATATGGTTGTGGATCTGCTATAGTTGGTAGGCCTAGCTGGTGAGCACCAGTATTGCAACAATAATGCTACAACTCCTGGGCTGCCTACTTTACTCTTATCAACCCAGTAGTTCATAACAAACTTGGAAGTGTTGGTGTTGTATGCACAAGTACTAGTTCTTACTGCAGGTTGTCCCTTGGTCAGCCGGTGAAAGATAACTAAGAGCTCAAGCCAAATTCTATGGATTCTAGAAGAAGCTCTATATGTGATGAAAGGAGAGAAAGATTACTCTACAGATGCTACTCTAACTGCAGAAAGGAGAAAGACTGAAATGTAAAGCAAACCTAGTAAACCCTAATTAACCAACTAATCCTACTTTTGTAGAAAGCACTATGAAAACCATGAAAGGAATGCCATTACCCACTCAAGGAAGTAAAAAACATCTAACTAAGCTATTTCTGGAAGTAAATAAGCAGAGAACATCTTTTTGGATTTTTATGTATTTTTATGTGAATTTTTACATGCATGTAATTTATTGTGTGTGAATGTTGCAGCAAATAGGTGGCGCTAGAGGGTAGCTTTGGGACTTGAGAGGATGTAGGATGGTGTGCATGGGTCCTTGGAGGTCTCAGGTGGCCTTCTGGAGGCTTTTCCCACACTCGGCCTTCAAAATAAAGCCTACAAGAAAATCTACAGGAGGACACAGGAAATCTACAGGAGGAAAACGGGGCCACTACAGGAGGCCTACAGGAGGAGGCCGAGAGAAATTTTCACTATTTTGAGGGTGTGAGAGTGGGTGGAAAAGGTGGATGAAGGTTGGAATGAGGTGTTAGGGCACCTAAGGTCTACCATGAATCACCGTGAGAGAGGAAGATGATTGGGTTTTCTCAAGGAGAGAGGAAGAAGTTCTGTGGAAAATGCAGGAAACTAAGGTAGAATTGAGGTGAGGTTTAGGTGACCTGTAGGGCATAGATCAGATGGAGGATGTGATGGTTGATAAGCTGGCTTACTGCAAGAAGATATCTACTGCAAAGGAACTGACAGTCAATTAATAAGATCAAACAAGCAATGAAATGATTGCATCTAGAAAAACAGAGTTTTGCATCAAACTGGTCTAAACTATGATCTATGAAAGGAAATGCTGAGAAATGCTACAAGAAAGGAAAGCATGAAAGAAGAATATTGCAAATAAAGAAGTGAGAATGATGAAGAAGATCTGAATCAAAGCAGAACTGGATTATTCACCTACTAAAAAGCTGCAAACACTAGAAGTCCTATGAATGAGGAAAATCTGTGTTTTTGGGGCAACAAGAGGGTCTTTGCCTCAAATCATGGTTCCAAAGGGAGGAAGAGAGGCAAAGGCACTATTGATAGCCTTTTGAATCTTCTCTTTATTGCTGCTTGACCCGCTATAGAAAGCACAAATGGAAGCAAACTACTAAATCATCAAAAGAAACCTATTCTTAACCATTAAAAGAAATACATCTAACAGCTACCTAATCTACAAACTGAAACAAAACATACAAATACAAGTAAAAATGAGCTTGGCTGCTTGGATTGGGCCCTAACCCAAGAGCTTCATCCCTCTGAGGTAACTCAGTGCTAGCTCAAAAAGGATTCCATCTTTATTTCCAAAACAATAATAAGATTACATGAAACTATCACAAAATAAATAGCTTGAAGTTGGAGCAGAGTTTAGATAAACAAAAATCCAACAAAAATATGACCCTAGTGAGGCCCTAGGCCTTTCTACTTATACAAATGAAGCTACCAACAACTTCCTTAAAATCACGGAGGCTTGGCTCCCAAAACTCGAGATAATCATCAGTCATCCTCCACTTGTTCGGTTGCGTTCTAGTGCATGATTCAACTGCTTGTACTCCGAGCTGAATGAAGGGGAATTCGAAGTGAGGAGTAATAAATGCGGGGATTCCCTCCTACAAGTCCTATCCTTTGTCCACTTCAAGTTATTGCTACCATTTTTCCATTGGATCGTTGAATTTGACCTCAAAATTCAACAATAATCTGCATTAAACACATGTTAGACCACATGGAATCATAACTAACTCGACTCACTCCATAAGCATAAATATAATCAGAAAATCATACAATAAGCTAAGATAATGGTTGATTTGACTAGGTTAGGAGGTAAAATGAGCCCATATAATTACCCATTTATGAGGCTCATCATCACCCCCCTACTGAAGGTGTTGCTCATCCTCTGAGCAACTTAGTCCATCTCCTCATCTTTTATGGCCCTGGTGGCCTCCCTAGCATCCTAGGATTCTGATGTGGTCTGCTCTTCTTTGTCATAGAATCCTGCCTTCTTGTCTATCTCTTCCCACTGCTCCTCCTCTTCTTCTTCTCTTCTGCCTTCCAGCATCCCTAACAATAGTGGGGGACTCAGTTTGAGGCCAATCCAGTTGACCTTCAGCCTCTACATGGAGCTCTTATACATTGGCACTCTTCTTAATGCCTCCTTCAGCCTCATGGGGGAATGATATTCCCTGATCTGCAGACTATGTGGTTAGGTGTTCCATCTCCTCATGCATGCATGCACACAGTCATCCCCAAGTAGCGTTTGCATATCCTCAAAGTATGCAATGGCTTGTGCCTGAGCGCTTAGATATCTAGGGGCAATATAAGGATCACTGGAAAGTAGGTTGTGTGTGCTGATGAGTGCCATGGGATTTGATGGTTTAGCTCTTACCATTAATGGCTCATTCTGCTCTTTTATCATCAATCTTTTTATTTTTGCTGCCCTCAACTCTTCATGTTTCATCCATGAGGCCATGGCCGTTAGTTGCAGGTCCCCTAGCCTGGCATTGGGGTCCCACACATTCATGTCTGTGAGGACCATGTTATGTAGGTAGAATTCTGCCATCTTTGCCTTATCCTCTGATGTGCTTTGGACACACAGATCCATAAACTGCTTGTAATCTTGAAAAGGAATTATGCCTCTTTGTGCCAGAGTCTTTAGCTGGAATTGTAACCATTGGTATTTGAGATATAGGCCATAGGATTTTGCTGGTGTTCTACATTGCAATGCCTCCATGGATAAGTTGGCCATGCATGCCAGCTGAGTCTCTTGTTGAAAGTGCAACAAGATGATGGAGCTTAGTGGAAAGGAGTTGCCTTCACTAAGTGGGCCCATAGGCTATTTTTGGCGCAAAGTCTATTTTTAGACTATGTCTATTTTTAGACATATGGATTATGGTCTATGAGTTGCAGGATGCTATTTGTGGATGATTGGTCATGTTGGTAAAAATAGATGGACTTCTATTTTTAGACTGCCAGGCTAAAAATAGAACAGTCGAATATTATTAGCTCTTAATAATATTTGGACTATAAACATTATCTTATCCTCTTGGAGCACTTCAGTTCGAGCTACGGATGTGGCACATGCAGCTTCCAGAAGGAAATATACTTTTCTTATGGGTCAGTTGAGCTATTGCATGGTGGAATTCAGTTAGAACTCATGTGGTTGAGTTTGGTGGAGTTGATTGAGGAGTTGATGGAGTTGTGTCCAGTTTGACTTGGTTAAACTAGTTGTATTTAGTTTAACTGCAAATACACTAGTGATGAGTGATGTGAATTAATTGTTAATTAATTCACTAATTATTAACTCATAAAGAAACTAAAGAATACATCAGTTAACTCAGTGCATGGACAATTCAGTGGAGACAGGTGTTAGAGGTTGAGATTGCTATCAGTTGTGACTATAGTTGTGCATGAGATTTGCACAATCAATGGATTGAGTAATGCCAATGAGGATTGCGTGGTTCATCCAAGGAAATATGAGTTTGCTTCAGCCATTCATCATTATTCTCATGCAGGATTGCGCAGTGGAGGCAGGCAAGCAGCGGAGGAGATTTGAACCTATGATTGATTCAGATCTGAGCTAGTTTGTGTGTAACAGGTGGAGATAATACTGAGTACTTGTGAGGAGTATTGTACTATGTATTGTTACATGTTCTCAATCATTATAATATATAGATATTGTGGGGTTTTCAGCTATATGCTTTCCCCGAATTACATACTGTGTTAATGTGCACATGCGATTGATGTTTCATTGTTTTTAATTCTGAAAAATTGATGATCAATGTAGAGGAGGTTATGTATTATGCATGCATTCCACAAATATTGTATAATCGGGATAATCTCTATGAATAAGTGTCATATTATTCAAAATTTCTACATGGTATCAGAGGAGAGTTGATCATCAGATCTATTATTCAGAAAGTGTTTAGATTTTATTTCTTCAGGCAGAGTCTGTAATCGGGCCTGGTAGCCTCTGGATTCATCCTTCCTTTGGAAGGTGAGATATTCGGTAAAAGCCCATACAGTCAATCTCTGTATGAGAAATACTTTTTTCTCACGAATTTTAGATCAGAAGCGGTTGAGTTTTTGAGCTGGTGGAATTCGAATTTGCAGCAATGTTTTCTTGGTGTCAAAGTTGAAATGTCTTTCAATGGATTGCGATTATAGTATGCTCTTGAGGGCAGCTCTAATTATATTGCATGGAAAGACAGGATGGAGGCGGTGTTAGATGACAATGGGTTGAAGGAGTTCATAGAGGCTGAGGTCCCAAAGCCTACTGATGATGCTCACGTTGAGGTTTGGTAAAAGAAGACAGCAAAGTGTCGAAGGATTCTGTTGGAGGGCGTGAAGGATCACATTGTGTCTAGCCTGCATGGAAAGGATTCTCCATACTTGATGTGGAAAGCATTGAAATATCTATTCCAAAGAAAGAGTGACCAGAGGAAGTTGGCGCTCAAGGATAAACTCAGAAACATTAAGTGTGAGAATGGAGATAGTATGCCCAGGTATCTCACGAAGTTCACCCAATGATGGGATGAGCTAGGAAGTGTGGGGGTGACTGTCGATGATGAGGACTCGGTGAGCTTGGCTCTCCTTGGTATTCCGAAGAGTTGGCATTCCTATCAGGACTCTGTCAATGGTCGGGAGAAATTGCCAGGATGGGAGAGACTTTGGTCAGATCTTGTGCAGGAGGAGATCAGGCAGAATACCAGGGACGGATCTTCATCAAAGGCATCTGATGAAGAAGATTACGCTTTGGCTGCCAAAGCAAAGAAAAGGAAGGAGAAGGGTTCTCTTTCCGAATCCAGTTCTTCCAATGATGGGAAGAAGGTTGACAAGTCGAAGGTGAGATGCTTTCGTTGTCATGAGTTGGGCCATTATGCTACTAATTGCCCAAAGAAGAAATCCAAGAAGGGATCTAGGGAAGGATCTGAAGGTGAGGCACTTGCTTCACAGTTTGAGTTGGATTTCACACTCTTCGCATGCATGGTTTCATCCATGGTGGGAAGTGGTTGGTTTCTTGAAAGTGGAGCTTCTTTCCACATGACCAGTGACAAGAGTTTGTTCAGTACTTTGGAGGAGAAAGATCTCCAGATACTCATAGCGATGGGTAATGATGAGAAGTATAGTGTCTTAGGTGTAGGCACGGTTCTTTTTCAGAGGGAGCATGGAGCTCGCCTTACCTTGACCGATGTCAAGTATGTACCAGGACTAGAGAGAAACTTGGTGTTGATCGCGATGCTGGAAGACAGAGGCTATGAGGTAGTCTTCAGTTAGGGAAAGGTTTTCCTTAGACACGTCATCACTAGACAGGTGAAGCAGATTGGTTCATGGGTCAAGAACCTGTATGCTCTTGAGGTTCAAGATGCATGCAAAGCCTTGAGCAGTGAGGCAACTGATGGAGACTTGGTGGTTGAGAGGGAGCGTATATTACCTCTTAACATGCAGAGCCAGAAGAAGTATCAGATGATTGTGGAGGAGCCACGATTGGTGCAGCAGATTCAGGAGGTTGTGGAGCAGCCACAACAAGGGAAGCTGAGAGGAGATTGAGTAGAGACATATACTCATGCAAAGACCTCCAGTAGGGGGAAACTTCGAGCCAGGTGGGCTGAGGGATCGCATGCAGCCATACCTCCAGGTAGGAGGTGGGGTGATGTGGATTGATCGTCCCAAGGAGGAGGGGCAGGATCCTTGAGGTACCCAACCTCTTGGATGAGACCTTGCTACGGGAGACCCAATGTGGAGTAGCAGGAACTGACTGATTGGGTAGAGACAGATGCAGATGGAGCGGTAGAGAGAGACAGTGTAGGGAATCCCAGGACAACGCATAGCTAGCAGGCTACAGCAATGCGAGAGGCACAAGTGTTTTGCACAGTGCTAGGTGGCACAGAGAAGTGTGCAATGGTGCGAGATGCATGGAGATGTTGTAGTAGCACAAATGTCAGAGAGGGAGCACTTGTCAGCAGCAGGTAGAGCTTCAGCATCAGAGTATGTTCCTAGCCCAACGGAGTGGTCAGTTGGGAGTGTTTTTGTTCCAAGTGTTGTTGGAGCAAGTGGACCGGGAAAATGTGTTGCATGCAGAACATTCAAGAGTTGTAGGATAGGGGTTGCAGATAATCCATATCTTGTTGAGAGGGAGTGTTGAAAATGCAACAAGATGATGGGGCTTAGTGGAAAGGAGTCGCCTTCACTAAGTGGGCCCGCAGGTTATTTTTGGCGCAAAGTCTATTTTTAGACTGTGTCTATTTTAGACATATGGATCATGGTCTATGAGTTGCAGGATGTTATTTGTGGATGATTGGTCATGTTGGTAAAAATAGATGGACTCTATTTTTAGACATATGGGCAGGAGACTATTTTTAGACTGCCAAGCTAAAAATAGAACAGTCGAATATTATTAGTTCTTAATAATATTTGGACTATAAACATTATCTTATCCTCTTGGAGCACTTCAGTTCGAGCTACGGATGTGGCACATGCAACTTCCAGAAGGAAATATGCTTTTCTTATGGGTCAGTTGAGCTATTGCATGGTGGACTTCAGTTAGAACTCATGTGGTTGAGTTTGGTGGAGTTGATGGAGTTGTGTTTAGTTATGAGTTATGAGTGATGTGAATTAATTGTTAATTAATTCACTAATTATTAACTCATAAAGAAACTAAAGAATACATCAGTTAACTCAGTGCATGGACAGTTCAGTGGAGACAGGTGTTAGAGGTTGAGATTGCTATCAGTTGTGACTATAGTTGTGCATGAGATTTGCACAATCAATGGATTGAGTAATGCCAATGAGGATTGCGTGGTTCAGCCAAGGAAATATGAGTTTGCTTCAGCCATTCATCATTATTCTCATGCAGGATTGCGTAGTGGAGGCAGGCAAGTAGCGGAGGAGATTTGAACCTGTGATTGATTCAGATCTGAGCTAGTTTGTGTGTAATAGGTGGAGATAGTACTAAGTACTTGTGAGGAGTATTGTACTATGTATTGTTACATGTTCTCAATCATTATAATATACAGATAGTGTGGGGTTTTCAGCTGTATGCTTTCCTCGGATTACATACTGTGTTAATGTGCGCATGCGATTGATGTTTCATTGTTTTTAATTCTGCAAAATTGATGATCAACGTAGAGGAGGTTATGTATTATGTATGCATTCCGAAAATAGTGTATAATCGAGATAATCTCTGTGAATAAGTGTCATATTATTCAAAATTTATACATCTCTTTCTCTTGTAACTGCCTCATTAACAATTCATTTTCAGTTTCAAGGTGGCTTCTTGTAATTGCTTCCTTGTCTTTGAGATCAGTCAACTCTTTGCCCATTTCTTTGAGTTTGTTTTCCATATGGCCAATATCCTCAACTCCTTTGGATTTGGATATTTGCATCCACCTATGTGTTCTTATTTCTTTCTCTAATTCAAAGAATAGTGGAATTGGAAACTTTTGTGGGATTATCCTTCCTCCCTCAAGTAGATTGTAATAGGAGGTAAGAATAGGATGGGAATTAGGTTCTTGTAGCTCTGTTTCTTCCTCCTTTACCTGTGGCTATCCTTCCATGCTTTTCTCAAGCTTTTGGGTCTCTTGTAGAACTGTCTGAGCCTCCTGTAGGACTATTTTTGGGTCCTGTAGTTCTACCTTTCCTTTCCATGTGGAAGATCTAGGAGTCCTCCTTCCATATGTGATAGGTGCATTGGAAGGGGATTCTTTCCCTTTAGCAGAGGGTGAATCTTCAATTGTAATTGGCAATTTTGCAGAGGGCTAAGGTTTGCCTATTTTGATTCTTGTGCTCGTCTTAGCCCTAAAATACATTGAGGCCTACCTTTTCCTCTTTTTCTTTAGCTTGATTGGTTGACTGAGGGCAGTGATGGTAGCTGTTGCCACCCTTTCCAGAGTCTTAGGGGACCCTTCTCCTTGTTCTGCCTTTTCTGCCTCTTTTTCTCTATTTTCCGTCTCTTTTTACTATGTTTCTTCCTGCTCTGTTTCTTCAACTTTCTCCTCCTCTATTTTAGTTCCTTCCTCTTTCCTTCCTTGTTCTGCTAAGTCACCAGTGGCTTCACCTTTTCCCCCTTGTTGCTCTTCCTCCTCACTGCTAGTAGGACTGACATCATAGGTTAGGGCCTTTATGTCATCCTCAGTTGTCATGTTTCGGAAGACTTCCCATGCTATAGGGAGTGTAAATGTATGGAGGGCTTCTTCCACTAGGATTTTGATTAACCCATGGTGAGCTAACTGCTCTGAATTCCCTGCTTGAACCTTAGTGCTGGAGTTAATGAGGGACTGCAGGAGGAAGTAGGGGATGTTGAGCTTCTGAGGTGCTGGAGTGTCCATGCCATACCTTAATTCATGGAGGATTCTAAAGTGATAACCATAGACAATGTTGTACCTCCCCTCACAGGAAATGTATTTAATTATTTGGTAGCTAAAATTATCCCAAGGATATGGTATGCTAGCCCTTCTAATGCCATTTTTATCTTCTACTGGGATTTCATTGTTTTGGAAAATGTTTTTTTGGTTGCCTGGCCAATTGGTTTCTCATACTTACTTCAAGGCAGCCCAAGAGGAAGGGTAGTGACCCTACTGATAAATTCAAGGGTTATCTCCATGAAAATACCTCTAAAGGTGACAGTGGCATGTGTTCTGGTGTGAGGGACCAAAGAGAGGGCAAATTCTTGGGCAATCTCCTCATCAAACCCTCGGAATTTCTCAAAGAAATTCATCAATTTGCCCTTGTGAAGATGTCCACCACTTGTGGATGTGCATGGAGCCTAGTGGAGTTAGTGGGCTCCTTTCTCATAAACCCTCCTGTCATATTGTCTATACTCTTTTTGGAAAACCAAATATGGAGGTGGAGACAATGAATTTTGAAAAAAACAGAGAAAAAGAGGACACTGTTTTTTTTTTGTTTAAATAAGCAGAATTTTTTATTTTATGTATTTTCTCCTCTCCTAAAGACTTATTTCCTCCTCAAATTGAAACCACTTCTTGCATATATTGACATTCAATGGTGGCATGCATGGAACCTACCTCCTCAAACTGAAAATCGTGCTAAAATTCGTGTTTTCTCCCTTCAAAACAACTCAATGCCCCTCTTGTAGAATTCTTGTACGTTCTCATATAGAACCTGTAGGCGCTCCTGTAGAAAACGCTGAGAGCAAGAATATGGGAAAGATCGATGGAGGATGATGGTTACGAGGCTGTGGGGGTGCAAGGAGACTAATGTAGCTGAGTTACGAAGAAAGAATGAAGGAAAAGGTGGTGAGAATGCTCGGGGAGGAGTACTTATTACACTTTATGGATATTTCTGGTGATGGGGGGTGAGCTGGAAAAGTATACGTTGGCCATATTCGGACCATTGGTCCCCACCTGCCTTTTCATCATGGCCCCTCCTCATAATCATCCCTCATTATTGCATCGGAGTTCACACTTCCTCCACTACCTATCCTTGACATCTTTCTTGAGTTCATTGTGCGCACATGTGGGTGACATCTCGGATGAGTGGAGTCAACTAGATGAAGGTGGCCAAGTTATCCGGCCACCTTTCCTTCATTCAACCTCAACCATATCGTTTCTTTTGCATGACTTCTAATTACACAAATGCAAACAGAGGAGCAGGTTAGTTACTTACCTATGATCTGAATGTATTTGCTGTGAGGTATTGTGGCTCTCTCTCTACTACATGCCTTTATTTCTTTTGATGCATGTTGTCTGCTTGTTGATGTGTGGTTGTGTCTTGTGCAAGTTCTTCTCTGGCTGGGTCTAAGCTTCAGGTGCCTTCTCAACCTTCATGTGTGCATTCTCCTGCTGCTGGTGCTGGGTTTTGATGGGATCAACTGCTACAGGAATTCCTATAGGAGCTCCTGTAGCTGTTTCTCCCCTTGAAACTTCAGCTTCTTTCTATGCTTGGAGCTTTGAGGATGATGCCAGAGGTGTAGATAGAGATGGAGAGGTAGTAGGTAGGCTTCAGGTGAGGTGGATGGTGTTGCTTCCTCTCTTATTTTTTTGTTTTTTTCTTTTCCTAAAAAACTGTTTTTTCTGTGTTTTTCTTGGACAGGAAGAAGAATGATGCTTGGGGTGTGATGCAAGCTTGGAAATGATGGAAAGGAGGTTTGAAGACTGTAGGAGGGTTTATAGGTTCTTCATGAAGCTTCCCTGTCCCTCAAACTGCCTTTTATATCCATTTCTAGCTCTCTGTAATTCCTACAGGAGCCTCTTGTAGAAAACACAGTTTTTGAAAAAGAAGCACAGTGGGGTGAAAGAAATGCCAAAAATGATGGAGAAAAGTGTGGAGAAGATAGGATAGGTGCTGGTGTGGATGTCAGGCTTCCCTTGGCACCTTCTTCTGCTCCCTGTAGTCCTCCCGCAAACCTGCAATGCAAATGAAAATTCATTTGTCTTTTTCCCTTTTTTATTTTTTTCTTTTTTTGAAAACAACTAGGGCGCCTTAGGGAGTTTTTCACCCTAATTGCCTGCCCTGGGTGCCTCCAAGGGAGGTTTTCACCCAGGGATATTATTCTTTTTTTCTTTTTTTTTTTGACATCACTGGGTCGCCTCAGAAGAGGTTTTCAACCCAATGATGGGACTCAAGCGCCTCATGGATATTTTCACTTGAGTCCTTACTTTTTATTTCTCTTTTTCTTTTTCTTTAGTATGTGGGTGAAGTGGAGGCCAAGACATGCTCCACTACCATCACTGTCTTATTCAAATCTTCAATGAACTCTCGCTTGGAGATGGATTTCTTCTAAACTTTCAACCAATGTCCATTGACGAGCACGAGGATGGCTTCATCATCAATGGTTCTGATCAGAACTAAACCATTGTCATTGCATTTCTCCATAGTGTAGAGTCCCAGCCATCTTGTCCTCAACTTGCCTTTGAAATATTTATATCTTGAATCATAGAGTAGTGCCCAATCTCCCTTTTGGAATTAATTCTCCTTGATATTTTTGTCATGCCATATATTTCTCTGAAGCTGAACTACCTCTGTATGGAGAATGGACCGTAATCTGTATTCATATAATCCATTGAGTTGAAGTAATATTTCTTTCTGTGCATGGCTGAGGTCTAGGTCCAACTGAGCTGCCATCCTTAGGGTATTGAATTCAAATTCTATTGACAGCAAAGCCTTCTTCCCATAGATTAGTTCACCTTGGTGGTCTTCCATGTTGTGTTGTAGGCCCAAGTGGGCTCAACTAATCTATCCACCCAGTATTTTCTGCCACTACTCACTACCTTGGTCAGGATCCCTTCCAATGCTCTGTTAGTGATCTCCACTTGCCCATTGGCTTGTGGATGGTAAGGGGTGAAATTCCTATGCTTGATTCTATGATGTGTGAGCAGGTGTTCAATCAAATTAGAAGTGAACTGACTTCCTTGATTTGTGACCAACTCTCTTGGATATCCGAACCTGTAAAATATGTTTTCCCTCAAAAACTCAGCTACTTTTTCCTCTGTCACTGCTTTTATTGCTTTTGTCTCTGCCCACTTTGTCAGGTAATCTGTGCACACAATGATGTATTGTTTCTACTTTGAAAGAGAGCTGATAGGACCCACAAAGTCCATGCCCCACTTCTTAAATGGCTCAAAGGTCACTTGAGGTTGCATGGGCATCTCATTCTTTGGAGTAGGTTTCCCCATCCTTTGACACCGATCACACTGGCTAGTATATCTCCTCACATCTTGATGAAGAGTGGGCCAATAGTAGCATGCTTGTAATACCTTGAAGGCAATTCTTTTTGCTGCAAAATGACCTTCACAAGGCCCGTCATGATAGGTTAGGAGGATGTCAAAGAATTCCTCCTCCCCGACACATCTTCTCAAGATATGATCTGGGCCAAGTTTGAAGAGATTTCCCCCAATCCAGGTGAAAGGGGCGCTTTTCCGTACTATCTTGCTCTTCTCTTTTGAGGACACGTGTGGTGGGAACTGTGCTGAAACCAAGTGGTTTGATATATCAGCAAACCATGGAGAGAGTACTGAGATAGAAAATAGATGTTCATCTGGCATTTATTCATCCATCATTCCTTCTTCACCTGCAGACAAATTTACTCTAGACAAATCAGCAAAAATATTTTCCTTACCAGGCTTATCAATAATGGTTAAATCAAACCGTTGCAATAAAAGCAACCATTTAATAATGCGAGCATTTACATTTGGTTTGTTCATTAAATATCTAATTGCAGCATGATTAGTGTGAACAAATGTTTGATAGCCTATGATATAATGTCTGAATTTGTTTAAGGAATGCACGATAGCTAGGAGTTCCTTCTCGGTCACTGTATAGTTTAACTCTACCTTTGACAAGTTTTTGTTTATAAGGTATGTGGCATAAGGTAATTTTTCATCAATTTGTCCTAAGGCTGCCCCTATTGCTTTGTTCAAGGCATTTGTGTGAATGTGGAAAGGTAGGGCCCAGTTTGGGCCTCTCAGAATTGGGGCAATCACGAGCTTGCTCTTCAAGGTATCTAGTGCTTCTTGATAGTTTTCTGACCATACAAACTCGACATTTTTGCCTAAGAGGATAGCTTGCTGAAATGTTTAATGAATCTCCTGTAATACCCTGCTAAGCCTAGGAAACTTCTAACATCTCTCACCTTTTGAGGAGGTGGGACCCTTTGGATGATGGAAATTTTGTTGGGGTCCACCTGAAGTCCCTGCTGAGATATTGCATGACCTAACACTATCCCTTTAGTCATGAAAAATTCACATTTTTCGAACTGAGGGATAGGTTCATCACAATAAACTTGTCTAGAACTTTTCCTAGGTTAGATAAAGCTTCCTGAAAGTCAGAGCCATAAGTAGTAAAGTCATCCATGTATATCTCTACTGCATCATGAACTAATTCATAAAATATACTCAATACCGCTCTTTGGAAAGTGACTGAAGCATTACAAAAACCAAAAGGAAGGACCCAGTATGCAAAGGTACCCAAAGGACAAGTGAAAGTGGTCTTATCTTGGTCTTCCGGGCTGATTTGAATCTGACTGTACCTACTAAACCCATTTAGGAAAGAGAAAAACTTTTTCCCCGCCAGACCGTCTAACACTTGTTCTATGAAAGGTAAATGAAAATTGTCCTTTTTAGTGGCTTTGTTCAATTCTTGATAGTCGACACAGATTCTCCACTTACCATTTTTCTTTGGCACTAGCACGAAAGGAGAGACCCGTTTACTATTAGAGATGGGATAGATGAATCTTGCATCAAGCAATTTATGCAGTTCTTCCTTAACAATATATTTAAGTGTTGGATTCATCCTCCTTTGAGGCTGCCTGACTGGCTTGCAATCCCCCTTGATGTATATATGATGAGTACATACTGAAGGGTGTGTTAGCCTCCTATTGCAATAGGT
This sequence comes from Pinus tabuliformis, assembly GCA_031772625.1. NCBI lineage: Eukaryota > Viridiplantae > Streptophyta > Pinopsida > Pinales > Pinaceae > Pinus > Pinus tabuliformis. The sequence continues at coordinate 400,869,454 of CM062805.1, read as the reverse complement.
TTCATATTTCATGATTGACTATTTTACATGCCAAATATGTCATCTTTCCATGCTGCAAGGTTCCATATTTCTAGGAAATTCCATTTTGAAGAATCATACCATTTTTGAAGAGTTTTACAGATAAGGGAAAGCCAAACAGCTTAATCTTGGCTTCCCTAGGTTTAAATTGCTTGTTTTAGAAGATAGAGAATGAATATCTGTCCAAACAGCTTAAGCTTGGCAGATCAGTAGCTAGGTAGAGAAATGAAGGAGCCCAACTGCTTAATTTGGGCCCTTGGAAGATATAAGGGTACATTTAGATAGGAGGGCAGTCAAAAGAAAAGAAGATAATCAGGGTCTGCAAGTCCAAGTGCACCCATGCAAAAGAAGAAAAAATGCTAGGTAAGTAGGCTAGGTAAGTAGTTTTGTGGTTGCAGAATCAAGCTATGTGATCCATTTCATGTTTTCAAGTGTTATATCTATTCAGATCACAATTATGAGGCAATTTTCCTTTGGAGGAGCTCAAACGAGGCATGTCTAATTCCCCCTTCTTCTTATTCCCCAAATCACTCACTAACATCCCCTTGAGGACCTTGGGATCTGCCCAACCAGTCCTGTTACCACTTCATTTTTGTAAAATACTAAGTCAAGCTTTGACTTTCTTCAGTGAAAAGAAGCCACATTTCTTGTGTAAAAATCATTTCTCCACAGTCCATTCACTTCCTAAGTCTATGTTTCAGTTCACAAACATAGCCCCCTACACTTCACCTGACAAAATCATATTAACTTCTAACATTATTATGTAAATCCCTATCTATTTCCCCTTCCCCTTACTAAAAAGCACTAAATAGCTCCCCTATGTACATACCCCCATCCCCTGGCGCTATAGCCCTATAACATCAGTTTGGGGAAATGTTGAGTCCATTTGGGGCTTAGCATTAGCCTTTCCACATCTTAAACCAGGAGTTAGCTTAACCTCTAGTTAAACTAATAACCATTCCCTTCCCCTCTCTTACCCACAAACCCAAAGTTTTGACCCCCCCGCCATATAAATATTAATTTAATATTCACGTGGGCCCCCGCACATAAACTTGCCGCCACCTCCGCACTCCGTCAGCCCTCCGATCTGCCCGCCCAGATCCGACGGCCCTCGGCGATTTCGGAGCCGCCCTGACAATCGACGGTTATCCTCCGATAGCCTGGTGGTTTTGCCGCCGTACAGAAGACAGGTGTCCGCCCTTGATTGCATCGGAGCTCCTTAGACATTTACCACCCTCGTACAGAAGGCGGTCCGATGAAACCACAAACTGCCTTCTGTCTATCCGCCCTTGACGTCAGCGCCACGTCACCTCTACGTCAACCCGCCACTGCTACGTGTCACTGCCACCGTATCACCCTGCTGTACTGCCACATCACTACCGTACCGGGACCCACCGCTGACGTCATCACCAAAAAAGGGCGCGAAGCACGAAAATCACAGCGAAGGATGCTCAGAATGAAAAACCGAGGCAGTTTTTGATGTGCGATTAGCGCTTAGGCTAAGAAAAAATGATCAAAATGAAAGGCTGCCTATTGCTCAGCTACCAGCAGGCCCGAAAATTCGCAATTTGACAGGATTTCTTCATGTAGGTTCAGAAAAAGGGCGATTTGACAATTTCAGGAGTATCAGAGGAAAGATGAAGCCCATATTAAATTGAAGAGTATCAGTGAGGCGGCAAAGAGTATCAGATTGGCAATACCAAAGCAAGTGAACATTAAAAGCCCCCAAGCAAAAGTCAAAGAAAACGGTGAAGCCATTTAAGGCTCTCAGATCACAGTTAATGCACATCAAAGCTACTCAAGAGCAGGGGATCAAAGCCCAAGGCACAGTTATGGCTAAATGAACAGCACAGAGCCATAAGGACACCATATTAACTCATTTTGATACAGCTGCCTCCAGCGCAGCTCAAAGATATTTTCTTGCATTAATTTTAGGACAAGATTAGGTTAAAGAACTCATTTCCCTCAGACCTGTTTAAGGTCTGCTGTAATAGATATTTTTAGATATTTTCCCTATATAAACCACCCTAATTCATTGTTTAAAGGGTTGGTTGGTTGATATTCCTCATTCTGGACTTGCGCTGTATTTTTTAGAAGCTCTGTAATCAAAGACTGCTGGAATGCTTTGGATGAAGAACTGACTGTTGTGTTATTAATGGTTAAAGAGTGACTGTGGAATTCCTATGCTACTGCATGGCTCAATAAGTTTTCCTACCTCTGTTTACAGTTTTCATATGTTTATGCACCATTGTGTTACCATCTAAATAGCAAGAAAAATGAATAGCTTAGGTTTTGCTTGACTACACCCTATGCTTAGTTCTTCTTATTTCTATATGTTTTCTTCAGAAATAGTTATGAATATTCATACTTAAATGATCATGTTTACCCTGTTTCTGTTGGGTCCCTATAATACTAGCGATTACCCCATTACTATTGTAGTTATACCCCTTATTTATATTGTTGTGCCCCTATTACCCCCATGTTGTTATTTCTGTGCCCCATAGAATCCCTCTATTGTTATTTTTGTGGCTTTATATTATTATTGTTAAGTCGGCTGGATTATATTGTGACTCCTTAGACTCCTATATATAGAAAGGAGGTTTTGTCATTTGTATCATCCAAGAATTGTTCATTTATGTAATGTAAAGGAGGTTGCCCCCTCGAAGAGGCTGAATTCTAAGGCGTTGATCTATCTTTTCTTGAGCTGGTTTCATAACATTTGGTATCAGAGCTTTGGATTCTAGGGTTTCGCTGCTCCAAACAGGTCATCGTGGAATTTTCGCTATAACTTTTTTTTCTGTGATGTTTCAGAAGTCGCAAAAAAAACCCATTTGAGAAGAATCACACTAAACCTTGGGTCCGAATTTAAGATCTTTTCGCGCGATATTTGTGGAGATATGATCTGAGGAAGTTGGTCTTTTTGCAGACTCCTGAATTACATTCAAAACAGGTGACCTGGGGAAAATCGTCATAACTTTCTCTCTGGGGATCGGATTGAAATTTCGTAAGAAGGTATAGAAAGAGGATGGACTGTAGTTTTTTTATGCGTGTTTCAGATCCAAAGGTTGAAACAATGACTCGTGGCACGTCGTACAATATCGCTCTACTGAACTAGTCTAAAAGCAAGTCACTGTGGGAGATTTCACATAACTCTTCCTTGGAGAATCCAATTTGGGTCAGACTTGTGGCATTGGAAAGAGGACGCAGAAGGCTACTACAGGTTGCAATTTTAGAACTAGATGATCTGAAATTACAGAGATACATCAGATTCAATATCAGGCTTCTATAAAGTGAAAAAAGTGTGTAGTTTTTTTTAAATTTTTGTGTAAGCTTGGTTTAACGGAATTCAAAGGGCATAGTAAAGCATTATTATCGGTAACTGATGCCCCGAGGAAAGAAAATGCAAACACCTAGTAAGGAACCTGAAAGCTCTAGCATGACTCATGAAGAAGAGGAAGAAATGCTACATGATATATCAAAATTACAAGAACAAGTGCAACAAATGTCACGCTCACAAAAGCTAACAGAAGCTAAGATAAATGGCGTGGAATCTAAGATAAAGGGCATGGAAGCTAAGATGGATTATTCGAAGACAGATTTGAAGAGAGACATGGCAGATTTGAAGACAGATTTGAAGACAGACATGGCAGATTTGAAGACAGATTTGACAAATTTTCTACAAGAAATACTTACTAATGGTGAAAAGGTAGTAAAGGAAACTCATGATGTGAACAAAAGAAATGTTAATCATGATTCCATAGACTCTAATGTTGGATCGAAGACCCACCATATTCCAAAAATCGATATGAGGAAGTTTGATGGCAAGGATCCCGCCACATGGATATTACAGATGGAGCAGTTCTTCGATCTCAATAATGTGCAAAACACACAAAAGGTACGTATGGCAACTGTATATTTGGAACCAAATCAGTTTGTATGGTATCAATGGCTTTTCTCTCGTAAACAATTTATCACTTGGGCAATTTTTACGGAAGAATTGATAGCACATTATGAAGATACAAAAAGCAACACTTTTTTTAGCCAATTGATAAGTCTCAAACAAAAGGGTTCAGTAATGGAGCACATTGAGGAGTTCCAAAAATTGAACATAAGGGTAAAAGATATTCCAGAGGAGCATAGGATTGATGTGTTCATAGGGTCTTTAAAGGATAATATCCAACATGATGTTCGCCTTTGGGAACCTGATTCATTAGAGAAGGCATTCAGGTTAGCAAGAAAAATGGAAAGCAAAATTATGGCAACTAGGAAGCATACCACTCACAACTATAAAGACGGAAGTGTTGTTGCCCCTAGTCTTCCACAACCTATAAGGTTGACACCACAACAATTGGAAGAAAAAAGAGCAAAAGGGCTTTGTTACAGTTGTGATAGCAAATACACTAAAGGTCATAAGTGTGCTGAGAAGAAATTATTCTACATAGATTGTGAAGAGGAAGAAGAAAAGGAGCAAGAAAGGTCAAAAGAAGAAGATATACTCCAGGAACAAAGCCTAGATGAAGAAAAATAAATCCGACCATATCTTGTAATGCATTGGCGGGAATTACCACTCCTCAAACCATCAAGATAGAAGGACAAATCAAGAAGAAAAAGGTAATAGTGTTGATTGATTCAGGAAGCACCCACAATTTTATTCATTGTAGGGTAGCAAAAGAATTGAATTGCTTCCTATATCCAGCACCAGAGTGTCAAGTGATGATTGCAAATGGAGGAACAATAAATTGCTCTGGAAAGTGCCATAATATCAAGCTATCCATGGGAGAATATGTATTGACTAGCCCAATGCTTTCCATTCCAATGGGAGGTGCTGATGTTGTACTAGGAGTCCAATGGCTACAATCCTTGGGTACAATAGCTTTTAATTTTCAAGAACTTTTCATCAAATTTTCTATGGAAGGAAAGGAAGTTGAATTAAGGGGTATTGCAGGGAAACCAGGAAAGATAATCAGCTCTAATGGTATGACAAAGCTTCTAAAAAAGGAGCAAAGAGGTGTAATTGCACAATTATGTTCGCTAGATGTTTCCACATCGGAATCATCTATTTCTCCAGATCTCCAAAAAGTCCTGGACAATCATTCCAAGGTATTTGAGACTCCCAAAGGTCTCCCACCTATGCGTGATCATGATCATGCTATTCATCTGATTCCAGGAAGTGTTCCTCCAAACATCAGGCCGTACAGATATCCCTATGTCCAAAAAAGTGAAATTGAACGTATGGTTGCAGAAATGCTAGAGGCTGGTATAATTCAACCAAGTCAAAGTTCTTTCTCTGCTCCAGTAGTATTGGTGCACAAGAAGGATGGATCATGGCGCATGTGTCCGAATTATAGGGAGCTCAACAAGCTCACTATTAAAGATAAGTTCCCCATTCCTGTCATTGATGAATTACTGGATGAATTGCATGGATCAATTTACTTCACCAAGTTGGATCTTCGTTCGGGATATCATCAAATCAGAATGAAGATTGAAGACATTCCGAAAACGGCATTTAGAACTCATGAGGGTCATTATGAATTTTTGGTCATGCCTTTTGGCCTTACCAATGCACCTTCAACATTTCAAGGTTTGATGAATTCAATTTTCAAACCATTCCTTAGAAAATTTGTGTTAGTATTTTTTGATGATATACTAATCTACAACAAGTCTTGGAAGGATCATGTTGAACATGTTGACAGGGTGCTACAACTATTGGAGGAGAAACAATTATATGCAAAAAGATCCAAATGTTTCTTTGGAGTCCAGGAGGTGGAATATTTGGGTCATATTGTATCTCATGAAGGAGTTAAGGTAGACCCTAGCAAAATTAAAGCCATTAAGGAATGGAAAATCCCCACATCCATAAAGCATCTGCGAGGATTTCTTGGGTTGACAGGGTATTATCGCAAGTTTGTTAAGAATTATGGGAGAATAGCAGCACCTCTAACAACATTATTGAAGAAAGATGCATTTTCATGGACTCCGGAAGCAACAAAGGCCTTTGAACATCTTAAAGAGGCAATGTGCCAAGCACCGGTCTTAGCTACACCGGACTTCACAAAAACCTTTATTGTGGAATGTGATGCTTCAGGAAATGGAATTGGTGTTGTTCTAATGCAAGATGAAAGACCCATTGCTTTTGAAAGTCGTCCAATCAAGGGAAAGTTTTTAAGCAAAGCTATTTATGAGAAGGAAATGTTGGCAATACTCCATGCACTTAAGAAATGGCGACCCTACCTAATGGGAAGACACTTCAAGGTAAAAACGGATCATGATAGCCTTAAATACTTTTTAGAACAAAGATTATCCTCTGAAGAGCAACAAAAGTGGGTCACAAAGATGTTGGGTTATGACTTTGAAATCATCTACAAAAAAGGGAAGCAAAATGTGGTGGCAGATGCACTCTCAAGAAAGGATGAGGATGTGGAAGCATTGTTGTGCGCCATTTCTATTATCCAACCAGATTGGATAAACGAAGCAAGGGAGGAATGGAAGAATGATGAAGAAGTGTGGGCACTTATTCGAAAGCTACAACAAGATTCCAGTACATCTGATACATTTAGCTGGAAAAATGATTCGTTATGGTACAAAGATCGCTTATACCTCTGTAAGAATTCCCAGCTAAAACAAAAGATTCTTATGGAATTGCACACTTCTCCCTTAGGAGGGCACTCAGGATTTTTAAAAACTTACCACAGGGTTAAGAAGGAATTTTTTTGGGATGGCCTTAAATCAGATATTCAAAAGTTTGTGGCGGAATGTTTGGTTTGCCAACAAAATAAAGTTGAAACAATTAAGACACCGGGTCTATTACAACCTTTATCCATTCCAAGCCAACGTTGGGAGGAGGTTTCAATGGATTTTATCACAGGTTTACCCAAGTCTGAGGGAAAGAGTGTCATCATGGTGGTAGTTGACAGACTTACCAAGTATGCACACTTTTGTGCATTATCACATCCATTTAAAGCCAGTACAGTTTCTACTGCATTTATGGAAACAATTCAAAAGCTACATGGAAACCCAAAGATTATTGTAAGTGACAGAGATCCCATTTTCACTGGAAATTTTTGGACAGAATTATTTTCTTGTCTTGGTACTCAGTTAGCTCATAGCTCATCTTATCATCCTCAATCTGATGGGAAAACTGAGATAGTAAACAAATGTTTGGAAGGATATCTTCGTTGCTTTGTATCTGATAAACAGACACAATGGGTCAAATGGTTGCCTCTGGCTGAATGGTGGTATAACACTTCCTTCCATACAGCAACAAAAATGACCCCATTTATGGCACTTTATGGGTATCAACCACCATCCATCACATCATATTTAAGAGAAAATTCTAAGGTTCAGGCAGTGGAACATCACATCGAACATCAACAACAAGTCCTCCAACTCTTAAAGGATAACCTCGTGTTGGCACAAAATAGAATGAAACAACAGGCAGATCAACATCGCAGTGAAAGAAGTTTTGATGTAGGTGATTGGGTATTCCTACGGCTACAACCATATAAGCAAATGTCCCTAAAGCAAGCTAAGAAGGATAATAAATTATCACCAAAGTATTATGGTCCGTACAAGGTGTTGCAAAAGATTGGTACTATGGCATACAAATTGGAGCTTCCTGCAGCTTCTCGATTGCACCCAGTTTTCCATGTTTCATGTTTAAAGAAGGTTATAGGCGACAAGCTCCCAAGTCAAACAATATTGCCAGAACTTGACGAGGAAGGAAAAATTATATTGGAACCAGAAGCAGTCACAGAAACAAGAACTCGACAGCTACGAAATCGATCAATTTCAGAGTATCTTATCAAGTGGAAGAACTTATCCGCTGAAGATTCCACATGGGAGGATGAGAATTTTATGCAGAAGTATCCAGAACTACTCAAGCGTTGAGGACAACACTTTTTTGAAGGAGAGGGGCATGTTGGGTCCCTATAATACTAGTGATTACCCCATTACTATTGTAGTTATACCCCTTATTTATATTGTTGTGCCCCTATTACCCCCATGTTGTTATTTCTGTGCCCCATAGAATCCCTCTATTGTTATTTTTGTGGCTTTATATTATTATTGTTAGGTCGGCTGGATTATATTGTGACTCCTTAGACTCCTATATATAGAAAGGAGGTTTTTTCATTTGTATCATCCAAGAATTGTTCATTTATGTAATGTAAAGGAGGTTGCCCCCTCGAAGAGGCTGAATTCTAAGGCGTTGATCTATCTTTTCTATCTTTTCTTGAGCTGGTTTCATAAAAGTTTCTTTCACATATGACTGTTTGTTAGGAATTCTTGACTACTCCTAGACAAAATTTCATCCACCTTCCCTCTCTGTTAACTAATGAAAGATTCTTAGTTGCCTTTCATCTCTGACCTTCATTCCATCTTTATTCCAGCCTGATATTGTTCTATGTGTAGCTATCCTGCTCTATATTCCTCTTGTGACCAAGAAAACACAACAACAAGCCCTAATCCATGACTCCATGCCCAATGGTTTGAACTTCTCACACTATGCATCCCAACTCTGCTTGAAAACATCTCCTTCCCACCAAAATCAAATCAAAACCCTTGTACACCATAACTAGCCTAAAATCAACCCAAAACAAAGTTAAATAATAAAGAGAGAGCCCTCTCTGACTACAGGTAGGCTAGGACCTGCAGCCCAAAGATTGGTTTGTGGTTACCTTGGCTGTATCCCTTAAGGAGCCAAGGGACAACCTGAGTGATAACATCATTGGCGACTCAACTGGGGAACTTATACAGAAAATTCCAAAAAAAAAAAAAAACAAACTAGAAGCTGGCTCCAAAGAGGAAAACTCGTTATACCAGGTCAAACCTAGACCCAAATCCACCAGCTGTTTTTGAAAATCCCAATTTAATCTCTAGAAACCTTAGCAAACAAAAACAAGAAGAGCTTGTTGATTCTAGTCCTGAAACAATTCAGCCAAGCTGTTTTCCAACCCCTGTTAAAGTTTTGTTTCGTTCAACCCCTACTTCCCCTTGTTCATCATCCACCTCTCCAAGCACCTTTTCTAGACCTCCATTCACTGCGCATACTACCACTACCACCACTGTTATTTCATCTCTTCCAGCTGTTCCAGTCGTTCCACTTATCCCTGTAAATATGGCTAACAGATATGCACCTTTACAGTTACCTGCAAATCCAGGGGCTATGCCTCAGGATTATCAAACCAAAATCACATATTTTGATGGTACTGGTTCTGGCACAGCCCTACAACATAACAAGAAAATGCAGGACTATTTTGAGAGTTATGAAATAGATGATGATAGTGTAAGAATGAAGATTTTTGTCCAAAGTTTAACAGGAGATGTAAGGCCCTGGTTTAGAGCACTTGCTGCAAATTCCATAGCTGACCCAGAGGCCCTTTACCAAACATTTCTTAACAGATGGGAGAAAAAGAAGGACCCTCTGCACATATTATCCGAGTATGACACTATCAAAAGAGGCCCTCAAGAAGCTGTCTTAGACTATTGTGCCAGGTTTAACAATGTTTATAACACTATTTCACAAAACCTTAGACCTCCACCTGATCTTGCTTTATACAAATTCCCTGATGGATTTGATTCAGATATGACTTATCAGTTAAGAGAAAGAGCCCCTCAAACCTTAGCAGACATGCAAAATGTAGCTGTTAGTGTGGAGGCAAATCTGATTACCAAGCGAAATAGAGCAAGAGCTGAGAGAAGAACCACTTTCAAAGATGAACCTTTAGCCTTTGAGCAAAAATTGGACACAATCATCAAAGGTATGGACAGCTTTGAAAATAGAATGGGAACTATTGAAAGAAAAGCCTCATGGGAAGGACAACAAAACAATCCTATCAGAAATCCAAACTTTAGAAAAAATCAGAACCCAAACATTGGAAGGGCAAGTCCTGACCATGATATAAGGCCTCCTTTTAATGAAAACTATGCTGAAGCATCCACATCTAGTGAGCAGACAGAAGACACTCACATAAACTTGATGGGTTTGAAAAGTGAACAACAAGTATTCCTAACCCAAGAAGACCTAGATGACCATGATATAAAGCAATTTTATACCAAGTCTGGAGAGTCCTTTGACTTCAAACAAGGCTATGATTCAGCTGTCTATGAAGTCCATAAACAATACAAATTGAGAACAAGAGCCATTGATGTGTTTGATCCCATCAAGCCAAAGGATGCCAAGCAAGCTAAGAAAGTAAAAGACAAGGCCGCTATCACAGAACCTGCTGATAAAACAAACCCAAAATTAAAAGAAGTGATCATAGAGGATGTATCTGACATACAACCCTCTAATAACCAGCCTTTTGACAATGTAAAGAGCACTCCTCAAAGCCTTCCCAAAAAAAAGCAATCTCATGAAATCACTGATAACCAAGAGAAGATCACTGAAGATACAATTGAAAAGGGAAAATCTGCCAGTCACAATACTAAAACACAGTCAGAAAAACCTTTTGATTTAGAAGCAGAAATTGGTAAATTAAAGATATCTATTCCTCTCTCTGAGCTTGCCAAACATGATGTGTATAGACAGCAAATCAAAAGATCACTGCAAACGCCAGAGAACATGGATGATGTTAATGTCTTAGATAATCAACCTGAATTAATTTTTGGTCCTGAAGTCAATGGTAAATCAGGACATGGAGCTGTTCTACCCTTTTATGTCAGTTTGCACATTCATGATAAAGTGTTGTACAATGCTATGTTTGATTCAGGTGCTTCACACAATCTGATGCCCAAAGCTGTAATGGAGAAGCTAAACCTTGATATCACTAGACCCTACAAAGATTTATTCTCATTTGATTCTAGTCAAGTTGAGTATTTAGGCTTAATCAAAGACCTTTGTGTGTCTTTAGTCCAATTTCCCAACAAAACGATCCTAATGGACGTGGTGGTTGCTGACATTCCACCAAAGTATGGCATGCTCTTATCAAGATCTTGGGGAGCAAAACTCCAAGGATCTCTCCAATTAGACCTCTCTTATGCCACTATTTCAGTCTTTGGGCAACCAAAGAGACTGTATAGAGAAACACTGATGAAGTATGTGGTAAGTAGTGAGGAAAAACCCCAAAAATTTCCCATTTACTCAATCCATTCTGATATGGATTCCTTTATATTGTTCAATGATGATAGTTGCCCTCTCACTGATGAGAAGCCTTTGCCTTTAGAACAAGAAACATGCATCAATCAAGAGTCGGTTGCCCATACCTGTGAAACTGTTAAAACAATTAGTGCAACCAGCATACAAGAAGAACCACATGAAGCACAAAACCTAGGTCCGCCCAATCCTAAAAAGACTGAAACTCTTAATACTAACCACAAGCAAGAAATCACATGGTATTTAGAGTTTGATGGTTCTGTTAATAAGCTAGGAGCAGGGGCAGGAATCTGGATTCACAATACACATAACAACCATGCAGAGGGTCATGCTTACAGACTAAACTTCAAATGCACAAACAACATGGCAAAGCATGAGGCTCTCTTTTTAGGCCTTAAAATGCTCAAAGCTCTAGGAGCTGCTAAAGTGTCCATTCTAGGTGACTCCGATTTAATCATTCAACATATAAAAGGTAAATTTGTTACTAAAGACAATAGGCTAAGAGCTTATAGGTCTGCTGCCACAGAAATACTAAATTCCTTCACCGAATCCAAGCTTGCTAAGATTTCTAGAAACCATAACATGCATGCTCATAGTCTAGCTACTTTTGCTAGCACTTGCAAGCTACCCTTTAAGCCCAATTACCACTTTACTGCTGAGATAAAGCACAGGCCTGCTGTCCCTAACAATATCAAAGATTGGAAAGTGTTTGAGAATGATGCTCAAATCAACAATTTTCTTACCTTACAGTAAGAATTCTCAAGCTCAAACATTGATGAAGATGCCATGGATGACTCACAACAGCAAATGAGCCAAAATGAGCAAACTATAACAGTTGAAGCAGCGAATCAAATGCTGCACCCAACCATTTTTGATGAGAAAAACATGTAAGAGCTGAAGCAAATGCATTTAGATGAAATAGCTGAAGCAAAGGCTGAAGTCATTGATTTAAAGGACAACTTTTTACCTGCTGGCCTCACTCCATTAGAAGATAAATTTGATTCAAACGATATCCCCAAAAATCCAAAGATGCAGCCCTTAAACGCTGTTGTGGAAGACTGTAATATTGGGACAACTGAGAAGCCCAAAATGATTAAACTATTCAAGTCCTTACCTCCTGATCAAAAACCAAAGTATGTTGATTTATTTAAAGATTTTCAAGATGTATTTTCCTGGAGTTATGAGGACCTTAAGTCCTATGACACCTCTGTTATTCAACATACCATTCCCTTAAAGCCAAATCAAAAGCCCTTCAAATAGAAACTAAGGAGGATCAATCCTGTGCTTCTCCCTTTGATCGGGAAAGAAGTGAAAAGAATGTTTGAGGCTGGTATCATAGCACCCATTAGATTTTCAGAATGGGTATCCAATCTTGTTCCCACAAGGAAGAAAACAGGGGAGATCAGACTATGTGTGGACTTGAGAAATCTGAACCAAGTCTCCCTTAAAGATCACTACCCACTGCCAAAAATGGACCACATTCTACAAAGAGTAGTGGGGTCTTCAGGAATTTCTTTGCTAGATGGCTTTTCAGGTTTTAATCAAATACTTGTTCACCTGGATGACCAAGACAAGACAACCTTTACAACACCGTGAGGAACATTTAAATATGTGAAAATGCCCTTTGGACTAAAGAATGCAGGTGCCACCTTTCAAAGGGCCATGGACATTGCATTTGCCAAGGAAATCCATGATTTCCTAGTGGTTTACCTTGATGACCTTACTCCTTTCTCAAAATCTGATCAAGAGCACCTAAAACATTTGAGGCAAGTGTTACTAACATGTAGGAAATATGGCATTTCCTTGAACCCCAAGAAGTCTTTATTTGGCCTAGAAGAAGGAAAATTGCTAGGCCGTATCATTTCAAAAGATGGGATTAGAATTGATCCTGAAAGATTTCAAGCCATCCTTCAAATCCCTTATCCAAGAAACATCAAAGAGTTGCAAGCATTCCTAGGAAAGATCAATTTCCTAAGGAGATTTATCCCAAACTTGGCCGAGCTGATAAGAATGCTAAATAAAATGTTAAAGAAGGATTCCAAGGTAAAATGGACTTTAGAGGCCAAGCAAGCCTTTGAGGGGATAAAATCTGCCCTAACACAAGCCCCAGTCCTCACAAGTCCTCAATTTGATAAAGATTTCATTATTTTTTCATTTGCATCTGAACACACCATTGTCGCTGTCCTTTTGCAGAAAGATGATCAGGGAAATGAAAAGCCAATTGCATTTTTCAGCCGAGCCCTTAGAGATGCACCCTTGAAGTACCAAATTATGGAGAAGCAAGCATATGCCCTTGTTAAAGCAATCAAAGATTTCAGAATTTACATTTTATATTCACATGTGATTGCTTATGTACCAAATGTTGTTGTAAAAGATATATTAACTCAAGAGGGCATAGAAGGCAAAAGAGGCAAGTGGATTGCCAATATCCTTGAGTATGACATTGAGATAAAACCCACCAAGCTGATAAAGGGACAAGGTTTAGCCAAATTGATGTCCGAAACCAATTTTCAAGCCTTAGACATTAATAAACTAGACAATGAACAGGAGCTGGCGACTCCACAGATCAGTCAGACTTTTTTTGCAATCCCCATGGTATGCTGATATATGTTTTATATTGTTAAACCTGTGTGCTCCTCCAGGGTTGTCCAAAACCAAAAAGAGATTTTTAAAGATGAAAGCATCAAAGTTTTGTGTCTTAGATAATGCCCTGTTTTGGAAAAATCATGAAGGAATATTGCTGAATTGTCTAACTATGAATGAAACTAACAGTGTCATGAAAGAATTCCATGCAGGAGACTGTGGAGGGAACTTATATTGGAAGTCCACTGCTGATAAGATACTAAGGGCTGGTTTCTATTGGCCCTCTTTGTTTGTTGATGTAAGAAAGTTTGCTGTTTCATGCCACAAATGCCAAATCTTTGAAGGAAAAAAGAAAGCTCCTGCCCTTGCCCCTTAAGCCCATTTCAACCGAGAAGCCTTTTCAACAATGGGGTCTTGACTTCATTGGAGAAATCCATCCATCCTCTTCTGGCCAACATAAGTGGATTCTAACAGCCACAGATTACTTTACCAAGTGGATTGAAACCAACATTTTGTCCAGATTTGGATGTCCTGAGAAGATCATTACAGATAACGCTGCTGCCTTCAAATCCAAGAAAATGATCAGTTTTTGCCACAAATTCCACATTACCTTAGGTCACACCACAACCTATTATCCTCAAGGTAATGGCTTGGCCGAATCATCCAACAAGAGTCTGATTAACATCATTAAGAAAGTCTTGGAGGAGAACAAGAAGAACTGGCACAAAAAGCTTGTACATGCCCTATGGGCAGACAGATTGTCAACCAAGAGGTCCATAGGGATGAGCCCATATGAGTTAGTCTATGGCATGGAGGCAAAGTTCCCCTGTTCTTTGGGAATCCCTGTTATCAAATTGCTGCAAGAGATGCAGGCAGAGCCAAATGATATCCAAAGAAGAATAAACCAAACCATCCATTTGCAGCAAACAAGAGAGAAAGTGTATGACAGAGCTCAGATTTTACAAGAGAAGCTCAAGAAAATGTTTGACAAAAGAACCAAGGGTGAAGATTTCTACTTAGGCAACAAAGTCTTAAGATGGGATTCAAGAAGAGAGGACAAAGGAAAGCATGGCAAATTTGATTTCCTGTGGAAAGGCCCCCTTATTATTTCTGTTGTTCAAGGTAACAACACATATTTTCTGAAGAGTTTGGATGGCAGCACAGCTGAAGAAGGCCCTGTCAATGGCCGAATGCTAAAGCACTATCATGATCCCTTTTGTTGAACGCAACACAACACTGTATACTATCTGTACATTAATATTTGTATTTTCAACACCTTTTCTTATAGCAGGCCAATAAGAGGGAACAATGTAGCAAATTTTGAAGGAAAGACCAAAGAAAGCTCTATTTCAGATCTTTGTTTTTGAAATAAACCCAAAGAAGTGCTCAGGCAGATTTCAATATGTTTACAAGCACCCAAAAGGCAAGAAGTAGAGTTGTAATCTTTCTGCAATTCAGCTCAGAAAGATACTGCATATCAGCTTATAAGAATTCAGTGAAAGGCATTGAGAAGAAGGAGAATTTCAGTTTACAGCAACAATTGAAGATCAAGGCATTCTAACTTGCTGTTCTTGGCTTTTCATCCTGAAAAACCATCCCCAAGTGGAGCCACTGTTAGCCTCCTATTGCAATAGGTTTCATATTTCATGATTGACTATTTTACATGCCAAATATGTCATCTTTCCATGCTGCAAGGTTCCATATTTCCAAGAAGTTCCATTTTGAAGAATCATACCATTTTTGAAGAGTTTTACAGATAAGGGAAAGCCAAACAACTTAATCTTGGCTTCCCTAGGTTTAAATTGCTTGTTTTAGAAGATAGAGAATGAATATTTGTCCAAACAGCTTAACCTTGGCAGATCAGTAGCTAGGTAGAGAAATGAAGGAGCCCAACTGCTTAATCTGGGCCCTTGGAAGATATAAGGGTACATTTAGATAGGAGGGCAGTCAAAAGAAAAAAAGATAATCAGGGTCTGCAAGTCCAAGTGCACCCATGCAAAAGAAGAAAAAATGCTAGGTAAGTAGGTTGAGTAACTAGTTTTGTGGTTGCAGAATCAAGCTATGTGATCCATTTCATGTTTTCAAGTGTTATATCTATTCAGATCACAATTATGAGGCAATTTTCCTTTGGAGGAGCTCAAACGAGGCATGTCTAATTCCCCCTTCTTCTTATTCTCCAAATCACTCACTAACATCCCCTTGAGGACCTTGGGATCTGCCCAACTAGTCCTGTTACCACTTCATTTTTTTTAAAATACTAAGTCAAGCTTTGACTTTCTTCAGTGAAAAGAAGCCACATTTCTTGTGTAAAAATCATTTCTCCGCAGTCCATTCACTTCCTAAGCCTAAGTTTCAGTTCACAAACTTAGCCCCCTACACTTCACCTCACAAAATCATATTAACTTCTAACATTATTATGTAAATCCATATCTATTTCCCCTTCCCCTTACTGAAAAGTGCTAAATAGCTCCCCTATGTACATACCCCCATCCCCTAGCGCTATAGCCCTATAACATCAGTTTGGGGAAATGCTGAGTCCATTTGGGGCTTAGCATTAGCCTTTCCGCGTCTTAAACCAGGAGTTAGCTTAACCTCTGGTTAAACTAATAACCATTCCCTTCCCCTCTCTTACCCACAAACCCAAAGTTTTGACCCCCCCACCATATAAATATTAATTTAATATTCACGCGGGCCCCCGCACATAAACCTGCCGCCACCTCCGCACTCCGTCAGCCCTCCGATCTGCCCGCCCAGATCCGACGGCCCTCGGTGATTTCGGAGCCGCCCTGACAATCGATGGTTATCCTCCGATAGCTTGGTGGTTTTGTCGCCATACAGAAGACAGGTGTCTGCCCTTGATTGCATCGGAGCTCCTCAGACATTTACCACCCTCGTACAGAAGGCGGTCCGATGAAACCACAAACCGCCTTCTGTCTATCCGCCCTTGACGTCAGCGCCACGTCACCTCTGCGTCAACCCACCACTGCTACATGTCACTGCCACCGCATCACCCTGCCGTACTGCCACGTCACTGCCATACCGAGACCCATCGCTGACGTCATGTTGATGTCATCACCAAAAAAGGGCGCGAAGCGCGAAAATCACAGCGAAGGATGCCCGTAATGAAAAACCGAGGTAGTTTTTGATGCACGATTAGCGCTTAGGCTAAGAAAAAATGATCAAAATGGAAGGCTGCCTATTGCTCAACTACCAGCAGACCCGAAAATTCGCAATTTGACAGGATTTCTTCATGTAGGTTCAGAAAAAGGGCGATTTGACAATTTCAAGAGTATCAGAGGAAAGACGAAGCCCAACTTAAATTGAAGAGTATCAGTGAAGCGGAAAAGAGTATCAGATTGGCAATACCAAAGCAGGGGAACATTAAAATCCCCCAAGCAAAAGTCAAAGAAAACGGTGAAGCCATTTAAGGCTCTTAGATCACAGTTAATGCACATAAAAGCTACTCAAGAGCAGGGGATCAAAGCCCAAGGCATAGTTATGTCTAAATGAATAGCACAGAGCCATAAGGACATCATATTAACTCATTTTGATATAGCTGCCTCCAGCGCAGCTCAAAGATATTTTCTTGCATTAATTTCAGGACAAGATTAAGTTAAAGAACTCATTTCCCTCAGACCTGTTTAAGGTTTGCTGTAATAGATATTTTTAGATATTTTCCCTATATAAACCACCCTAATGCATTGTTTAAAGGGTTGGTTGGTTGATATTCCTCATTCTGGACTTGCGCTGTATTTTTGAGAAGGTCTGTAATCAAAGACTGCTGGAATGCTTTGGATGAAGAACTGACTGTTGTGTTATTAATGGTCAAAGAGTGATTGTGGAATTCCTGTGCTACTACATGGCTCAATAAGTTTTCCTGCCTCTGTTTACAGTTTTCATATGTTTATGCACCATTGTGTTACCATCTAAATAGCAAGAAAAAAGAATAGCTTAGGTTTTGCTTGAATGCACCCTATGCTCAGTTCTTGTTATTTCTATATGTTTTCTTCAAAAATAGTTATGAATATGCATACTTAAATGATCATGTTTACCTTGTTTCTTTCACATATGACTGTTTTTTAGGAATTCTTGACTTCTCCTAGACAAACTTTCATCCACCTTCCCTCTCTGTTAGCTAATGAAAGATTCTTAGTTGCCTTTCATCTCTGACCTTCATTCCATTTTTATTTCAGCCTGATATTGTTCTATGTGTAGCTATCCTGCTCTATATTCCTCTTGTGACCAAGAAAATGCAACAACAAGCCCTAATCCATGACTCCATGCCCAATGGTTTGAACTTCTCACACTATGCATCCCAACTTTGCTTGAAAACATCTCCTTCCCACCAAAATCAAATCAAAACCCTTGTACACCATAACTATCCTAAAATCAACCCAAAACAAAGTTAAATCATAAAGAGAGAGCCCTCTCTGACTTGAGGTAGGCTAGGACCTGCAGCCCAAATATTGGTTTGTGGTTACCTCGGCCGTATCCCTTAAGGAGCCAAGGGACAACCTGAGTGATAACAGGGTGCACACCCTTCATCTCCTTATAACTCCAGGTGACGACATCTAGGTGTTTTCTCAGTAGGCTACACAGTTCCTTTTCCTGGGAAATGGATAGGGATGGATTGATTTTCAAGGTTCTTTGTGGGTCAAACTCTATATTCTTAACACAGAGAGAAGTGGATTCAGCTGCACAAAGATCAGTTGAGGGGTTGTTTTGGGTTTCTCTTACTATGTCCTCTAATGGTGATACACTGGGAGGTGGATTCTGAATAATATTTTCAATCATATCATCCTCGTCTTGTTGTTTCCCCTCCATGGTGATTTCTAATGCACAAAGTGGTGAAGAATAGACTTCATCCTCATCTTCCTCCTCCAACCAGAGAGGTAGATCATGTTCTAGCAAGGGTTGGGCAGGAGGATATATGATTCACTGCTTGGACATGTGCCCGTTCTTTATGGTCATTGATGAGCCTCATAAATGGGTAATTATATGGGCTCATTTTACCTCCTAACCTAGTCAAATCAGCCATTCTCTTAGTTTATTGTATGATTTTCTAATTATATTTATGCTTATCGAATGAGTTGAGTTAGTTATGATGCCATGTGGTCTAATATGTGTTTAATGTAGATTATTGATGAATTTTGCGGTCAAAGTCAAGGATCCAGTGGAAAAATGCTAGCAATAACTCAAAGTGGACAAATGAGAGGACTTATAGAAGGGAGTCCCCCTCATTTATTACTCCTCACTTCGAATTCCCCTTCATTCAGCTCGGAGTACAAGCAGCCAAGTCATGCATTAGCAGGCAGCTAAGCAAGTGGAGGATGACTGATGACTATCTCGAGTTTTGGGAGCCAAGCCTCCCTAATTTTAAGGAAGCTATTGGTATCTTCATTTATATAAGTAGAGAGGCCTGGGGCCTCACTAGGGTTGGATTTTTGTTGTACTTTTTCTTATGTAAACTCTACTCAACTTCAAGCTTATTATTTTGACAGTTTCATGTGATCTTGTTATTATTTTGGAAATAAAGATGGAATCCTTTTTGAGTTAGCAGTGAGTTACCTCAAAGGGCTGAAGCTCTTGAGTTAGGGCCCAATCCAAGTAGCCAAGCTCCTATTTACTTGTATTTGTAGGTTTTATTTCAGTTGTAGATTAGATTGTTGTTAGATGAATTTCTTTCATGGTTAAGAATAAGTTGTTTTTTATGATTCAGTAGTTTGCTTCCATTTGTGCTTTCTATAGCAGGTCAAGCAGTGGTAAATAAAAGATTCAAAAGGCTAGCAACAATGCCTTGGCCTCTCTTCCTCCCTTTTGGACCATGATTTGAGGCAAAGACCCTCTTGCTGCCTCAAAAACACAGATTTTCCTCATTCATAGGACTTCTAGTGTTTACAACTTTCTAGTTGGTTAATAGTTTAGTTTGCTTTGCTTCAGAACTTCTCCATCATGTTCACTTCTTTATTTACCATAGTCTTCTTCCATGCTTTCCTTTCTTGCAGCAGTTATCAACATTTCCTTTCATAGATCACAGTTTAGATTAGTTTGATGCAAAACTCTGTTTTTCTAGATGCACTTCTTTCAATGCTTGCTTCATCTCATTGGTTGACTATCAGTAGTCTATGTAGTAGATATATTCTAATATAGGGTCAGCTTATCAGCCATCCCATCCTCCATCTGATCCATGCCCTACAGGTCGCCCAATTCTCCCCTCATTTCTGCCCTAGTTTCCTACATTTTCCATAGAATTTCTTCCTCTCTCCTTGAGCAAATACAATAATTTCTTCCTCTGTCCTTGATCAAATCCAATCATCTTTCTCTCTCCTAATGATTCTTGGTAGACCCTAGCTGCCCTAACACTTTATTCCAACCTTCATTCATCTTTTCCACCCATTCTCACACCCTCAAAACAGCCAAAACTGCTCTCGACCTCGTCTTGTAGGCCTCCTGTAGAACATTGTTTTTCCTCCTGTAGATTCCCTGTGTCCTCCTGTAGATTTTCCTGTAGGTTTTATTTTGAAGGGTGAGTTTGGGAAAAGCCTCCAGAAGGCCACCTGAGACTTCCTAGGACCCATCCACACCATCCTACATCCTCTCAAGCCCCAAAACTGCCTTTCAACACCACCTATTCGCTGCTACATTCACAAACAATAAATCACATACATGTCAAATTCACATAAAAATACCTAAAAATCCAAAACAATGTTTTTTTCTCATTTACCTCTAGAAATAGCTTAGTTAGATGTTGTTTACTTCTTTGAATAGATAAATGACATTCATTTCATGGTTTTCATAGTGCTTTATGCAAAAGTAGGATTAGTTGGTTAAGTAGGATTTACCTGGTTTGCTTTACATTTCAGTCTTTCTCCTTTCTGTAATTAGAATAACATCCATCTTTCTTTCCTTTCATCACATCTAGAGCTTCTTCTGGAATCCATAGAAGTTGGCTTGAGCTCCTAGTGATCTTGCGCCGGCTGACCAAGTGACAACCTGCAGTAAGAACTAGTACTTGTGCATACAGCACCATCGCTTCCAAGTTTGTTACGAACTACCGGGTTGATAAGAGTAAAGAAGGCAGCCCAGGAGTTGCAGCATTATTGCTGCAATACTGGTGCTCACCATATTTTTGGCATCATTTCTGGGGAAGCATTAGAGTATTCTGTGATTATTGCTTTCTTCTATTTTTTTATTGCAACATTCTACTAATAGTTTATTTCAGCAAAAGTAGACTAGTCCTTTCTTTTCCTTCAGTTCTACATTTCCTTGCTTTCCTTTTCAATTCTGCAAATTTCATTTCAGCAAGAGTAGAATAGTCATTTCCTTTCCTTTCAAGTTCTGCATTTCCTTGCTTTCCTTTTCAATTCTGCAAATTTCATTTCAACAAGTTCATTTCAGTTAGTTTCAATTTGTTTTGTTCAATCAATTTTAGTTTTGCAATTACTATTAGTGTGGGGAAAAGAAACAAAAACCAACCAAAAAGATTTCCTTTCATGCCTCATAGGAATAGAGATAATTTAGGAAAAATTTTGCCCAACACCCCACTACTTCACACAGCCAACCTTCTCTCTTCTTCGGTGGTTGTGATCAAGAAGAACCCTTAGGTGAACAACCAGACATATTTGAAGAACCTATAGGGGAAGAAGAAGAAGAAAACATTCCTTTGGAGCCAATGGCTGAACACATAAATGCTAGGGGGAATGGAGAAAGAATAGAGGATACCTTTCCCATTCGGGAGACCAATGGGGACACCAAAATGGAGAATATAAGCCCTTCCGCCCTACCTCATTTCCATGGCCTGTCTGCAGAATATTTTGACACCTTTTTGTTTGAGTTTGTTGTTATCTATCAAACCTCTGACTATGTGGAAGATGAGAAAAAGTTGAAACAGTTTCCTTCTACTCTCAAGGATACAGCCTTGCGCTAGTTCATGGGATTACCTGGCAATAACATCACAACTTGGGGTCAGATGTAGCAATCCTTTAACAACAAGTATCGATAATATTGTAGGTCAAAATATACTAAAGAAGAAATATTTCGAATGACCATAGGAAGTGATGAGTCCTTGGACGACTATGAAGAGAGGTTCCAGCTTAGTTACAAAAGGATCGGGTGTACACTTGACCCTGAGTCTCTGAAGCTGGTCTTTCTCAGGGGAATTCGAGAAGACCTTTTAGACACCCTCCATCTACTAGCCAGGGGAAACATCTACCAACTATCCTATGAGGACATAAAGACTGTTTTTAGAAACCATTCTAGAGTAGCCAGAAAAAAAGGTAGGGGGAGTCAACCCATAGCCAGTACCTCTTCCTCTAGCTCATCCATTAAAGGGGAAATTGGAAACATGATGGAAGACTTCAAGAGTGAGATGCTGTAGACTCTTACCATGCAAATGGATACCTTACATATCAAAACGAAACAAGAGGAAGTAGAGAGGACTTTGGCCAATTTTTTCCCTAGATGCACCAGGAGGCATCCTAGGAATGAATGCTCATTGAACTCTATAGAATTTTTTTCAGTCTGTGAAGAAAATCATTCTATGGACAAGTGTCCTTCCTTACTAGGACTTAAAACTATATATCAAGGGGCTGAGGGAGTCACTGAACAGCTCTATTACATAAACTAAAGGAGGTCGAATGGACCTAGACCATATTAGCAGGGGATGCAAGGGACATCTCAGGCATACTACAACCCCAACCAAGTCACTTCCATACATTCTTGGGGCCCCCTTGCTCATCCTTCCTGGCTGACACCTCCTCCTTGGTCCTTCACATCTCCATATCATGCCCAACTAGCCACCCATTCGATTCAATCCTATGCTTAGCCATAGCCTCAGTGGAATGCATCTCATCAAGGGTGGAGGCCCCAATACAACTCTCCTCTCGCTCTTTTGCCTCCACCACCTGACCAACCACAACCGTTACCTCCTGCTCCACCAAAGCAACCCTAGATGCCTACCCAGCCAAATCCAAACCTGAACAATAGACAGGCTCAGCAGGTGTATAGTGGGGAACCATCATGCCTGACTTATGCTATGGAGATCTAGGAAATTAACTTGCAATCTGGGAAAGTTCTCCCAAATAGCCAGCCTCCACCCAGGGAGGTTGAGGAAGATAAAGAGGAAAGTGAACCTAAAGTAATTCCACCCTTTCTTGAGAGACTATCCACAACAATCCAGCCTACCCTAGAAGAAACTGAACTCCTGAGAGAATTGAAACATTTATGTGTGAAGATACCACTTCTTCAAGCCATAAATGATGTGCCTATCTACAATAGGTTGATCAAAGAGAAGTGCTTTAGGCATCCAAGAAGGTGCAAGAGAGATGACCCAACCATCAATGTCATAGGGCAACTGTCCGACCTGATGTTAGGGCAAGTAATCTGTCCAAAATATTTGGACCCTGGAAGCCCAGTAGTTGATGTCCACATCAATGGCGCCAGGATACCACACACCTTGATTGATCTGGGAGCTTCCATTAATGTGATGACAACGGACACAATGCTCAAACTCAACCTCCAAGGCTCCTTCAAGAAGACCACAACCATGCTATAGTTTGCAAACCACTCCACCGTGCCCCCTAAGGGGATTGTGGAAGAAGTGATGGTCTCCATTGATTCTTGGGAGTACCCTTCTGATTTCTTAGTTCTCTAGCCAAAGGCAAAGCTCACTAGGTATCCTCTCATTCTGGGAAGACCCTAGTTGGCTATTGTCGATGCCTACATCCACTGTTGAGCTAGGAACATGACCATAATGAACGAGCATATGTCCAAGCATTTAATCCTATATCCTCTTGCCCAACCCTTGCTAGAACATGATTGACCTCTTTGGTTGGAGGAGGAAGATGAGGATGAAATCTATTCTGCACTGCTTTGTGCATTAGGAATCGCCATGGGGGCGAAACAACAAGATGAGGTTGATATGATTGAAAATCTTATTCATAATCCACCTCCCAGTGTATCACCATTAGAGGACATAGTAAGAGAAACCCAGAGAAACCCCTCAACTGATCTATGTGCAACCAAATCCACCTCTATCCATGTTAAGAATATAGAGTTCAGCCCAAAAAGAACCTTGAAAATTAATCCATCCCTATCCACTTCCCAGGAGAAGGAACTCTGTAGCTTGCTAAGAAAACACTTAGATGACTTTGCCTAGAGTTATAAGGAGATGAATGGAGTGCACCCTTTAGTATGTACTCATCATATATACATAAAGGGGGATTGCAAGTTAGTCAGGCAGCCTCAAAGGAGGATGAATCCAGCACCTAAAGATATTTTTAAGGAGGAACTACAGAAATTGCTTAATGCAAGATTCATTTATACCATCTTTGACAGTGAATGGGTCTCTCCTTTGGTGCTCGTGCCAAAGAAAAATGGTAAGTGGAGAATCTGTGTTGACTATCGGGAATTGAACAAAGCCACTAAAAATGACCATTTTCCTTTACCTTTCATAGATCAAGTGTTAGACGGTCTGGCAGGGAAAAAGTTTTTCTATTTCCTAGATGGGTTTAGGGGGTACAATCAGATTCAGATCAGCCCGGAAGACCAAGATAAGGCCACTTTCACTTGCCCTTGGGGTACCTTTGCATACCAGTCTTTCCTTTTGGTTTGTGTAACGCTCCCGCCACTTTCCAAAGAGCGGTATTGAGTATATTCTCTGAATCAGTTCACGATGCAATAGAGATATACATGGATGAATTTACTCCTTGTGGGTCTGACTTTCAAGAAGCCTTATCTAATCTAGGAAAAGTTCTAGACAAATGTATTGAAATGAACCTGTCCCTCAGTTTGGAAAAATGTGAATTTTTTATGACTGAAGGGACCGTGCTAGATCATGCAATATCTCAACAAGGATTGCAGGTGGACCCCAACAAAATTTCCATCATCCAAAGGGTCCCACCTCCTCAAAAGGTGAGAGATGTCAGAAGTTTCCTAGGCTTAGTGGAGTATTACTGAAGATTCTCTAGAGATTTCAGCAAGCTAGCCTTTCCTTTGTTTGGCCTCTTAGATAAGGATGTTGAGTTTATATGTTCGAAAAACTGTTAAGAAGCCATAGATACCTTGAAGAGAAAAGTCGTGACTACCCCAATTCTGAGAGGCCCAAACTGGGCCCTACCTTTCCACATTCACACAGATGCCTCGAACAAAGCAATAGGACTAGCCTTGGGACAAATTGATGAAAAGTTACCTTATGCCATACACTTTATAAGAAAAAACTTGTCAAAGACAGAGTTAAACTATACGGTGACCGAGAAGGAACTCCTAGCTGTCGTGCATTCTTTAAAAAAATTCAAACATTATATCACAGGCTATCAAACTTTTGTGCACACTGATCATGCTACAATTAGATATTTAATGAACAAACCGGATGTGAATGCTCGCATTATTAGATGGTTGCTTTTACTGCAGTAGTTTGATTTGACCATTATTGATAAGCCTGGTAAAGAAAATGTTGTTGCTGACTTTTTGTCTAGAGTAAATTTGCCTGCAAGTGAAGAAGGAATGGTGGATGACCAAATGCCAGATGAACACCTGTTTTCTATCTTAGTACTCTCTCCATGGTTTGCTGATATAGCAAACTACTTGGTTTCAACATAGTTTCCACCACATCTGTCCTCAAAAGAGAAGAGCAAGATAGTGAGGAAAAGCACCCCTTTCACCTAGATTGGGGGAAATCTCTTCAAACTTGGCCCAGATCATATCTTGAGAAGATGTGTCAGGGAGGAGGAAGTCTTTGACATCCTCCTGACCTGTCATGATGGGCCTTGTGGAGGTCATTTTGCAGCAAAAGGAACCACCTTCAAGATATTGCAAGAAGGCTATTATTGGCCCACTCTTCATCAAGAAGTGAGGAGATATACTAGCCAGTGTGATCAGTGCCAGAGGATGGGGAAACCTACTCCAAAGGATGAGATGCCCATGCAACCTCAAGTGACCTTTGAGCCATTTGAGAAGTGGGGCATGGACTTTGTGGGTCCTATCAGCCCTCCTTCAAAGCAGAAGCAATACATCATTGTGTGCACCGATTACTTGACAAAGTGGGCAGAGACAAAATCAATAAAAGCAGCGATAGAGGAAAAAGTAGCTGAATTTTTGAGAGAGAACATATTCTACAAGTTTGGGTATCCAAGAGAATTGGTCACAGATCAAGGTAGTCAGTTTACTTCCAATCTGATTGAATACCTACTCACACATCATAGAATCAAGCACAGGACTTCAACCCCTTATCATCCACAAGCCAATGGGCAGGTGGAGGTCACTAACAGAGCATTGGAAGGGATCCTGACAAAGGTAGTGAGCAGCGGCAGAAAAGACTGGGCATACAAATTAGTTGAGGCCACTTGGGCCTGCAATACAACATGGAAGACCACTATAGGGTTGACACCCTATGAGTTGGTCTATGGGAAGAAGGCTTTGTTGTCAATAGAATTTGAATTCAATACCTTGAGGATGGCAACTCAACTAGACATACACCTCAGCCATGCACATAAAGAAAGATTACTTCGGCTTAATGGATTGGATGAACACAGAATGCAGGCCCTTCTCCATACAGAGGTAGTTCAGCTTCAAAGAAAGATATGGCATGACAAAAACATCAAGGATAATCAATTCCAAGAGGGAGATTGGGCACTACTCTATGATTCAAGATACAAAGATTTCAAGGGCAAGCTAAGTACAAGATGGCTGGTGTTGTCACTCAGGTTGTCCTTAAAGCTCCTTAAAGGATACGGCCGAGGTAACCACAAACCAATCTTTGGACTGCAGGTCCTAGCCTACCTGCAATCAGAGAGGGCTCTCTCTTTGTAATTTAGCTTTGTTTTGGGTTGATTTTAGGCTAGTTATGATTTTCTTGGGTTTTGTTTTGATTTTGGTGGGATGGAGGATTCTTTCAAACAGAGTTGGGATGCATAGTGTGAGAAGTTCAAACCATTGGGCATGGAGTCGTGGATTAGGCTTGCTGTTGCGTTTTCTTGGTCACAAGAGGAATATAGAGCAGGATAGCTACACATAAAATAATATCTAGCTAGAATAAAGATGGAACGAAGGTTAGTGAATGAAAGGCAACTAAGTAGCTCTCATTATGCTAACAGAGGGAAGGTGAATGAACATTTATATAGGAGCAATCAAGGATTCCTAAACAACATTCATATATGAAGGAACTAGTGTAAATATGAGCAAATCAGTATTCATATTTAGGACTAATTCAGAGGAAAACATAGATAAATCACAGAAATTGAGAACAGAATACAACTAAGTGAGCTCTGAACTATTCTTTCTTTCTGCTATTTAGATAGTGAAACCATGATGGCATAAAACATATAAACTATAAATAGAGATAAGAAACACTTATTGGGCTATGTAGAAGCATTAGGATTCCATAGTCACTCTTCAGACATTAAAACACAACAGTCAGTTCATCTCCCAAACATTCCAGCGATCTTTGATTATAGAGACTCTCAGAAAATACAATGCAAGTATAGAGGAAGTTATCGACCAACCAACCCTTAAAACAGTGCAGAGGGTGGTTTAAATAGAAAATATTTACAAACATCCCTTGAACAGGTGTCAAGGGAGAAAATATCTGAAAATATCTATCAAAACAGATTTAAAAGAGATCTGTGCAATAATTGCTTCTAATGCCAAGTTGTGCTGGAAATAAATGCAATAAAATATCTAAAACAGGTGTTCACAAGGGAGCAGCCTCATCAAAATGGCTCTTTAGGGCTGCGCATGGTCCTGCAGCTTCAAAAATGGACTAAAAGAGTTCCTTGAGCCACCCGCTATCCTCTGTGTGATAACTGCGCATTTACGGAAGCAACGCTGCTCCAAAATATGACTGGGTTCATTGTGCTTGCTAATATCTGCTTTGAAAAACCTTTACTTGTGCCTTCAAGTGGTCCTGCTGCCTTAAATGGCAAAAATTGAGAGTTGGTGAGCCATTACAGCTCAATGATGCTTTGCTATAACTACTGGGGCCTTTCTGCCTTCATCTACTTTGAACCGCAATACTGATACTGTCTGTCGCTTTCCCGATACCCTTTGACATGCACTTGAGCCTTCTCTTTCCTCTGATACACTTTACGCTGTCAAATCGCCCCTTTTCTGCCTTTTAATGCAAAATTAACTGCTGCAAAGGTTCCCCGTGGCTATTGGAATGCTATCGGCGCTGGCCGATCAAAAATGGTACTAAAAATGATGAACAACTGCTAACTGGCGGAAGACTGGATGCTGGAGGCACGCCGAGGCCAAAATCCTGCAATTTGGAGCTATTTCGGGCCTGGAGCGATCAAATATGGACTAAAGAATGCCATGTTTCTTTTGGAGGTGGGGCGGGCACGGGCACCGAAATGTTTAAAAGAAAATGGCCCTTTTCCCTTTTATAAGGCAAAAAATGCTTTAAACGTGAAAATCCATTAAAATTGGGGCGGGAGCGATTACTGTTCATAAGATTGAATGCTGCCCGTTGGATCCGGCGCGGGCCAATCCAACGGCTGGCGCTAAATCGCATCGGGGCGGACCATTGGTCCCAACACATAAAACCTCTGAAAATGCTGTGGACCCGAAATGCTTATAGGCTCTTTCTTTATGGAGATCGGGTCCGACCCATTGGAGCTTTCATATCGGCGGATTTGGTAAAAATGGGTGAGTGGTCCCGATATACTATATGCTGCACTTTATTACTTTTCAGCTCCGCTGGTCGGAGCCATATAGGAGTGATGCGATTAAATATGGGCCGTTGATCTCTGGGCCTGAATGGGCGGCTGAGATTAACTCGGCAATTCGCTATCGGCGGGGTCATGGGGTTGCCACATAGAAACGCCGAAACCCATCGAACCCGATAAGTTATACAGGCCCTCTTTATTTTATTTCGGGTCCGACCCATCGGCGGAACCCAAATCGGTGGTTTTAACAGTGGAATAGGTCCCCGGACCCGAAAACCGTTAACACTGCATTTGATAACTCATCGGCTCCGCCAAATCGGAGCAGTATATGGGGCGATGCAAAGTGGGGGGCCACGCGACAAGATCTGGGCCGTCAAATCTGGGGCCCGATCCAACGGTCCTGGATCCGTCGGCGGATCGGCAGTCGGAGGGACCGGGGGGCGGCACACATAGAATCGCCGAAATATGGCGGACTCGAAATCCTTTGCAAGCCCTTTATTATTTTTGAAATCGGGTCCGGCCCGGGCTCTTGGCAATGCAACATAGAGTTAACACATTATATTGCCCGACCTCCGACAGTGATATCGCGTCGGAGGGAGGGCACATGTCTTCGGAGGGTTTCCAAATATGCTTGTTATATGCCACTTCCCCCTCCCGATAGCGATATCGCATCGGAGGGGGACCAAATAGATCCTTTTCTCATCGGAGCATGCATTTTATTAAAATGCAAAGGAAAAATGAATTTAGAGGGGTAGCCTTTGGTGTTTCGGATGGATTCTAAGGCATCGGAAGGGGTCCGATGGCCAAAAAGGGAGGATTTTTTCATTTGTAGAAGGTTTTTAATGATTTTTGCATGGTTTTTGGCAACTTTCATGCCTTGGAAGGAGTCCAAAGGCATTTAGGAGGAAAGTGATGTGGTTTTAAGAGGGGTTTAGTGATCAAAGAGGGTTTCATGGCTTCTAAAGGCAAACCAAGGTCAAAGGGGTGATTTTTCAAACATGTGAAGGGAAACTATGCAAAGGAATGAGTCCTTATACATTTGGAAGATGGTTAGAGGGGTTAATGAGGGTTCTTGCTGAGTTTCAGATAAACTTAGCAATTCCCAAGGATGTATATGGTTATTTTTCAACCAAGG
This sequence comes from Pinus tabuliformis, assembly GCA_031772625.1. NCBI lineage: Eukaryota > Viridiplantae > Streptophyta > Pinopsida > Pinales > Pinaceae > Pinus > Pinus tabuliformis. The sequence goes on along the minus strand of CM062805.1, from coordinate 400,839,963 downwards.
GGAGGGAATAAGTATATAGGGGAGTTATAGAGATAGTTTTAGTAGGGGAAGGGAAAAGAGATAGGGAGTTACATAATAAAGTTAGTAGTTATTATGATAATGATGAGAAAAAGTGCTAAGAATGAAGTCTTAGGCTATCAATGGGGGAAAATGACTGATAGAAGAAGTGTGAACATTCCTTTAGTGAAGCAGATCTTCACCAAGGCAGATGATATGGAGAATGATGAATCTAAGAGGTATCAAGCAGATCTTGACCTCTTTAGGGGAAGTTAGTGAGTGATTTGGGAAAGAGGGAGAAGGGGAAGTTAGACATGCATTTCTTGAAGTCCTTCAAATGGAAAACTGCCTCAAACTTGTGATATGAATAGATATGACACTTGAAAATATGAAATGGATCACAAGTCATGATTCTGCAACCACAAAGCTACCTACCCGGCCTATTCACCTAGCATTTTCTCTTCTTTTTGGTTTGAGTGCACTGGAACTAGCATACCCAGCTTTTCATTCATTTATTCTTGTTGTCCTCCTATCTAAATCTACACTTATTGCATCCAGGGGCTCAGATTAGGCTATTGAGCACCCTTGTTTCTCTACCTATTTACAGATCTGCCAAGATTAAACAGTTTGGACAGATGTTTATTCTCTATATTCTAAAACAGGAAATTGAAACCTAGGGAGACCAAGATTAAGTTGTTTGGACCTCCCTTAGCTGAAAACTCATGAAAATGGATCAACTTATCAAAAATGGAACACAACAGCGGAATTCAGACTAGCACACTCTCATGGATACTTCTCTGGCCATCTGTAGCAAATATGGAGCGTTGCAGCATGCATAGCACGACATATTCGGCATGTAAAAATGTCGATCATGAAAGATGATTAACCTGCTGCAGCAGGAGGCTAACAGTGGCTCCACTTGGGGATGGCTTTTCCTTGTGACAAGCCAAGAACAGCAGGTCAGAATGCCTTGATCCTCTGTAGTTGCTGTTAATTGAAAATTTCTTCTGTGCTAACTGCTGAATGACTAGAATTTTAACTTCTGAATGCAGCACTCCTCCTTAACTGAAACACTGTGAAAAATAAAGCATCGCCTGCTTTCTTCTGCGTGCTTGATATTGCATACACTTTTGCTTGAGCACTGCCTTGTGAAATAAACACAAAAAGGGAATAAAACTGGAGCTCTTCTTTTCTTGTCTTTGAAAGGGCGCTGAAGTAAGCTGAAAATCCTCCTTTCTTTTTGATACTGTTGGCTTGAAGACTACAAGCTGCAAACAACTTCTCTTTAACATAAATCACTGTGATATGACAGCGCTGCTCTTGCTGTTTTGCTGAGATTACTGCAAAGACAAAGATTAAAAATAGAGGACTTGCATTGGCTGTGTCTTCACAAACTTTGTTGCTGCTCTTCTAACAATCAAACTGTTTATACAAAATAAAAACAAAAGTGCTGATATATACAAATATCAATGTACAAAGAGATATATACAAAGTTGCGTTATGTTCAACAAAAGGGATCATGATAATGCTTCAGCATACGTCCATTTATAGGGCCTTCTTCAGCAGTGCTGCCTCTACAGATTTGAGGAAATATGTGTTATTTCCCCGAACAACAGAAATAACAAATGTTAGATGATCCAAAAATACAAATTTTATCATAGGTTATAAAATTAGAATAAAATAATTATTAATTTATGATATTAAATTAATAATTATTATTCTAGAATGATTAATTAATGGAGACAATTAGAAATTAGTATATTGTTGTAACAAGATATGACTCTCCAAATGTGTCGTATCTTAGGCTCTATTTTAGGAGATTAGTTAGCTAGTTGGTTTGAATAGCATTTAATGTAAATGGACACTTGTTATTTAATAAGTGATCCATAATTAGAGGTAGTTAGGACATGGAGCTTATAAATAGCTCATTGCAAGAGTGTTTGGTTGTTCGGGTGTAAACTCTTGCAAAATCAATTATGTAATTGTTTTTTTCTGATTAATAAAATTACGTGTCTGAGGACACTTCTGCCATTATTGTGGTATCAGAGCTCCAGTAATGTTGCAGTGGATGTGAGGAGGATCTTCCAACTCAACAAAGTCCTGGAAAACTCCATTCAGTTGGCCAGCAAATCATTGGTATGGAAATTGTACAATTTTGTTTAAAAGGAAAATAAATTTGATCATTGATTTTAGATTTTTTAAAATCTAAAATTCATTTTTTTTATTATAAAAACAAAAGTACTGAAGAACAAAATAAATTTGATCATTGATTTTAGATTTTTTAAAATCTAAAATTCATTTTTTTATTATAAAAACAAAATTCATTTTTGAGTTTTTTTTTTTTTTTTTTTTTTTACCATATTGTGCAAAAGCACTATTGTAAAAAGTCAAATTTTGAAAGTTGCCTTGTAAAAATTTGAGAAATTGATTAGAGCCAAGTGCAAAGCTCAGTCAATATTCTCTTGTTTTGATGACTATTCGAGGGTCAAGGCCAAGCCCCGATAGATCGTGTTTTTTGCGTGGTGTGTTGTGCTGACTATCTTGTCCTTTCTGTTCTGCTTCTTGGTGCGTCTCTTCAACGCTAAAAATGTCTAAGTTGATTAATTTATTTTCTGATTCCGACAAACTTGAAGGCACCAAATCTTATAAAATGTGGCACCGTCTCATCGAAATCACACTCATTTACAATGAATTATGGCAGGGAATATGTGATGGAGATGTTAAGCCGAGTAAACCCACAGATGCAGATGCACTGGCAAAATGGGAAATCAAGAATGCTAAAGCCTTAGCTCTTATTAAATCGTCTGTAAATGATGAAATGTATGTACATATAGAAAATGCTTCAGATGCATGGACTGCCTTGAAAACTTTTAAAGACCTCTTTGATACTCAGCCTGAATCAAAGAAGGTTGATCTACAGTTAAAATTGTTGCAACAAAAATTAACTGAAGATGGTGATATTCTTGAATATCTCTCCAGACTTAAGAATATTAGGCAGGAAATTATTAATGCTGGTTTTCCCGCAATTGATGATAGCTTTATGGTCACAATTGTAATTGCTGGGCTTCCTTCTTCCTATACACATTTTTTAGAGACTTTACAAGTAACTGGGAAATTAGAAAAACTAAAGTTTGAGGAACTTTGTGAAATGTTAAGTCAACATGATAAAACTTTTGGGAAGAAGAAGAAAGTTGGTGAAGATGTTTTTCTCACAGAAGCCAGCACTAGTAAGTCATCAACAGATAGTTCTCGAGGAAGAGGCAGATGGAATCAGAATCAAGCAGCACATAATCGAGGTCAAAGCCAAAGCAAAGGCAACAATTTTAACAGAGGAGGAAGAAATAATTTTCAAGGTAGAGGAAACAACCAAGGAAGAGGCAATTTTCAAGGACAAGGATATAATAATCAAGGTAGAGGACAATCTCAAAATAGAGATCAAAGTAGAGGCAGAGAACAATCTTCAGGACGAGGAAGAGACTTAAGTAAAATTGTGTGTCGAAGATGTAACAAAGTTGGCCATTATGCTGAAGATTGTCGAACTTCACTTAATAAAATTCCCAAGTTTCAGCAGCATTCAACACAATTTGCAAATGATCAAGATGAAGATAACTCAGAATATGTTTTTACTTCCTCACCAGCATCACAAATTTCATCCCATCTTAGAAGTGACTATGAAGATGCCTGGATCTTGGATTCCGGGGCAACTCAGCACATGACTTGTCGACGTGATTTTTTCTGGAATTTTCAAGAATGCCAACTTAATTCCATTTTTCTTGCTGACGATACAAAACATACTCCTTATGGAAAAGGAGTAGTAAAAGTTTTTCTCCCTGACATTGGAGAAAAAATGATTTCCAATGTATGGTATGTACCCAGTTTCAAGAAAAATTTGCTCTCTTTAGTCACGATTTGACAAGCAGGACATCAGGTGATTATGGAAGATGGTTTAGTGAAGATTAATTCAGTGAAACAGAACTTGAAAACAGTCATGACAGGTTATGAAGATGGAAAACTGTTATGGATGAAAGGGACAGTTATTCCAAGGCATTCTGATTTTGCAGGGGCAGTGACTACAGGTATTTCACCTATAAGACTATGGCATGTAAGATTTGGACATTTGAATTTTGAGAGTCTTTCTCAATTGCAGAAACAAGGAATGGTTAAAGGACTTCCCACATTCAAAAGGGAAAATGCAAAATGTGAAGCTTGCATTTATGGCAAACAAAATCGAGAAAGTTTTCCAACAAGTTCATGGCGTGCAAACAGGCGGCTACAACTAGTTCACAGTGATGTTTGTGGTCCACTACAAACTTCATTTGGTGGTTGCAAATATTTCCTACTATTCATTGATGATTTCAGCAGAATGACTTGGGTTTACTTCTTGAAGAACAAGTCAGAAGCATTTGATAAGTTTAAAATTTTTCACCAACTTGTTGAAAATGAAGTCAAAGAAAAGATAGGTACTCTCAGGACAGATAATGGGGGAGAATTCACTTCAAATGAATTCAAAACTTATTGCAGTGAAAATGGCATCAAACGACATCTTACTAATGTTTACACTCCACAACAAAATGGAGTAGTCGAAAGAATGAATCACACTTTGTTAGGCATGGCGAGATCCATGTTAACTTTCAAAAGGTTAAGTCCAACATATTGGGTAGAAGAAATCCATACAGCTGTCTACTTAAGAAGCAGATCTCCAACGGCTTCTTTAGACGGAATCACCCCTTATGAAGCTTGGTTTGGTTTCAAACCTCGAGTTAAACATCTTAGAGTTTTTGGGTCAGTGTGTTATGCCTTAGTTCTGAAAGAAAAATGAACTAAGCTTGACTCAAGAAGTTTAAAATGCACAATGATTGGCTATTCTGATGAGAAGAAAGGGTATCGCCTTTTGACCAATGGAAAATTCATTGTGAGCAGGGATGTCATTTTTGATGAAACAGAGAATAAGAGTGCTGAAGAAATTGAAAATCTTCTTCACAAATTAGAAACTAAGGGAAGTAAAAGAAATGGAAAAATGCAAAGTCAACCAACTTCACCAAATTGGTATGAACTTGATTTTCCTTCCTCTGAAGATGAGTCATCCAGTCCATCTACATCAACAACATCATCTGGGTCTTCTAGCAGTTCATCCGCATCTCCAAGCAGCAACAGTTCTTCTGACAGTGATTCTCCACATTCTTCACCTGAACGACGAACATCAGTTTATATTAATCCTCTTTACAATGATGGGGACTTTACAGAAGCACAAACAAGTGAGCACCAACTTCCGAAATGGGCAGTTCAACTTTTGAAAGATGTCAAGCCTGATGAACAGAATAAAACTGGCACCAGAAGGGCACATAGAAGTGAAGGCAATTTTTCCTTGATAGCAAATGATTTTACTGAACCTTCCACATACAAAGAGGTAGTAAAACATAAAGAATGGAAACAGGCTATGGTTGAAGAATATCAAGCAGTAATTGATAACAACACTTGGAAACTTGTTTATTGTCCAGCAAATGTTAAACCCATAGGCTGTAAATGGGTTTACAGAATTAAGTATAATCAGAAGGGTGAACTTGAAAAGTATAAAGCACGACTTGTCGCAAAGGGTTTTGCGCAGCAGGAAGGCATTGATTATGAAGAAACTTTTGCTCCAACAGCTAAATGGAACACCATTCGATTAACACTTGCATTGGCCGCTCAAAAAGGATGGAAAGTTCATCAAATGGATGTGAAAAGTGCTTTTCTCAACGGGGATTTACAGGAGGAAGTGTATATGACCCAACCACCAGGTTTTGAAGTTGAAGGACAAGAACATAAAGTCTGCAAATTGATCAAGGCTTTATATGGATTAAAACAAGCTCCCCGAGCTTGGTATGCAAAGATGGATGAATACCTTAAGAAAGTTGGTTTTCAACGAAGTGAATCTGATGATACTTTGTATGTGCGACAACAGGGAAAATATTTGGTAATTCTTGTTATGTATGTAGATGATTTGATCATCACTGGCAATCATGATGATCATATTGCACAGGTAAAAAAGGAGTTACATGTAGGTTTTAAGATGACAGATTTGGGATTACTTCACTACTATCTTGGAGTTGAAGTCTTCCAACATCCACATCATATTTTCATTTCTCAGAGTAAGTATGCAGCAGAGGTTCTTCAGCGTTTTGGCATGCAGGATTGCAAGCCCATTCTTACCCCCATGGAGCAAAACTTGAAACTTTCAAAATTTGAAGGGGGGGAAAAGGTGGACAGTACAACTTACAGACAGTTGATTGGCAGCTTGATTTATTTGACAAATACTCGTCCTGATCTATCTTATGCAGTCAGTATTCTTTCACGTTTTATGCAGGAACCACGAGACAGCCACTGGAATGCAGCGAAAAGAGTTCTTCGATATATCCAAGGAACAAAAGATTTTGGTCTTCTTTACACAAAGACTAAAAATTTTGTACTTGGTGGATATTCTGATGCCGACTTTGCTGGGAGTATTGATGATCGAGCATCAACATCAGGTTATTTAATGAACATGGGATCAACAGCAGTATCTTGGAGTTGTAAGAAACAAGCTACAGTGGCCACTTCTTCAGCAGAAGCAGAGTACATTTCAGCATGGGAAGCAACATGTGAAATTGTTTGGTTGCGCCGAATTTTGCAGGACTTGGGCATTTCTCAGGGAGAAGCTACATCATTGTTCATTGACAGCCAGTCACCCATCAAACTTGCCAAGAACCCAATTTTTCATTCAAAGACAAAGCATGTGGACACCAAGTATCATCATATCAGGTCTCTCATTGCCAAAGATGTCCTCAAACCAGTTTATTGTCCTTCCGAAGATCAGATCTCCGACATTTTCATGAAACCGCTTGGAAAAATAAAATTTACTAAGTTCAGGGATGAACTTGGTATCTGTTGTAATGTATCTTTGGATCATAGGGGGGAATGTTAGATGATCCAAAAATACAAATTTTATCATAGGTTATAAAATTAGAATAAAATAATTATTAATTTAAGATATTAAATTAATAATTATTATTCTAGAATGATTAATTAATGGAGACAATTAGAAATTAGTATATTGTTGTAACAAGATATGACTCTCCAAATGTGTCGTATCTTAGGCTCTATTTTAGGAGATTAGTTAGCTAGTTGGTTTGAATAGCATTTAATGTAAATGGACACTTGTTATTTAATAAGTGATCCATAATTAGAGGTAGTTAGGACATGGAGCTTATAAATAGCTCATTGCAAGAGTGTTTGGTTGTTTGGGTGTAAACTCTTGCAAAATCAATTATGTAATTGTTTTTTTCTGATTAATAAAATTACGTGTCTGAGGACACTTCTGCTATTAACAAATGGCCCTCTCCAAAGGAAATCGAATTTTGCATGTTTTCCCTTGTCTTTTCTTCATGAGTCCCACCTTAGAACTTTGTTGCCAACACAGAAATTCTCAGCCTTAGTCCTCTTATCAAACATCCTTTTGAGCTTCTCTTGCATAATTTGAGCTCTGTCATAGACTTGCTCTCCTGTCTACTGCAAATGGATTGTTTGGTTTATCCTCCTTTGTATATCATTTGGCTCAGCTTGAATCTCTTGCAGCATCTTGATAATAGGAATGCCCGGTGATGAAGGAAATCTGGCCTCCATGCCATATAATAGCTCATAAGGGCTCATCCTAATGGATTTCTTGGTTGATAATCTGTCTGCCCATAGGGCATTTGTGAGCTTTCTATGCTAGTTCTTCTTGTTTTCTTCTAAGATCTTCTTGATAATACTGATCAGGCTCTTGTTAGATGACTCGGCTAAGCCATTACCTTGAGGGTAATATGCTGTAGAGTGGCCTAAGGTAATATGAAATTTATGGCAAAAATTGATCATCTTTTTGGATTTGAAAGCAGCGGCATTGTCAGTGATGATCTTCTCAGGGCAGCCAAATCTAGAAAGGATATTGCACTCAAGGAATTGGATAATGGTGGTGTCATTGGCTTGCCTACATGGGATGGCCTCAATCCACTTGGTGAAATAGTCGGTGGCTGTTAAAATCCACTTATGCTGGCCTGAGGAAGAGGGATGGATTTCTCCAATGAAGTCAAGACCCCATTGTTGAAAAGGCTTCTTGGTTGAGATGGGTTTCAGAGGCAAGGGGAGCAGCTTTCTTTTGCCCTCAAAGATTTGGCATTTGTGACATGAGATAGCAAACTTATTTACATCTGCAAACAAAGAGGGCCAATAGAAGCTAGCCCTTAAAATTTTATCAGCAGTGGACTTCCAATATAGATGTCCTCCACAGTCCCCTACATGGAATTCTTTCATGACATTATTAGTTTCATTCATGGTCAAACAATTAAGCAATATGCCTTCATGATTCTTCCAAAATAAAGCACCATCTAAGACACAAAATTTCAAAGCCTTCATTCTTAAAAATCTCTTCTTGGTCCTGGACAATCCTGGGGGAGCACACAGGTTTAACAATACAAAGCAAATATCAGCATACCATGGGGATTGCAAAAAGGTGTCACTGATCTATGGAGTCACCAGCTCCTGTTCATTGTCCAGTTGGTTGATGTCTAAGGCTTGAAAGTTTGTTTCAGACATCAGTTTGGCTAAACCTTGCCCCTTTATTAGCTTGGTTGGTTTTATTTCTATGTCATACTCAAGAATGTTAGCAATCCACTTGCCTCTTTTGCCTTCTAATCCTTCTTGGGTTAATATGTCTTTTACAACAGCATTTGGGACATAGGCAATCACGTGTGAATATAAAATGTAAATTCTGAAGTCTTTGATTGCTTTAACAAGGGCATAGGCCTGCTTCTCCATGATTTGGTACTTCAGGGGTGCATCTCTTAAGGCTCGGCTGAAAAAAGCAATTGGCTTTTCATTTCCTTGATCATCCTTTTGCAATAGTACAGCAGCTATGGTATTATCAGATGCAAATGAAAATATGATAAAGTTCCTATCAAATTGAGGACTTGTGAGGACTGGGGCTTGAGTTAAGGCAACTTTGATACTCTCAAATGCTTGCTTGGTTCCAAGAGACCATTTTACCTTGGCATCCTTCTTTAACATGTTGCTCAACAGTCTTATCAGCTCGGCTAGATTTGGGATAAATCTCCTTAGGAAATTGATCTTTCCTAGGAATGCTTGCAGCTCTTTTATGTTTCTTGGATATGGGATTTGGAGAATGGCTTGGATCCTTTCCAGATCAATTCTAATCCCGTCTTTTGAAATGATATGTCCAAGTAATTTTCCTTCTTCAAGGCCAAATAAAGACTTCTTGGGGTTCAAGGAAATGCCATATTTCCTACATGTTAGGAACACTTGTCTCAAATGTCTTAGGTGCTCTTGATCAGATTTGGAGAAAGGGGTAAGATCATCAAGATAGACAACCAAGAAATCATGGATTTCCTTGGCAAATGCAATGTCCATGGCCCTTTGAAAGGTGGCACCTGCGTTCTTTAGGCCGAAAGGCATTTTCACATATTTAAATGTTCCCCAAGGTGTTGTAAAGGCTGTCTTGTCTTGATCAGCTGGGTGAACCAGTATCTGATTAAAACCTAAAAAGCCATCTAGCAAAGAGATTCTAGATGACCCCACTACTCTTTGTAGGATGTGGTCCATTTTGGGCAATGGGTAGTGGTCTTTAAGGGAGACTTGATTTAAGTTTCTCAAATCTACACAAAGCCTAATCTCACCTGTTTTCTTTCTTGTGGGAACAAGATTGGATACCCATTCAGAAAATCTAATGGGTGCTATGATACCTGCTTCAAACATTCTTTTCACTTCTTTCTCAATTAAAGGGAGAAGCACAGGATTGATTCTCCTCAGTTTCTGTTTGAAGGGCTTTTGATTTGGCTTTAAGGGAATGGTATGTTGAATAATTGAGGTGTCATAGGACTTCAAGTCCTCATAACTCCAAGCAAATACATCTTGGAATTCTTTGAACAAATCAATATATTTGGGCTTTTGATTGGGCGGCAAAGATTGAGATAGTTTGATCATTTTGGGCTTCTCTGCTGTCCCAATGTTGTATTCTTCTATGGCAGTGTTTATATGCTGCATTTTTGGCTTTTTAGGCACATCATTTGCATCAAACATGTCTTCTAGTGGAGTGAGGCCAACCGGGAGAAAATTGTCCTTTAGATCAATGATTTCGGCCTCTGTTTTGGTTATTTCCTCCAAATGCATCTGTTTCAGCTGTTCTATGTTTTCTTCATCAAAGATGGTTGGCTGTAGCAATTTTCTAGCTGTTTCAGCTGTTACAGTTTGCTGGATTTGGTTTATTGCTTGCAGTGGATCATTCATAGCATCCATATCAATGTTTAGGCCTGAAAACTCACGATGTAAGGTAAGAAAATTGTTGATTTGAGCATCATCCTCAAACACTTGCCAATCCTTAACATTGTTAGGGACAACAGTCCTGTGCTTTATCTCAGCAGTAAAGTGGTGATTGGACTCAAAAGGAAGCTTGCAAGTGCTAGCAAAAGTAGCTAGGCTGTGAGCATGCATGTTATTGTTTCTAGAAATCTTAGCAAGTTTGGATTCAGTGAAGGTATCAAGTATTGCAGTGGCAGCAGTCCTATAAGCTCTTAGCCTTCTATCATTGGTAACGAAGTTGCCTTTCATTTGTTGGATTACTAGGTCTGAGTCACCTAGAATGGAAACTTTGGCAGCTCCTAAAGCTTTGAGTAGCTTAAGGCCTAAGAGGAGTGCCTCATACTCTGCCATGTTGTTGGTACATCTGAAATTCAGTCTATAAGCATGACCCTCTGCATGGTTGTTATGTGTATTGTGAATCCATATTCCTGCCCCTGCTCCTAACTTGTTAACAGAGCCGTCAAACTCTAAATACCATGTGATTTCTTGCTTGTGGTTAGTATTAAGAGTTTCAGTCATTTTAGGATTGGGCAGACCCGAGTCTTGTGTTTCGGGAGGTTTTTCTTGTGTGCTAGTTGCATTGGCTGTTGTGACAGTCTCATGGGTATGTGCAACCGATTCTTCATTGATGTGTGCTTGTTGTACTAAAGCCATAGGCTTATCATCAGTTGGAGGACTTGTTTCATCATTAAACAAAATAAAAGAATCCATATCAGAATGGATTGAATAGATAGGGAAATTCTGGGGCTTTTCCTCACTAATTACCACATACTTCATCAGTGTTTCTCTATACAGTCTCTTTGGTTGCCCAAAGACTGAAATAGTAGCATAGGAGAGGTCTAATTGGAGAGATCCTTGGAGTTTTGCCCTCCAAGATCTTGACAAGAGCATGCCATACTTTGGTGGGATGTCAGCAACCACCACGTCCATTAGGATTGTCTTGTTGGGAAATTGGACTAAGGAGACACATAAGTCTTTGATTAAGCCTAAACACTTGACCTGACTTGAGTCAAAGGAGAATAGATCTTTGTAGGGTCTTGTGACATCAAGGTTTAGTTTCTCCTTTATAGCTTTAGGCATAAGATTGTGTGAGGCACCTGAGTCAAACATAGCATTGTGCAAGACTTTGTCATGAATGTGCAAACTGACATAAAAGGGTGGAACAGATCCATATGTTGATTTTCCATTAACTTCAGGACCGAATAGCAGCTCAGGGGTATCATCTAAAACACTTACATCATCCTTGAACTCTGGCATTTGAAGTGATCTTTGAATTTGTTGCCTATACACATCATGTTTGGCAAGTTCTGAGAGGGGAATGGATATTTTAAGTTTTCCAATCTCTGCTTCTAAGTTGAATGGTTTCTTCAATGGAGTCTTTGTGTTGGCAATAGCAGATTTCCCCTTTTCAAGTGTATTTTCTGCGTTTTCCTCTTGATTATCAGTGTTATGGTGAGTGATACCTTGCGGTATTTCTATTTTGGAAAGGCTTTTAGGAGTGCTATTTACATTTTCCTTTGAGGATGAAGGTAGCAGAGGCTGATCATTAGAGGGTTGCATGTCTGGTGTGTCTGTTATATCCTCTATTGTGACTTCTTTCGAATCTGGGATTGTTTGTTTGGTCGGTTCTGTGGAAGCAGCTCTGTCCTTAATCTTCTTGGGCTGCTTTGATTCCTTCTGTTTGATGGGCTCGGTTACATCAATTGTTCTAGTTCTCAGTTTATATTGTTTGTGCACTTCATAAATAGCTGAATCATAACCTTGTTTAAAGTCAAAAGACTCACCAGAGTTAGTCTAAAATTGATTTATCTCATGGTCATCTTGGTCTTCTTTGGTTAGAAAAATTTGTTGCTCACCCTTCAAATCCATTAAGTTCATGTGAGTGTCTTCTATGGGTTCATTAGAAGTGGATACCTCTGCGTAGTTTTCTTGAAAAGGAGGTCTTATATCATGGTCTAGGCTAGACCTACCAGCATTTGGATTTTGATTTTTCCTGAAGTTCGGGTTCCTGACAGTGTTAGCTTGCTGCCCGTCCCATGATGATTTCCTCTCAACACTCTCTACTCTGTCTCCCAGCCTGTGCATGCCATTGATAATAGCATCTAGCTTTTGATCTAAGGCTAAGGGCTCTTCCTTGAAGGTGGTTCTTCTCTCAGTTCTAGCTCTGTTTCTTTTGGCAATTAAATTTGCCTCCACAGTGACAGCCACATTTTGCATGTCCGCAAGGCTGTTAGGGGCTCTTTCTTTTAATTGGTAGGCCATATCTGGGTCGAATCCATCAGGGAATTTATATAAGGCAAGGTTAGGTGGGGGCCTTAAGTTTTGTGGGATAGCATTATAAACGCTATTGAACCTTGCACAATAGTCCAAGACTATTTCTTGTGGACCTCTTTTGATTGTATCGTATTCAGCTAGTATGTGCAAGGGATATTTCTTTTTCTCCCATCTGTTGATAAATGACTGGTATAAGGCTTCTGGGTCTGCTATGGAATTAGTTGGGAGTGCTCTAAATCAAGTCCTGACATCGCCTGTCAAACTTTGGACAAAAATCTTCATTCTCACACCATCATCGTCAATCTCATAGCTTTCAAAGTAATCTTGCATTTTCTTTGTATGCTGAAGGGCTGTGCAGGCACTTGTGCCATCAAAATATGTGATTTTAGTTTGGTAATCCTGAGGCATAGCCCCGGGATTTGCAGGCAGCTGTAAAGGTGCATATCTATTCGCCATGTTGGCAGGGATAAATGGAACAACAGGGATAAACGGAACGACTGGAACAACGGTAATAATAGTGGTAATGGGAGTATGTGTAGCGAATGGATGTGTGGAAGGAGTGCTTTGAGAGGTGGACGAAGAACAAGGGGAACTAGGGGTTGAACAAAATAAAACTTTGACAGGGGTTGGGCCACAGCGTGGGTGAACTGCTTCAGGACTATTACCAGCAAAATCCTCTCTTCGCTCTAGCCTCTTGAGGTTCCTTGGGATTATATTGGGATTTTCAAAAGCTGCTGGGGGATTTGGGTCTAGATTTGACCTTGTATAATGTGAATTCTTTTTGGGAGCCAGCTTCTAGCTTGTTTTTTGGGGATTTTTCTAAGAATATAAGGGTTAGAAAGAAACTTTTGAAGGTCTGGTTCCTTCCCAGTGGAGCTTTCCACCTTGATTTGTGAAATTATCTGAGGATGGTCCCTAGTGGAGTCTTTCTTACCTTCTTTGTGAAATCATATGAGGAAGTTCCCTAGTGGAGTCGCCATTATGTTATCACTCAGGTTGTCCTTAAAGCTCCTTAAAGGATACGGCCGAGGTAACCACAAACCAATCTTTGGACTGCAGGTCCTAGCCTACCTGCAATCAGAGAGGGCTCTCTCTTTATAATTTAGCTTTGTTTTGGGTTGATTTTAGGCTACTTATGATTTTCTTGGGTTTTGTTTTGATTTTGGTGGGATGGAGAATTCTTTCAAACAGAGTTGGGATGCATAGTGTGAGAAGTTCAAACCATTGGGCATGGAGTCGTGGATTAGGCTTGCTGTTGCGTTTTCTTGGTCACAAGAGGAATACAGAGCAGGATAGCTACACATAAAACAATATCTAGCTAGAATAAAGATGGAACGAAGGTCAGTGAATGAAAGGCAACTAAGTAGCTCTCATTATGCTAACAGAGGGAAGGTGAATGAACATTTATATAGGAGCAATCAAGGATTCCTAAACAACATTCATATATGAAGGAACTAGTGTAAATATGAGCAAATCAGTATTCATATTCAGGACTAATTCAGAGGAAAACATAGATAAATCACAGAAATTGAGAACAGAATACAACTAAGTGAGCTCTGAACTATTCTTTCTTTCTGCTATTTAGATAGTGAAACCATGATGGCATAAAACATATAAACTGTAAACAGAGATAAGAAACACTTATTGGGCTATGTAGAAGTGTTAGGATTCCATAGTCACTCTTCAGATATTAAAACACAACAGTCAGTTCATCTCCCAAACATTCCAGCGATCTTTGATTATAGAGACTCTTAGAAAATACAATGCAAGTCTAGAGGAAGTTATCGACCAACCAACCCTTAAAATAGTGCAGAGGGTGGTTTAAATAGAAAATATTTACAAACATCCCTTGAACAGGTGTCAAGGGAGAAAATATCTGAAAATATCTATCAAAACATATTTAAAAGAGATCTGTGCAATAATTGCTTCTAATGCCAAGTTGTGCTGGAAATAAATGCAATAAAATATCTAAAATAGGTGTTCACGAGGGAGCAGCCTCATCAAAATGGCTCTTTAGGGCTGCGCATGGTCCTGCAGCTTCAAAAATGGACTAAAAGAGTTCCTTGAGCCACGCGCTGTCCTTTGTGTGATAACTGCGCATTTAAGGAAGCAGCGCTGCTCCAAAATATGACTGGGTTCATTGTGTTTGCCAATATCTGCTTTGAAAAACCTTTACTTGTGCCTTCAAGTGGTCCTGCTGCCTTAAATGGCAAAAATTGAGAGTTGGTGAGCCATTACAGCTCAATGATGCTTTGCTATAACTACTGGGGCCTTTCTGCCTTCATCTACTTTGAACTGCAATACTGATACTGTCTGTCGCTTTCCCGATACCCTTTGACATGCACTTGAGCCTTCTCTTTTCTCTGATACACTTTACGCTGTCAAATCGCCCCTTTTCTTCCTTTTAATGCAAAATTAACTGCTGCAAAGGTTCCCCGTGGCTATTGGAATGCTATTGGCGCTAGCCGATCAAAAATGGTACTAAAAATGATGAACAACTGCTAACTGGCGGAAGACTGGATGCTGGAGGCACGCCGAGGCCAAAATCCTACAATTTGGAGCTATTTTGGGCCTGGAGTGATCAAATATGGACTAAAGAATGCCATGTTTCTTTTGGAGGCGGGGCGGGCACGGGCGTCGAACTGTTTAAAAGAAAATGGCCCTTTTCCCTTTTATAAGGCAAAAAATGCTTTAAACGTGAAAATCCATCAAAATTGGGGCAGGAGCGATTACTGTTCATAAGATTGAATGCTGCCCGTTGGATCCGGTGCGGGCTGATTCAATGGCTGGTGCTAAATCGCATCGGGGCGGACCATTGGTCCCAACACATAAAACCTCCAAAAATGTCGTGGACCCGAAATGCTTATAAGCTCTTTCTTTATGGAGATCGGGTCCAGCCCATCGGAGCTTTCATATCGGCGGATTTGGTAAAAATGGGTGAGCGGACCTGATATACTATATGCTGCACTTTATTACTTTTCGGCTCCACTGGTCGGAGCCATATAGGAGTGATGCGATTAAATATGGGCCGTTGATCTCTGGGCCTGAATGGGCGGCTGAGATTAACTCGGCAATTCGCTATCGGCGGGGTCATGGGGTTGCCACATAGAAACGCCGAAACCCATCAGACCCGATAAGTTATACAGGCCCTCTTTATTTTATTTCGGGTCCGACCCATCGGCGGAACCCAAATCGGTGGTTTTAATAGTGGAATGGGTCCGCGGACCCGAAAACCCTTAACACTGCATTTGATAACTCATCGGCTCCGCCAAATCGGAGCAGTATATGGGGCGATGCGAAGTGGGGGGCCGCGCGACAAGATCTGGGCCGTCAGATCTGGGGCCCGATCCAACGGTCCTGGATCCGTCGGCGGATCGGCAGTCGGAGGGACCGGGGGCGGCACACATAGAATCGCCGAAATATGGCGGACCCGAAATCCTTTGCAAGCCCTTTATTATTTTTGAAATCGGGTCCGGCCCGGGCTTTCGGCAATGCAACATAGAGTTAACACATTATATCGCCCGACCTCCGACAGCGATATCGCGTCGGAGGGAGGGCACATGTCTTCGGAGGGTTTCCAAATATGCTTGTTATATGCCACTTCCCCCTCCCGATAGCGATATCGCATCGGAGGGGGACCAAATAGATCCTTTTCTCATCGGAGCATGCATTTTATTAAAATGCAAAGGAAAAATGAATTCGGAGGGGTAGCCTTTGGTGTTTCGGATGGATTCTAAGGCATCGGAAGGGGTCCGATGGCCAAAAAGGGAGGATTTTTTCATTTGTAGAAGGTTTTTAATGATTTTTGCATGGTTTTTGGCAACTTTCATGCCTTGGAAGGAGTCCAAAGGCATTTAGGAGGAAAGTGATGTGGTTTTGAGAGGGGTTTAGTGACCAAAGAGGGTTTCATGCCTTCTAAAGGCAAACCAAGGTCAAAGGGGTGATTTTTCAAACATGTGAAGGGAAACTATGCAAAGGAATGAGTCCTTATACATTTGGAAGATGGTTAGAGGGGTTAATGAGGGTTCTTGCTGAGTTTTAGATAAACTTAGCAATTCCCAAGGATGTATATGGTTATTTTTCAACCAAGGGGAGGGGATAAGTATATAGGGGAGTTATAGAGATAGTTTTAGTAGGGGAAGGGAAAAGAGATAGGGAGTTACATAATAAAGTTAGTAGTTAATATGATAATGATGAGAAAAAGCACTAAGAATGAAGTCTTAGGCTATCAATGGGGGAAAATGACTGATAGAAGAAGTGTGAACATTCCTTTAGTGAAGCAGATCTTCACCAAGGTAGATGATATGGAGAATGATGAATCTAAGAGGTATCAAGCAGATCTTGACCTCTTTAGGGGAAGTTAGTGAGTGATTTTGGAAAGAGGGAGAGGGGGAAGTTAGACATGCATTTCTTGAAGTCCTTCAAATGGAAAACTGCCTCAAACTTGTGATATGAATAGATATGACACTTGAAAATCTGAAATGGATCACAAGTCATGATTCTGCAACCACAAAGCTACCTACCCGGCCTATTCACCTAGCATTTTCTCTTCTTTTTGGTTTGGGTGCACTTGAACTAGCATACCCAGCTTTTCATTCTTTTCTTCTTGCTGTCCTCCTATCTAAATCTACACTTATTGCATCCAGGGGCTCAGATTAGGCTGTTGAGCACCCTTGTTTCTCTACCTATTTACAGATCTGCCAAGATTAAACAGTTTGGACAGATGTTTATTCTCTATATTCTAAAACAGGAAATTGAAACCTAGGGAGACCAAGATTAAGCTGTTTGGACCTCCCTTAGCTGAAAACTCATGAAAATGGATCAACTTATCAAAAATGGAACACAGCAGTGGCATTTAGACTAGCACACTCTCATGGATACTTCTCTGGCCATCTGTAGCAAATATGGAGCATTGCAGCATGCATAGTATGACATATTTGGCATGTAAAAATGTCGATCATGAAATATGATTAACCTGCTGTAGCAGGAGGCTAACAGCTGGGACCCTACACTGTGGAGAAATGCAATGACAATGGCTTAGTGCTGATCAGAACCATTGATGATGAAGCCATCCCCATGCTCATCAATGAACATCGGTTGAAAGTCTACAACAAGCCCCTCTCCAAGCAAGAGTTCATTGAAAATTTGAATAAGACAGTGATGGTAGTGGAGCATGTCTTGGCCTCCACTTCATCCACTCACCGAATGAAATAAAAAATAAAAAATAAGGAATCAAGTGAAAACCTCCATGAGGCGCTTGAATCCCATCATTGGATTGAGAACGTCTTTTGAGGCGGCCCAGTGATGTCAAAAAAAGAAAAGATAAAAATAAGATCCCTGGGTGAAAACCTCCCTTGGAGGTGCCCAGGGCAAGCAATTCGGGTGAAAACCTCCTTGAGGCACCCTAGTTGTTTTGAAAAAAAAAAACAAAAAAAAAACAAAAAAGATAAAAGTAAAACTAAATTTCCAGTTGCATTGCAGGTTTACAAGAGGACTACAGGAAGCAGTAGAAGGTGCCAAGGGAGCCCTAAAACCAATACCAGCACCTATCCTACCTTCCCACACCTTTCTCCATCATTCTTGGCATTCTTTTCACCTCACTGTGCTTTTTTTTTAAACTGTGTTTTCTACAAGAGGCTCTGTGTTTTCTACAGGAGGCTCCTATAGGAATTACAAAGAGTCAGAAATGGATATAAAAGGTAGTTTGAGGGACATGGAAGCTTCATAAAATATCTATAATTCCTCGTGCAGTCTTCAAACCTCCTTGCCATCATTTCCAAGCCTGCATCACATCTGTGGCATCATTCTCCTTCCTGCCCAAGGAAAACACAAGAAAAACAGTTTTTTAGGAAAAAGAAAAAAAACAAAAATAAGAAAGGAAACAACACCATCCACCTCACCTGAAGCCTACCTTTTACCTCTCCATCTGTATCTACATCTCTGGCATCATTCTCACAGCTCTAAGCATAGAAAGAAGCTGAAGTTTCAAAGGGAGAAGCAACTACAGGAGCTCTTGTAGGAATTCTTGTAGCAGCTGATCCCATTAAAATCCAGCATCAACGGCAAGAGGGTGCAAATATGAAGTTTGAAGAAGACACCTAAAGATCAGATCCAGCCAGAGAGGAACCTGCACAAAGAATAGCCACACATCATTAAGAAGATAGCATGCATCAAAAGAAACAAGGGCATGCAGCAGAGAGAAAAGAGCCACAACCTTCATAGCAAATACATTCAGATCTCAGGTAAGTAATTAACCCGCTCCTCTGTTTGCATTTGCGTAATTAAAAGGCATGCAACAACAACGGATGGTTGAGGTTGAATGAGGGAAAGGTGGCCAGTTAACTTGGCCACCTTCATCTAGTTGACTCCACTCATTTGAAGATGTCACCCACACATGCGCGCAGTCAACTCAAGAAAGATGTCCAGGACAAGTAGTGGAGGAAATGTGAACTCCGATGCAATCATGAGGGATGATTACGAGGAAAGGGCCATGATGAAAAGGTAGGTGGGGACCAACGGTCTGAATATGGCCAACGTACACTTGGCCAGCTCATCTGCCATCACCGGAAATATCCATAAAAAGCAATAATTACTCCTCCTGGAGCACTCTGACCACCGTTTCCTTCATTCTCTCCTTGAAACTCTGCTCTTGCAATCTCCTCATGCCCCCACAACTTTGTAACCATCATTCTCCATTGATCTCTCCCATGTTCCTGCTCTCAATGTTGTCTATAGGAGCACTTACAGGTTCTACAGGAGAACCTACAGGAATTCTATAGGATTTCCAGTGAGTTGTTTTGAAGGGAGAAAACACGGGTTTTAGCACAATTCTTTGGTTGAGGAGGTAGGTTCTAGACATACCCCCATTGAATTTCAAAATATGCAAGCAGTGGTTAAATTTTGAGGAGGAAATAAAGCCTTTAGGTGGAGGAAATACATAAAACAATTTTTGCTTATTTCTTAAAAAAAACATTGTCTCTCTGTTTTTCTTCAAAAATTGTTGTCTCCTTCTCCTCATTTGGTTTCGCAAAGAAGCATTAACAAAATGTCAGGAGGTTTTATGAGGAAAGAGCCCACCAACTCCTCCAGGCTCCATGCACATCCCCAAGTAGTGGACATATTCACAAGAACAAATTGGATGAACTTTTTTGAGAAATTCCGAGGGTTTGATGAGGAAATTGCTGAAGAATTTGCCCACTCTTTGGTCCCTCACACCAAAAAACATGCCGCTGTCACCTTTAGATGCCTTTCCATGGAGATAACCCCTGAATTTATTAGCATGGTCACTACCATTCCTCTTGGATTACCTTGGAGTAAGGATGAGAAACCAATTGGCCAAGCTGCTAAGAAAAACTTCTTCCAAAACAATGAAACCCCTGTAGAAGATAAAAATGGCATAAGAAGGGCTAGCATACCATATCCTTGGGATGAGGTTAGCTACCAAATAATCAAGTATATTTCCTATGAGGGGAGGTACAACATTGTCTATGGTTACCACTTTAGAATCCTTCATGAATTAAGGTATGGCATGGACACTCCAGCCCCTTAGAAGCTCAGCATCCCCTACTTCCTCCTGCAGTCCCTCATTGACTCCAGTACTAAAGTAAAAGCAAGAAATCCAAAGCAGCTAGCTCACCATGGGTTAATCAAAATTTTAGTGGAAGAAGCCCTCCATACATTTACACTCCCTATAGCATGCTAAATCTTCTAAAACATGACAGATGAAGATGACATAAAGACCCTGACCTATGATCTCAATCCTACTAGCAGTGAGGAGGAAGAACAACAAGGGGGAGAAGGTGAAGCAACTGGTGAGTTAGAAGAACAAGAAGGGAAGAATGAAGAAACCAAGATAGAGGAGGAGAAAGCTGAAGAAATAGAGCAGGAGGAAACAGAGCAAACAGAGACAGAAAAAGAGGTAGAAAAGATAGAAGTGTCCCTTGAGACTCTAGAAAGAGAGGCAATCGCTGCTCTCACTACCCTCAGCACACCAATTAAGCCAAAACAGAAGAGGAAGAGGCAGACCTCAATGTATTTCAAGGCTAGGAAGAGCACAAGAATCAAAACAGGGAAACCCCAGCCTTCCTCAAAAGTGCCAATTATTATTGAAGATTCACCCTCTACCCAAGGAAAAGAATCCCCTTCCAAGGCACCTATCACATATGAAAGGGGGACTCCTAGATCCCCCACATGGAAAGAAAAGGTAGAACTACAGGACCCAAAAACAATCCTACAGGAGGCATAGACAGTTCTATAGGAGACCCTATCAAAACTACAGGAAACCCAAAAGCTTGAGAAAAGGGTAGAAGGACAGCCACAGGGAAAGGATAAAGAAACAGAGCTACAAGGACCTGATCCCCAGCCCAGTCTTGGCTCCTACTACAGTCTTCTTGAGGGGGGAAGAATAATTCCACAAAAATTTGCAATTCCACTGTTCTTTGAATTAGAAAAAGAAAGGATAAGGACCCATAGATGGATGCAAATAGCCAAATCCAAAGGGGTTGAGGATATTGGCCATATGGAGAGAAAACTTAGAGAAATGGGCAGAGAGTTGAGTGCTATCAGACATAGAGAAGTAATTACAAGAAGCCAACTTGAAATAGAAAATGAATTGCTAAGAAGGTAGCTGCAAGAGAAAGAGACCCAACTGGCATGCATGGCCAGCTGGTCCATGGAGGCATTGCAATGTAGGACACCAGAAAAATCCTATGGCCTGTATCTCAAGGACCAATGGTTGCAATTTTAGATAAAGGCTTTGGCACAAAGAGGCACAATGGCTTTCCAAGATTACAGGCAGTTTATGGACCTATGTGACCAAAGCAGATTAGAAGATAAGGCAAAGATGGAAGAATTCTACCTACATAACATGACCATCATAGACATGAATGTGTGGGGCCCTAATGCTAGGCTAGGGGACCTACAACTAATGGCCATGGCCTCATGGATGAACCATGAAGAGTTAAGGGCAACAAAAATAAGAAGGTTGATGATAAAGGAGCAGAATGAGCCATTAATGATCAGAGTTGAGCCATCAGACCCCATGGCACTCATCAGCACACATAACCTGCTTTCCCATAATCCTCAGATTGCCCCTAGATATATAAGTGATCAAGCACAAGCCATTGCACATTTTGAGGATATGGAAAGGTTACTTGGGGATGACTGTGTACATGCATGTATGAGGAGATGGAATACCTTACCACACAGTCTGCAGATCAGGGAATATCATTCCCCAATGAGGATGAGGGAGGCATTAAGGAGAGTGCCAATGTATAAGCACTCCATGCAGAGGCTGAAGGTCAATTGGATTGGCCTCAAATTGAGTCCCCCACTGTTGCTAGGCATGCTGGAAGGTAGAAGAGAAGAAGAAGAGCAGGAGCAGTGGGAAGAAATAGATAGGAAGGCAGGATTCTATGACAAGGAAGAGGAGACCACATCAGAAGCATGGGATGCTAGGGAGGCCACCAGGGCCATAAAAGATGAGGAGATGGACTAAGTTGCTCAGAGGATGAGCAACACTTTCAGTAGGGGGGTGATGATGAGCCTCATAAATGGGTAATTATATGGGCTCATTTTACCTCCTAACCTAGTCAAATCAACCATTCTCTTAGCTTATTGTATGATTTTCTAATTATATTTATGCTTATAGAGTGAGTTGAGTTAGTTATGATGCCATGTGGTCTAATATGTGTTTAATGTAGATTATTGATGACTTTTGTAGTCAAAGTCAAGGATCCAGTGGAAAAATGGTAGCAATAACTCGAAGTGGACAAAGGAGAGGACTTATAGGAGGGAGTCCACCTCATTTATTACTCCTCACTTCGAATTCTCCTTCATTCAGCTAGCAGTACAAGTAGCCAAGTCATGCATTAGCAGGCAACCGAGCAAGTGGAGGATGATTGATGACTATCTCGAGTTTTGGGAGCCAAGCCTCCCTGATTTTAAGGAAGTTGTTGGTGGCTTCATTTGTATAAGTAGAGAGTCCTAGGGCCTCACTAGGGTCAGATTTTTGTTGGATTTTTTTGTATTTTTGCTTATGTAAACTTTGCTCAACTTTGAGCTTATTATTTTGACAGATTCATGTATCTTGTTATTATTTTGGAAATAAAGATGGAATCCTTTTTGAGTTAGCACTGAGTTACCTCAGAGGGATGAAACTCTTAGGTTAGGGCCCAATCCAAGCAACCAAGCTCCTCTTTACTTTTATTTGTAGATTTTATTTCAGTTGTAGATTAGATTGTTATTAGATGAATTTCTTTCATGGTTAAGAATTAGTTGTTTTTTATGATTCAGTAGTTTGCTTCGATTTGTGCTTTCTATAGCAGGTTAAGCAGTGGTAAAGAAAAGATTCAAAAGGCTAGCAACAGTGCCTTGGCCTCTCTTCCTCCCTTTGGGACCATGATTTGAGGCAAAGAACCTCTTGCTGCCCCAAAAACACAGATTTTCCTCATTCATAGGACTTCTAGTGTTTACAGCTTTCTAGTTGGTTAATAGTTTAGTTTTCTTTTCTTCAGAACTTCTCCATCATTTTGACTTCTTTATTTACCATAGTCTTCTTCCATGCTTTCCTTTCTTGCAAAAATGATCAACATTTCCTTTCATAGATCACAGTTTAGATTAGTTTGATGCAAAACTTTGTTTTCTATATGCACTTCTTTCAATGCTTGCTTCATCTCATTGGATGACTGTCAGTTGTCTATGCAGTAGATATCTTCTGATAGCAGGTCAACTTATCAGCCATCCCATCCTCCATCTGATCCATGCCCTACAAGTCGCCCAAGTCTCCCCTCAATTCTGCCCTAGTTTCCTGCATTTTCCATAGAATTTCTTCCTCTCTCCTTGAGCAAATCCAATCACCTTTCTCTCTCATAATGATTCTTGGTAGACCCTAGGTTCCCTAACACTTCACTCCAACCTTCATCCACCTTTTCCACCCATTCTCACACCCTCAAAACAACAAAAACTGCTCTTGGCCTCCTCCTGTAGGCCTCTTGTAGAACGTTGTTTTTCCTCTTGTAGATTTCCTTTGTCCTCATGTAGATTTTCCGGTAGGCTTTCTTTTGAAGGAAAAGTTTGGGGAAAGCCTCTAGAAGGCCACCTGAGACCTCCTATGACCCATCCACACCATCCTACATCCTCTCAAGCCCCAAAACCGCCTTTCAACACCACCTATTCGCTGCCACATTCACAAACAATAAATCACATACATGTCAAATTCACATAAAAATACCTAAAAATCCAAAAAGATGTTTTTTGCTCATTTACTTCTAGAAATAGCTTAGTTAGATGTTGTTTACTTCTTTGAATAGATAAATGGCATTCTTTTCATGGTTTTCATAGTGCTTTCTGCAAAAGTAGGATTAGTTGGTTAAGTAGGATTTACTTGGTTTGCTTTACATTTCAGTATTTCTCCTTTCTGCAATTAGAATAACATCTATCTTTCTTTCCTTTCATCACATCTAGAGCTTCTTCTGGAATCCATAGAAGTTGGCTTGAGCTCCTAGTGATCTTGCGTCGGTTGACCAAGTGAAAACCTGCAATAAGATCTAGTACTTGTGCACACAACACTGTCGCTTCCAATTACGAACTACTGGGTTGATAAGAATAAAGAAGGCAACCCAAGAGTTGCAGCATTATTGCTGCAATACTGGTGCTCACCAGTCATGTTCCCAAGTTGACAGCTGATGTAGGCATCGACGTATCCAACCAGGGTCTTCCTAGAATGAGAGGATACCCAGTGAGCTTTGCCTTTGGCTGGAGAACTAAGAAATCAGTAGCATACTCCCAAGAATCAATGGAGACCATCACATCTTCCACAACCCCCTTAGGGGTCACGGTGGAGCGGTCTGCTAGCTATAGCATGGTCGTGGTCTTCCTCAAGGAGCCCTAGAGGTTAAGTTTGAGCATTGTGTCCTTTGTCATCACATTAATGGCAGCTCCCAGGTCAATCAAGGTATGTGGGATCATGGACATCAACTACTGGGCTTCCAGGGTCTAGATATTTTGGATAGATTACCTGCCCTAACATCAGGTCAGACAGTTGTCCTATAACATTGATGATTGGGGCATCTCTCTTGTGCCTTCTTGGATGCTTAAAGCACTTCTTTGATCAACCTATTGTAGATAGGCACATCTTTTATGGCTTGGAGAAGTGGTATCTTCACACATAAATGTTTCAATTCTCTCAGGTGTTCAATTTCTTCTGGGGTAGGCTGGATTGTCACATATAGTCTCTCAGGAAAGGGTGGAATTGCTTGAGGTTCACTTTCCTATTTATCTTCCTCAACCTCTCTGGGTGGAGGCTGGCTATCTGGGAGAACTTTCCCAGATCGCAAGTTAATTTTCTGAAGCTCCACAACATAAGTTGGGCATGATGGTTCCCCACTATACACTTGCTGAGTCTGTTTGTTGTTCAGGCTTGGATTTGGTTGGGTAGGAATTTGGGGTTGATTTGGTGGAGCAGGAGGTAATGGTTGTGGTTGGGCAGGTGGTGGAGGCAAAAGAGCGGGAAGAGAGTTGTATTGGGGCCTCCACCCCTGATGAGGTGCATTTCGCTAAGGTTGTGGTTGAGCATAGGATTTAAATGAATGTGCAGCTGGTTGGGCATGATATTGAGATGTGAAGGACCAAGGAGGCGTGGACCAGGAAGGATGAGCAGGATGGCCCCAAGAAGGTATGGAATTGACTTGGTTGGGGTTGTAGTATGCGTGAGATGTCCCTTGCATCCCCTGCTAGTATGGTCTAGTTCCATGTGACCTCCTTTGGTGTATGTAATACAATTTTTCAGTGACTCCCTCAACCCCTTGATATACAGCTTTAAGTCCAGATAAGGAAGGGCACTTATCTGTAGAATTATTTTCTTCACAGACTGAACAAACCTCTATAGAGTTCAATGGGCATTCATTCCTAGGATGCCTCCTAGTGCATCTAGGGAAAAAAATGGCCAAATCCCTCTCTGCTTCCTCTTGTTTCCTTTTGATATGTAAGGTATCCATTTGCATGGCAAGAGTCTACAACATCTCACTCTTGAATTCTTCTAGCATGTTTCCAATTTCTCCTTTAATGGATGAGTTAGAGGAAGAGGTATTGGCTATGGGTTGACTCCCCCTACCTTTCTTTCTAGCTGCTCTAGAATGGTTTCTAAAAATAGTCTTTATGTTCTCATAGGATAGTTGGTAGATATCTCCCCCGGCCAATAGATGGAGGGTGTCTAAAAGATCTTCTTGAATTCCCCTGAGCTGGACCAGCTTCAGAGACTCAGGGTCAAGTGTACACCCGACCCTTTTGTAACTGAGTTGGAACCTCTCTTCATAGTCTTCTAGGGACTCATCACTTCCTATGGTCATTTGGAAAATTTCTTCTTTAGTATCTTTTGACCTAAAATAGTCTCGATACTTGTTGTTAAAGGCTTGTTGCATCTAAGCCCAAGTTGTGATGCTATTTCTAGGTAATCCCATGAACTAGCACAGTGCTGCATCCCTGAGAGTAGAAGGGAACAGTTTCAAATTTTTCTCATCTTCTGCATAGTCATAGGTTCGACAAATGATAGCAAACTTGAACAAAAAGGTGTCAGGATCTTCTGTATTTAGACCATGGAAATGAGGTAGGGTGGAAGGGCTTATATTCTTCATTTTGGTGTCCCCATTGGTCTCCCAAATGGGAATGGCACCCTCTATTCTCTCTCCATTCTCCCTAGCATTTCTATTTTCAGCCATTGACTCCAAAGGAATTTTTTCTTCTTCTTCTTCCCCTATAGGTTATTCAAATATGTCTTGTTGTTCACCTAAGAGTTCTTCTTGATTGCAGCCACCGAAGAAGAGAGAAGGCTGACTGTGTGAAGCAGTGGGGGTGTTGGGCAAATTTTTTTTCTGAGTTATCTCTATTCCTATGAGGCATGAAAGGAAATCCTTTTTGGTTGGTTTTTTTGTTTCTTTTTCCCCGCACTGATAGTACCTGTAGAAATTGAATTTGATTGAACAAAACAAATTGCAACTAGATAAAATGAACTTGCTGAATAGAAGTTTGCAAAATTGAAGAGGAAAGCAAGGAAATGCAAAACTGAAGGGAAAGGAATGACTAGTCTACTTTTGCTAAAATAAACTATTAGCAAAATGTTGCAATAGAAAATAGAAGAAAGAAGTAATCACATAATACTTTGACGCTTCCCCGGTAACGGCACCAAAAAGTGGTGAGCACTAGTATTGCAGCAATAATGCTGCAACTCTTGGGCTGCCTACTTTACTCTTATCAACCCGGCAGTTCGTAACAAACTTGGAAGTGTCGGTGTTGTATGCACAAGTACTAGTTCTCACTGCAGGTTGTCACTTGGTCAGACGGCGCAAGATCACTAGGAGCTTAAGCCAACTTCTATGGATTCCAGAAGAAGCTCTATATGTGATGAAAGGAGAGAAATATTGCTCTACAGATGCTACTCTAATTGCATAAAGGAGAAATACTGAAATGTAAAGAAAACCTAGTAAACCCTAATTAACCAACTAATCCTACTTTTGCAGAAAGCACTATGAAAACCATGAAAGGAATGCCATTACCTACTCAAGGAAGTAAACAACATCTAACTAAGCTATTTCTAGAAGTAAATAAGCAAAGACCATCTTTTTGGATTTTTATGTGTTTTTATGTGAATTTGACATGCATGTAATTTATTGTGTGTGAATGTGGTAGCGAATAGGTGGTGTTGGAGGGTGGCCTTGGAACTTGAGAGGATGTAGGATGGTGTGGATGGGTCCTAGGAGGTCTCAGGTGGCCTTCTGGAGGCTTTTCCCACACTCGGCCTTCAAAAGAAAGCCTAAAAGAAAATCTATAGGAGGAAAACAAGGCCACTATAGGAGGCCTACATGAGGAGGACGAGAGCATTTTTCATTGTTTTGAGGGTGTGAGAGTGGGTGGAAAAGGTGGATGAAGGTTGGAATGAGGTGTTAGGGTGCCTAAGGTCTACCATGAATCACAGGGAGAGAAGAAGATGATTGGGTTTGCTCAAGGAGAGAGGAAGAAGTTCTATGGAAAATGCAGGAAACTAAGGCAAAATTGAGGTGAGGTTTGGGAGACCTGTAGAGCATGGATCAGATGGAGGATGTGATGGATGATAAGATGGACTACTACAAGAAGTTATCTACTACAAAGGAACGGACAGTCAACCAATAAGATCAAACAAGCAATAAAACGAGTGTATCTAGAAAAACAAAGTTTTGCATCAAACTAGTCTAAACTATGATCTATGAAAGGAAACATTGAGAAATGCTTCAAGAAAGGAAAGCATGAAAGAATACTATTGAAAATAAATAAGTGAGCATGATGAAGAAGATCTGAAGTGAAGCAGAACTGGACTATTCACCTACTAAAAAGCTGCAAACACTAGAAGTCCTATGAATGAGGAAAATCTGTGTTTTTGGGGCAGTAAGAGGGTATTTGCCTCAAATCATGGTCCCAAAGGGAGGAAGAGAGACCAAGGAACTATTGCTAGCCTTTTGAATCTTATATTTATCACTGCTTAACCTGCTACGGAAAGCACAAATGGAAGAAAACTACTAAGTCATCAAAAGCAACCTATTCTTAACCATTAAAAGAAATACATCTAACAACAACCTAATCTACAAACTAAAACAAAACATAAAAATACAAATAAAGAGGAGCTTGGATGCTTGGATTGGGCCCTAACCCAAGAGCTTTAGCCCTCTAAGGTAACTCAGTGCTAGCTCAAAAAGGATTCCATCTTTATTTCCAAAACAATAACAAGATTGCATGAAACTTTCACAAAATAATAAGCTTGAAGTTGGACCAGAGTTTACATAAGAAAAAATCCAACAAAAATCAAACCCTAGTGAGGCCCTAGGCCTATCTACTTATACAAATGAAGCTACCAATAGCTTCCTTAAAATGAGGGAGGCTTGGCTCCCAAAACTCGAGATAACCATCAATCATCCTCCACTTGCTCGGCTGCCTTCTAGTGCATGATTCGGGTGCTTGTACTCTGAGCTGAATGAAGGGGAATTCGAAGTGAGGAGTAATAAATGAGGGGGATTCCATCCTATAAGTCCTCTCCTTTGTCCACTTCGAGTTATTTCTACCATTTGTCCACTGGATCCTTGACTTTGACCTCGAAATTCAACAATAATCTGCATTAAACACATGTTAGACCACATGGCATCATAATCAACTCAACTCAGTCCATAAGCATAAATATAATTAGAAAATCATACAATAAGATAAGATAATGGTTTATTTGACTAGGTTAGGAGGTAAAATGAGCCCATATAATTACCCATTTATGAGGCTCATTGCTAGCCGCTTCACGACCTTTTCTGAAATGAGGTTCTTTTGGCCCCCACTGTCGACAATGAACTGCAATGGAGAACCCTTCACCCACATTTGTGAGTGGAATAGGCACTCCCCCTATTCTGGATTTGCAGGCTCAATCTTCTGGATCTTGGTGGTGTCCACTATGGCACTGGGCTTCGCGCCAATGATTTGATTCCCTTTTTCATTCCCCTTGTCGGGTTCTGACTCAGAGTCAGAACATTGTCTAACTGAGAAGCCTTCATCTTGGCCACCAATGGTTGCTTGGCCTGACACTCACTTGTGTTGTGAGTGGATCTCTTATGGAACTCACACCACTTTCCTATGTCCTTCTTTGGCTTCATGGTATTGTTCTTTGCTTGTGGCTTCGATAGGTTATCCTGGGTCACTCTCCCTTAGATTTTATCTTTTCTTTGTGGTTTGGGGTCGCCTTTCCCTTGCTTCAGATATGTAGATCCAAAGTCTCACTTTTTCTAGTTTAAACATCTACTCAATCTTAACATTATATCAGTACGCCTTGCTGAGCGAGGAGATGTCCAAGAACTCCATCTCAACTTGGACGTACCTGTGTAGGCAGTCATGGTACTTGAGTACCAAATGTTTCTTAGAATCCTTGATACCCAACTTCATGCGAAGGGTATGAAAAACATTGGTAAAATCTGGCATGTCTTGGTGCCTTCCCTATCGCAGTGTGGTCCACTTTATGTACTTATCCTCATATCTCCCAACAGGGTAGTACTACTCCTGGATGACATCTCGAAATGAATCCCAAGTGGGTGCGGCCAAAAATAGTGAGGGTGTACTTTCATCCTTCTACTCACAGTAGGTTTCCAACTAATCCTTAACGTGGGGGGTGGATTTGAGAAGACAAAAAGTAATCTTTTCCCGGCTGGAAAAATCATGAACAGAAAAATATCCTTCCAGCAGATTTAACCATTTATCTATGGCGTCTACATCTACCTGACCCTCAAATATGAAAATGTCAAAGTTTACTTGTACCTTAAAGGGTGTGGCACTTCCAGAGTAGCTGCTAGATGTAGATGTGTCACCCTTGGGTAGCCGTTGAAGGATATGGGGAAGTTATCCATCATTGTGTTCCTTTGTTTCTCAAGGGATTCTTCACGCAAGATTTTGAAAGGATATCTTGCCCCCTCATCTTTGTTTTCTTCCCCCATGGGAGACCATCAAGATTTGCGAGGTTGGTCTTGCAAAGATTCAACCAGTTCAAGCCCTAACTCCTTATATCCCGACCTCGTTGGGGACATGTAAAGAAAAATAGAGAAAGAGCAGACCGCTCTGATACCACTGATCTGAATTTAAATAGAATGCAAAAAATTACAAATATAACCATAACTACAAATATGCAGTAGAAATAACACTTCATTTCGTTATTATCAAATACTGAAATATGCTTACAAACATAATGGAAATAAGACTAGCTCGGGCAATGGTAGCTTATCTTTGAGAAGAGATGTGTCGGCTACATGCCTCTGAACTCTGTTACAATGAGGCTCAAGGGCCTATTTATTTTTTAAAAACATGATAAAACCCTAACCCCAGGAGATGGAATGCCAAGAGTTTGTGGGCCCCGTTGGGGTTAGTTGGGCAACCAACTTCCCGGGGTCATAACTTGGTCATATTATCTTTGTTTGGCGCATACGATACCTTATTGGAAATGTCTCTCTGAGTACTAAAGGTTTTTCCACATGCCTCTGCCTATGGTTATGGACCTACAACGGACCTCAAAAGAACGTCGTTTAGGGGGTCAAAACTACTATGAAAGTTCAAGACCTAAAAAATTGCTAAAAATAGTAAATGTTGAAATAAACAAGGAAACAAAAGAAAATGACTGGAGATCTAGGTGGGTGGCCACTAATATCCACCTAGATCAAGAGTGTTGGTTCATTTGGACACGCGTGAGGGCCTGGTCGCTAGTCTGGTATTTCATTACAGGGGGCTTGTGCATCTACAAAAAAATAGACTATGAAGGCATTCCATTCCGCTGTCACAAATGCCATGAGGTTGACCATGTATATAAATATTATCCTCTCCTACAGAAGACCACAAAGGAACAAACAGGGTCCTCAAGTGTGTAAGGCATTTGTTAAACATACTACTATGGATCATAGGGTGGTCCATGGTTCCAGTAGCATCTTGGGGATTCGACAAGGCACAATGGTGGCTTCCCTATCTGCGGGTATTTCTCCTCCTCCCCTCTCACTCCATACTCTCTCCTCTATATTCATTCCCAGCTCAGAATAATCTATTATGGGGTCTTCTATTTTGTCTCTTAGGTTGGGGGTTATTTCATGTCATATTGAGAATACACATGTATGTTTTCCAGGACCGGCTCCTTCTCTCCCTCCATCTGATGAGGACTCCTATAAGAACAAAGCCCAATCTCATTACTATCTGCGTTTCTTATCCCATCCCCCATATATATTTTCCTGTCTCTAAGACCATGGTCCTAGTTTAGGTGCAATCTCTCCCTCCAAGCTTCCTAAGACACATAGGGGTCGTCAATCTCATATATCCAAATCCATGCTCAAGGCCAACTAGGACATTGTCGTTGGGCATCAATTATCCATTGATGGGGTTCTTAGAGTGAATCATACCTTGCTCACAGGTTCGCAATGAAGTGGATTTCTTTCAACTGTCGTGGGTTAGCTAACATTCCCAAAAAACTAGCACTGAAGAGATTGATCTCCTCATACAATATGGATATTATTTTCTTACAAGAAACCCTTGGTCCTAGTTCACATATTATCAACATGCTAGAAGGTATGTTTAAGGACTAGGATTTTTTTTTCTATTGATGCTTGTGAGCGTTCGAGAGGATTGGTCCTTAGGATCAAACGTAGATCCATCAACCTTCTCTCCTCCTGGGGTGGGGAAGGTTTTATTGCCACGAATATCTTTTATGAAGCTCTGGGGATGGAGCTTAGGATCATCAACATTTATGGACCATGTACTGACAGAGTTGAGTTCTGTAACAAATTGATGGAGCGTTCTTTCTTGAAAGTGTATAGCCTGGTCTTGGGAGGGAACCTTCGTTTTTCCATAGGCAATTAGGATATTTGTGGAGAAAATTCCCATGCATAATCCCTCTTTGACTTCTTCTCTCAGATAACTGAGAATTATAATTTGGCTGATATTAACATGGCCAGAATTCTTCCCACATGGAGGAATCAGAGAACTGGAGAGGTTATGATTGATCATAGAATCAATCGCTTTTTAGTTAAGGGTGATCTGACACAATTCATTCCCTTATTTAGACAAGGGGTGGGCTCGAGGGGCATATCCGATCACCACCCATCTTCCTGGAAATGTCTGGAAACATTAATAAGCCCAGGGACCCCTTTAAGTTTAACGCAACCTAGTTAGAGGAGGAGGATTTTTGAGTCCTATTTTGGGATACATCGAAACCATGCATTATTAGGGATGACCTTTTTGTAGAAATACAAATTGTAGATAATCTTCGTAGATTTAAGAGGCAGACTATCGAGTGGTCTAAGCATAAGAAGAGGAAGGAAAAGGAGGCCTTCAATCATATTGAATCTAATCTGGAGCTCCTAGAGATACCTAGTGCAGGGGGATATGTTTTTGTTGATGCCAAGCTAAGAGTTATTCAATTGGAAGTAGAGAAAATAAAGTTGTTAAAAGGCAGATAAGAAGCTTGGATACTTAGGAGAAAAGTAATTTTGTTACAAGCAGGTGATGACAACACAAATTGTTTTCATCAATATGCTAAGAGTAGGAAGACCATTAAAACCATATGGTCTTTGCAAGATGATAATGGGTTGTGAATATTCAATTTTAAGGATTTAGCTCATATGGGGTGCTGACATTTTCGTACTCTTTTTTAGCACCTAAATTCTCCACCCTCTCTAAAATTATCTGGATCGCCAAATTCTTTCTCCAATAAGTTGATCAAAATATCAACCAAGATCTCATGGCTTCAATTACCTTAGGTGAACTGGAAGTGACTCTTCGATGGTTTAAGAAATATAAAAGTTCTAGGCCAGATGGTTGGCTGATAGAATTCTTTCTAGGCTTAATTGAGTTGATTAGGCCTAACTTATTAAAAGTTGTGGAAGAATGAAGAATCTCTGGAAAAATGTATGCTGCTTTTAATACTAGCTTCATTTCCCTCATCCCTAAGACGTACAATCCCAAAACATTTAATGACTTTCGACCCATCACGCTATGTAAATGCATATACAAGATCATAACCAAAATTATTGCTAACAGGATCCGTCCTCCCACCAAGTCTCCTATGAACGGTTCTCATTCTTGGATAACAGGAAAATTCACGAAGCAATTAGTGTTGCACAAGAGGGATTTCATAGTCTAAAAATAAAGAAATGGAAAGGTATGATTCTAAAGATTGATTTATCAAAAGCCTTGGATAAAGAAAATCAGTTGTACATTCATATGCTTCTCATGCATCTAGAGTTTAACATAAACTTCATCAATTGGATCATGTATTGTATCACTACTACCACTTTTGCTTTACTGATTAATGGAGATCCATATGAATTCTTCCATGCCGAGTGGAGTTTGCATCAATTTTGGTTGTCTTGTGCTCATTAAATATATATTATAAGTTATTCTTGTATTTTGGATGCCTTTGTCATGGATTCCCAAATTCATCCTTAGCAGGATTCAGAAATATTGTTGTGGATTCTTATGGCGGGGCTCTAAGGATGGTAGAACCTTTGCTTGGGTAAAATGGGATATGATCACTTTTCCCAAGAAATGGGGAGGATGGGGTATCAAAAATATTTTTTGTTTCTCATAGGCTCTTGTTGTCAAGTGTGGTTGGATACTTCTATCTACCAATAGTTTAAGGACTTAGGTGGTGACTCAAAAATATATTTATCCTCTATCTGTTATCCAATGGATAAGATCTCTGAACAAGAGTTGAACTAACATCTCCATGATTTGGAAAGCTATTCTGGACACTTTTCACATCATTAGCTCTAGACTTGCATGGAAAATTGGTACAAGAACTCAGGTTCATTTTGGTTTAGACCCGTGACCTAGCAGAAATGGTTAGCACGCATTACCTCCAGAGTTGGTGGGATATCTAGTAGATCATAGTTGGCTCACTATTGACCAAATCGTTGATTAAGAGAACATAACGATATGGGGTCAAAGATGGAAATCAACCCTGGATCTTAATATCACTGTCTAGTGGCACTGTGTTCAGAGATCATACATTGGCGCCCTTACCTCCTCTCATATCAAGCTATAAGAAAGGGAAGATAGGCTCCTTTAAACACACTTGAAAAAGGGTTTCTACACCTCGAAGGAGGGTTATATTTTCATCCAAGCAAACAAAGAGAAGAAACAACACAAGTGGTGATGGAAGCACACCTAGAAGCTAAAGAGTCTGGGAAAATCCAAACTCTTCATTTGGTGCCTCCTTGAAAACAAGTTTCCCACAAGCGACAATTTAATGAAACACTCCTTCCATGGTCCCACCTAGTGTGCACTCTATCACTGTGTCAAGGAATCCATTGATCACTTATTCATCACATGCCCATACACTATTTATATTTGGAATTTCATATATCATGCTCTTAATATCAGTAATAAATGGGGAGGTGATACTATTAATGTTTCCTAGAAAAACTAGTGGAATGAGGCCTCATCTGTTAAGCTCAAAAATATCCCTTTGCTAATATTTTGAGGAACATCTATCAGCAAGAACCAAAAGATTTATTTATGAGGCTGACATACTTCCCGACATTATTAGTGCATAGGTCCTGGCTATATATGTACTTTTACCTGAGGAGGAGATTCAACATAACTCCCACAATATCCAACTTGAGAATATTGATCATTCTTATCCCTGGGCTTATTTTGATGACTCTTCACAAAACAAGTAATGTGGAGGTGATGTTTTTTATACCTCAACAATAATCACTTTTTCAAACTTCAATCTGGTCTGTGAGGTGGAATGAACAATTTCTCTGAACTATACAACTAAATTACTTCTCTTATTTTCACTAGAACAGGAATGCCAACAACTACAGGTGTATGGAGATTCCCACATTGTTATTGATTGGTTCAATCTTAATGCTACATGTCACATGCACACACTTAGGTCACTACTGGAAGAAGTTCTCATGATTAAGTCACAATTTGACGTTATCACATGTCACCACATTTATAGGGAAAGGAACACTCCTTCCAATCAATTATCCAAGACGGGCGCGTAACAGATTCATGAGACATGGATGATCAATGAACACAATGGGGAAGCATATTACCAATATTATCATCGCCCATTCATGGACCCTTCGCAAATTGACTATGATGCTGATTGATATTACATCTCTACTTTTTGTTATAGTTATCAATACTAGTTGTGATCTATGATGATGTTAGTAGTTCAGATTTTTTCTTTACCTAGGGACAAGGACATATTTTTGTATAGTTGTCCTTCTTTAGCATAGACTATTTACAACATTTTTTTACAGACTTTTATATGGTTGTATCATTCAATGTTTGTTGAGTGAATAAACAACTAATTTTGCATATGCTTTTATGCATCTACAACATGTAATTTTCACTATTTTACATAATGAAAGTTACAACTTTTCCTTGGGGAAAAACTTGTTACCACACACATACACAAACTAGTTAGATATTAATACAATAGTTAATAAACTTTTATATTATATTTCTTCTAATTTGGATTGATATTTGACCATATAGAGAATTATTTTTTCGTAGCAATCAAGTTAACAAATTGGTGGATATCACCATCCCAAATGAGTATAGGCCCAATTGGCACTTTGATCAAGTGATACTCCCTCCTTATTCTTGGATTTATATGTTTTTCAACCATTAACACAAAGCAATCATAAAAATATAGATGAGGAAGAGAGGCAACCATGCATGCCTCTTGAGCTACAACTCTTTAAACACTAGTGAAAACAATGGATTCCACCTATGGGATGTCCATAGATTGTAATT
This sequence comes from Pinus tabuliformis, assembly GCA_031772625.1. Taxonomy (NCBI): domain Eukaryota; kingdom Viridiplantae; phylum Streptophyta; class Pinopsida; order Pinales; family Pinaceae; genus Pinus; species Pinus tabuliformis. The sequence goes on along the minus strand of CM062805.1, from coordinate 400,804,026 downwards.
AGGCCTTAGTGATCCATGAGGGCTTTCTCTTGTACTTACCCATGTAGATATCAATGCTAAAAAAGGCAAAATATCAAAGCAACAACCATGGTAGAGCCCTAATGTATGTGTAGAAAACATGATAAAATACAACAATGGATATTGCTAATGTTCTTTAGAATGTTGTACAACAATGGATATGTTTGATATTCCCATAGAATTATATGAGGATGTTTGTGAACTTGGTCAATGTGAATGTGTTTTCTTTGGGGGTTTCAAATAGTAGGAGAACTTGTCAATGGTGGGTATCCTTGAATTGATTATGCAATCAAATAATTGGGCTATCCATATTTGACAAGAAATCAATGAAGTCAATAGATCTTGAACATACACAAACTAAATAGGTTTTATTATCTCAGATTTTATGCTTCTGTGATTCATGATATAATGTTCATATTTTCTAGAGAAATCACATAGAGGTTTTATTATATTAAATATGTTCACTCATAATTTGGCTTATGAATTTGTCCAAGTATTCTTTAATGTTAAATATGTGTGTTATTAATTTGGTGTTTGACTTTTTTCTACTATTATTAAATAGATTTATGTGTAGTGGAATATTATAATTATCATTGAAATGAATATAGATCTATCTTAAGCACATATCTAGCAAGCGCCAATAGGGATCAAATCTCCTTAGGTGCATTTGGATTGTGTGGAATACACAACTTAATTTTACAATTCCAACAAATCTTTGTTGGATGCCAGACAAATTTGACACAAAGATAGAAGTGAAAAAGGGCCCATATATAATATAGGTAGTCGACATTGAAATATTGTACTTAACATGACAATTGAAATATTTTATTTATGGACCACATTGATCACATTAAAATATTTTTTTATTATTAATATATTTTTAAATACATATCAATATTACTCAACTTTGCATTTGAAATATTTTATGTATAACCATATTGATATTGTTATTGTTATTAATAATTTTTAAAAGCCACATATCAATTTTATATTAAGAATTGAATGAATCACACATTTTCCTCTTATTAAGAACCATACACACACTTTTAATTACTTTATTTATCTATAATTGATATAAAATTATGGTATATCTCTATAGTTGATATAATATTATTAAACATGAAGATAGAAATATTTTATTTGCTGCTGAGAGCAAGTGTGAAATATTTTTACCATATATGTTTTATATTGGATTGTAATGTCAACAATGAATTGAGTGAGCACAGAGTTAAACTATTTATGTTTTATAATGCTTTTAATTAAAATTAATCAAATATACATATTGTTTTTGTTTTTTTAAATGATATTTGCCATTATTTTTTTTATTTAGAATTTTTTTTTTAAAAATGTGTCAGCTTTCAATTAAGAAAAAACTGCTTCTGCTTGGCTAAGAGCTCGTCTTCCTCGGACGTAAGGAAACAGGTTAACGGCCCAAGACCCAGAGGCATCTGGCAGGAGTGAGAGCCTGCTCCCGATTACGGACCACCAGCAGGGTTATGCCAGGTGGCGTGGTTTTCCTATTTAACAGTGATGAGTCAAACCCAGCATTCGCGGATAGCAGCCAGAGATGGCTGTCCTCACTGTTGGTTTGACACCTGAGTTGATAGGTTTTACCACCTTCAGAAAAAAAAAAAAAAAAAAAAAACCAGTTTAACAAAAAAAACCAAAATTCTATTAAAAAATTACCGAAAAGATACATTTTATATATAAGTGTCGTGTTCATGCAATAAAAAATACAGTGATTCGGAAAAGCCAACATATTCGTCCCTTTACATTCACAACTTTTTAGAAAAAGCACATTTCCATGGTTTGGTTTTTAGTTTTTGAGGGAGATATAAATGACATTTCCATAACTCATTTTAATGAAATATTTAAAATTAGCGAGTATTCAGGGTTGTAGTATAAAAAAGTCTTTGGCTTAGTTTGATATATATTATTATATTTCTTGAATATATTTAATTAATTTAGGATAAAATGTTTTGATTTTAATTAATTTTTAAATTTTTAAAAATTGTTTATAAAGTTTATTAAAGTTTTTGGTAGAATTAAATAAATTTTTTTAAATTTTGAATTTTTAGTTTTTAGTCGGTGAATGATTAATTTTATGTGAAAAATCAATTTGTCAGATTTAAAAATGATTATATATATATATATATATATATAATAACCTAATGCTTTCATAAATTAGATGAAAAAATTTAATATATGGATTTTTATAATTAATATTTTTTTTTATTCATTATCATATTTATTTTTAAAAAACAATTATTTATTAAACTATAATTTATGGCAAAGTGGACGTGAATATGCATGGTAGAGTGCTTGTTTTGCATGCGAGAGGTACGGTGTTCGATGCCCTACATCTACATATCGAAGTTCTCTTGTTTTTGGCGCTCTCGCATGGGAATGAATCCATTGATCTTTGACAGGTGCATACGTTCCCACTTACTCTCCTCTTGTTAAGTTTTGCTTATTTCCACTATGAGTACTTCTCCTCATCTTTCTAAACCTCCCTCTAGCAAAGGGAGACCAAGTAAAATTACCCTAGAGAGTCTTTATGAGTACATTGAATCTTTAGAAAGACGAAGAGAAGAAAGAGAAAACCATTTTAAACTAGAATTAACTACAATGCTTGACAATAACCACAAATCATTAGAAAATAAAATACTCTCACTCGAGACTGAACTCCAAGGAATGAAAGGTAGAATTCAAGAAATCGAACATAGCAAACAAGCAATGGTTAAAGAAAATGACACTTTGAAAAACGAGATTAAAAATCTAAAAGAACAACTACATAATAACTCAGCCCTAAATAACATAGAGAATAAATTAGATATTAAACCCATAAAAGAAGAAATTAATAAACTAATTGTACTCGACCATGAGTGCCACAAAAGAGCCTTACACCTTATAATTGCTGGTATAGAAGAACAAAATAATGAAGACACATTAGTATTAGTTAAAGAACAATTAGAGAGAAAATCTCAAATTCAAACAACTTATCTCACCGAAGCAATAAGGGTAGGAAAGATACTTGAGAATAAACATAGACTAATCTGTGTCAAGGTCAGTTGTAATGACCATAAATTAGGTATACTTAGGAAATCCCCAAGCCTAAAGGGAACGTGCATATTTATAAATGAAGATCTCATTCTAGAAGACCAAGCTACACTTAGGAAAGAAGTACAAAAGGTCAAGGAGGCAAGAAAATGAGGGAAATGGGCAATCATTAGGAATAGAAAAGCTATTAATAGAGATAGAGTCCCAAACACGAGTGATAAATAGGGAATAACATCACTTTGGATCCTCTTCTGGAACTACCATGGTTTTCCATGGTGTAAAGGCTCGATGTTAAGTTGGATCCCGAGTGATATTGATCTTATTCTTTTAGTTGAAACTTGGGAGCATGACGAATCTAGGGTCCCTCACCTTGATGGGTTCACTCTTTGGTCTGCTTGGAATAAGAAATCCTTTAAGAGGGGTTTTGGTGGTATAGCCTATTATATTAGGAACATTGTTTCCTCTCACATCGGGCTTCATAAAACCGACCCCTTCAATCAATACATTTGGATCAAGATCTCTGATTCTACAACCAATCGGATCTCTCTTACAATTTGCTATTTCGCCCCTATCAATTCTACGTCATACAAGAAAAACAACCTCGATAAGAATTGTCCTTTCAATACCCTATAAGAAGACATCTACGACCTTAGGAATGAAGGGGATATCCTTTTGCTTGGGGACTTTAATGCTCGAACTACCACTAACCAAGCTACTATGTTAAGTAACAATTCTAACCCTAACCCCTTGTGGCTTGATGAAAATGGTAACTTAACTAATAGATTCAAGAGAAAATCTGAAAACATGATCGAGAACTTATTCGGCACCAAGTTCCTCAAACTTTGTAGTTCCCAAGACCTTATCATTTGTAATGGTATAAATAAATGGCCTCTCTCTAGTCAAATGACATGTTTCCATGGGTTGGTTAGCAGCGTCATGGATTACGCGATTTCTAAAATTCATGTCCTCAAACATATTACAAACTTTGAGCTTATTAATGGGTAAGAGCTTGACTCTAACCACAAACCTTTGTCTTTATCCCTCAATCTTGCTATGCATACCATCGACATGCAGGAGAATAGTGAAAGAAAAAGTCACATTCACTTCGATAAAAGTAAGGTTGACCTTTTCTTAATGGATTTGGAAAGGGATTTAGGCTCCCTGACTTATAATAACAACATTGACCAAATCTATTACCATTTTACTACTACCCTTTCCACCACCATTAGAAAATTCTCTAATAATACTTCATATAACAAAAATACTAGAACCTCCAATCCTTTTTATGACAAAGGTTGTAAGATAGCCAAGAAAGCAATCAGAGACGCTCCTAATGAAAGCATTAAGCTCCATAATTTAAGTATTTAGAAAGTGCTCATTAAGGGGAAGAAGAGGTCATATATTAATTAGAGACAAGAGCATATTCTGCACCTTTCTAAAGTTGTGCCCAGAAAGTTTTGGCGGAATGTGCTTGTTCGTAAAACTAAAGATGATCATTCTACCCCCTAGAAAATTTGGATAACTATATTAAGAAGTTATATGACTCTTCGGACACCATGGGAACCATATTAAACACTCCTATTAAGGATGATATTTTTTCTCTAGAAGATGTCGAGTCTTGGATTAATAAGCTCGCTAATGGGAAAGCCAAAGATACTGAAGGTTACCAAGATGAGATCCTTAAAATGGTAAAATCTATCCTCATTCCTAATCTTCACAAGCTTCTCAATTTGGCTATAAAGCATGGCTTCCCTAAGCTTTGGACACAAAGCCTTATTGTGCCTATCTTCAAAAATGGCAAAAAAATTGTTCCCTCTAATTATAGGACCATTATGATTAGCCACATCCTAACCAAGCTTTATGGGCTCATTCTGGAAAAATATCTCATCCTTTGGCTTGAGAACTAGGGTAAAAGAGCTAAAGGACAAGCTGGTTTTAGGAGACATCACTTGACCATCGACCACCTTGTCACTCTTAGGATCATCGCAGAGGAATGTCACAATAGGAAAACCGATATCTTTTTTTGTTTTGTGGACTTTAGAAAAGCTTTCGACACTATCCCCCGAAATAAGCTCTGGGAGAGGATTGAAGATATCATGGTTCCTTATGAACTGAGGATTGTTGTAATCTGCCTCTACAAGATTGTCATTTCCAATATTAAGACCAATGAAGGGTGGTCTAAAGATACTAAATGAAATATTAGGGTTAAGTAAGGTTGTCCCATTTCCCCTACCCTTTTTGGTATTTACATCGATAAAATAGAGGAGTGTCTGGAAAGTGTGGGCTACAAAGGCATCGAGCTCGTTGGTATTATCATTACTCTTCTCCTTTATGATTATGATATCGTTTTTCTTGTAAGGAGCCATGATGACCTAGAGAATAAGGTTAAGAATCTTCTTGTCTACTACTCCAAGATGGGTATGACAGTTAATACTGATAAGACTAAAGTCATGATCATTAAATCTAAAAAGATCACCCATGGTAGTTTTGTCTATGATAACCATTGTCTTGAGCAAATTTCTTGTTATAAATATTTGGGTATTGACTTTCCTCATCAACTCAACCGGAATTATAGCATCGAGAAAATAATTATTGGAGGTTAGAAAACTTATTATGAGCTTGAAAATAATTGTAAGTCATCTGATCTTTACATCTGCAGTAAAAAAAGGTTTCTCTTTGAGATTCTCGTCACCCTAGTTATCTTATATGGATGTGAAGTTTGGGGTTACATTATATCTAGGGAGTCATGGAGAAATATTGAGATGATCCAAAAATAATTCATAACCTATAACCTCAACATCAAGGGAAATACTCCCTATCCTATCCTCTTGATTGAAACTAGTTTGCCCCCCATTGAAAGTGTCACTATGTTTAGATATTTGATTTATAATAAGAAGCTTCACAATATGGAATCCAAGAGGCTCCCAAAAATTGCTTCTAGCTTTAGTCAAAACCCCCACGTGTGCCTCAAGCGTGGGTGGCATCAGGATGCTCACTCTTGGCTCAACCTTTGGGGGATTAAGGAGGAGATCATGATGGGAAGCAAAGACAGTATCAAAGATACTATTACCTCAAGTTTTAAGGACAAGATGTGGGATGCTAAGGAGTTGGAGAGTAAAAGGAAGCTAAGGTACTATAAGGAGGTGATCAACCCCGCCCTTGATAACCAGAATTATCTCTCTATGTTTACTAGCACTAAGAAGAAAATGAACATCACTAGGATTAAAACTAACTCTCATGAGCTTTGGAATGAGACCGGGCGATGGTCTACTCCTAAGACTCCCTGGGATGATAGAATCTGTCAGATTTGTGATACTAAGAAGGTGGAATATGAAAAACACTTCCTTTTAGACTGCTCAACTCTTGCCCACATTCGCTCTCAATTCCCTATCATCAGCCACACCTCCAATCTTATTGACTTATTAATTCATCCCAAATATAACGATCTTGGAATGCTTATTTCCCTGCTCCTTGATCACAGAAACAAGATTTTGAAGAATGACAATTAGACTCTTTTTTCTTGAAGTTCGATAGACCATTTTGCTCTTAGTGGACGTTAATCATCATCATTGTTGGCTTTCTATTAATTGTTGTATTCTTTCTAATAACAATGTTTTTTTTCTAATAACAATTTAATTGTCAAGTATCCTCATAAATTAATTATCCAATATATATATATATATATATATATATATATATATATATATATATTTTATTTTTTTTTCCCGTAGAAAAATCGTAATTTTATTCATGTGAAAAAAATTACATTTTGTAGATGCTTAAGCATATTCAGATGACTGTCCCTGTGTTCACAGGCGAACACAGATTACAAAAAAACAATAAAAATAAAAAAATAAGTGTCGGCGGGCCTATGCTTTCCTGCCCTTCTTCTTCTCCACCCTTCGCCAGCCATCAGAGTTTGTTGCAGTGATAGCCAGCTGATTTTCCGATGTATTGATTAGTTGTTCCTTGTCAGATTCCGAGCCTTCAGATCCATGAGTTCGTTTGATGCCGCTTGCTTCCAACTGTATTTCTTGTTGCTGTTTCATATTGTCAGACCCCAATTGTGTGTCTGGGCCATTTCCTTCCTGTGTATATTCCTGTTCCATTTGTGTGTCAGGTTTTGATTGGTTCCCTGTAGGTTCTGTCTGCATGTCCTCTTTTTCCCTCCAATCGGTGTGCTGCCATCCTTTCGGCTTTTTTTGTTGTTTCTTGTTCTCTTTGGGGTCCTTCTTTCCCAGTGGGCAGGTGTTTTGAAGATGCCCTGTTTGCATACATCTTAGGCACCTGAATGCTGTATTTTCATAATCAAGCGGTTGTATCCTCTGTGTATTATTATAGTTCAATGTAATGTGATCAGGTAGTCCCAGGCTTAGATCCGCTTCTACACATATTCTAGCATAGGTGAATATTCCTTGGTTAATTCTTTCTCCATCTATTTTAAGGAATTTCCCCAAAGAATTTCCAATGGCTGATAAAACTTTGTAGTGCCAAAAGTGGAGAGGGAGGTTGTGAAGCCTTACCCAAACAGGAACTGTTGTTACTTTCATAGTATTTGCATCAAATTCGGGAAACCAGGGGGTGGTGAAGAGGCCAGCTTTGCCCCAGAACCAAGGCCCCTGATTGATAATATCGTCACGTTCTTGTTCTGTTGTAAAACTAACTATGAAGAAGCCCTTTGAGCATAGGTGAATTTCACAGTCCGGTGACCATGTTGAGAGGATCCAGTGATGCAGTGCATCTGATTTTGGCCAGAAACCATTAAATCTACCTATAACAGCACGTTTGGCTAGATCAGAGTGTAGATTAATTACCTCCGGCGACGTTACTTGGATCGTTGGTGTTTCCAGTGTTTGTTCCACAATATAGGGACCTGGTAGCTCTGGTGCTGGTGCTGGTTTGGGTTGAATGTTTGCCCCTTTGCCTTTCACCGCGTCCTTGAAGGAGCCTGTATTCTTTGAGCTGGATCCAGAGCAACCTCCTCTCAGACGAAGGTTTATGATGATTGTTGAATCTGTGGTTATATTGTATTCCTGGAGGGTGTAGTGGTCCTGTAGACTGTGCCCCTTGTAGATCAGATTTTGGCCTTGTTCGGGGATGCCAAGAAGGGTTTGTATTCTGTTCCTTAGTTCTAGGATACTACTGCCCCTCCATAATCTCAAGCAGTAACTTCTTCCTTCCGGTGCTTTCAAAAGGAGCTGTATGAGATCCACTTCTCTGGGGTTTGAGCCTTTCTGTGGTTGCTGCCTGACGGTTGCATGTCCCCAGATCTGGGTTCTTTTGAGGCTTCCTGTTCTTCTAGGCGTCTGATCTGGTGATTTAAAAGCAGATCTGGGCAACTGATAACCTACCGTGGATGGGATGCCCAATCCAGTTCTTTGCAAATCTAAAGCTACGCCTTTGTCCAGCGCGCACAGGTTGAACAGGTGCCACGGCGCAGCGTTTCTCTCACCGTTCTGCATCAACAGCATCGGAGCCATCGACAGCTTCCTGGGTTCTTGGTCCAGCCACTTGGATGCGGGCGTCAGGCCATATCTCGTGCTCTCGTTGCCTCCATCAGGATCTGCAGAAGCTCGGACCACACCCTTCCCGCGCAGGAAGCGCATGATTCTGAAGAGGCACAAAGCATCCAGTGTTTTTCTGGAGAGGCACGCCGCGATTTCTCTGAGAGAGAGAGTACCGTGTGGACCTTGGCGGGCGATCAGGTCAGGGATTCCCAGCAGTATCGTACTCTTCACGACCAGCGATTCCGCAGAGGCAGAGGTGGATCTCCATGCCTGCATCTGCCCTGTTAATTCCTCTTCTTCGCTCTCGAAGAAACCCTCACCATGCATTTTGCTGCCCATGATCGATTCCCGCGGAGTCCGAGCGTCTTCCCGTATCGTCCAATATATATATATATATGGATGTTTGCATAATCAATATTTTTTTCCTTTCATTATCATACTTATTTTTAACAATAAATATTTCTTAAACTATAATCATCTTGCTTTTTATTAATTCGAGTATTTTTTCTACTGACAATGTTATTTTACTATTTTCCACTAATATATTTTATTAATCATAATATTTTTTTGATAGTTTAAATATTTAATTGATGTCTACCCATTTTCATAAAACTATGTTATCATGTACCAATAGATTATTAGCAATTTGATTCTCGTGCATCTACTTTTTACATAAGAGGTAGATACCCTGCATATTACATTTTTTTTAATACATAGTTTGTTAGACTTCGCTTTATTTTATATATTTTCAATATATATTTACTGTGTTATATGATTCCATATATTCTTTTACTCTATAGTTTAATTTTTAATTTATTAACTTGTAAATTGTTGTGAATATTTTATTAGAAAAACAACATAATAAATATGATAAAATTACTAAATTTTTTATTGTTAATTTTTTTTTTGGTATTTTAATATTTTTAGTTATATGATTTTTTACTTAAGTAATTAAATTATGTTAAGTGCGATAAATATAAAACAAAATGGTCAATTGGATTTATTTGAAGTGGTTGGGAGGAATGATTGTTATCTTCCTTACACAGGTTCAATTCCCACAAGTAACATGATGAAGTTTGTTGTAATGATTTGCTTGATAGCTAATTAGGGGTAAGGTTTGACTCCTATAGAATCATCTAGATTGCGATTAACTCCATATGCATGAGTAATTAACTCCATCATCGAGATTGTGGTTAACTCCATATGCACGAGTAATGAAGGTTGACTTAACTGAGGGGGTCGTCTAGATTGTGGTTAACTCAAACCAATTACAACAAAGTTCATCATGTTACTTGTGGGAATTGAACTTGTGTAAGATAATAATCATTCCTTCCAACCACTTGAGGTAAATCCAATTGACCTGTTTACTCAAACCCATTACAACATAGTTCATCATGTTACTTGTAGGAATTGAACCTATGTAAGATAACAATCATTCCTTCCAACCACTTCAGATAAATTCAATTGACCTTTTTGTTTTCTATTTATCTTAATATAATTTAATTACTTAAGTAGAAAATCAGCTAACTAAAAAAATTAAAATACAAAAAACCAATAAATATTTTAATAATTTTGCCATCTTTATTATGTTGTTTTCCAATAAAATATTCACAACAATTTACACATTAATAAATTATAAATTATATTATATAGTAAATTTATATTAAACAATGTAAAATCAAGATAAGTTCAACAGGTTGACATGGCATCCCTCATACCATGGAAATCAACATAGTAGGTCAACTTGTGAGAGAAATAATATTTTCATACAAACTCTATAGGTCAACTTGTGGGAGAAATAATATTTTCATACAAACTCTATTTGACACAATTATTACTTCTTTTGAGGAAATGATTTGTTTATCGAGGAACTTCTACCAAAGCTCCTTAGTGCAAGCTTCCCTTGAGACATTCAACAACACGAAATATGAAATGATAGTTGAATAGTACTATTTTCCTTCCTATCTATATTTTCTATAGTTTGATTTGTCATACTCATAAGTTTGTTTCCAAGATATAGAAACCCATTGATTCCACAAAAATATCTTTCATCTCAAACTTCCTTAACTCAAAGATTTGACCATTAATATTTTCTCTCTCTATCATTCACCATTCACCATTTTCCGTCACAAAAGATCCACCCATATAGAACTCTCCCTTTTGAATAGATTTATCATTGACCCAAAGAACCATTACTCTTTAAATAATGAGATAAACCCAAACAACAAAGGTATATTATTGAGACCAATAATCTCACCTTCATATCATATGAAGAGTTGAATAAACATATTCACACAAGTCAATATTAACAAAATCTCAAAAATTAATGAAATGATGGTACATATATACAATATATATATAAAATAAAAACGTTAGAAACTTTTAATCAAGAAAATCAACATGTTAGATTTACAAATATTTCTCATTGTATTAACAAAAGTACTTTATAATACAATATACAGGGATTCCGCAAATTCATTCAACCCTAATGGATATGAAACCACCTAAAATCAATAAATACATTTATGATGAGCTTTGTGAAATAAAGAGCTAAAAGGCATATAGAGGTGCATAGTCTATATGTGCAAAGACTCGCATAACACCCAACAATAACATGGTAGTTCACTTTAAACTTCACACCACACCATAATTAATAAAATCGGACCCAATGTTTTGTTTTTGAGCTATAAGAATCAGTAATTTGTTGGAGTAATTTGAGAATCAGTAATTTGAGCAATTGTCATTACAACACCAGGGGTATATCCAACAACCTGTAAGCCAAATATACCATAAATTTATGACTTAGCAAGTGCTAAGACTCCACGAGGGTATGGGAGCCTACTCCTTGAGCCTTATCACAACGAACCAAAAATGCCCCCTGTGGGAATTGAAACCAATTGGAGGGGATAACATCCCATTGTACCAACCACTCGATCATCCCATGAGAAGACAAACCCAATGTATTCATAATTGTAGAAATTTTCTACAAACCCAGCTCTAGTACCATCTGGAAAATACGATGGTAGGTTAACCTGATAATGCAATATAAATCAAAGCAGAATACTATAACCTACTTCTACTATCAATTCGCAGAATCTTAAATATCAAGCTGAACAATATAACAAGAAGAAGAAGAATCAATGGCACAATACACATGAAAATACTTTGGGGAAAGCCTCAGCTAAAAACCCCACACTATTGTATTATCATACATGGTGGAAATACATAGGAATTATACGAAACCTTAGCTCTCACAGCTAGCCAGCTCTCATTACAATCCTCACAGATGCTCACAAGAAATCTTGGCTTCTCTCTAGCCTTCCTCTTTGCCCTCCAAGTTCCTATTTCCATGCGTTGTTCCTAGTGGATGATTCACCTTCAACCAAGTGGATGATCTCCTTCAAAACTGCGCAATCCTCAAGGATTTATCCTTGACTGCATGCATGAGTTTTCTCCATGAGAAAACACATGCAATTGACAGTACACTGTGCTTGACTTTAAGCTTAACTGGGTCTCTCTCAGAATAGACATGCATGAGTTTCTGATGAGGGAATCTTCAGTTAACTGGAGTAGCACTAGTTGAGTGCATGCATGCATCAACTGACTATTAAATCACTATTAGTTCCTTAAACAGTTTGGAACTAATTTAATTGGACTTAACTCAGTAAACTGAGTTAACTAATTACAACTCAAATATAAGTCAATCTTATCTCCTTAATTTAAAGGATAACTCTTGCATGACTTCAAAAAGACTTCTAACTTGATTTTCTCCAACTAATTAATTCAAAATAAATTAATTAATTATTTCCAAGTAGCTGTTAAGACTAAATTTTATTTTAATTCACGATTTAATTCAAGGACAAATTAAATTGGAATATTCTTGTTGCCATATTTCAACACTCCCTCTCAACAAGAAAGGGATTATCTGCCACCCTGATCCTGACTCTATGGAACTCTAATTTACACTTTGACAATGCCTTTGTCAAAATGTCAGCATCTTGCTGCTCCATCGAAATATACTACAACAACATGATCCTCTCGACCTGTGAAAAGCCATGGGCAACAAATCTTGCCTTATGCTTCTCCACACTACCATCAGCAGCTTGATTTACCTTGTAAAGCCAACAGGAACTCACAACTGACTTGTTATCTAGTCACGGAACCACGTCCCGAACACTGTTACGAACTATGGAGTCATACTCCTCCACCATAACATCAACCCAAATCAGCTGCTACACTGCTTCCTCAAAGGAAGATGGCTCAGTCTCAACACATTCCCCAGCAAGGGCCATGTATCCAGTGTACCTCTTAGGTGATCTCCTCTGTCTGCATTGAAAAGATGGTGCTCCCACATTCTCTCTCGCATCATCCAACAATCTGTCAGCTTCTCTTATGCGCTTCCGTCCATCTCTAGAAGACTCTCCTTGAGTGGATGTCTCCACTCCCGGAACCTCTGCATGAGGCTGCTCCACATCAGTCTGAGGCTCCTCCTCCTTAGGAACCAACAGTTCCTCCACAACCTGTAGTTGGAGCTCCCTCTCAAGGGAAAATCGCATGGCCTTCTGCTCATCAAACTTGAGATCTCTTCAAACCACTGTCCTCCGACTGGTAGGCAAGTACACCCGATAGTTGTGAGGTGTACCAATGTACGCCACAAATATCCCCAACTCTGTTGTCGGCTCAAGATTCTTCTGTGCATCCTTTTTCACATGGCAATATATCGATGAGCCAAAGATCCTGAAGTGACCCACATCTGGTCTCTTACCGAAGAAAGCTTCCTATAGTGTCTTCATCCCAAGTATGTGATGCAGGCTTCTATTCTGCAAATAGACTGTTGTGTTGCATGCCTTAGCCCACAAGTGAAGTGGTAGGCCTTGGTCATTCAACATTGCTCATGCTGCCCCTATAATAGTTCTGTTCTTCTTTTTGGCCACCCCATTCTGCTGTGGGTTATGAGGTGTCATTAATTCTCGTTTAATTCATTCCATTGCACAGATGTCCTTAAACTCTTGAGAGACATATTCTCCACTGTTGTCACTTCTCAAGGCCTTGATCTTGTTCCCTGATTCTTTCTCGACCAAAGCTTTGAACTCACAAAACTTTTTGAAAGTTTGGTCCTTCTTCTGCATGAAATAAATCCAACATTTACGATAATGGTCATCAATGAAAATCACATAATTCCTTTGCTTCGTTGTGGATGGCATTGAGAATGGAGCACAAAAGTTAGTATGAACTCACTCTAAGATAGCCTCTGCTCGACTGTCTCGATCATGAAAGGAAGACTTGGTGTACTTTCCCAAGGCACAACCTTTGCATGTGTCAACTTGCTCAAGTTTACCTTTGGGAAGTGCTGTAGATATCTATTGCATTATCTTCAAAGCCCCATGATGCAAATGGCCCAACCGCCTGTGCCACAACTCACCAATGTCTTAGCTTTGCACCAATTCTACTTTCGTACTCAATGTTGCACAATCATCTACCTCTAGTTTATAGAGATTCTTCACCCGAATCCCTATCCTCTTGGTCTAACCCGTGGCTATGTGTCTTAGGAATGCCTTTCCTTTATTGAAGACAACATCGTAGCCTTTGTCCTCCAACATCGTGACCGATACCAAGTTCTTCTTCAATCCAGACACATACATCACATCTGTCAAGGTGATAGGAGCTCCGTGCTCCCTCTGAAAAGCAACCGTGCCCACCCCTGAAACACTATACCTTCCGCCATCACCCATCTGTATGCGCATCTTGAGGTCTTTCTCCTCCAAGGCACTGAATAAATTTTTATCACCGATCATGTGGAATGAGGCTCCACTGTCAAGATACCATACACAACCCATCATCGATGACACCATGCATGTGATGAGGGTAAAGTCCATTTCAAACTGAGAAGCTAATGCCTCACCTTCCGATCCTTTTGAGGATCCCTTCTTGGACTTCTTAGATGGGAAATTAGTCGCATAATGTCCCATCTTGTGACAATTAAAGCATCTTACTTTAGACATGTCACCCTTCTTCCCTCCATGAGAAGAATTCGATTTGAAATGGGAAGCATTCCCCTTCTCTTTCCTTGCCTTACTTGCTAAGGCCATATTTTCTTCATCATCATTCTTGGATGAAGAACCATCTCGTGTGCTCCTCCTGATCTCTTCCTGCATAAGATCTGACCACATTCGCTCCCAATCTGGTCGTTTCTCCCTTCCATTCAGAGACTCCTAATAGCTATTCCAACTCTTTGGAAGGCCAAGGAGAGCAAGGCTCACCATATCATCATTGGAAGTAGTTATTCCCACACTACCAAGCTCATCTCTACAGGTGGTGAGCTTGTTCAGATATGTGGAAATAATATCGTCATTCTCCATCTTGATTCTTCGAAGCTTATCCTTGAGCGCCAATTTCCTCTGGTAGCTACTATTCTAGTAGAGGTCCTTCAATGTGTTCCACATTGAAAATGGAGTATCCTTCCCATGGAGACTCGAGACAATATGGTCTCGATCTCCCCCAAGGATGATCCGTCTCGCCTTCACCACACACTTCTTCCACTCAGCCAACTCTTGTGCATTAGTTGAAGCTGGCTTTGGGATTTCTTGATCAATGAATTCCTTCAAGCCATTGTCTTCTAATACAACCTCCATTCTATCTTTCCATGCTATGTAATTCGAGCTACCTTCCAAGGCATACTCGAGTCTCAAGCCATAGAACGCCATTGGCCAACCTTGAAGTATGATATGAATTCAATTTGCACCTGCAACCCCAAACTTCAAACTTCGAATTCTCTTCTTAGTATACTGTTCACAGCTCCAACACCATGTAGAAATTTTCTACAAATCTAGCTCTGATACCATGTAGAAAATCTAATGGTAGGTTAACCTGATAAGGCAATATAAATCAAAGCAGAATATTATAACCTACTTCTACTATCAATTTGTGGAAGCTTAAAGATCGAGCTGAACAATATAACTAGAAGAAGAAGAATCAATGGCACAATACACATGAAAATACTTTGGGGAAAGCCTCAACTAAAAAAACCACACTATTGTATTATCATACATGGTGGAAATACATAGGAATTATAAAAAGCCTTAGCTCTCACAGCTAGCCAGCTCTTAGTACAATCCTCACAGATGCTCACAGGAAATCTTGGCTTCTCTCCAGCCTTCCTCTTTGCCCTCCAACCTCCTATTTCCTTACGTTGATCCTAGTGGATGATTCACCTTCAACCAAGTGGATGATCTCCTTCAAAACTACGCAATCCTCAAGGATTTATCCTTGACTACATGCATGAGTTCTCTCCATGAGAAAACACATGCAACTTATAGTACATTGTCCTTGACTTTAATCTCAAATGGGTCTCTCTCAGAATAGACATGCATGAGTTTTTAATGAGGGAATCTTTAGTTAACTGGAGTAGCACTAGTTGAGTGCATGCATGCATCAACTAACTATTAACTCACTATTAGTTCCTCAAACACTTTGGAACTAATTTAACTGGACTTAACTTAGTAAACTGAGTTAACTAATTACAACTCAAATATAACTCAATCTTATCTCCTTAATTTAAGGGATAATTATTGCATGACTTCAGAAAGACTTCTAACTTAAATTTCTCCAACTAATACTTTTTGGGGAGATATTGGGCTCAAGAATTGGCATAATTTTCACTACCTTTTTTACCATTTTTCATTTCTTAATCATATCCTTTTATCTAATTGTTTATATTTTTGACAAAGGTATCCCACTTTCTCATGTCACTCTAATTTATGTAGTTTTTCTTACATTTGATGGGAGAGTAGTTTTTCTGGTTGTTTTTACTGATAAAATGATGAATAAGAATGTTTATACAATGACCCAGTCAGCTAGGAGATTATTATTCCACTATTCCAAATTTTGTGTCATGTTTCTCTAGGATATTGTGACATTGTTACAACAACCCATTGATATCTAGCTCTATTGTTATTCCAATGTTGAATATTTCATTCCATGTTGATATAATTCTTGGTGCTAGCTTCAAGTGCTGACACATAAGATGTTACTCAAAAGAGTCAATTTGGACCACTATGCTAACTAGATTATCCCATGAATCTAATAAAAAACACAATAGAATAATATATTTATCTTCCTCAATCATCTTAATATCAACAAAGGCTATTTGGATTACCATAATGCTAAAATTATTAAGATGCTTCATTAGAGAGACATTATTATTCATCCTAAGAAAGTACAACTACATTTAAAGAAATGATTTCTTTAGTAAAGACTTTCACCAATAAAAATCCCCTAACTTCTCTACAAGTCGCTTAGTGCTAGCTTCCCTTAAGACATTCAACATCATTAAATATGAAAAGAATAGTTGAATAATACTCTTTTCCTTCCTATCCATCTTTTCCATGTCTTTCTTTTCTGTACTCATAGGTTTGTTTACAGAAACCCATTGATTTTTATCCACAAAAAATATCTTTCATATCAAACTTCCTTAACTCAAAGATTTGGCCATTAAATTTTTTTCTCCCTATCCTTGACTACTCACCATTTTCCTTCACAAAATATTCACCCCTATAAAACTCTCCCTTAATAATAGTTTTATCATTGATCCAAGAGTACTCTTGCTCTAAAAAATAATGAGATAAACTCTAGCAACAAAGGTATCCTATTGAAACCAATAACCTCACTTTGATACCAAATGAAGAGCTTGTTAAACTTATCTATAAAAGCCAATACTAATAGAATCTCAAAACATAAAGAAACAAGGTCACATAGCGAGGGTTCCCTGCCGCTTAGTTTAATTATTGAACTTTGAAATGTATGAACCAACTCCCACATTTGAACCAAGGTAGAGTAACTACTCTAGCTTAGTTTAGATATAGTTAAATTGGAGTAAAAACCAATAAAGACATACAACTTTATATTAATACAAAATTACAATTAAAATAGCAAGATAATTCATGATTGAATTATCTCTCGCTAAGCAGAGATAATAAGAACTCTATTTGTGGATATGTTTTTTTTATAAACTTTAATATCATATTTGTTCATTTTAATCTATTATTTGTGTAGGTGATACAGGAACCACACTAGGAGAATGAATGTGATATAGATAATTTATAAAATATATTGTATCATGAAGATACTTCTAAAACATTTTTTCATTAGCCAATAAAAGAAGCCATGGACATGGTTATGTATATATTTTAATTTTCTTCATTTTTTTCTTTTTGGTAAAAGGGAAAAAAATGTGAAAGCTAAGAAAAATAACATAATAGATGGAAGGGATGTAATTTTCAGCATCATATGTCATCTAGTAAATACCCAACTCCTTTTCCATTAAACTATCAAGTTTTTGGGTAATGACATTCTTTTCACGCAGAAAGGGATAATTCACAAGTCATCAAAGTAAAACTTCATTTTACTATGATGTCAAAATATTTTATGTTTGGTAAAATCTCCATGGAATTTATAAAATCTATAAAAAGATATTATTGATTTAAACTATTTTACATTTGAGATGGTCTCCACGGAATTTATAATCCTCGAAACCCTATAAAGAGATATGATTGATTTGAAGTAAATAAGTTTGTAAACCTAACCAACTATGCATATAGACAAAACTTTACATTATTGTCTGAATAAATAATTACAATTTATTGGGAATCAGATCTATGGCAAAGACAAAGCATCCCTGTACATATGAGATTTACTTGTGAGCATCTATGATGGTGAACTTAGCATTCACAAGCCTCGTATCATCAGATAATGATTCCATGTCTTGAAAAGTAATCTTAAAAAACAATAAAGGGAGAAAATGATGACAACTAGACTTTTAAAATAAGATTTTACTTTGAAACTATAAAGCCTTAATAGAAGGTTACATTTAGGAATGAGTATGACATGGTAAAATGCTATGTTAAATTAGCGATGTAATTAGAAACCAACCAAATTTCTTATCATGATTTGATGTAATAAAGGAATATACATAGGTAAAATCATTTCAACCAAGAAACTCAAGTCAATAAAATATGAATCGGAAGATTTTATCACACACTTGGTGATCAGGAAGCAAGTGGGGACACAATTCATCATCAATTACATTTGTTGCAACTTGCTTGCCATATTTGCATGCCTATGACAAGGCCCCTCTTTTGCAAAAATTAGTAACATTCCGCA
The DNA here is from genome assembly GCA_031772625.1 of Pinus tabuliformis. Classification (NCBI taxonomy): domain Eukaryota; kingdom Viridiplantae; phylum Streptophyta; class Pinopsida; order Pinales; family Pinaceae; genus Pinus; species Pinus tabuliformis. The sequence continues at coordinate 400,785,283 of CM062805.1, read as the reverse complement.
CGGTTTTGCATCTAAGTTTAGCATCAAGTTCTAATAGGCTATCAAATCTTACATAGTAATGAAAAAACACAAAAATATGTTTGTGTGACTAGGAACGGGCATTTGAGAGGGAATGAGAATAAAAGAAAAATACAAAAGCTTTGACGGAAATGGTAATAAATTTATTAAAAACTAAATAATTTATTAGTTCCGTGTATTAAGATATACTTATTTTCACTATAAGGTTTTTTTTTGGAATTTGTTGAATTTGGAGGAGTCTCTCCATAACAGTTTGAGAAAAATAAAGGAAAATACAATTATAATGATAATACAAAGGACTGCACTAAAAAATGATGTGTATCTCTAAGAATTTCTAATAGTTTTAAAAATAGAAATCCTACATCAATGACAATGTATGGTTTCATTATTATTGCCAAATCAACAAAGGTATTTTTATGGATGTGTCGTTGTATAAGAGCTCATGCTCTATAATGAATATAAATTAGTTTCTATTTTCAAATTATTCATCAATATTATGCTTCATTTTTAATGATTGGACTTGTATTAAGCCACCTTTCTTTTTTATTTTTATTTTGCATACATCTGGCAACCACAGAGTCGTCCTCGATTTGTAGTTGTACTAATGTACAGGCAACATTGGAGGAGCATTTATTAGCGTTATGTAGGGCTTTGAAAGCTCGTTCACAGGAGGACCCATGTGATCCACCCGCATAGTGGCTGCCACTGACAAATTGAGACCGTGGAATGGTGTTGGTGATGAGAAAGGAGAGGGTGATCTCGGAGAGTGTGTGGGTAAGAAAACTGATAGACAGTTTTGTGCTTAGGCAATGCCTACTCTGCAAGATATTGGACAGTATTTTGAAGCAACGTACAACACTCTGGAACAACATAGTCTCCAACAACTGCACGATGATAGTGAAAACAATGATGGCGGAATAAGAGTCAACCTGCCTGAACCAATCAATTTGTTAAAAAATAAAATAAAATTATTAAAAAGAAAAATCGTTTAGCTTATAAAGTTAACTTTATAAATGGATTTTTTATTTTTAGTCAACTGTTCTATTAATCAAGAGTCAATGCATTATCAAATGCGTTATACATGCCCTGCGGCAAGGATAATAATGGTACATATACACAATATGCACAAAAATATCTTAGAAACTCTTAATCGAGAAAACGAAGAAGTTAGATTTACATATATTTCTCATCTTATTGAAAAAAGTAGTTTGTAATACAATATGTAGGCATTCCTCAAATTCATTCAACCTTAATCCTCCAATTAGTACTAAATTACAATGGGTATGAAACCACCTAAATTAGGAAAATACATTTATGATTAGCTTTGTGAAATATATGAAACCACCTAAAACCAATAAATACATATACGGTGGGCTCTGTGAAATATAAAGACAAAAAACATATTAAGGTGCATAGCCTATACATGAAAAGAGCACAACACCTAACAATAACATGGTATCACTCTAACCTTCATAGACACTACAATGAATAAAATTAGATTCAGTGTATTCTTAATCACCACTACTACAAAAATATGTGGCTTCCATAATATGAAAATCCACTATATACATAAATTACATTGCCTACATTGATCCCTGTTTTCAAATAGTGAGAAAACTTATTATTATTTAGTTGTCAAACTAGCAATGAGGACACCCATTACTGATTGTTATCAGTGAGTGCAAGCTAACTCATCATTGTTATTCAAAGAAACCCACAACAGTTGAAATAACCTATTGGTAATACATTAAAAAGTACACTTTAACTTCTACCAAATGTCTTTGCCTTTATATCTTGGAATGTTAACATATTTTCTTAAATTTAGTAAAAGCAAACTTTTAGTGAAACATAAACCATTCTAAAACATACTCTAGGACCATTACCTACCCCAATCTCATACATAATAATGAACAAATTTATTTTATGATCACTTTTATATAAAATGAAATATATTAATTTTCCATAATCATATTCTACCGGATAAATTTGAGATACAATTTAAAATTAGTAACATTAGATTCTAAGGTACATAAAGGTAGGTCGATGATTATAACGTGTTTGATGATCATTGTGTTTGTCGTGGACATAGCAATGCAAGTACCATCAAAGTGCATTACATATGTTGTATCATACAGAAACTTAAAATATATCCATTAAATAAAGGAGTATATAAAACTTAAAAAATATTTCATTTTAAATAAATAAATTTAGGACAAATAAAATATAAAATGTGGTAAAAGAGAAAAAATTAAATATATTTAAATAACATATTTCTTTGTGAAATCTCATGAAAACACATCATGTCATGATGTTGTATTTCAACCCTAAAAGCATCACATGTACAAAAGTAAGTGGGAACAAAAGAAGTAGTTCCAAAGTTACAGCACCTTTGTTCCTTTCCAGGGAAATCAAAATCAGAAAAGATTGAGAATAAAATAAAAAAATGAGAATCCTCATGATATCATGAGAAGATTGCCATGTAAATGAGAATCAGAAAAGAATGGGAATCCCTATGATTTTTAAGGGAATCAATGTGGACAAAGACACTGATGGTGAAGCACTAGTGATTGAACGATAGAAAGAGATTTTATGGTTTGCTTTCTCTTTCAAATTTTATCAAATACAATACTAAATAGACATTGCTCGTTAAAAAAGAGAGCATTTAAAGTTGAGTGGTGGGTGGAGATTATGGCACTCATATCGAAGCTTAGGTAACTCTCCACATGTACATAATATCATTTATATATTCAAAATAGTTAATATAATATATTGAGTCTAAATAATTGAGAGATGTTAGAATGGTGGATTATGGGATTTATTTTATATATGTGTGTGTTAATTTATAGTAATCAGGAAATTTGATTAAGGGATGTATTAGAGGTTAAATAGGTATTTCATTAGGTGGATAGTTGGAATAGAATAATTGGCTGGTATATAGAATAAGAAGAATTAAGGGATTTTTAAGGTACTATAATTGATTTATTTAATTTTTGGATTTCTCATTTCAAGGAAGTTGGTTATCCCATGGTTTTATATAGGATGGTCTTATGAGTTGATTTAAGAATAAATAGTGAGCATTGAGTAGTTTACTATGTATGAAATATTTCAGTTTCTTATATTCTTGTGTATGTTGAGCTATGTTTGATTATTCTTAGATATTGTAATGATGTCTTTAGGCACCACATCTCTTGGAATATTATCTCTTTGATCTATTTAATATTTTGATTATTAAACATGGTATCATAGCTAGTGCTTTAAGATCTAGCTTGTTGTCTACAAATTTTGTGGAGACTATTGGTTGTATGTGCTCTTGATGAGTTGGATTTGTTTGGTAGATTGACTTGGTGTTTTGGACTGCAAACTATATTTGGGAATTTGGGCAAAAGACATGGAAACACCATTGAGGATTAAAGTGGTATAGAAGCTTATAAACATTATGGTTCCAAATCTAAAGGTTGAACATCAGAAGTTTGCCATCAATGGGAGAAGGATCAGACAATAAAAGTCATAATGACCTATATCTCTAGGGATATTCATTTTCTTAGAAGCGAGATTGATTTCCCAAATGCTATCTAGAAGAACATGAAGGATTTATTCAATAAAACTGAGAAAAAATCAAGTTATGTAGGTTGAGAAAGATTTGATCTTTTTCAATGTCCATTCTTTTGAAAGAATTGAAGAGTACATAGTCTATTTGAAGGAACTTCAATTGAAATTAGGAAAATGAAAAAAGGATGTTCCAAAGAATCATGGTTATCTCATAGAACTGATCTTGATGAATCTAAAGACACCCTATGACGTGTAATGTTTGATGTTCCATTAAAGAGGTTCATTGATTATTGAAATGAAAAATTTCTCAAATGAAGAGAAATTTGAGGTCATGTGACATCCCCATTTGTTGAAGCGTAAAGGTTGATAGAATTACAAATAAAGAAGTGAATAATACAATTATGATAAAAAACATGGTTGCATCAACTAGACTAATTAGAAGTATGGTGTTCAAATTTTGATGAAAAGAGTTAGAAAGATGAAGCAATAACACTATTATGGGGAATTGGGAAAATGGAGAAGGCTTGTTGGTAGAAGACCAAGGACCTAAATGAGAAAGTGAAGTAGCTTGAAGGAGATGCATTTACTAGAAGATCAACCAACCTCTAGAACTAAAATTCAAGAGGCAAGATAGATAACTATACATTTTTTTATTAATACGTCTCTAACCTTGAATGCTCATATTTCTCATAGTGAATGGGTAGTCGACTCTCATTCCAACCATCGTATGGATAAAAATGTTTTCCTTTTACTCATTAAAAGAAGTTACATAAAATATTAGAGAATATTTGGGGTATTATAAAAAAATATATAGTTGATGAGTTGTAATTTAGAAACCAATATAATTTTGAGAAACTAGGTCAATGAATTTTTATTAAATGTGGTTCACGAACACCAGACATCAATGGCTGCTACATCCATGGAAACAATCATGGGCAAATCCACCCTAAGGGATCACTTTAAATCCTGCTAGCTTATTGGACTAGCCTAAACCCAAGAGCATTGAGGAGAATTGGCCTCATGACCTCCCATTAGCGAGCTACTTATACGACGGGACTCGAATAATTGAGCTAACCCTTGGGGCTAGATTAGGTCAATGATAATCGTTAAAGATTGAACTATAAAAGTCAAAGATAATTATGTGCCATATTTTTATTTGGCGATAACTATTTGGATATAAACGTCAACTTGGTTAATATTTTAGTAAGAACATCTTGAGACATGATAAATATCCTTGAAATAGTAAATATAGAATATTTAATGCTTCTAAAAATAAATCTTAGATTAATTCAAATCATAATGCATTCACTTCGAAATATGATAAAAAAAAAGGTCCTAAGTAGTCTAAATTCTATGTTTAAAACTTTTTTTAGCACATTTTTTTCCCTAAAGAATTTTGAAAAAATTATTAGAATTGCATATTTTAATTGTTGAAATTGAAAAAGTAAATGTTTCACAAAACTAAATATATTAAAAGTATATTAAAATGTTAAATCTATTTAAACATTAAAAAAATATCATTTAAATTATAAAAATTGGTCACTTCATCCACAATAACATAATTCTATTACACTTATGGTTAACCTAAAAACAAATTAAAAACATAGAAGATTCAAACTTGTCCTTATTAATTATTTTAAAAGAAAAATACATATAATAATTATTTACATAATATATAAATATATAAACAATGAGTTAAATACTTTAAAAACCATTATTTAAATATAATATTATTACATTAATAGGTATCTATGGTTTTTATAATATAGATTTTATGATTTAAAAAATAATTAAGTGGAGGGTTTGGATTTAATATTAAGTGAATATTCTTCATCGTCCACCAAAATATATAGCCTGGATTACATTGGAAACTTAATCTTGAGCATTTTCTTTTCTTTTGTTTTCCTTTATCATTTTAATATATCATGGTTTCAACTTCATGACTAAGTGTCCTCTTTCTCCAGCTAACTAGTGGAAAAATCATTCTCCATTTCCTCTATCGATAGAGAGATATAACATAGTGGGAATCTCACTAAGTATTTCAAAATTGTTGCAGTATTGATTTCAATTTGGTTAGATTATATTCAATCAAGGTTTATTGTAGGTTTGATTTCAATTTGGTTTACTACAGTATCAATTTCTATCTGGGTTAGTGCAGACTCATTTTTATTCAATCAAGGTTCACTGTAAGCCTAATTTCAATTGAGGTTTGATTTCATAGGCATAATTTTTCGAAATGTAAATATATTCCTAATTTTTAATAAAGTGGCGATAATTATGAATACATGTCATGACAATCTACATGCAGCTTGAGTTCCCCATCATGATGTGAATTTTCTATAAAATATTTAGGACCCTTCCAAGTTTTCTTCGCTTTTTCTATGTTTCATACTTACTTTGAACTCATTTATGAGTTGTATTTTTCCTTGAACCATATACTCATTTAATCTCTGATTTATTATGCAAAATTTCAAAAATTATAATGGAAAACACTTCTTTTAAATCTGTATTTAATTTAAGGTCTCTTGAGCTAATAATGTTAGATGTGGGGTGCTGCCCATATGTAGGTAAATCCAAATTTGGATCAATCCAAGTCTAATGTTATTTAAGAAATTTAGATCCCAAATCTTATTGTTTGCATTAAAATCCATATGCATTTCAAACAATTTTTAGTTTAGTTGAGAAGAATACCTAGTTATTTTTATCTAGATCTAGATAGAGTTGAATAATTTAATATTAATTCCGCCGAAAACCAAAATACCGGATGTTGTTATTTCAATATTTTTTTTTTATTACCTTTAGTATTATGTGATTTGTTTTTATAAATTTTGATGTATCATTTTGATGATATGTCATTTTTTTATATATTATTCCATGGGGCACTCATTTATTGAATGTTTATGATGTGACTAGTGATTTGTATTGATGATATATCATGATGGGTCCAGCCCACCTTGACACACCACACACGGTCTTTAACGCGTGAATAAAGAGAAATTAATGATGATCAGCAGATTAGGTGTAAGGTGGATTCACCGGCGGTTGATTGTAATGATGTGGATTTGGTCCTTGGAACCCGCACTTGTGATTGGTACTTTTTGCTTCAGTTGTTGGACAAGTGTCCTCCCTTGGAATTCTCGAGCCCGCCTTGGTATGGGTGATCAAACCCTAGCATGAGTCATTTGCGTGCACATTCATTTAGTTTGTAAGCTCTGCGTTCTTGGTAGGCTGTGGTGGTTTCTGTGTGAGGTTCTGCTATTATGTGCTCTAGTTCAGGGTTTTGACCTGAAAGTTTCCTTCCTCCATCCGGTATGAATGTTGTTATCACTGTAATTTCGATCTCTGCTTTATCTGCACTTGTTCTGGTATTTTACTATGTGTTTGTGGCTCGTTGGTTAACGTCTCTGTGCCTTCTTAGTATACGGTGTCAATGCTGGTGGTTCTTATGGTCATTGAGATTTTCTTCTGGCTGGAACTTTTCCAGGTAACAAACATTGGGTTCCTAGTCATCTTTCCTCGGGTTCGAGCAAAATGTGGTTGCAGTTCTCTTCGGCTCCTTCAACGTTGCAAGGGTAAGTTTACTGGTTCCATGCTATCAACAATTACCTTTTTTCCCTCAGTCGACTAATGTCTTTTCTCCTTCGCGAGCAGGGTGACTTTATCGAACTGCCAAGACCGCAGCTCGCCTCCATCAGGTAAATTTTGGAACCGGTTCTTATTGTTCTATGTACTCTCGCCTTATTTCGCTGTTCAGTCCTCACGAAACTTGATGTATGGCTGTTGTTGCAGGTATGATGACCTGGAGGGTTTCTGATGAAAATGAGAAATTGGGGGTTGCCCAAAATCCCAATTCCTTTAAAAACTCGATCCTGGACTTGTGGGTTATGGCCCACTAAGTCCCGTCGGAAGCGATTTAAAACATAGATATTGTTTATGCGGATCTGTATTAACATTTGAGTCGTCCTCATAATCTATTAAAACAGCGTTCCATACATATGACAGCACCTCCGATCTGATGATCTGATCGTTCACGATCCTTTTCCTTTGGTTTCCCCAAGCCATTCTCCACGCGGCAACACAAGAGACTCTCAAAACGAACAACGACAATGGCTTTCATACAAACTTATCTGCTTACACCAACAACGAACAACGATGATGGCTTCTATACAGACTTATCTAATATTCTTTTTCAGCGATCGATTCGCCTCGGCAGCGTAAACCGAATAAAGATTTAATAATTAAAGACACCACGACGTGACATGCACACCAGCATAATATATGAAACCTTACACAACACCTCTGCATCTGGTTCATGGTCGTATGTCGTGATATGAACATCCTTTGGCCGATCCGGTTGCGTTCCTCTATATATTCAGGTTTTAAACTACGACACTACCACTCCATACGATGATATTCATAATACTCAGAACAATCACATATAATAATTAAACAAGCTCACAACATGGAATGAATGAAATTATAAAACACACATGTACGCAACAACACTAAACCCAGGTTTACATATTAAACAACACGTTTACAAAATTAAGGCATTTCAGCCTTAAGAACGAGCTCACGCTCGGTTACATCTTGCCACTCGCAAATTACCTCACAAAACAGATATCTCACACCCTATCACACTACACATATATATACAAGAAGTGTTAGATTGAAAGCATCGATCCTATCCTTGTTTTTCTGCATGCATGACAGATAAGTATCATTTATCCGCTTTAAAGCTGCTTTAAATCTGCTTTATCCGCTTTAAATCTAATTTTCTGCTTTAAGGCAGACTTTCCTCTGTTCTGATCCTTTGGTCCACGTTTGCTTGCTTTGGTGCTGGTGCTCCCGCATCATACTCCCGAGGCACAAAAATTTATGACCTCCTGGTCATATGCTTCTCCTGGTCTTCGTAATATCTTTAACTTGTGAGCTGCAATCTACCTCTGCAACAACAGTCCTCCCTGTTGCCTCTTACCTCACCAAGCTCTCCTCTAGACTTGGTCTTTTGGTAAATGCTCTAGGCTATTTCAATCTTCTCACCTTCCTCTGCTGCTACCTACACAAAATATAAGGACCATACCTATTCACACTTTATCAAGAACTGTACCTCCTTCCGCAGAATCTTTTCTCGCTCTGATACCAACTGATGAAAATGAGAAATTGGGGGTTGCCCAAAATCCCAAATTCCTTTAAAAACTCGATCCTGGACCTATGGGTTATGGCCCACTAAGTCCCGTCGAAAGCGATTTAAAACATAGATATTGTTTATGCGGATCTGTATTAACATTTGAGTCGTCCTCATAATCTATTAAAACAACGTTCCATACATATGACAGCACCTCCGATCTGATGATCTGATCGTTCACGATCCTTTTCCTTTGGTTTCCCCGAGCCATTCTCCACGCGGCAACACAAGAGACTCTCAAAACGAACAACGACAATGGCTTTCATACAAACTTATCTGCTTACACCAACAACGAACAACGATGATGGCTTCTATACAGACTTATCTAATATTCTTTGTCAGCGATCGATTCACCGCGGTAGCGTAAACCGAATAAAGCTTTAATAATTAAAGACACCACGACGTGACATGCACACCAGCATAATATATGAAACCTTACACAACACCTCTGCGTCTGGTTCATGGTCGTATGTCATGATATGAACATCCTTTGGCCGATCCGGTTGCGTTCCTCTATATATTCAGGTTTTAAACTACGACACTACGACTCCATACGATGATATTCATAATACTCAGAACAATCACATATAATAATTAAACAAGCTCACAACACGGAATGAATGAAATTATAAAACACACATGTACGCAACAACACTAAACCCAGGTTTATATATTAAACAACACGGTTACAAAATTAAGGCATTTCAGCCTTAAGAACGAGCTCACGCTCGGCTACATCTTGCCACTCACAAATTACCTCACAGAACAGATATCTCACACCCTATCACACTACACATATATATACAAGAAGTGTTAGATTGAAAGCATCGATCCTATCCTTGTTTTTTTGCATGCATGACAGATAAGTATCCTTTATCCGCTTTAAAGCCGCTTTAAATCTGCTTTATCCGCTTTAAATCTAATTTTCTGCTTTAAGGCAGACTTTCCTCTATTCTGATCCTCTGGTCCACGTTTGCTTGCTTTGGTGCTGGTGCTCCCACATTAGTTTCAGAACCTGGCTATTCGAAACTTTGGCTAGACCCAGGTAGTGTCGTTCCTTGTTCCCCTTGTTGTTCACATTCAATGCCTTAAGTTTGGGGTCACTGTAATCTCTGTTTCAGAATTTTGTCAAGCCATCGACTATATGAAGTCTCGGCTGTAGGCTTGCATAACTGTTTTTTCTATTTGTTAGCTGTAGGGTTTCTAAGCCTGCACTTTAAAGTGTCCTGAATTTGTAATAAATTTTTGGCACAAAGTGTATAATTGTTTGAACAGGGTTTTGGAACAATGCATGACTGAACAAAGGTTTTTCCCGTACTTATTTTATAAATGAAAATTATGAATTTTACTCTTCAGGCGTACCTGGGTACTCTGCTTGGTTTCCTATTTGTCAATGCTTGCACCTTGTTTGTAGATTTGCTGCTCGAGGTTCGACGTTCATATGCTTGTTGATTTGGGTCCGTGGGTCTTGTCTCTGCAACACGTTCGGGAATTGTTTTTGCAACTGTCTGGTTTCGTATGCTTGTCTGGACCAACGTAACTCAAAATACATGCATGTAAATATACCTGTAGGATAGAATAAAGACAAACCTGTATTGTGAATGGAAATCAATGTAATGTCATATAAATAATTTAAACAGCTATAGGACGCTGGAGAGGAATGTCTGTGTGCACAGAAAATATATTTCTTTATTCACTTCTCAAAAAGTCGAACCCCCAATTGTGTTATGTTCCTCTTTTAAAAATGATCTTCAAGAACTGTTTCTTTGGAACTATTTTGTTTTTCCAACTGCTGTTGGTTACATCCTGTTTAGTTACATCCGTTTAGTTCCGGAACTGTTATTGTCTTACAATATTATTACGAAAGTAAAACTAGTTGCTTGTAACAATTATCCTAATTAATTCTAATTCTTGACCTTCCTATTTACTGTTCGTTTATTAAATTAGACAACATAAACAAATAAAAGTAAAATAAAAACAACCACATTGTTCACTCAACAAATTACTCCTCTGTCCTCTTAAGAGACCAAACAACCTTTCCTTTTTGTCTTAACCTGTCAGCCAGATGCTCTTGCATCATATCATGAGAGGGATTTTATACAAATATGAAATAAGGCATGAAGAACACTCATTAAATTCCCCTAGATGCTCAAATGCTTGGATTGTCTTTTCATCAAGTAACTACATCTAGATCTAGAAATTAACTTAGAAAAACTTGTTTGGAAATACCAAATGCCCAAATCTCAGATTTCATGCAGGGAATATACATTTTTCAAGCTTTTGTAATGCACTGGATGCCAAATACTACATTATATCTACTCTTTACCCAGATCCAAAAGGATGACTCATGTGCACTCATGTAGTATCCCATATGCCTAGTTACCATATGCAAGTCACTTTGAAATTTGCATCAAGTTAAACATTGCATGACTTTAATGAAATGTATTATTATTATTATTATCCAATTTGAAGGTCACGACCAAGCCAGACACCAAATTGGTGTATGATACCCCCTTGTTTGTGGGACAAAGGACCTACCTCCGTGCAACGATTTGACTACTAAATATACAAAGGCATACATACTCTACCCCCTTTGGGCTTGAACCTGTGACCTCTTAGGAGGAAACACATCCTCTTAACCATTAGGCCCACTGAACCTATATTGTAAGGTCAATCTCGAGGTTGTCATCCAAGTTAGAAATTTAAACCTACATGACAATATGAAAGCCTCAATTCTCATTAATGACAAGTATAGCCTAACCTGAAAAATGAGATCACATGTTTTATATATAATTAAGTATGTAATTAAAACTAAAATAATACTAAACTTCATTTAACTACACTATAGGTCCTTATTACACACAAAATAGACCATACTAACAAGTCATTTTAAATTATTTATTTTCACTTCAACAGACTAATGTGATATAAATCACCACCACTGCAAAAAGTAAAAGTGACGAGTCACCTCTCAAACCAACTTTGCATTTTTCATGCAACCCAACGAATTCAGATCATATTTTATGGGGGTTAAAGTGACTTTAATTATATCTCTAACCATTTTCATCATGATGGTTGTAAAAACTTTGTTTGAGGTTTGACTCTCAAAGCTAATTATATATTAATTATTTGTTACATTGTGTAGATTTATATAAGTATAGAAATCATCTTGAAGACTAAAAGCATGGATAATAAGAAAGGATAAAGGAAGATTGGGGCATATATTCATTGGTCAATAAAGAAGAACACATTAAATATACTAAATGAAACACAATTATGTGTGTAGTAAATTTATTTATTTATACAATGAGAAAATATTATAATAGAAAACCAAAACTTATATGATTATTATAAATAAAATAGCAATTTTCTCAAAAAAAAAAAAATTCACTAAATTATGAAGATTATTATAACAAAAATTCTAGGAAGTTGAATGAGAGAATTGAGTGATAGATTGGTATAAAAGTAATTCTTTCAATGACGAGGGGCTTGGAAAAGCCGGTATTGTAGATTATATATTATTATTGGTGAGATAATAATTTGGTAGGCTATATATTTTTTTTTTGTAGAAATTGATTGTGTAAAATTTGTAATTGTTCAAATTAAATTTCTAGAAATTGTTTAATTTAATATTTCATTTTGATGAATGAAATTATTTTCTGCTTCAACAATTTTTACAATTGAATGGTATTACATACAAGAATATAAAGAATATTGTTTTTGAATAATTATTTATTCAAAAATATAAGGATATATATTTTTATTTTACTAATTACTAAATATTGTGAATTGTTTTGTATCATCTCGTAATCAATTTTTATTTGTATTTGATACTTATATAGACTTGTTCCCACATGAATGTTTAATTGGGAGGATGGATCTGTGGTGTGAATGTCTGAGGCCACCGAAGGGTCGCAGTCAGGGTTAGGGTTTTTTTTTGGACGATTTTTCCCATCCTTTTCACCCACTTGTAGCTTGTTGCAGGATACTCCATTGTATGAAGTTTGTGTGTGGTTTACTATTTTTACAACTTATTCATAGGGGCTCTAGTCAATACATTATCTATCTCCCTCGTTAGTCTGTTAGTGACCGCTCCTCGTTGGTGGAAAGAATCTCTTGGGCTGTATCTGGTTATATGAGGATGAGTGTTAGAGTCAATGGAGGAAGACATTGTGGATTATTTTGCGGACCCTTATGACATAATGTCTATCTGACAAGAACCACCACATCAGACCCAAGGCTTGGACATGTTTATGTCATCTAGCTCCCTAGACACTGGGATTTATTCCTCGCTTATCAATTAGGGAGGAGAATTCTAGGTTCCATATTCTCTTGGCCCTATATCGACGAGTCTAGAGTATGACTGCAGCATTGTTTGAGGATTTCTGCATTGGTGGAGAACATGTGGCCTAGCTCAAAGGAGAAGGGGGATGACACGGTCACGACTTCTGTCGAAGCACTAGATTTTTCCCAAAATTGCTTCTACCCTATTAGCCCCATTGCTCACACTACAATCCTAGGGCCTCTCACTTATTTGACTGGTGCTATAAAGGTCTGCATCATCTGGAAAGAAGGGTTTTCTGAAGGGTCTACTATCTCTCGGGGCTATTGGAAAGCTTTTCTTTTCTAATTTTCCTTCTAATGTGGAGGTGCCCCACCCTAGTTCAGGGTTTTCTCATAATGCAAGATTATTATTAGAGGGTTTGTTGTTTTATGGGGCTTTTGTGTGGGTGGGGAGTGAACTCAACAAAGTTTCGGTGGGTGCCTTTACCCCTCTGGCAGATGTACCCTCCAGTGGTATCGATGTTGGTATAGCCACTCAGAAGAAAGGGAAGAAAATGAAGAGTACCAAGGTCAAGGAATGGGAGAGGGTTTTGATATTGGGTGACAGTCTTCAGTTTGACGAAATCGTGGATGTTACAAATAGGGTGCTTTTTGGTTGGGTCTGTGGTTGGAGTTACACAGCCTCACAATTACATATATGGGATCAAGAATTTTGGGGTTAGGAGATGGAGATTCTGCCTGAAATATCCACCATGTCTAGAGGCTGGCTTGCACTCAAATTCTGCAAGGTGGAGCAAGCAGGTTTGGTCCTTTCTAGGTACTATAATATCGAGATGGACCCCATATATTTTAATCCATGGACTCCATTGTTTGACCCAAAGAGGGAGTAACTAGGGGCTCAACCAATTTGGTTCAGGCTAACGGAGTTGCCATTACACATGTGGTTAGAAGATATATTACAGTGCATTGGGGATGATCTAGGGCCCTTCCTGGATTTTGATTGAGGATATTTAGAGACTGGAAAAATATCATATGAAGGAGTTGATCCAAATTTAAATAGGAACACAACAAATTATAGATATAACCATAAATACAAAGATGCAGTAGAAATAACACTTCATTTCATTAATATCAAATACTAAGATATGCTTACAAACAAAATGGAAATACGACTAGCTTGGGCGATGGTAGCTTATCTTTGAGAAGAGATGTGGTGGCTACATGCCTCTAAAATATGTTAAAATGAGGCTAAATGGCCTATTTATTATTGAAAAACATGAGAAAACCCTAAACAACCAAAACCCTAACCCCAAGAGATGTAACACCAAGAGTTTCTGGGCCATGTTGGGGTTAGTTGGGCTGCCAACTTCCCGGGGTCATAACTTGGTCATATTATCTCCATTTGGAAAATATGATACCTTGTTGGAAAGGTCTCTTCGAGTACTACAGGTTTTGTCATGGGCCCTTGCCCACCATTATAGGTCTGCATTGAACCCTAAAAAAAGGTAGTTTAGGGGGTCAAAACTGCTTCAAAAGTTCAGGACCCAAAAAACTACTAAAAATAGTAAATGCTGAAATAAACGAGGAAACAAAAGAAGCTAACTGGAGATCTAGGTGGGATAGGTGGGTGGCCACCAATATCCACCTGGATCATTCCTCCCCCCTTACGAAGCAATGGTCCCTATTGCGTGCAAAGCCTCCATGAGGTGAGGAAACTTTTGTTGAACATGGTCCCTGGTGAGACACTTGCCTTGTTGCAGGAGTTGGCCAGATTTGACAACCCAATATAGTTGGATCTTTTGTTGGCGAGTGTTCTTGACTTGTGTGTCCATAATCTGATCAGTTGTGGCCTATTCCATGCATTCTGGGTTTAAATCTGTTGGTGTGAGTTGTTTTGCAATGTCTAATGTTTCCAACAATGGTGGGAAGTATGATCGAAGGTTGACCACATTGAACACTAGGTGCAGGCCAAGGAATGGCGGAATGCTGAGCTCAAAAGCATTGTCTCCCATAGCCTTGGTAATGGTGTAAGGAATGTTAGCTCTGCTACATGTTGCCATCATTCAAGGAGCCGAAGTAAGGTCGGTCCTCAGTTTTTCTCAGAAGAGGCCTATACCGGTTATCCTCACCTTCCCCTTCACCTCACTCATTCTCTTTGCACCTTCATTTCCCGGGCTTCTTGTTAAAAATTACATAAAAGAACTTTTGCTTTTAAGCCCAAACGCTAAGCTTAAAACCTCATGACATCGCTCCCACATGACCCTGCGCCTCCTTAAGCCATCGTCGCCTTTTGATCATAGCCGTCGATCACCGCATCTCGATCCAACGGTTCCTCGCCGCGTTCAACAAAAACCTGCTCGATTGAACTTCCATTGTCCGATCACCTCCGCCACGATCGGACGACGATCGCTCCTCCTGCATCCGCAAACCAACCGCGCGATGAAAAGCGTTTTCCCGCCCCTCTGCTGCCACGTGTCACCCTCCGAGTGGTATTGCACATCGTTGTACGTTTACCACCCATCGTCTGTAAGTGGTGCGAGTGACACCGCTTACCACTCAAGTGCGCTCTTCCCAACCGATAAACTCCTTGCACCTTCGACACCCGATGACCGTTGGATCTATCTGCCCGAGATCCAATGACCTGCGTTCATCCCGCTCCCATATCTCCCGATACCCTCTGCAAAGAAACCTTTGCCGTCGATCTGCCCAATCTAACGGCCAATCTTCCTCCTCCATTCGTCCCGACTATCCACGTCCTGGAACTGTCCCATGCGCCCGAAGGACGAAGGTGGCCAGTTGCCTGTACTCAGCGAAGTAGCTCCTCAACAACTGCATTCATCAGGGATGATGGCTGAAAAGAAAAGGACAAGCCTCGAGCAGATAAATGCATTTAACAGTTATGGAATTTCATCCATACGACACTCCACCTACCCGAGAAGGACAACAGAGCTTCCGAGAAGATCTAATTCATCCCTTGAAGCAGGCAAATTGCACCAGAGACTCCATCAGGCAGTTAAAGCAGTTGGTGGTCAATTATGACCCCTCATACCTAGAATGGCCTAGTGCTTTTGTAATGAAACTCTATATATACCCAAAAACGAGATGCAATCAAGGTTGATGGTTTTTGTTTTGATGTAAGGTTCAACCTCTGGAGACTGTAACTGCTTTGATACTTGCACGTCTCGTCTTCATTTTCAGCTAATACAAGCTTCTTTTGTTGTTAATTGCTCACTTTCCATTTCTATTCTGTTCTAGGCTATGCCTGATATGCAGTATTCATGAAATCCTGATGTTTATCATTAGAGGAGCTGTCATCCTACCTTTGTGGTTAAATCTTGCATGTATCATTGAATGTGTTAATCAGGTTTCTTTTAACCTAGTGACAGAGAGTTGTCATCCTGTCTGTATACTAGGGAATTAGATTTGCAGACCTTTTTACTAGTTGCAGCCAGCCATCACAGGGTCCTGTGCATCTGCTGGTGTGGTCAGTATTCTCCATATTCACCCAATCCTTAAACTGTGAGTAATTGGTGGTCTAAATCCTTGTAGTCTGAGGGTGTTCACGCATGTCTGGAGTTAAGCAAAGTAGGAGTGGTTATCTGGCTTGAACAAGCATCATTCCTTCCATTCATCCATTTCCAACATTGAGTTGAGTTTGTAATGTTCCCGAGCATCTCCAAGCTACAACCTAGGAGAGTTTCTTGGGGTGACAACATTAATTGGCGCCATTTCCAGGGAGAGGAGATTGAAGCTCAGCTTCCCTGAGAGAACGACACAGTTCCATGCTTTGATGATAGACAAAGTCTGGATACATTTCTGGTTGTAATCATCTATCTGGCGACTCTACTGGAGGAACAACCTAGTGGCGACTCCACATTACAGTTCTGGCTCAGTTTGTGAGGCATACTCAGAGACATCCTCAAAAATCACCAGCTGATCTAGTGCCTGACCCTGAGAAGATCGTTAAGCAGAAGAAAACATCACAGAAAGGAGCATCAGGATCAAGTAAGCCTAAGAAATCTTATGTGTCTCTGCAGGAGAAGATCATAGCTGAAAATGTACATTTTGAAGATATAGAGCCTAGTATTAATAGTGAATAAATACCCTTAGAGATTCATAAAGCTCCTTGTTAATTTAGTTCCCCTTTGGATCTTAGTCCAAAGAAAGCCTCCCATACAGTTCATAATATTCCTTTGTGTCTGTCATCTATTTCATTACTTCCTACCATTCAATCTGCGAGTATCCTTCCACCTATCCCAGTCATGGTAGGTCAGCAAGCTCCCACGAAGATGGAAAAAATCATAGCTGCTAGGTATGGACCCCTGGTCTTGCCTGTTCCTTTGAATGCTATGCCTGCAGGAGAATATCAGAAATATATGCCCAAATTCACTGGTACAGAGGGAGTAACAACTGAAGAACACCTTGAATCTTTTTATAGTTATGCTGATAACTTAGATATCAGTGAAGATGATGTGTGGATGAGAGTGTTTGTCCAGAGCCTTGATGGAGAGGCTAGGAAATGGTTCAGAGAACTGCCCCATAGGTCCATAGCAGACATTGAAGCATTGGATGATGCATTCCTCAAACAATGGGGGGATAGGAAAGATCTGCTCTATTACCATACAGAGTTTGGAAACCTAAAGAGGGAGAATGGGGAATCATTGCCTGATTTTAATAAAAGATTTAACCATATGTATAGTAAGATACCAGCTGAAGTGAAGCCTACCCCCACCTCTACCAAACTCACTTATGCTAATTCTTTTGACTCGGATTTCTGCCTGCTTTTGAGAGAAAGAAGATGTGCCACTCTAGCTGATATGCAAGATGCAACACTGGAAGTGGAATCAAATATTATGGCTGCAGAAAAGCTTAAAAGTCATGTTGATAGAAGAAGGCAGAGAGGTGAGGCTTCTTCTTCCTTTGCTTCATCTTCAGAACCCAAATTAGATAAAATGACTAAAATGATAGAGTCATTGGCTGCTGAGATATCTAAGCTGAAAGTTGAGCAGAGTTCTGGGAAAGCAAGGTTTCAAAACACATTTGCTCCAAGAAATCCAAATCCATTCAGAAGAGCAAATGAATAGTTGCAAATCATTCAAAGGGGTAAAGGAACAAATGAAGAACAAAAAGTGAAGGCTCCTTTCCAAAATGTAGTCATGGAGGAGGAGCAGGTCGAAGAAGAGGATGAA
Source organism: Pinus tabuliformis (assembly GCA_031772625.1). NCBI lineage: Eukaryota > Viridiplantae > Streptophyta > Pinopsida > Pinales > Pinaceae > Pinus > Pinus tabuliformis. The sequence continues at coordinate 400,767,055 of CM062805.1, read as the reverse complement.
ATCCATTGCATGGAAGACAAAGGCAATGCTGCCTTTTTGACATTGGCTGCATATGAAGAATCATTATTACAGGACCAAACCAGTCAAGAGTGGGACAGAGAGGCTATTTTGCAGACTGGTGAATAGCAAAGATATAATCTGAGGTCAAAAGCAAACAATGTCAAGGAGAACCTTGCCCAAAGAGCTGTTGTCCAAACGAAGCAACAGAATATCAGATAGAAGAAGCCAGCAGCTGATTCAATCATCCTCAAAGCACCAACTCAAGAGGTAAGAGGTCCTGATAAGTCCCCTTCCCCTTTTAGTTTTGATTCAGAAGTCCAGAAGTTAAAAATATCTGTACCTCTGATAGAACTTGTAAAGAGTGAAGTTTTTAGAAAGCCTATCCTTGAGGCCCTTGAGCTGAAAGCCTCACAAACTTCCACTAACTATGTCAATTTGCAAGATGACAAGCCTGCAGTTGTGCTTAGCCCGATGACCAAACCTGCTGATGATAATTCTCCATCATTTTATGTCTCCTTGACCATTCATGACAAAATCCTCCATAATTGCCTGCTAGACATAAGGGCCAGCCACAATTTGATGCCTAAAGCTGTCATGGAAGAGTTAGGCCTTGATATCACCAGACCATATCATGACTTATATTCATTTGATTCAAGGAAGGTAAAATGCCTAGGATTGATCAAAGACCTGGCCATTACCCTAACTCAGCTGCCCATGAAGAGCATGATCATGGATATTGTGGTAGTAGATGTCCCTCCCAAGTTTGGCATGCTGCTGTCCAGAGGGTGGATGAAGAGACTAGGCGGGACATTACAAAATGACTTATCTTATGCCACTGTCCCAGTTTTTGGAGGGGAAAGCAGGAGATTGTACAGAGAAGCATAGCTGGACTACATCATCAGTGATGAGAAGAATCCTTCTAATCATCCCATATATGCCGTGGACACTGATTTTGGAGCTTTTATTCTCCAAATTGAGGAATCCCAGAAGGCCTCAATGCAGATCAAGAAACCAGTAAATCAGGCCGAGGGAGAGCAAGGAAGTCAGGTTTGGGAGATGTTCTTTGATGGAGCATGTTCTAAGGAGACCGTAGGAGCAGGGGTGGTGCTGATATCTCCAAAAAAAGAAAGAACACATCTGTCTTTTAAGCTGGATTTTCAAGTCACAAACAATATAGCAGAGTATGAGGCTCTGCTATTGGGCCTTAATGTAGCTAAAGGCAGAGGAATTAGAAACATAAAGGTGTTTGGAGGCTGAAAGCATACAGAGATGAGATATGAAGACTTAAAGATTCTTTTGATAATTTTTGTATCTCATATATCCCTAGAGTAAAAAATCAGCTTGCCGATTCCCTTGCTATGTCTGCTAGCATGTTTATTCCTCCCTTGCCTCCCAGACTAGTTTATGAAGTTCAAATGAAATACAAACCATCCTTGCCTAATAATGTCCAGCATTGGAAAGTCTTTGAAGATGATGATGAAGTGAATAGGTTTCTGCAAGTCATTGATGAATTTTCCGAAATGCAAATTGACCAAGAGAATGAAGCCTTGAAAGAAAATCCCCAATCCCAGCTTAGAAACAAAATTGGCAAAGATAGCATCGTCCAACTGCCCAACAATTATATACCTAAGGGTCTAGTTCCATTAGAAAAGTTGTTTGACCAGAATGATGTTCCTCGTAAGGCTGCCCAAAAAGAAGACCAATCTACAGTCTGTAAGCATAATATAGGAAGTCCAGATCAGCCCAGATACATAAATCTGTTCACTCATCTGTCTGCTGCCCATAGTGCTGAATACTGCAAATTAATGAAGCAATTTGCTGATGTCTTTGCCTGGGAATATAGTGACCTAAAAACATATGACAAGAAGATCATCCAGCATAAAATCCCTTTAGAGAAAGACACCATTCCTTTCAAGTAGAAGCTGAGACCAATAAATCCTTTGCTCCTTCCTCTAATTGAAAAAAAAATAAAGAAGTTACTGGCTGCCAAAATTATAGTCCTTCTTAGATATTCAAAATGGGTAGCCAACCTAGTAGTGGTGAGGAAGAAAAGTGGAGAAATCAGACTTTGTGTTGATTTCAGAAACTTGAACAAATGCTCCAAGAAAGACAATTATCCTTTACCCAAGATAGAGCATTTGTTGCAAAAGGTCTCAGGGGCCAAAGTGATGTCTTTCCTGGATGGATTTTCAGGCTATAACCAGGTTTCTGTACATCTAGATGACCAAGAGAAGACTGCATTCACCACTCCTTGGGGCACTTTTATGTATTCCAAGATGCCTTTTGGGTTGATGAAGGCTGGAGCCACCTTTCAGAGAGCTATGGATATAGCATTTGTGGGAGAGAAGGACAAGTTCGTCCTTATCTACTTAGATGATATAATAGTGTACTCTAGCAGCCATCATGACCATTTACAACATTTGAAGAAAGTGTTCCTAAAGTGCAAAAGGTTTGGAATTTTAGTCAATCCTAAAAAATCACAGTTTGCTTTAGAAGAGGGTAAGCTGTTAGGACATGTTGTTTCTGCTGCAGGTGTCAGAATTGACCCAGAAAGAGTAAAAGCAATACAGACCTTGTCTGTCCCAAGATCAAAGAAGGATATCCAATCCTTTCTGGGCAAAATAAATTTTGTGAGGAGGTTTATCCCAAATTTTCCAGAACTTGTAAAGCATATTACCTCCATGTTGAAAAGCGGCCAGAGATCAAGTGGACTAATTCAACAAGAAGATCCTTTGAGTCCATTAAGAAAGCTATCATGGAAGCTCCCACTTTAAGAAGTCTAGATTACAACAAGGAATTCCATATATTTTCATTTGCCTCTGAAGACACCCTTGCAGCAGTTTTATTGCAAGCAGATGAAGAAGGCTCAGAACATCCAGTGGCATTCTTCAGCAAAACCTTAAGGGATGTTGAGCTGAGGTATGATATCATTGAAAAACAGGCATATGCTCTTATAAAGTCTTTGAAAGCTTTCAGAATTTACATTCTGCATTCCAAGATAATTGCATATGTGCCCTCTGCTTCAATAAAGGATGTCCTAACGCAACCCGATGCTGATGGAAGAAGGGCTAAATGGATTGAAAGGCTTATTGAATTTAATATAGAATTGAAGCCCACCAAGCTGGTCAGAGGTCAGGGTCTTGCTAGACTAATGGCAGAAGAAAGCTGCAGAACGCTGGACATAAATCTCATAAGCACATACGCAAAAAGTGGTCAAACAAAAGAAGAAACGGTTGAATCAGGAAAAAATCAGTCATTGGCAGAAAATATAGCTTCTTGTGATTGGTACTCTGCAATAGCCCAATTCTTGCTGAAGCTAGAAACCCCTACAGGCTTTAGTGCAAGCCAAGCCAGAACTGTTAAGCTCAGGGCAGCAAAATATTGCATTCATGAAAATCTGCTCTACTGGAGGGACCCCTCTGGAATTCTTTTGAGGTGTCTGGACAAAGAACAATCCATTGAAGTCATGCAGAAATTTCATTACAACATATGTGGAGGGCATCATTATTGGAAAACTACAGCCGACAAGATTCTCAGAGCGGGGTACTATTGGCCCACTTTATTTTCTAATGTCTTTTCATTTGTTAAATATTGTGACAGGTGCCAAAGATTTGAAGGAAAATAACAATTGAAGTCCCTGCCCCTAAAACCAATATATGCAAATGGCCCTTTTCAGCAGTGGGGCTTAGACTTCATTGGAGAAATCAATCCACATTCCAGTGGCCAACACAGATGGATCTTAGTAGCCACTAATTATTTCACCAAATGGATGGAAGCAATCCCTACTAGAAAGGCTGATCATCATGTGGTCATGAGGTTCTTGACAGAGAATATCTTTACCAGATTTGGCTGTCCACATAAAATAATGACAGACAACGCAGCGGCCTTCAGGGCAAAAGAATTGGTGGACATGTGTGACTCAATGGGCATTAAGCTGGTTCATTCCACCTCATATTACCCTCAAGGCAACGGTCTAGCAAAATCTTCCAACAAAGGCCTGATAAGGATAATTAAAAAGCTATTGGAATACAACAAGAAGAATTGGGACTCTAAACTCAAGTATGCACTGTGGGCTGATAGAATAACCACCAAGAAATCCACAGGGAATTCTCCTTTCAAGCTGGTATATGGTACTGAGGCTGTATTCTCGATTTAGTTAACCCTCCCTGTGGCAAAGTTCCTACAAGAAGAGCAGGATAGGGAAGAAGACATGGCAAAAAGTATCACTGATCTAGCAGAAGTACACCAAATCAGAGAACCGCTGGTTGAAAAGTCTGCAGCACATTAGAAGAGAAGCAAGGAAGTTTTTTACAAAAGAGCCAAAACAAATAATTTCTAGGTTGGAGATTTGGTTCTGAAGTGGGATGCACTGAAAGAGAAGAAAGACAACCATGGGAAATTTGATGCTTTCTGGACAGGGCCTTTTATCATTTCTCAGATCCAAGGGAACAATACTTTCATACTACAAAGTATGGGAGGAGAAGTAGTTTTTGATGGCCTAGTTAATGGGTGGTTTTTGAAAATTTATGTGGTTTAAGGTCTCCTGGCCTTAAGGTTGTAAATATGTTATTTTATCAGTCTTTAGTATAAGCTCAATTAGACTCCATGCCCAATGGAACGCTAGGAAATTTTGCAAATTGGTTTTCACAGGAAAGGCATTGATCTGCAAGTTCTTGAGACCTCACAGGGAGGATCTCATACCCAGAAGGAGCCAATGTTAGCTCTGCTACATGTTGCCATCATTAAAGGAGCCGAAGTAAGGTTGGTCCTCAGTTTTTCTCAGAAGAGGCCTGTACCAGTTATCCTCACCTTCCCCTTCACCTCACTCATTCTCTTTGCACCTTCATTTCTCGAGCTTCTTGTTAAAAATTACATAAAAGAACTTTTTCTTTTAAGCCCGAATGCTAAGCTTAAAACCTCATGACGCCGCTCCCACACGACCCTGCGCCTCCTTAACCCATCGTCGCCTTTTGATCATAGCTGTCAATCACCACATTCCGATCCAACAGTTCCTCGCCGCGTTCAACAAAAACCTGCTCGATTGAACCTCCACCGTTCGATCACCTCCACCACGATCGGACAACGATCACTCCTCCTGCATCCGCAAACCAACTGCGCGATAACGCGCGATGAAAAGCGGTTTTCCCGCCCCTCTGCTGCCACGCGTCGCCCTCCGAGTGGTATCGCACATCGTTGTATGTTCACTGCCCATCATCCATAAGCGGTGTGAGTGATACTGCTTACCACTCAAGCCCACTCTTCCCGCCCGATAAACTCCTTGCACCTTCGACACCCGATGACCGCTGGATCTGTCCGCCCAAGATCCAACAGCCTATGTTCATCCCGCTCCCATATCTCTTGATACCCTCTGCAAAGCAATCTCCGCCATCGATCTGCCCAATCTAACGGCCAATCTTCCTCCTCCATTCGTCCCAACTATCCACATCCTGGAACTATCCCATGCACTCGAAGGACGAAGGTGGCCAGTTACCTGTACTCAGCGCAGTAGTTCCTCAACAACCGCATTCATCAGGGAGGATGGCCGAAAAAGAAAAGGACAGGCCTTGAGCAGATAAATGCATTTAACAGTTATGAAATTTCATCCATACGACACTCCACCTGCCCGAGAAGGACAACAGAGCTCCCAAGAAGATCTAATTCATCCACTGAAGCAGGAAAATTGCACCAAAGACTCCATCAGGCAGTTAAAGCGGTTGGTGGTCAATTATGACCCCTCATACCTAGAATGGCCTAGTGCTTTTGTAATGAAACTCTATATATACCCAAAAACGAGATGTAATCAAGGTTGATGGTTTTTGTTTTGATGTAAGGTTCAACATTTGGAGACTGTAACTGCTTTGATACTTGCAGCGTCTCGTCTTCATTTTCACTAATACAAGCTTCTTTTGCTGTTAATTGCTCTCTTTCCATTTCTATTCTGTTCTAGGCTATGCTTGATATGCAATATTCATGAACTCCTGATGTTTATCATTAAAGGAGCTCTCATCCTACCTCTGTGGTTAAATCTTGCATGTATCATTGAATGTGTTAGTCAGGTTTCTTTTAACCTAGTGACAGAGAGTTGTCATCCTATCTGTATACTAGGGAATTAGATTTGCAGACCTTTTTACTAGTTGCAGCTGGCCATCACAGGGTCCTGTGCATCTGCTGGTGTGGTTAGTATTCTCCATATTCACCCAATCCTTAAACTGTGAGTAATTGGTGGTCTAAAGCCTTGTAGTCTAAGGGTGTTCACGCATGTCTGGAGTTAAGCAAAGTAGGAGTGGTTATCTGGCTTGAACAAGCATCATTCTTTCCATTCATCCATTTCCAACATTGAGTTGAGTTTGTAATGTTCCCGAGCATCTCCGAGCTACAACCTAGGAGAGTTTCTTGGGGTGACAACAAGGACCATATCGGAGTGGTCTGAGATTCCGATGGGCTCTGGTAAGGCGTTCTTTCTGTAATGCAACCAAACTTTGTCACCCACCTAAGACTTGTGTGGCACCTGATGTTGATCATGTTGCTACTTATACTTGGAAATTGACTTATCCAGGATGTCGTGAACCTGATGGTAGATGTGTTGGATGTGTTCAATAAATCTAGTCGCTTTATCAGCCTCGGACAGCACATGTGTGGATTTTTTCTGTGTAGTCGCATGAGGCATGGCAACATCAATCAGACACAATGGTTGAAATCCTAGACCCACTTGAAAGGGATTGTGAACAGTCGAGCTATGGAGAGATCTCTTATAATTGTGCTACACATATGGAAGACTCTCATCCTAGGTTCGAGGATGTTTGGAGTTGTACAGGCGCAGTATGTGCACTTTCATCCTGTTGACGCCCTCCGTCTGACCATCAGTCTGGGGATGGAAGGCAGTTGATTTGGTGAGCTTGGTGTCCAATAATGTCCAGAGGCTTGACCAGAATGTGCTCAAGAACTTGCTATCTTGATCTGATATAATGGTCCGCGGGATCCCAACATGTACCCATACTCGTTTAAAGAAGAGTTTGGTAGTGTCCTCTGTTGTGATACTCTTCTTGCAGGCCACCAAGATAGCCATCTTAGAAAAAATTTCCATGACCACAAATACACAATCATTACCATGCTTGGTAGAAGGGAGGCTAGACATATAGTCCATGGAGATGGATTCCCGTAGTTGGTTGGGAGTAGGCAGAGGAGTGTACAGGCCTTACTTCTTGATGGTTGGCTTGGCAATGGCATAGGCAATGGAGGATCTGATATATTTCCCAACATCCAGTCAGAGTTTGGGCTAATAAAATCACTTTTGTAGTACAACCACAATTTTCTCCAAACCAAAGTGTCCTACTACCCGACTGTAGTGCACCTCCCAAATAAACTTGGCACGCTTGCTTGAAGGAACACAAAGGTGGCCCAAGTAGCATAACAATGTGTCCTGGAAGTGGAAATCGGGAAATTTATTTCCATACACTAGCATCTGGTATGTCGAGGTGAACTTTGGATCGTTTTTGTATAGTTGCAGCCATCCAGAGGTCTCGTGACCACAAGAGTTGAGAAAAGTAGTCAGTGTTGCAACTGGGGGTCGGTTGAGGCAGTTTGTAACATGATTGGTGCTACCCTTTTTATATTTAATGTTCAGGTGGAACTATTGCAGATATGTAGACCACTTCTTATGGTGGTCGTTCTGTAACTTCCAATGTATCTATATAAACTGAAGAGGTCGGTGATCGGTGTGGATGACCATCTCCTTCCCTAGAATGTAGTACTTCCATTGTCGGCAAGCCTGCACAATGGAATACATATCTTTATCATAAGTGGGGTGTTTCCGAACTGTATCAGAAAGTGTCTCACTATGATAGGCCATTGGATGCCTGTGTTGGGTGAGGACTGCACTAATAGCATAGTCTGAGGCGTCTGTCTCGATTTCAAATGGATGCTACAGGTCTAGAAATGTGAGTATCGGTTTAGAGAAAAGGCAGTGCTTCAACTCAATGAACGCCTTATATTGGGATTCGGAACAGAAATTTTTTTCTTTCACACTGCCCTTAGTAATATGACTCAAAGGCCAAGTGATGTGGGAGAATCCTAACACGAACCTCTGATAGAAATTTGCAAGGCCCAAAAAGTTGCGAAGCTCTATTAGAGTGGTTGGGGCTGGCCAGTCCCGAATGACTTGGATCTTAGCCGGGTCCATATGCATGCCACGCTCATCTATGATGTAACCCAAGTATTGGACCTGACTCATGCCAAAGGTGCATTTTACCAAGTTGGCACATAGTTTGTGCTGTCAAAGGGTTTGAAGGACCTGTCGAATGTGTTGCAAGTGTTCTTCCCAGATCTTACTGAAGATGAGGATATTGTCCAGATAAAGCACCACGAATGAGTTTGTGAAGGGCCTCATGATGTCATCCATTAGCCTCATAAAAGTAGTAGGGGAATTTTTCAACCTGAAGGGCATAACCAACCATTCAAAAAGGCCTTCCTTGGATTTAAAGGCGGTCTTTCATACATTTGTGGGCTCTATTGGAACCTGGTGATAACCAGACTTCATATCGATCTTGCTAAAATACTTGGCCCCCTTGAGTTGATCCAGTAGGTCATCAATCTGTGGGATTGGATACATGTTCTTGATAGTGATTTTGTTTAGTGCCTGATAATCAATGTAGAGCCTCCAGGTCCCATCCTTCTTCTATACAAGTACAGTTGGGCTCCCACAAGGCGAGGAACTTGGTCGAATGTGAGCTTTCTGCAGTAACTCCTAGATTTGCTGCTTGATCTCTTCATTTTCCATAATGGAACAACGATATCGGCTCGTTGGGTAGAGGTTCTTCGGGAGTCAGATAGATTGAATGCTTGACCTGATAATGTCAGGGTACCCCTGTGGGTGAGGAGAAGATGTCCCTATATTCTTCCACGACCATATCCACCTACTTCTGCTGCTTGGAGGAACCCTTCTCGGGGGCCATGGATATGGCTACGACCTTCCCCTTACTTTGAGAGTGAATCAGAAAAGAAACAAATTTCGTAGTCAGGGACATGAACTTACTGCATTACTTAGCAGAGATCAAAGAGATGGCGGTAAGTGGGGCTACCTCTAGTTTCCTGTATAACTTAGTACCCAAAGAAATAATAACAGAGCGAGGTCTAGATTCATATACAAAATGTCACTTCCATAAGTATGGTTGTCCTAATAATACATCACAAACTTCAAGAGGAGCAACATCACACAGTACCTCATCTATGAAGGGCTTGATGTTGTAGGGAAGGTGGCATTGTTGGTTGACACAAAGATCTTGTCCTTGGTGAAGCCACCTGGTGGTATATGGCTGTGGATGTGTTGTAGCTGGTAGGCCCAGCCACTTGACGACATTTTCTTAAATAAGGTTCTTTTAGCTCTCGATGTCGACAGTGAATTGCAATGGAGAACCCTTCACCCACATTTGTGAGTGGAATAGGCGCTCCCCCTCTTTTGGATCTTCAGGCTCAATATTCTAGATCTTGGTGGTGGCCACTGTTGTACTGGGCTCCGTGTCAATGATCTACTTCCCTTTTTCATTCCCCTTATCAGGTTCTGACTCAGAGTCGGAACATGCATTGGACTCAGAAGCCTTCAGCTTGGCCACCAATGACTGCCTACCATGACACTCACTTGTTTTGTGAGTGGAGCTCTTATGGTACTCACACCACTTTCTTATGTCCTTCTTTGTCTTCATGGTATTTTTCTTTGCTTGCGGTGTCGACGGGTTATCTTGGGTCACCCCGCCTTGGCTTTTCCCTTTGCTTTGTGGTTTGGGGGCGCCTTTCCCTTGCTTCAGATTCACAGATCCAAAGTCTTGTTTTTTCTATTTAAACTTCTGCTTGATCTTGACACTGTATTGGTATGCCGTGCCGAGCGAGGAGATGTCCAGGAACTCCATCTCATTCTGGATGTACCTGTGTAGGAAGTCACGGTACTTGAGTACCAAATGTTTCTCAGAATCCTTGATACCCAACTTCGTGCAAAGGGTATGAAAAACATTGGTAAACTCTGGCATGTCTTGGTCCCTTCCCTATCGCAGTGTGGTCCACTTTATGTATTTATCCTCATATCTCCCAACAGGGTAGTACTACTCCTTGATGGCATCCTGGAACGAATCCCAAGTGGGTGCGGCTGAAAACAATGAGGGTATAATTTCACCCTTCTGCTCATAGTCGGTTTCCCACTAGTCCTTGATGTGGGGAGTGGATTTGAGAAGAGCAAAGGTAATCTTTTCCCAGTTGGAAAAATCATGAACAAAAAAAATATCCTTCCAGTAGATTTAACCATTTATCTACAACGTCTGCATCTATCTGACCCTCAAATATGGGAATGTCAAAGTTGACTTATACCTTAAAGGGTGTGGCACTTCTAGAGTAGCTACTAGATGTAGATGTGTCGCCCTTGGGTAGCCACTGAAGAATCTAGGAAAAATTGTTTATCATTGTGTTCCTCTGTCACTCAAGGGATTATTCGAGCAATATTGTGAAAGGATCTCTTGCCTGCTCATCTTTATTTTCTTCCCCCATAGGATGCCGTCAGGATTTGCGAGGCTGGGCTTGCAAAGGTTCAACCAGTTCAATCCCTAACTCCTTATCCAAACCTCGTTGGGGACATTGAAAGAAAAATAGAGAAAGAGCAGACCGCTCTAATACCACTGATCCGAATTTAAACAAGAATGCAACAAATTACAGATATAACCATAATTACAAAGATGCAGCATAAATAACACTTCATTTCATTAATATCAAATAATGAAATATGCTTACAAATAGAATGGAAATAAGACTAGCTCAGGCGATGGTAGCTTATATTTGAGAAGAGATGTGGCGGCTACATGCATCTGAACTATGTTACAATGAGGCTCAAGGGCCTATTTATTTTTGAAAAACATGAGAAAACCCTAAACAACCAAAACCCTAACCCTAGGAGATGTAACACCAAGATTTTGTGTGCTCCATTGGGGTTAATTGGGTAGCCAGCTTCTCGGGGTCATAACTTGGTCATATTATCTTCGTTTGGTGTGTACGATACCTTGTTGTAAATGTCTCTCCAAATACTACATGCTTTTCCGTGGGCCTCTTCCTATGTATCTGGGCCTACATCAAACCTCAAAAGAACGTCATTTAGGGGGTCAAAACTGCTACGAAAGTTCAGGACCCGAAAAATTGCTAAAAATAATAAATGCGGAAATAAACAAGGAAATAAAATAAACTGACTAGAGATCTAGGTGGGATAGGTGGGTGGCCACAAATATCCACTTGGATCAAGAGTATAGTTCATTTTGACATGCATGAGGGCTTGGTCACTAGCTTAGTATCTCATTACAGGGGGCTTGTGCATCTGCAAAAAATAGACTATGAAGGCATTCCATTCCGCTATCACAAATGCCATGAGGTCGACCATGTATATAAATATTATCCCCTCCTACAAAAGAACACAAAGGAGGTTGGTGTTGGGACAACAGGACATCATGATGGTTTAGGGGTTGATAGATAGACCTGGACTTCTCCCATTAACAAACAGGGTCCTCCAGTGTGTAAGGCATCTGTTAAACATACTGTTATGGATCGTAGTGTGGTCCATGGTTCCGGTAGAATATTGGGGACTCGATGAGGCACAACATCGACTTCCCTATCTGCGAGTATTTCTCCTCCTCACCTATCACTCCATACCCTCTCCTCTATATTTATTCCTAGCTCAGAATCATCTCTTATGGAGTCTTCTATTTTGTCTCTCAGGTTGGGGGTTATTTCATGTCATATTGAGAATACACATTATGTTGTCCAGTGCCTGCTCCTTCCTTCCCTCTATCTGATGAGGAATCCTCTAAGAACAGAGCTCGATCTCGTTACTATCTGCATTCCTTATCCTATCCCCCTATAGATTTTCCTGTCTCTAGGACCATGGTCCTAGTTTAGGTGCGATCTCACCCTCCAAGCTTCCTAAGACACATAGGGGTAGTCAATCTCATATCTCCAAAGCCATGCACAAGGCTAACCAGGACATTGTTGTTGGGTGTCAATTATCCATTGATGGGGTTCTTAGGGTGAAACACACCCTGGTCACAGGTTCCCAATGAAGTGGACTTTTTTCAACTATCATGGATTAGCTAATATTCCCAAAAAACTAGCACTGAAGAGATTGATATCCTCATAAAACCTGGATATTATTTTCTTACAAGAAACCCTTGGTCCTAGTTCACATATTTTCGGCATGCTGGAAGGTATGTTTAAGGACTGGGATTTTTTTGCTATTGATGCTTGTGAGCATTCCAGAGGATTGATCCTTGGGACCAAACGTAGATCCATCAACCTTCTCTCCTCTTGGGGTGGGGAAGTTTTTATTACCACAGAGATAGTTTATGAAGCTCTGAGGATGGAGCTTAGGATCATCAACATTTATGGACCATGTACTGATAGAGTTGAGTTTTGTAACAAATTGATGGAGTTTTCTTTCTTGAAAGTGTATAACCTGGTCTTAGGAGGGGGCCTTAATTTTTCCATAGGATATTAGGAGATTTGTGGAGAACATGCCCATGTGGACTCCCTCTTTATCTTCTTCTCTCAGATGACTGAGAATTATAATTTGGTTGATATTGACATGGCCAAAATTCTTCCCACATGGAGGAATCGAAGAACTGGAGAGGCTATGATTGCTTGTAGAATCGATCGTTTTTTGGTTAAGGATGCTCTGACGCAATCCATTCCCTTATTTAGACAATGGGTGGGCTCAGGGGGCATATCTGATCACCACCCCATCTTCCTGGAAATGTTTGGCAACATTAATAAGCCCAAGGCCCCCTTTAAGTTTAACGCAACCTAGTTACAGGAGGAGGATTTCTGAGTCCTAGTTTGGGATACATGGAAACCATGCATTATTGGGGATGATCTTTTTATAGCAAGACAATAACCTTCATAGGTTTAAGAGACAGACTATTGAGTGGGCTAAGCATAAGAAGAAGAAGGAAAAGGAGGCCTTGAATCTAAATTGGAGCTCCCAGAGAGACCTGGTGGAGGGGGATATGTTTCTGTTGATGCCAAGCTAAGAGTTATTCAATTGGAAGTAGAGAAAATAAAGTTGTTAAAGGAAGAGAAGAAGCTTGGATACTTAGGAGTAGAGCAATTTGGTTACAAGTGGGTGATGACAACACAAATTTTTTTCATCAATATGCTAAGAGTAGGAATACAATTAACACCATATGGTCTTTGCAAGATGATAATGGGTTGTGAATATCCAATTTTGAGGATTTAGCTCATATGGGGGCCTGACATTTTCATAGTCATTTTTAGCACCTAAACACTCCACCCTCACTAAAATTATCTAGATCGCCAGATTCTTTCCCCAATTTGTTGATGAAGATATCAACCAAGATATCATGGCTCCAATTACCTTAGATGAACCGAAATGGAATCTTCGATGGTTTAAGAAATATAAAAGATTTAGGCCGGATGGCTAGCCGATAGAATTATTTCTAGGCTTATATGAGTTTATTGGGCCTAACTTATTAAAAGTTGTGGAAGAATGCAGAATCTCTAGGAAAATGTATGATGCTTTTAATACTACCTTCATTTCCCTCATCCCTAAGACGGATAATCCCAAAACATTTAATGAATTTTGACCCATCTCGCTATGTAATTTCATATACAAGACCATAACCAAAATTATTGCTAACATGATTCGTCCTGTTTCCTCCCACCAAATCTCCTATGGATAGTTTGCATTCTTGGATAACAAGGAAATTCACGAAGCAATTGGTGTTGCACAAGAGGGACTTCACAGTCTGAAAATAAAGAAATGGAAAGGTATGATTCTAAAGATTGATTTATCAAAAGCCTTCGATAAATAAAATTGGTTGTACATTTGTATGCTTCTCATGCATCTGGGGTTTAACATAAACTTCATCAATTGGATCATGTGTTGTATCACTACTACCAATTTTGCTTTATTGATTAATGGAGCTCCATATGAATTCTTCCATGCCGAGCAGAGTTTGCGTCAAGGTTGGTCATCTTGTGCTCATTAAATCTATATTAGAATTTATTCTTGTATTTTGGATGCCTTTGTCATGGATTCCCAAAGTCATCCTTAACAGGATTCAAAAATATTGTTGTGGATTCTTATGGTGGGGCTCCAAGGATGGCAAAACCTTTGCTTGGGTAAAATGGGATATGATCACTTTTCCCAAGGAATGGGGAGGATGGGGTATCAAAAATATTTTTTGATTCTCAGAGGCTCTTGCTACCAAGTGTGGTTGGAGTCTTCTAAAATATATATTTATCCTCTATCTGTTATCCAATGGATAAGGTCTCAGAACAAGGGTCGAACTAACATCTCCACGATTTGGAAAGCTATTCTCAACACTTTTCACATCATTAGCTCTAGACTTGCATGGAAATTTGGTACAATAACTCAGGTTCATTCTGGATTAGACCCATGGTCTGGCAACAATGGTTAGCACACATTACCTCCAGATTTGGTGGGATATCTGGTTGATCACAATTGGCTCACTATTGACCAAATTGTTGATCAGGAGAACATAATGATATGGGGTCAAAGATGGAAATCAACCCTGGATCTTAATATCCCTATCTAGTGGCACTGTGTTTAGAGATCATACACTGGTGCCCTTACCTCCTCTCATATCAAGCTACAAGAAAGGGAGGACGAGCTCCTTTGAACGCACTTGAAAAAGGGTTTCTACACCTCGAAGGAGGGTTATCTTTTCATCCAAGCATAAAAAGATCCAAAACAACACGAGTGGTGGTGGAAGCACCTAGAAGCTAAAGAGTTTGAGAAAATCCAAACTCTTCATCTGGTGCCTCCTTGAAAACAAGTTTCCCATGGGTGACAATTTAATGAAACTCTCCTTCCACGGTCCCTTTGGTGTTCACTTTGTTATTGTACCGAGGAATCCATTGATCACTTATTCATCACATGTCCATACACTATTTCTATTTGGAATTTCATATATCATGCTCTTAATATCAATAATAGATGGGGAGGTGATACTATTAATGTTGCTTGGCAAAAACAGTGGAATGAGGCCTCATTTGTTAAGCTCAAAAATATCCCTCTGCTAATATGTCGGGGAACATGGATCAGCAGGAACCAAAAGATTTTTTTCTGAGGCTGAAATACTTCCCGACATTGTTGCCACACAAGTCCTGGCTATATATGTACTTTTACCTGAGGAGGAGATTCAACATAACTCCTACAATATCCAATTTGAGAATATTGATCATTCTTATCCCCAGGCTTACTTTGACAACTCTTCAAAAAACAGGCAATGTGGAGGTGGTGTTTTTTTATACCTCAACAATAATCACTTTTTCAAACTTCAATCTGGTTTGTGAGGTGGAACGAACAATTTCTCTGAACTATACAACTTAAAGTTACTTCTCTTATTTGCACTAGAACAGGGATGCCAACAACTACAGGTGTATGGAGATTCCCACATTGTTATTGATTGGTTCAATCTTAATGCCACATGTCATGTGCACACACTCAGGTCACTACTGGAAGAAGTTCTCATGATTAAGTCACAATTTGACGTTATCACATGTCACCACATTTATAAGGAAATGAACACTCCTTTTGATCAGTTATCCAAGACGGGCAAGCAACAGATTCGTGAGACATGGATGATCAGTGAACACAATGGGGAAGCATATTACCAATATTATTATCGCCCATTCATGGACCCTCCGCAAATTGAATCTGATGCTGATTGATATTACATCTCTACTTTTTGTTATAGTTATCGATACTAGCTGTGATCTATGATGATGTTAGTAGTTTAGAATTTTTCTTTACATAGGGACAAGGACATATTTTGTATAGTTGTCCTTCTCTAGTACAAACTATTTACAACATTTTTTGACAGACTTTTATATGGTTGTATCACTCAATGTTTATTGAGTGAATAAACAACTAATTTTTCATATGCTTTTATGCATCTACAACATGTAATTTTCACTATTTTACAAAATGAAAGTTACAATTTTTCCTTGGGGAAAAACTTGTTACCACACACATACACAAACTAGTTAGATATTAATACAACGATTAATAAACTTTTATACTATATTTATTCTAATTTGGATAGATATTTGACCATATAGAGAATTATTTTTTTCGTAGCAATCAAGTTAACAAATTGGTGGATATCACCATCCCAAACGAGTATAGGCCTAATTGGCGCTTTGATCAAGTGATACTCCCTCATTATTCTTGGATTTTATTTTTTTCAACTATCAACACAAAGCAATCATAAAAATATAGATGAGGAAGAGAGACAACCATGCATGCCTCCTGATCTACAACTCTTTAAACACTAGTTAAAACAATGGCTTCCACCTATGGGATGTCCATAGATTCTAATTAGGCCTTAGTGATCCATGAGGGCTTTCTCTTGTACTTACCCATGTAGATATCAATGCTAAAAAGGAAAAATATCAGAGCAACAACCATGGTAGAGCCCTAATGTATGTGTAGAAAACATGATAAAATACAACAATGGATTTTACTAATGTTCTTTAGAATGTTCTACAACCATGGATATGTTTGATATTCCCATAGTATTATATGAGGATGTTTGTGAACTTGGTCAATGTGAATGTGTTTTATTTGGGGGTTTCAAATAGTATGAGAACTTGTCAATGGTGGGTATCCTTGAATTGATTATGCAATCAAATAATTGAGCCATGCATATTTGACAAGAAATCAATGAAGTCAATAGATCTTGAACATACACAAACTAAATAGGTTTTATCATATTAAATATGTTCACTCATATTTTAGCTTGTGACATTGTTCAATTATTCTTTAAGGTTAAGTATGTTCACTCATTATTTTGCTTATGAATTTGTCCAAGTATTCTTTAATGTTAAATATGTGTGTTATTAATTTGGTGTTTGACTTTGTTCTACTATTATTAAATAGATTTATGTGTAGTGGAATATTATAATTGCCATTGAAACGAATATAGATTTATCTTAAGCACATATCTAGCAAGCACCAATAGGGATCAAATCTCCTTAGATGCATTTGGATTGTGTGGACTACACAACTTAAACTTGCAATTCCAACAAGTCTTTGTTGGATGCTAGACGAATTTGACACAAAAATAGAAGTGAAAAAGAGCCCATATACAATATAGGTAGTTGACATTGAAATATTGTACTTAACATGAAAATTGAAATATTTTATTTATGGACCACATTGATCGCATTAAAATGTTTTTTTTTATTATTATTAATATATTTTTAAATACATATCAATATTACTTAACTTTGCATTTGAAATATTTTATGTATAATCATATTGATATTTTTATTGTTATCAATAATTTTTAAATGCCACATATCAATTTTATATTAAGAATTGAATGAATCACACATTTCCCTCTTATTAAGAACTATACACACACTTTTAATTACTTTATTTATCTATAATTGATATAAAATTATGGTATATCTCTATAGTTGATATAAAATATATTATTTAACATGGAGATAGAAATATTTTATTTGTGGTTGAGAGCAAGTGTGAAATATTTTTACCATATATGTTTCATATTGGATTGTATTGTCAACAATAAATTGAGTGAATACACAATTAGATAATTTATGTTTTATAATGTTTTTAATTAAAATTAATCAAATATACATATTCATTTTTGTCTGTTTTTTTTTTTTAATGATATTCAACTTTATTTTCTTTTATTTAGAATTTTTTTTTTTTTTTATTTGGAAAAATATGTGTCAGCTTTCAATTAAGAAAAAACCAGTTTAACAAAAAAAAACCTAACTTTTATTAAGAAATTACCGAAAAGATACATTTTATATATAATTATCGTTTCATGCAATAAAAAATACAGTGATCGGAAAAACCAACATATTCGTCCCTTGTTATGCTCTTAACCTGCAAAAGATATCCAAATACAGAATATGCGAAGAAAGATACCCAGAACATAGAATAGTGAGAGACAACAGCAAATATTTTATTATTCAGAAAGCAATGTTCACTGGCCTCTTCGAGGGGGCAACCTCCAATAGAGCAGAGCTCGATACAAAAATAAGACACGATGCTCCTCGCAGGGAGTCTCTATCCTTTATATATGACTCATACATGCAATACCATGGATCAATACAATGGGTTTTATTAATACCATCTATCTAATACCACGACCCATTTTCAACTAACTGTGGTCCTGTCATTAATTGCGGGTTAACCACTTACAATTATTAATATGGGCTTTATTGACTCTTTACTATGACTCGATCCCACTACATAAATAAGGGGGTTAGGGTGGGACCCTAACATGCCCTCCCCGTTAAGAATAGCCTTGTCCTCAAGGCTGAAGCTGCGGAAACTGCTGAAGAATAGTGGCTGGTTCCCAAGTTGCATCTTCCGGAGAGGTGTCTTTCCACTTGACGAGAACTTCCCTAATCATGCGGCCATGTAGGTGCCTTTCTCGTGTGTCTAGGACCTGTTCAGGTTGGAGCCAGATTGACCCTTCCTCGTCCAATTCAGGTAGACTGGTTTGAATTCTGTAATTGTTCCCAATCACTTTCTTGAGGCATGAGACATGGAAAACTAGATGGATTTTTGCAGTAGGCGGCAAAGCCAGCTTGTAGGCTACTTCTCCAATGCGCTGAAGTACTTGATATGGTCCGTAGAATTTTGGAGATAGTTTCTGACAACCCTTGTCTTTGAGTGATGTTTGCTTATATGGTTGTAGCCTCAAAAAGACCTGATCCCCTTCTTGAAATTGGCGCTCTGAGCGATGCTGGTCTACCTGTTGCTTCATGTGGTTTTGAGCTTGATGAAGATTCTCTCTAAGATGGGCGAGCATGGTTGCACGGTTTTGTAGGAGTTGATCCACTGCTTGTACCTTTGAGCACCCCTTGATATAAGAAGTAGGAGAAGGAGGGAGTTGACCATATACTGCTTCATAGGGAGTCATTTTGGTGGTGGCAGATAGTTGGTGTTATACCACCATTCATCCAGAGGTAACCACTATACCCAAAGATGTTGCTTTTCTGAAGTGAAACACCTAAGGTAGGTTTCCAGACATTTTTTGACGGCTTCGGTTTGACCATCTGTTTGTGGATGATAAGAAGTACTGAGTTTTAGTTGGGTGCCTTGTAGCCTGAAGAGTTCCTGCCAAAAATTGTTGGTGAAGATTGGATCGCGATCGGACACAATAGAAGTGGGCATGCCATGCAATTTGAAGATCTGATCCATGAAAGATTGAGCGACTAAAGTCGGTGTAAACGGGTGGGGTAGGGCGCAGAAATGAGCATACTTCAAAAGTTTGTCCACAACCACCATGATGACTGACTTATTTCCTGACTTTGGAAGACCTATAATGAAATCCATAGAAACCTTCGTCCATATTTCTGTCGGGATAGGCAACGGTTGTAATGTGCCTGGTGCTTTGACGGTCTCCCCTTTGTGGCGTTGACAGACATCGCACTCTGCTACAAAAGTAAGGATGTCCTTTTTCATGCCTGTCCAAAAAAATGATCTTCTGGTGCGAGCATACGTCTTCTGAAAGCCTGAATGTCCAGAAATGGGGGATGAGTGAAATTCTGCTAAAATGCGACTTTTGAGGGTGGATGTTGGTGATATTACAACTCTGTCCCTGTAGCAAAGAATCTCATCCTGCCACGAGTAGCCCTTGGTGGAATTTGGATCTGCTTGCAATTGAGAAATGAGTTGGGAGAGCCTGGGATGTGAAAACCATTCCCTGCGAGCCTCTTCAATCCATTCTAGAATGGGAAGGGAAATTGCTAACAGGGTACTTCCCTCCTCGAATTGGCGAGATAATGCATTTGCTACACTATTTTCTTGTCCTTTCTTATAAATGATCTCATAATCATATCCCAGCATTTTGGCGAGCCATTTATTTTTTTGTGGGGAGGATAGACGTTGCTCCAAAAAATATTTAAGACTGTGATGGTCTGTGAGGATTTGGAAATGTCGCCCCATTAAGTAAGGTCGCTAGGTCTCTACTGCATGTAAAATGGCCATCATTTCCTTCTCATAGGTAGATTGGCCCAGATTCTTCCCACTTAGTTGTTGGCTTGTGAAGGCCAAAGGTCACCCTTCCTGCATTAAGACCGCCCCAATACCCGTACCCGAAGCATCACATTCAATGAAAAAAGATTTGGTGAAGTCAGGGAGTGCTAAGACTGGAGTGGAACACATGGAATTTTTGAGAGCTGTAAATGCCTGTTGTGCGTCCTCATTCCAGAAGAATGAATTCTTCTTCAGGAGTTGAGTGAGGGGCTTCGCTATGTGACCATAATTGCGGACAAATTTGCGATAATAGCCTATGAGACCCAAAAATCCTCTCAGGCTCTTCAAGGTCTTAGGCTGAGGCCAATCCTGCATTGCCTGGATCTTTTTGGGGTCCACCTTGACACCTTCACGCCCCACAATGTGGCCCAAATACTCAACTTCTTCCATGCCAAATGGACACTTGGACATCTTAACAAATAATTTATGCTTGCGGAGCAGTTGCAAGAGTAGATCTACATGCTGAAGATGTGCTGCCCAAGTGCAACTATAGATGAGGATGTCATCGAAGAAGACAAGGACAAATTTCCTGAGATATGGTTTGAGAAGGTGGTTCATAAGGCTCTAAAAGGTAGATGGGGCATTACAAAGACCGAATCGCATGACCAGGAACTCATAATGGCCTTCATGAATTCAGAAAGTAGTCTTTGGAATGTCGACTTCCTTCATGAGAATTTGGTGGTAGCCTGAGCGAAGATCCAGCTTAGTGAAGAATTGAGCCCCATTGAGTTCATCCAGCAAATCATCAACCACCGGGATGGGAAATTTATCTTTGACTGTCAACTTATTGAGGGCCCTGAAGTCTGGACACATCTGCCACTCCCCATCTTTCTTGAGCACCATGACCACCGGTGATGAATAAGGACTAATGCTGGGACGAATGACACCTGCTTCCAAAAGTTCCTTGATTATTTTTTCTATTTCATTCTTTTGGGTGAACGGATATCTGTATGGGTGCACATTTGGGGGTTGGGCCCCTGGAACCAAGATGATGTTATGATCATGTTCCCCTCTCGAGGGTGGAAGCTCATGAGGCTTGTCAAAGACCAACAGATGGTTATTTAAAATCTGTTGCATCTCAGGATGAATCGACAGAGACTTGGTTTCGACTGCCTGGATGGCATTAAATTGAGCTATAACTCCATGATGGCCCTTTTTTAGCAATTTTTCCATCTTATGCGAGCCGATGATAGAGGTAGCTCCCGCCTGGAGTCCACGGAGGGTATGTGTGGAGTTGTTATGCTTAAAACCCATATATAGCTCCTGGAAATCCATTGTGATTGGCCCAACGGTGCAAAGCCATTCAGCACTGAGGACAATGTCGCACCCTCCCATGTGTATGGAAAACATGTGGGTCTTCAACTGATAATCCCCCATTTGAAGTTTGAAATTTTCATAGCGGCCTTCACATTTCATTGTGCCCCCATCCGCAATTTGGACTTGGAAGTTAGAAACTGCTCGTACAAAACAATGCATTGGTTCCGCGACTTTTTGATGGATGAAATTATGTGTACTTCCACTATCAATCAAGACTACTACTGGGCGATGTTTAATAAAACCTCTGATTTTGAGAGTTTGAGGTGAAGAAATCCCGGCCAAAGCATGCATTGAAATAATGGGTTCGTCAGGGACATTGTCCTTTTAGTTGTCCTTTTCTAATGCCTCATGTTCCTCCAGTGGTGGATCTTCCTCCGATGAGCTGTAATCAGTGGCATCAATTTGAAAAAATTTGGGCTCCTTGCATTTATGACCTGGGGAGTATTTTTCATCACAGTAGTAACATAATCCTTGCTTTCTTCTTTCGGCCATTTCTGCAGGTGACACCTTTTGAACCTAAAGTGTTTGAGTCGTGCTGTGAGCCTGTGGGGGGCGACCCTTAGCTGTGAAATTTGGGTGACTGTACTGGGCTGCTAATGCACGTTCCATGTTACGAGCTACCTTGCAAGCCTCCGTCCATGTGGGAGGGTGGTGCAGTAGGACGTGGGCTTTTATGGCTTCTTTAAGACCGCTGATAAAACATTCCATGTACAACACATTTGAGAGACTCCTAGTGCGGAAGGCTAAGGCTTCAAAGGCTGTAACATATTCATCCACTGTGCCAGTCTGTCGGAGCTTAGTAAGACGACCCAAAAAAGAAGATTCCTGGTCAAAGCGGTCTGTAAGAGATTTTTTGAAGGTGGTCCAAGTCATAAAAGGTCCATTGCAATGTTGATGCCATTCCCACCATTTCCACCTTTCAGTTTCCAAGTACATGCTCCCCACCATAAGTTGAGTCTCATTATCTAAGATGTTATTCAGATTGAAACACTGCTCCATTTGTGTTATCCATGCTGCTGGGTGAGAACCATAAAATTTATGCATATCCAACTTGGGAGGTCGCGTACGGGATTGTTGGTGCGGGCCCCAGAGGTGAAGAGAGTGGCTAGACTCACCCTCACTGTGTCCATTGCCAATATACGCCTCCTCGTGGGCTTCCTCCTTGCCCTTCGGGATTATGCTAGTTAGTCTGTCAAGCTGAAGTTGGAGGGATTGCAAGGTTTGTTCTAGTTTGTCCATCCTCTCATTGGCCATAGCTTGAGCTCTAGTTTCTACCATGCACCAACCTGATGTTCTTGAAATTTGGGACTGCCCAAAAAAAAATTTCACTAAGAATTGAATGGTACCACCGTGCTCAGCTCGTCGTCCTGATTCTGATGGGCTAGATCACCAATAAGCGCCCCGGAAGATCTCAGAACTTTTTTCTTTTTTTCTCTGAAAACTCCTAACAGATTTTTACTCCTTCCTTAGGAGTACTGCAGTAACCGAATCCTCAAAATGTCAATGCTGCCAAAAGTCCTGCGAAAATCATGCCCCAGTATAGGAACCCCACACAACTACTCAGATTCGGTGGATCTGAGAGATTTGAATGGCGGATCGAATAGCTCTGAGCGGCGGAACAGATTGCTGCTGCAGATCTGATGGATCTAATAGATTGGAATGGCTGGTCGGAACTGCGGGACTGATGTCTATTGCTGCTGCACCCCTTTGCGCGAGCGGATCTGGCAGAGATGATGCGTGATCCCAAGATAGAAAAGGGAACTATGGTCTCGAGGAGTGTCAGGTGCTACAGATCGCAATATACATAAGGGTCTGACAATAGTACTCGGCCCAATGTTTCAGGGCTCTAACTAAGGAGGATCAACCGTACCCTTAGCCATACAACCCGACTACCCTATCGTACGGGCGAGTAATCTCTCCGAGTGCTGTTCTCAGTGTACTGTAGCAGCAAGACGACCGACGGTTTATCTATGGCGAGGTTGCAGAGGAGCTAAGGGGCTTTTGATATACCCAGAAGGTACTTGGAAGACAGTCCGTGCACGGTTCTGTCTAATGCGCTACTACTAGAAGGGGTACCCACAGGGTTTGTAAGGGAGTCCAACAAGCGTGACCACCTCTTGTATTTCCTGCGTGCATGCCTCCCCAAATCCGCAGGTTTATGTGCTCAACGACAGATCCCGTGGTTTAAAGACGCCAGAACACGTCTCTAGCCAAAAAAAAAAATTGCTAAGAAATGGAGATCCCACCGGCCCTGGAAAGTGCTCTGATACCACTTGTTATGCTCTTAACCTGCAAAAGATACCCAAATACAGAATATGCGAAGAAAGATACCCAGAACATAGAATAGTGAGAGACAACAACAAATATTTTATTATTTAGAAAGCAATGTTCACTGGCCTCTTCGAGGGGGCAACCTCCAATAGAGCAGAGCTCGATACAAAAATAAGACACGATGCTCGTCACAGGGAGTCTCTATCCTTTATATATGACTCATACATGCAATACCATGGATCAATACCATGGGTTTTATTAATACCATCTATCTAATACCATGGCCCATTTGCAACTAACTGTGGTCCCATCATTAATTGCGGGTTAACCACTTACAATTATTAATATGGGCTTTATTGACTCTTTACTATGACTCGATCCCACTACATAAATAAGGGGGTTAGGGTGGGACCCTAACATCCCTTTACATTCGCAACTTTTTAGAAAAAGCACATTTCCATGTTTTGGTTTTTAGTTTTTGAGAGAGATATAAATGACATTTCCATAACTCATTTTAATGAAATATTTAAAATTAGCGAGTATTCAGGGTTGTAGTATAAAAAAGTCTTTGACTTAGTTTGATATATATTATTATATTTGTTGAATATATTTTAATTAATTTAGGATAAAAAGTTTTGATTTTAATTAATTTATAAAATTTTAAAAACTATATATAAAGTTTATTAAAGTGTTGGGTAGAATTAAATATATATATATATATATATATATATATATATATATATATATATATTATAGAAATTTTGAATTTTGAATTTTTAGTTGGTGAATGATTAATTTTATGTGATTAAAATCAATTCATCAAAATTATATATATATATATATATATATATATATATATATATATATATATATATATATATATATATATATATATATATATATATATATATATATATCAATCATATCATTTAGTGTTTTTATAAATTAATTAACATATATATATATAATATTTGTTTTTTATTTATTATCATATTTATTTTTAACAATATTTATTGATTAAATTATAATCTATGGCAAAGTGGATATGAATATTCATGGTAGAGTGCTTGTCTTGCATGCGAGAGGTACGGTGTTCAATGCCCTACATCTATATATCGAAGTTCTTTTGTTTCTGGCTCTCTCGCATGGGAACGAATCCATTGATCTCTGACAGGTGCATACGTTCCCACTTACTCTCCTCTTGTTAAGTTTTGTTTATTTCCACTATGAATACTTCTCCTCATCTTTCTAAACCTCCCTCTAGCAAAGGAAGACCAAGTAAAATTACCATAGATAGTCTTTATGAGTACATTAAATCTTTAGAAAGATGAAGAGAAGAAAGAGAAAGCTATTTTAAACTAGAATTAACTACAATGCTTGACAATAACCACAAATCGTTAGAAAATAAAATACTCTCGCTCGAGATTGAACTCCAAGGAATGAAAGGTAGAATTCAAGAAATCGAACATAACAAACACGCAATGGTTAAATAAAATGACACTTTGAAAAACGAGATTAAAAATATAAAAGAACAGCTACACAATAACTCAATCCTAAATAACATAGAGAATAAATTAGATATTAAACCCATAAAAGAAGAAATTAATAAAGTAATTGTACTTGACCATGAGCGCCACAAAAGAGCCTTACACCTTATAATTGCTAGTATAGAAGAACAAAATAATGAAGACACATTAGTATTAGTTAAAGAACAATTAGAGACAAAATCTCAAATTCAAACAACTTATCTCATCGAAGCAATAAGGGTAGGAAAGATATTTGAGAATAAACATAGACTAATCTGTGTCAAGGTCAATTGTAATGACCATAAATTAGGTATACTTAGGAAATCCCCAAGCCTAAAGGGAATGTGCATATTTATAAATGAAGATCGCATTCCAGAAGACCAAGCTGAACTTAGGAAAGAAGTACAAAAGGTCAAGGAGGCAAGAAAAGGAGGAAAATGGGAAATCATCAGGAATAGAAAAGTTATTAATAGAGACAGAGTCCCAAACATGAGTGATAAATAGGGAATAACATCACTCTCGATCCTCTTCTGGAACTACCATGGTTTTCCATGGTGTAAAGGTCCTATGTTAAGTTGGATCCCGAGTGATATTGATCTTATTCTTTTAGTTGAAACTTGGGAGCATGACGAATCTAGGGTCCCTCACCTTGATGGGTTCACTCTTTGGTCTGCCTGGAATAAGAAATCCTCCAAGAGAGGTTTTGGTGGTATAGCCTATTATATTAGGAACATTGTTTCCTCTCACATCTAGCTTCATAAAACCGACCCCTTCAATCAATACATTTGGATCGAGATCTTTGATTCTACAACCAATAGGATCTTTCTTACAATTTGCTATTTCGCCCCTATCAATTCTACATCATACAAGAAAAACAACCTCGATAAGAATTTTCCTTTCAATACCTTAGAAAAAGACATCTACAACCTTAGGAATGAAGGGAATATCCTTTTGCTTGGGGACTTTAATGCTCGAACTACCTCTAACCAAGCTACTATGTTAAGTAACAATTCTAACCCTGAACCCTTGTGGCTTAATGAAGATGGTAACTTAACTAATAGATTCAAGAGAAAATCTGAAAACATGATCGAGAACTTATTCAGCACCAAGTTCCTCAAACTTTTTAGTTCCCAGGACCTTGTCATTTGTAATGGTATAAATAAATGGCCTCTCTCCAGTCAGATGACATGCTTCCATGGGTTGGTCAGCAACGTCGTGGATTACATGATTTCTAAAATCCATGTCCTCAACCATATTACAAACTTTGAGCTTCTTAATGGGCATGAGCTTGACTCTAACCACAGACCTTTGTCTTTATCCCTCAATCTTGCTATGCATACCATCGACATGCAGGAGAATAGTGAAAGAAAAAGTCACATTCACTTCGATAAAGTAAGGTTGACCTTTTCTTAATGGATTTGGAAAGGGATTTAGGCTCCCTGACTTATAATAACAACATTGACCAAATCTATTACCATTTTACTACTACCCTTTCCACCACCATTAGCAAATTCTCTTATAATACTTCATATAACAAAAATACTAGAACCTCCAATCCTTTGTATGACAAAAGTTGTAAGATAGCCAAGAAAGCAATTAGAGACGCTCCTAATGAAAGCATTAAGCTCCATAATTTAAGTATTTACAAAGTGCTCATTAAGGGGAAGAAGAGGTCATATATTAATAAGAGACAAGAGCATATTCTCCACCTTTCTAAAGTTGCGCCCAGAAAGTTTTGGCAGAATGTGCTTGTTCATAAAACTGAAGATAATCATTCTACCCCCCTAGAAAATTTGGATAACTATCTTAAGAAGTTATATGACTCTTTGGACACCATGGGAACCATATTAAACACTCCTATTAAGGATGATATTTTTTCTCTAGAAGATGTCGAGTCTTGGATTAATAAGCTTGTTAATGGGAAAGCCAAAGATACTGAAGGTTACCAAGCTGAGATCCTTAAAATGGTAAAATCTATCCTCATTCCTAATCTTCACAAGTTTCTCAATTTGGCTATAAAGCATGGCTTCCCTAAGCTTTGGACACAAAGCCTTATTGTGCCTATCTTCAAAAATGGCGAAAAAATTGTTCCCTCTAATTATAGGACCATTATGATTAGCCACATCCTAGCCAAGCTTTATGGGCTCATTCTGGAAAACAATCTCAGCCTTTGGCTTGAGAACTAGGGTAAAAGAGCTAAAGGGCAAGCTGGTTTTAGGAGACATCACTCAACCATTGACCACCTTGTCACTCTTAGGATCATCACAGAGGAATGTCGCAATAGGAAAATCAATATCTTTTGTTGCTTTGTGGACTTTAGAAAAGCTTTCGACACTGTCCCCCAAAATAAGCTCTGGGAGAGGATTGAAGATATCATGGTTCCTTATGAACTGAGGATTTTTATAATCTGCCTCTATGAGATTGTCATTTCCAATATTAAGACCAATGAAGGGTAGTCTAAAGATAGTAAATGAAATATCCAGGTTAAGTAAGGTTGTCCCCTTTCCCCTACCCTTTTTGGTATTTACATCGATAAAATAGGGGAGTGTCTGGAAACTGCGAGCTGCAAAGGCACCGAGCTCGCTGGTATTATCATTACTCTTCTCCTTTATGATGATGATATCGTTCTTCTTGCAATGAGCCATGATGACCTAGACAAGAAGGTTAAGAATCTTCTTGTCTACTGCTTCAAGATAGGTATGACAATTAATACTGATAAGACTAAAGTCATGATCATTAAATCCAAAAAGATCACCCATGGTAGTTTTGTCTATGATAACCATTTTCTTGAGCAAGTTTCTTGTTATAAATATTTTGGTAGTGACTTTCCTCATCAACTCAACTGGAATTATAGCATCGAGAAAATAATTATTGGAGGTTAGAAAGCTTATTATGAGCTTGAAAATAATTGTAAGTCATCTGATCTTACATCTGGAGTAAAAAAAGGTTTCTCTTTGAGACTCTCGTCACCATGGTTATCTTATATGGATGTGAAGTTTGGGGTTACAGTATATCTAGGGAGTCATGGAGAAATATTGAGATGATCAAAAAATAATTCATAACCTATAACCTCAAGATCAAGGGAAATACTCCCTATCCTATCCTCTTAATCGAAACTAGTCTGTCCCCCATTGAAAGTGTGACTATGTTTAGATATCTGATTTATAATAAGAAGCTTCACAATATGGAATCCACGAGGCTCCAACAAATTGCTTCTACCTTTAGTCAAAACCCCCACGTGTGCCTCAAGCGCGGGTGGCATCAGGATGCTCACTCTTGGCTCAACCTTTGGGGGATTAAGGAGGAGATCATCATGGGAAGCAAAGACAGTATCAAAGATACTATTAACTCAAGTTTTAAGGACAAGATGTGGGATGCTAAGGAGTTGGAGAGTAAAAGGAAGCTAAGGTACTATAAGGAGGTGATCAAAAGCACTAAGAAGAAAATGATCTCTCTATGTTGACTAGCACTAAGAAGAAAATGATCATCGCTAGGATTAGAACTAACTCTCATGAGCTTTGGAGTGAGACCGGGTGGTGGTCTACTCCTAAGACTCCCTAGGACAATAGAATGTGTCAAATTTTTGATACTGAGAAGGTAGAAGATGAAAAACACTTCCTTTTAGACTACTTGATTCTTGCCCACATCAGCTCTCAATTCCCTATCATCAGCCACACCTCCAATCTTCTTGACTTATTAATTCAGCCCAACTATAACAATCTTGGAATGCTTATTTCCCTGCTCCTTGATCACAGAAACAAGATTTTGAAGAATGACAATTAGAATCTCTTTTCTTGAAGTCCGATAGACCACTTTGGTCTTAGTGGACGTTAATCATCATCATCATCATCATCAACATTGTTGGATTTCTATTAATTGTTGTATTCTTTCTAATAACAATGTTTTTTCTAATAACAATTTAATCGTCAAGTATCCTCATAAATTAATTATCCAATATCTCTCTCTCTCTATATATATATGGATGTTTACATAATCAATATTTTTTTCCTTTCATTATCACACTTATTTTTAACAATAGATATTTCTTAAACTATAATCATCTTGCTTTTCATTAATTCTAGTATTTTTTCTACTAACAATGTTATTTTACTATTTTCCATTAATATATTTTATTAATCATAATATTTTTTTGATAGTTTACATATTTAATTGTTGTCTACCCATTTTCATAAAACTATGTTATCATGTACCAATAGATTATTAGCAATTTGATTCTCGTGCATCTACTTTTTGCATAAGAGGTAGATACCCTGCATATTACATTTTTTTAATACATAGTTTGTTAGACTTCACTTTATTTTATATATTTTCAATATATATTCACTGTGTTATATGATTCCATATATTCTTTTACTCTATAGTTTAATTTGTAATTTATTAACTTGTAAATTGTTGTGAATATTTTATTAGAAAAACAACATAATAAATATGATAAAATTACTAAAAATTTTATTGTTAATTTTTTTTTTTGGTATTTTAATATTTTTGGTTAGATGATTTTTTACCTAAGTAATTAAATTATATTAAGTACGATAAATATAAAACAAAATGGTCAATTGGACTTATCTGAAGTGGTTGGGAGGAATGATTGTTATCTTCCTTACACAGGTTCAATTCCCACAAGTAACATGATGAAGTTTGTTGTAATGATTTGCTTGATAGGTAATTAGGGGTAAGGTTTGACTCTTATAGAATCATCTAGATTGTGGTTAACTCCATATGCACGAGTAATTAACTCCTTCATCAAGATTGTGGTTAACTCCATATGCACGAGTAATGAAGGTTGACTTAACCGAGGGGGTCATCTAGATTGTGGTTAAATCAAACCCATTACAACAAAGTTCATCAGGTTACTTGTGGGAATTGAACTTGTGTAAGATAATAATCATTCCTTCCAACCACTTGAGGTAAATCCAATTGACCTGTTTACTTAAACCCATTACAACATAGTTCATCATGTTACTTGTGGGAATTGAACCTATGTAAGATAACATTCATTCGTTCCAACCACTTGAGATAATTTGAATTGACCTTTTTGTTTTCTATTTATCTTACTTATTATAATTTAATTACTTAAGTAGAAAATCAACTAACTAAAAAAATTAAAATACAAAAAAAAACAATAAATATTTTAATAATTTTACCATATTTATTATTAAATAGAGGAGGAATGACCTGTTATAGAGTTTTATGAACCCAACGTTTCGGACTACCAAGTGAGTCCATCATCAGGGGATGCGACAATAGATATTCTAGAGATGTTCACGATGTATCCAAGAGCTATATTTTAAGTTATATATATAGGTTATGAAGGAGTTAATCTAAGAAATCTTAGATTAACTCCTTCATAACCTATATATATAACTTAAAATATAGCTCTTGGATACATCGTGAATATCTATTGTCGCATCCCCTGATGATGGACTCACTTGGTAGTCCAAAACGTTGGGTTCATAAAACTCTATAACAGGTCATTCCTCCTCTATTTAAAACTATCCTCACCTGTATGGATTCATTATTTAACAACATATTTATTATGTTGTTTTCCAATAAAATATTCACAACAATTTACACATTAATAAATTATAAATTAAATTATACAGTAAATTTATATTAAACAATGTACAATCAGGATAAGTTCATCAGGTTGACATGGCATCCCTCATACCATGGTGGTTAACATAGTAGGTCAACTTGTGAGAGAAATAATATTTTCATACAAACTCTATAGGTCAACTTGTGGGAGAAATAATATTTTCATACAAACTCTATTTGACACAATTATTACTTCTTTTGAAGAAATGATTTGTTTATCGAGGAACTTCTACCAAAGCTCCTTAGTGCAAGCTTCCCTTGAGACATTCAACAACACCAAATATGAAATGATAGTTGAATAGTACTATTTTCCTTCCTATCTATATTTTCTATATTTTACTTTGTCATACTCATAAGTTTGTTTCCAAGATATAGAAACCCATTGATTCCACAAAAATATCATTCATCTCAAACTTCCTTAACTCAAATATTTGACCATTAATATTTTCTCTCTCTATCATTCAGCATTCACCATTTTCCATCACAAAAGATTCACCCCTATAGAACTCTCCCTTTTGAATAGATTTATCATTGACCCAAAGAACCATTACTCTTAAAATAATGAGATAAACCCAAACAACAAAGGTATATTATTGAGACCAATAATCTCACCATCATACCATATGAAGAGTTCAATAAATATATTCACACAAGTCAATATTAACAAAATCTCAAAACTTAATCAAATGATGGTACATATATACAATCTATATATATATATATAATAAAAACCTTAGAAACTTTTAATCGAGAAAATCAACATGTTAGATTTACAAATATTTCTCATTGTATTAACAAAAGTACTTTATAATACAATATACAGGGATTCCGCAAATTCATTCAACCCTAATGGTAATGAAACATAAATACATTTATGATGAACTTTGTGAAATAAAGAGATAAAAGGCACATAGAGGTGCATAGTCTATATGTGCAAAGACTTGTATAATACCCAACAATAACATGGTAGTTCACTTTATACTTCACACCACACCACAATTAATAAAATCAGACCCAATGTTTTGTTTTTGAGCTATGGAGAATCAGTAATTTGTTGGAGTAATTTGAGCAAGGCCCAAGATCAAACTCAGAAATTGTCATTACAACACCAGGGGTATATCCAACAACCTGTAAGCCAAATATACCATAAATTTATGACTTAGCAAGTGTTGAGACTCCACGAGGGTAGGGGAGCCTACTCCTTGAGCCTTATCACAACGAACCAAAAATGCCCCCTATGGGAATTGAAACCAAATGGAGGGGATAACATCCCATTGTGCCAACCACTCGATCATCCCATGAGAAGACAAACCCAATGTATTCATAATTGTAGAAATTTTCTACAAATCTAGCTCTGGTACCATGTAGAAAATATGATGGTAGGTTAACCCGATAATGCAATATAAATCAAAGAAGAATACTATAACCTACTTCTACTATCAATTTGCGGAAGCTTAAATATCGAGCTGAACAATATAACAAGAAGAAGAAGAATCAATGGCATAATACACATGAAAATACTTTGGGGAAAGCCTCAACTAAAAATCCCACACTATTTTATTATCATACATGGTGGAAATACATAGGAATTATATAAAGCCTTAGCTCTCACAACTAGCCAGCACTCAATACAATCCTCACAGATGCTTACAGGAAATCTTGGTTTCTCTCTAGCCTTTCTCTCTGCCCTCCAAGCTCCTATTTCCATGCGTTGTTCCTAGTGGATGATTCACCTTCAACCAAGTGGATGATCTCCTTCAAAACTGCGGAATCCTAAAGGATTTATCCTTGACTGCATGCATGATTTTTCTCCATTAGAAAACACATGCAATTGATAGTACATTGTCCTTGACTTTAATCTCAACTGGGTCTCTCTCAGAATAGACATGCATGAGTTTCTAATGAGGGAATCTTCAGTTAACTAGAGTAGCACTAGTTGAGTGCATGCATGCATCAACTGACTGTTAACTCACTATTAGTTCCTCAAACAGTTTGGAACTCATTTAACTAGACTTAACTCAGTAAACTGAGTTAACTAATTACAACTCAAATATAACTCAATCTTATCTCCTTAATTTAAGGGATAACTCTTGCATGACTTCAGAAAGACTTCTAACTTGATTTTCTCCAACTAATTAATTCAAAATAAATTAATTATTTATTTCCAAGTAGCTGTTAAGACTAAATTTGATTTTAATTCACAATTTAATTCAAAGACAAATTAAATTGGAATATTCTTGTTGCCATATTTCAACACTCCCTCTCAACAAGAAAGGATTATCTGCCACCCCGATCCTGTCTCTATGGAACTCGAATTTACACTTTGACAATGCCTTTGTCAAAATGTCAGCATCTTGCTCCTCTGTCAAAATATACTGCAACAACATGATCCTCTCGACCTGTGAAAAGCCACGGGAAACAAATCTTGCCTTATGCTTCTCCACACTACCATCAGCAGCTTGATTTACCTTGTAAAGCCAATGGGAACTCACAACTGACTTGTTCTCCGGTCTCGGAACCATGTCCCAAACACTGTTACGAACTATGGAGTCATACTCCTCCACCATAGCATCAACCCAAATCGGTTAATACACTGCTCCCTCAAATGAAGATGGCTCAGTATCAACACATTCCCCAGTAAGGGCCATGTATCCAGTGTACCTCTCAAGTGACCTCCTCTGTCTGCGCGGAAAAGATGGTGCTCCCACATTCTCTCTCACATCATACAACAATATGTCAGCTTCTCTTGTGTGCTTCCATCAATCTCTGGAAGACTTTGCTTGAGTGGATGTCTCCACTCCTAGAACCTCTGCATGTGGCTGCTCCGCATCAGTCTCAGGCTCCTCCTCCTTAGGAACCAACAGTTCCTCCACAACTTGTAGTTGGAGCTCCCTCTCAAGGGAAACTCGCATGGCCTTCTATTCATCAAACTTGAGATCTCTGCAAACCACTGTCCTCTGACTGGTAGGCAAGTACACCCGATAGTTGTGAGGTGTATCAGTGTACCCCACAAATATCTCCAACTATGTTGTCAGCTTAAGCTTCTTCCGTGCATCCTTTGTCACATGGCAATATACCGATGAGCCAAAGATCCTGAAGTGACCCACATCTGGTCTTTTACTGGAGAAAGCTTCCTCTGGTGTCTTCATCCCAAGTATGCGATGTAGGCTTCTATAATGCAAATAGACCGCTATGTTGCATGCCTCAGCCCACAAGTGAAGTGGTAGGCCTTGGTCATGTAGCATTGCTCGTGCTACCCCTACAATAGTTCTGTTCTTTCTCTCGACCACCCCATTTTGTCGTGGGTTATGAGGTGTCATCAACTCTCATTTAATTCCTTGCGCTGCACAGAAGTCCTTAAACTCTTGAGAGAAATATTCTCCACCGTTGTTGCTTCTCAAGGCCTTGATCTTGTTCCCTGATTCTTTCTCAACCAAAGCTTTGAACTCACAAAAATTTGTGAAAGTTTGGTCCTTCTTCTGCATGAAATAAATCCAACATTTACGATAATGGTCATCAATGAAAATCACATGATACCAAGGCACTGAATAAATTTTTATCACCGGTCATGTGGAATGAGGCTCCACTGTCAAGATACCAGACACAACCCATCATCGATGACACCATGCATGCGATGAGGGTAAAGTCCATTTCGAACTGAGAGGCTAATGCCTCAACTTCCGATCCTTCCGAGGATCCCTTCTTGGACTTATTCGATGTGCAATTAATCACATAATGTCCCATCTTGTGACAATTAAAGCATCTTACTTTAGACATGTCACCCTTCTTCCCTCCATGAGAAGAATTCGATTTGAAATGGGAAGCCTTCCCCTTCTTTTTCCTTGCCTTACTTTCTAAGGCCATATTTTCTTCATCATCATTCTTGGATGAAGAACCATCTCATGTGCTCCTTCTAATCTCCTCCTGCATAAGATCTGACCATAGTCGTTCCCATTCTCGTAGTTTCTCCCTTCCATTCACAGAGTCCTAATAGTTATTCCAACTCTTTGGAAGGCCAAGGAGAGAAAGGCTCACCATATCATCATCGACAGTAGTTATTCCCACACTGCCAAGCTCATCTCTACAAGTGGTGAGCTTGTTCAGATATGTGGAAATAATATCGCCATTCTCCATCTTGATTCTTTGAAGCTTATCCTTGAGCGCCAATTTCCTCTGGTCACTACTATTCTAGTAGAGGTCCTTCAATGTCTTCCACATTGAAAATGGAGTATCCTTCCCATGGAGACTCGAGACAATATGGTCTCGAACTCCCTCAAGGATGATCTGTCTCGCCTTCGCCACACACTTCTTCGACTGAGCCAACTCTTGTGCATTAGTTGAAGCTGGCTTTGGGATTTCTTGATCAATGAATTCCTTCAAGCCATTTTCTTCTAATACAACCTCCATTCTATCTTTCCATGCTATGTAATTCGAGCTACCTTCCAAGGCATACTCGAGTCTCAAGCCATAGAACACCATTGGCCAATCTTGAAGTATGATATGAATTCGATTTGCACCTGCAACCCGGAACTTCAAACTTCAAATTCTCTTCTTAGTATATTGTTCACAGCTCCGATACAATGTAGAAGTTTTCTACAAATCCAGCTCTGTTACCATGTAGAAAATCTGATGGTAGGTTAACCCGATAATGCAATGTAAATCAAAGAAGAATACTATAACCTACTTCTACTATCAATTTGCAGAAGCTTAAAGATCGAGCTAAACAATATAACCAGAAGAAGAAGAATCAATGGCACAATACACATGAAAATAATTTGGGGAAAGCCTTAGCTAAAAAGCCCACACTATTGTATTATCATACATGGTGGAAATACATAAGAATTATACAAAGCCTTAGCTCTCACAGCTAGCCATCTCTCAGTACAATCCTCACAAATGCTCACAGAAAATCTTGGCTTCTCTCCAGCCTTCCTCTCTGCCCTCCAGGCTCCTATTTCCATGTGCTATTCCTAGTGGATGATTCACCTTCAACCAAGTGGATGACCTCCTTCAAAAATGCGCAATCCTCAAGGATTTATCCTTGACTGCATGCATGATTTTTTTCCATGAGAAACACATGCAACTGATAGTACACTGTCCTTGACTTTAATCTCAAATGGGTCTCTCTCAGAATAGACATGCATGAGTTTCTAATGAGGGAATCTTCAGTTAACTGGGGTAGCACTAGTTGAGTGCATGCATGCATCAACTGATTGTTAACTCACTATTAGTTCCTCAAACAATTTGGAACTAATTTAACTGGACTTAACTCAGTAAACTGAGTTAACTAATTACAACTCAAATATAACTCAATCTTATCTCCTTAATTTAAGGGATAACTCTTGCATGACTTTAGAAAGACTTCTAACTTAAATTTCTCCAACTAATTAATTCAAAATAAATTAATTAATTATTTCCAAGTAGCTATTAAGACTAAATTCGATTTTAATTCACAATTTAATTCAAGGACAAATTAAATTGGAATATTCTTGTTGCCATATTTCAACAATAATCACCACCTCTACAAAACTATGTGGGGATGTCCTTCCATAATATGACACTCCACTGATTAGAAAATTACATCACCTACACTAATTTTTTGTTTTTTTTTGTTTTTAAGTAGTTGGAAAACCTATCATTATTCAAGGAAAACTATATCACCTAAAGTAACCCACTAGTGATCCACAAGAGAATATAGTCACTCCTATCAAATGCCTCTATATCCTAGAATATTAGCTTGTTCCCCTAAATTTAAGTAAAACAAACTCTTAACCAAACATAAATAATTTTAATTCATTCTTAAGAACCAAACACCTACATTAATCATATACGTCATAACAAACAAAATTTTCTTTAAAACCATTTTTTATGAAATTAAAATACATTAATTTTCCACATTCATATTCTATGAAATAGAACTTTTAGATACAATTTAAAATAATGAAATTAGACTGGCAAAGTAAAAACAATTGGTACATAAATGCAGGTCGATGATTATAACGTATTATAACAATTAAGCGTTTGTTGTGGACAAAGGAATGCAACTACTAAAAATATATTAAATATTTTTTTTATCATAAAGAAATTTAAAATATATTTATTAAGTAGAGAAATAAATAAAATTTAAAAAATAAAATATTTTAAAACAAGGGTTACATTGTAGCTAGTACATGTTGTTTAATTTAAATATAGTTTAATTAAATTAAAAAATAATAAAGACAAAAATTTCATCACACAAATAAAATAATTAATTAAATCTTATATTGTTAAATATCCTCACTAAAAATTAAGAAATATGATTAACTAATATTGTTATATATATAGGGTTTTTTTTTTTATTAATATATATAATTTTTTATAATTAAATTTATTAAAGTATGTTTTTAATATCGTAATAAGTCATCTAAAAATATGGTGGAAAAATTATAATTCATGAAAATTGAAATAATAGAAAAAAATAATAAATAAATAAATAAAAATAATAATTAATAGAAATTGAAGTTACTAAATAGCCTATAATAAGACTTCAACCAATCATCTTGCAAATAAATAAATTTAAATAATAATAAAAAAATAACAAAAATTGAATTCTCAAAGGCAGAGTTTTTTTGTGAAAGACAAACTAATACAAAGGCAAAACTTAATACCATAATCAAAATAAAAAAGTTAAATAAAAATGAAATAGAAATTAGTAACTAATAGAAATGGAAGTTACTAAACTACCCATTATAAGACCAGTCACCTTGTAAATAAATAAATTTAATAAAAAAGAAAACAAAATATAAATTCCCAATGTTATATTATAGGTAAGAAACACAAATTTTTAGTAAAAGAAAAAACTGATATTAACTAATATTGTTTATATTAACATATATACACTTTAATATATATGCTTATATGTGTGTGCATGTTTATTTTTTATTAATATATATTTTTTTACAATTAAATTTATTAAAATATGTTTTTAATATAATAATAATAATCCTAAATTGAAAAAGAAAAAACCTCCCTCGGCTCCTGCTCTGCAACCTGCGAGATCCGCTTTTCGCGCGTTCAGAACCTGCGAGCGCGCCCGCTCTCAGCGAGACCCGATCCCTGCGGACGTGTCCACCAAGGGCTTTGTTTCAAGCCTGCGGCCGGGCTGGCTGGATCTGCTGCCCTTCATGGAGGAGTCGACTCCCCCTCAGG
The DNA here is from genome assembly GCA_031772625.1 of Pinus tabuliformis. NCBI lineage: Eukaryota > Viridiplantae > Streptophyta > Pinopsida > Pinales > Pinaceae > Pinus > Pinus tabuliformis. The sequence continues at coordinate 400,729,048 of CM062805.1, read as the reverse complement.
GGTCTTCCTCCCCTCCTCCGCCTTCAGCCGCTGAGGCCTTCAGAACCCTGCTGGCCTCTCTGCCAAAGAAGAAATCCGTGGAAGCTGCGAAGTTTGTGAAAAGACTTGAAGATATCCCTGAGATCGCCCTTCCACCTGAAGGTCCAATCCAAGTAGCTTTGTCCCTGGCAGATCGTGCCCTAGTCGGTCAGTTCACAGGACTATGGCCTTCCCCGAAATCAACCGAGAACTGGGTTGCTAGGAACTGGGCTTCGCTGATAAAAAACAAGGTAACCTCTTACTTCCTCAGAAGAGGATATTTCTTATTTGAATTTTCTGCAAAAGAAGACAAAGATCTCATTTTTAGGATTGGCCCCTACTTCATGGGCCCCCAAGGTTTTTATTTAAACAAATGGACGCCAGACTTCGATCCAGCGGTTGATGTGCCTACAACAGTCCCGGTATGGGTGAGACTCCCCAATCTTCCTGTCCACTGCTGGAACTGGGACTCTATGAAGCATATAGGAAACTCTCTTGGGAAATTCATTGATAAGGCTAATAGCAAAGATCAGTATGACTGTTCCAGAATTTGTGTGGAGGTAGATCTGGAGGTCGGACTACCAGAAGCCGTCAAAATAGTGGTAAGACCATGGATTCATATACAAAAACTAGACTTCGAAAAATTGCCGTTCAAATGCAGGAAGTGCCATGTCTACGGACACTTTGCCAGAGACTGCCCGTCCAAAGGGGTGGAAGAAAAAGGGAAGGAAGAAGGGTGGAATCAAGCAAAGCGTTCCAAAACTTCACATAGGAAGAATGCAAATGCAAATACAAAATCTCCCCAAGCGGGCCCTGTTCAGAAACCATCCATGGAAAGCCAAGGAAACAAATTTGAGATCCTTGGATCTGAAATTGTGATCATGCAGGAGACAGAAACCCCTAAGGAGACCCCTCCATCCAAAGCCTCCCCCTCCAAAAGTGTACCAGAGAGATCCAAAGAAAGGATATCAAAGGAAGAAGAGGAAACCCAAGAGTTTGAGGAATCGGAGGAAGAAGGGGAAATAGGGGAATCCCAGTCTTCCCCTAGAAGATCTACAAGAGGACGCATGTCAGCAAAGGAAAAAAGAGAACAAGAAACTTACAAGGACAAGCTTCAGGGCAGCCAGCCAATGCTAGAGAAACTTCTAGCAAAAACCCCAAAGATGAAGAGGATCCAAACCCAGAGCTCCAAGGGAGCTCACCACAGCAAAAGTAAATGATGAAAGTAGTCTCCTGGAACTGTAGGGGAATGGGCACCAAAGCCAAGGAAGAAGCAATGAACAACTTAATAAGACTGGAAGCCCTGGACATCCTTCTCATCCAGGAGACTAAATTGGAGGATTCAGCCTTCCTCCAGGCAAGCAAAAAATTTTGGAAGAAAGAAGGAGCGCATGCAACCTCTGCTCGTGGAGCCTCGGAGGACTTGGATCGCTCTGGAATCCTAATAAGTTCTCATTAATCTCTGAGTCCCTGAATACTCATTGGATATTTTTAAAAATGCAGCATTTAGAATCTAAGGAAATTATTTGCCTGTTCAATGTATATGCTCCTAACAATGCAGGTGAGAAAAAACTATGTTGGGACTCTATCAAAAATATGGCAGATCTAGAAAACCTGGAGAACATAATCATAGCCGGAGACCTCAACCTCACCCTCCTCTCGTCAGAAAAAAGAGGAGGCAGTATTGTCAGGGATCCGACAAGAGAACTAGCGGAAGATCTCATGCAAGAATGGGATCTGATAGACATTAAGCCGATTACGGGCAACTTCACGTGGTCAAATAAGAGGGTTGGTCCAGGATACATAGCGGCAAGACTTGACAGATTTTTGGTCCAAAGCTCCTTCCTTCTCCTTGGGTTAGAAGCTAGAATGTGAATTCTTCAAAGCAGCGTTTCAGACCACAAGCCCATCAGCCTTGAGCTGCTGACCCCCAAGGATCTGGGGCCTATACCTTTCAGATTCAGCTCTCTTTGGGTTAAAGAGGCAGACTTTATGGAAAAGGTCAGAGACTGCTGGAAAGAGCCAGTCAAGGGATCCGCATTTTTTGTGTGGGAGGAAAAACTCAGAAGAGTTAAAGGCATGTTGAAAAATTGGGCTAAGACCCTGCCCAACCCTGCTGAGGAAAGGAAAAAAATTCAAAGTGCTTTAGAAAGTCAGCATCTCCACCTTGAAACAGTTGATATCACTAAAGATGAGTTGGAAAAAGAGGCCAAACTCCAACAAAGTTTCCATAAGGCCTGTCTGGCAGAAGAAGAATATTGGAGGCTCAAGTCTAGGAGTCTTTGGCTCAAATCTGGAGACAGAAACTCCTCTTTTTTCCATAAACAAGCCCAAGCCAGGAAAGGCCGTAACTCCATCACTGAAATAAAAGAAGACAACGGTGTACTGAAGGATTTTAACAGCATAAAAAAGGCAGCCTCAGCGCACTTTGAGCAGCTGTATAGAGAAGATCCAGGTGCTGATCTTAACGCTACTCTGCTGGACGCTGTCCCCAGCCTTATCACCCCCAAAATGAATCAGGCACTTGAAGGAAAAATCACACAAAAGGAATTCAAGGAGGCTCTCTTCACAATGGATCCCGACAAAGCTCTAGGACCAGACGGTTTTACGCCTAGATTTCTCCAGACCTGTTGGCAGATTGTCGAGAAGGAGTTCTTCAAAATGATCCAGAAATCCCAAGTCTGTCAGAAGATAGGAGGCTGCACAAATTCAGCCTTCCTTGCCCTCATTCCCAAAGAGAAAGGAGCAAACTCTTTCAGCAGATTTTGCCCAATTTCCTTATGCAATATTGGGTACAAAGTGATAACCAAAGTGATAGCTAATAGGTTGAAAATAATTCTTCCCAAAATCATACCAGATAATCAAGGTGGATTCATTCATGGTAGGCAACTGGTGGATAACTTCGTTCTGGTTTAAGAGGCGATTCATTCCAACCTACACCGAAAGGAAAAAGGTATGGTTATTAAATTAGATCTAGCAAATGCTTTTGACCGTGTTAGACATAGTTTTTTGTTTGAGGTGTTGCAAAAATTGGGGTTCGGTCAAAGTTTCATCAAGTGGATTAGAGCCTGTATTTCGGAGCCTTGGATTGCTCCCTTGGTGAACGGAAGGGCTGCTGAATTTTTCAAAGCCACTAGAGGGCTAAGGCAGGGGTGCCCCCTTTCACCCCTCCTATTCATCCTTCAGGCCTCTGCTCTCAGTTTTTACTTGCAAAGAAAGCAGCAAGACCAAGAAATCGCTGGCCTGTGCATTGCTAGAGGGGTTAAAAGCATCTCTCACGCTCTCTTCGTGGATGATACTCTTCTATTGGGGGCTGCTTCTCCTCACTCAGCAATCAAATTCAAAGAAGTCCTGGAAGATTACTGTAAAGTCTCGGGCAGTGTTATGAACATTGGCAAATGCCATATCTACTGTTGGTTTATCTCTACTTCAACCGCAAGCTCCATTGCTAGATGCCTTGGATTTGTAGTCTCAACTTCTTGGTCATCGTTTAAATATTCGGGTTTGCCCATTTTCCATAAGAGGGCCCTCAGTAAAGACTAGTATCCTCTATTATACAAATTTAAAGCAAAAATGCAGGCCTGGGGATCCTCTTGGCTCAACATAGCTGGAAAATCTGTGCTCATTAAAGCAGTGCTCAGTAGCCCTCCGTTATTCAAATTCTCAGTTCTTCTGGCGCTTGTGGGAATCATCAAAAAGATGGAGGAACTAATCAGAAGGTTTTTCTGGAAAGGAGGCAAGAAAAACGAGAAGAGAATCCCATTAGTTAACTGGGAAATAGTCACCAGACCAACTCAGGAGGGAGGACTAAATTTCAAAGATCTCAGTGTCCAAAACTTAGCCATGGGAGCCAAATTGATTTGGAAAATCATAGCTCCAAATCCTGGCTGGGTTCAAGTTGCTTTGTGGAAGAAGTACTTCAGAGGACCGAGACTTAGATGTCTGGATCAGCCCAAGAACCATTTCAATACTCCTTTCAACAGGTTCATCAGCAGAACTGGTTCGTTGATAAGGAATCATTCCTTCTGGATTCCAGGCAATGGAAAACGCATCCACATCTGGCATGACAGTATCTTATATAGACCCCCGCTGGCAGAATCGTTAGGCATGCCTGAGTTGCAGCGCTGGATGGCAGAGGCCAACATAAATACTCTGTGGGATCTCTCAATCTGGAAGGGCGATGTGTGGTCGGGTTGGAAACAGCTATCAGTTCCATCTGACTTACGATCTGATCTGGAATCATTCACCACGCAGTTACATGGGATGGCTCCAATTTATGTAAACAGGCAGGACATGAGAGGCTGGGGAACAAATCGGGTAGGGTATTCGGTAGCCCAAGGCTATGCTAAATATCTTGAGTGGCCTCACGTGCCTCCCAATCCTGCCCCTTGGGTTGGCATCTGGAAAATACCATCAATCCCCAAAGTAGATCACTTCTGCTGGACTCTCTGCCACCAGAAAATTCTAACTGAAGACAGGCTTCAGAAAAGGGGCATCTGTGGGCCGTCTAGATGTTCACTGTGTAAGGAAAACGTAGAATCTGCCTTCCATCTCATGATCGAATGCAATTTCGCTGTTTCCATATGGCAGGAGATACTTGGTCCCTGGAAGCATAAATTCACCTTCCCCTCCTCAGTCTTGGATTTGTTTGCGGGCTGGATGGCCAGATATCCAGGCCCATCTCCAAAAAACATTACAATCAGGTCAGCGTGGAGTGCTTTGCCTAAGTTCATCAGCTGGCAAGTCTGGCTGGAAAGGAACAGAAGGATATTCCGTAATAAGGAACAGGATTTCAGATTAGTCACCAACACAGTAAAAAGCCAGCTTGTTGAGTGGCTGGAAGACAAAGGAGACGATTCTAATCTAACCCAGCAGGACATAGATTTGGGAACTGTCCTCAATTTCAAATTTCCTAAATCGATCAGCTCTCCGCCATCTTGCAAAGAATGGCAAGTCAGGAAAAATGAAGCAGATTTCCAATCCTGGCTGTCCGCACAAACTCTTCCCACTCTCTTCTTTGATGGGGCAGCCAAAGGGAACCCAGGCACCGCTGGAGCTGGAGGACTCATCATAAATCCAGATGAAGTAGCTGTGCACAGATTCGCTTGGGGATTAGGCCATTCCTCAAGCATACAAGCTGAAGCGATGGCCCTTTTCCAAGGAATCAAATTCCTCAAAGAGCTGGGCTACAAGGAGGCAAATGTTTTTGGAGATTCCCAGGTGATCATCCAAGCAATGGTGACCAATTCTACACCAGCGGATCTGCAGCTTGCCAGGATAATTACAAGGATCAAAGGCATGGCAAAGTCCCTGAATCTGAAATACTTTCATGTCTTGAGAATAAATAACAAAGAAGCAGACATCGAGGCAAACAAGGCAGCCCAATTAGTTGCCGGTTCTTTCCTCAGAGATAACAAAATCCTTTGGGATCCAATCCCCTAAAGAGCCATGTTTTTTTGCATCCTTTTGCATCAGTTTGTTTGTATTTTTTGGCTAGGGAAATCAACAGCAGAAGTACACTATATGAAATGTAAAAAGAGGAGCCTGCTAAAAGTAGGAGATGTATTCCTCTGGCTGAAAAGTCATGTAGAAATCTGCCTCCCTCTTTGTAACCGAATTTGCGGCTCTAGGCCGCTCAATTAATGAAATCCCATAACTGTTTTTGTAAAAAAAAAAAAAAAAAAATCCTAAATTGAAAATACGGACAAAAGAAAAATTATAATTTATGAAAATGGAAATAATAGAAAAAGGAAAGAGAAATAAAAAAATAAAAAATAAAAAAATAAAACCGAAAACAAAAGTTTAATAATTATTAGAAATAAGAATTATTAAACAACCCATAATATGACCTCAACCTATCACCTTACAAATAAATAAATTTAAATAATAATAAAAAATAAAAAAAAATAAATTTCTAATATAAAATTATAAATAAGTAATATAAATTTTTGATCAAAATAAATTAATACATAATCAATACAAAATATGTAATATCATACCTACTACACGTATAATAAATAAATTTACAAGTATAATAAATAAATTTAAAAATAAAATATAATATCATACCTACTACAAGTATAATAAATAAATTTACAAGTATAATAAATAAATTTAAAAATAAAATATAAAAAAACAAAAGTTAAATATTTTTTTTGGTAAGATCTTATGAAGACCCTAAAACTGCTTCTGCTTGGCTAAGAGCTCGTCTTCCTCGACGTAAGGAAACAGGTTAACGGCCCAAGACCCAGAGGCATCTGGCAGGAGTGATAGCCTGCTCCCTTACGGACCACTAGCGGGTTATTTCAGGTGGCGTGGTTTTCCTTGATAATAGTGATGTGTTAAACTAACATTCGCGGATAGCAGCCAGAGATGGCTGTCCTCATTGTTGGTTTGACAAACTGAGTTTGATAGGTTTTTCCACCTTTTGAAAAAAAAAAAAAAAAAAAAGAAAAAGAAAAAAGAAAAAAGAAAAGATCTTATGAAGACACATCATGTCACGATATTGTCTTTGAGCAACCCAAAAAAAAGAAATCACATGTACAAAATTGGGAATAAAACAAGACATTTCCATCCAAATTTGGAACACCTTTGTTCAAGGCATATGAGAATCAAAAAAGGTTGTCATGTAAATGGGAATAGAATGAGAATCCACATGAATTTTAAGGTATGAATCCATCAATGTGGACAAAAACACTTTCATGGTGAAGCCCTAGTGATTGATATGCTTTCTCTTTTGAATATCTCAAGTTCAAGTGATAAATAGACATTACACATTCAAAATGTGAGGGCATGACATTACTCATTCAATGTGAGGCATGTAAGGTTGAGTATGGCACTCATATCGAAGTTTAGGTGACTCTCCACACTTAATATCATTTATATTTTCCTGCAATTTTAAATAGTTATGAGATATAATAGATTGAGTGTAAATAATTGAGGGGCATGTTAAAGTGTGTGAAAAAGGACGTGGGAATAGTAGATTATGCATATTTATTATTATTATTATTTTTTATTTCTTTCTTTCTCCTAAGAGAGTTAGGATAATTGACTAATTGGTTATTAAGAGATGTATTCTTAGTTGTATAAGAGGTTGAATAGGTATTTGAGTATTTAGGTAGTTAAAATAAAAGAATTGACTATTATATAGAATAAAGTAGAAATTAATGAATTTTTATGTTTTTAAGTATGGGGGATTTTCGCAGTGCATTATATTAGATATCATTTTTGGGATTCAACTGCGTTAAGTAAGTCATTCAAAGTATGACCATTTCCATGAGAGGTAGTCGTAAAGTGACTAATTTCTCATGATTTTTGAATAGTTCACTTAGCACTCATTGCATCGGGTGATGCTCACAGGGGTGAAGAAGTGGGATTGAAACTAGTGAAATGTGGAGAACGAATCACATAGCATCAATCATCACTTCCGGGGCTTGCACCCGGTAACCAGGACTTCCCAGGAGGTCACCCATCCCAGAACTCCTCTGGCTCAAGCACGCTTAACTGTGGAGTTTTTCCCCACAATCAAGCCCACTTAGCTTGCTACCCCATTTGCAAAACCTTAGCAAGTATTGTGCCTCATGAACCATTCAGGTCGAGATCCCTTGACTCTTTTTGAATTTAAGTATGGGGGATTTTTATGTGTTTTAATAGATTTAGGTAAATTTCGTCTCCTTAAAGTTGGTCACCTTATGTGATTTAGGTGAATATAAGTGGTTGCTCACTTATTTTACTAGTTGACAGCACAAATTTTTATTTTGGTAAATTTTTCTACAATTTTTAGGTCTTGAATTTTTGAAGTCATTTTGAGGTCTTAAACGATGTTTTTTGGGGAAATGGATAGATGGTGATTATAGACTCCATTAATATTTGAAAAATGTACTTTTCAAATAGACCTTTTCAACAGTTATCGTGTGCACCAAACGAAGACCATATGCCAAAGTTACAACCTCGAGAAGTTGACATTCCAACTTACCCCATCGGACCCACATGCCTTTGGTGCTTCATCTGCTAAGGTTAGGTTTTTGGATGTTTAGATTTTCTCATTGCTTCTTTATGATAAAAAGGCATCTAAGCCTCATTTTAAAATAGTTTGAGAAGATGTGTAGTCATCACATCTCTACACCATTCAAGCTAATTTGTTTTCATTATGCAAGTATACAATTTCAACATTTTCCATTTATGAATAGAAGTCAAGTTTCATTGTATCTCTTTGTTTTGGTTATAAATATGTATATCATTTCATTCCCTTCATAAATTTGGATCAGTGGTAATAGAGTGATCTGCTCTTTATTTGTATTTTTGTGCATGTCCCCAATGAGGTTGGGGTATAAGCAGTTGAGACTTGAACTCCTTGAGCCTTTGCAAGACAATATTTAGTGACCTCAATGGCCTCCCATGGTGGAAGAAAATAAAGACAATGGAGCAGGAGATTTTATTAAATTGTTGCTCGAAGAAGCCCTTGAGCGAAAAAGGAATGAAATGGTGGATAATATTTCCCAAATCCTTCGGTAGATGTCAATAGGCAACACATCTTCATCAAGTGGCCACTTTGGAATCTTTGCCCCCTTTAAGGTACAAGATAATTTTGACATTCCTATATTTGAAGGCTAGATAGATGCAAATGCTCTAGAAAAATGGGCAAATAAGTTAGAAGGGTATTTTTCGGTGCATAATTTTTTTGAGAGAAAAGATTGCCTTTGCACTCCTTAAGGTCATTCCCCATGTTAAGGATTGTTGGGAAACTTACTGTGAACAAAGAGCCACGAAAGAATGCACACTATTTTTAGTCGCACCCACTTGGGACTCTTTTAGGGATGTTGTTAAGGAACAATATTACCTTGTTGGAAGCTATGATGACCACATGAGATGGACCACACTATGGTAGGTGTTGAAACTAGAAAATCATACACATATTTGTATAATCCAAAATACGTCCAAAGTCGTCTAGCAGAATGCACAAGTGAATATTTTCAGCTGAAGACATTATGAAGTTCAAAAAATTTAATTTCTCGTAAGGTCCAATGTATATTGAATTCAAAATTGATGACTGCACGACTTTCCCTTCGATAGTTGCGCTACATGTGGTATTTTCTTCGAAAGCCACATGGTCGAAGAAATGGTGGACTCAGCAATTCACAACCACTTCCCACACTTGGAAGATGATTCCTTAACAGGATTTCAGTCTAGGACAACTGAATTCAGTCACCCTGAAGATATGCAGCCCTCAAAGGAATCTTCTTTTCCTACTCATAAGTCATTTTCATTCATGAACCAAGAGAGGGAAGAGAAATTCAAAAAATTCTATATAAACAAGCCACGTGAGAGCGAAATAGAAGACAAGGTTATGCTGGCCAAATTTCTATTAGAGAAACCCTTCATTTCAATTTTGAAGCAAAAGAAGTAGAGCACTATTGTGTTGGAATAATTTCTTCTTAGCAATCCATCACTCTAGTGTGGACATGATTTCACTATTGAGAGAGCCTTGATACTTCTTGGTTAGAGAGGAGAAGTTTACAAAGAGAGTGAAGAAAGGAACCTCCTTGTTGAGGATTTTTTAGCACCACTGCTCAAAGAATTTTCTTCAAGTGTTTAGTATTCTACTATTTGTATTCATCTTCTATCACCACCAATCAATAAAGTCAGCCATTTTCCATAATCATGTTGAATTCTTTGCTTCATTAAGCATTATTTTTGTGTTTATCTCTTCGTTTTAGTTTATGTTTGTATATGTATTGTTTTCACCATTTGTTATTCCTTGTTTCTTCATGATTATCCACTGACAACAACCAAATTGCTTGTTTTTCTTTGCAGGGAACAACCTACTGCTAAGGTGTCTTTTGGTATACCATTGCTACAAAAACACTACAATAAGCTTGGTGACCATATTGTTGTCTTTTCTTTACTCTAAACAGTTGTGCTTGCAAGACCTTCTCTCTACATTATCACCTCACAAGGCGTGGATCAGCTCTCTGGAATTTTTGTAGGACCTTTTGGACCTGTTGGTGGCTGAGAAACTTACTTGTTTAGAGTTTTTTTGTCTATCGTGCGACTTTCTGATAGATAGATGATCAGTCTGCAAATTTTGCTCAGACAGATTTGCAGACGTGTCTACGTAGGGAAAACCTGCATAGTTTCCAAAAAGCGAAAAAATTCCTTGTAATTTCATTTTTTTTTCAAGTGATTGGCAACGTTTAGTGAATTTCCTTCACCTCTACAATTCTTTTCCAGTCAGTTTAGATTACTTAATTTCTATACTAATCACAGTTAGTAGGGTAATTAGATTATCTTTATTTTTATTTGCAATTCTTACATAGCTTAATTAGGGGGAAAAGTAAGTGGCCAAGCTCCACACATATTTTTCAATCAATTTTTCTAGTTTTTGCAAATCACGTAGCTTAATTAGTAAGGGAGTAAGTGGACTATCATCCACAAATATTGTTACTAAACAATCATTTTTTTTTTCATTTCATTAGTTTTGGGACTAGGGCCAAGTGTCATTACAAAAAGCAAGTAATTGATGCTTCCCTTGTGTCTTTTAGGCGAACCTGGGCTAGCATGTGAATGCCTTCTTAAATAACTTGAGTTTCCCATCTCCCTTTAGTCACACATAGTGTAATAGGAGAAAGAGTAAGCGACCCATTAATTTGCATATCATTTCTTTTTCATGCAAGGAACAATTGAAATTAAGTGTAATTAGGAGATATTGTAATGGATCACTGAATATCCACATCTTATCACACTTGGCATGCTCACTTGCACACAATTACACATCACACACTAAGCTTCTATAAGCTTCGTATAAGAAGGCATCCACTTTCCAGAGATTTTTGTGTTTAGCTTATCTTGGCTTACATTTCACACCCTAAAGAAAAGTAAGACCCTTAAAAGAAACCATAACTTGAACCAACTAAATTCCCCACAAGGGCCACCAAAGAATTTATAGTTCAGGTTGAATTTATAGTTCTCTGATTTTCGTTCCCCCTATCCCTGTTAATATTATGTGGATGCTTAGTAATGCTTAGTAATGGATGTTGAAAGAACACAGAGCCGATATTAAGAATGGAAGATCACACACTTTAGCCCTTGCAGAACACTCCTCAAAGAACAAGCATCATGTTTGTTTAGAAAGTGCTAAAGTTATCGTCAGGGAAGAACACTATCAAAAGAGGAAAATCAAAGAAGCTATTGAGATTATGAAGCATCCACATAATCTCAACAGGGATGGGGGGAGTGAAATCAGTGGTAGTTGGCTTCCTCTAATCAGACATATTAGTTCTTCCATTTTTGCTTCTCAGGTATAATTTTCTATCCTCATCATTTTCTTGAAATCCTTTTATAATTAAATTAAATTAAATTAATATTAAACTTTCATTATTAACATTAATATTTTTCAACCTTAGGCATTATAAATAAATTAGTTAATTATTATCCATAAAAAATTATTAATGAATTAATTATTAGTAATAATTAATTATTTATAATAATAAAAATAATTTATTTATTGCAATAAATAATTAATTATTAATAAGTAAATAAATAATTATTATTAATAATTAATAATTAATAATTAATAATTATGTGGGGTTATATCTTCCGGATCCATCGCATTTTGTTGTTTTATGCATCGACATTTCGAACCATCCTCTGTGGTTCATCATCAGGATTTAGATTTGTGAAGAAGTCAGAGAAAGATGAGGATAAATAAATAAAGGTTATGGTAGGTATTGTAAAGAGCCGACAGGTTTTGATGCAGGTGAGGTTTTTAATTAATCTATAATTAATTTAATTAATTATTTTTATTTTTATTTACTATAATTTAATAATTTAATTTAATTTTAATTTAAAATTAAATTAAATTATTAAATTATAGTAAATCAAAATAAAAATAATTAATTAAAGTAATCATAGATTAATTAAAAACCTCAGCTGCATCAAAACCTGTCGGCTCTTTACAATACCTACCATAACCTTTATTTATTTATCCTCATCTTTCTCTGACTTTTTCACAAATCTAAATCCTGATGATGAACCACAGAGGATGGTTCGAAACGTCGATGCATAAAACAACAAAGTGCGATGGATCCGGAAGATATAACCCCACATAAGGCAGATCGCAGAAGTCTCAAATCCATTATTAATTAATAATTAATTAATTATTTATTTGTTACTAATAATTTATTATGTATTATTAATAATTATTCATTGTTAACCATTTTTTTTATATTTCAAATAAATGAATAGGTAGTTATTATGAAATTAATTATTATTAATTATTTATTTATAATAATAATAATAATTATTTATTCATTACAATGAATAAATAATTAATTATTACTAAACAAATAAATAAATTATTTGGTTATTTATTTTTATGTAATTATTCCTTTTCTTATAAATTAATTTAGGTTAAGTTTATCTTAGGATTTTTTTGGTCGACTCTATTTTTAAATTATTTTTTTTCATTTATTATTTATTCACTTTCCGTTCGACTCTTTTTTCATTCACTCATTGTCTTGATGATGGATCCCCTTTGAGATTTGAAACGTCAACAAGATTCATCTATCACTTTCTCCAAAGAGAGTAAACTAGGGATAAAGGTTTACCAAGCAACTGTGAACTGCAATATATAACCTTGGAGAACCAATTATTTACGTATGGGCAGGAAATCTCCCTGAATGTTGTGTTCAGTGTATAACAATGTAAAAGGCAACCGACTCGGTTACCTATGGTGAGGATAGCAACCTATGGTGAACTTCCAAAATATACTTCACGGTATGTGGAAGTGCAGTTCATGTTAGTTTTGTCTAATGTGTAAATGTACGATGAGAGCATTCCCATATAATTTTTATGCGTGGAACACCATCCAATATACTCGAAGGTGCGTGGAGAACAATCTAATACACTTACATACGTGGAACAAGATATCACCCCCAAAATGCAACGCTAGAAAAAAATGACAACTCCTATGTTTATAGACGTTGAAATGCGTCTCTAACCTAGACCTCTAAATGTTCGTGTTAATGTTACAAATGCTCCTTAGGTTGATTCAGTAAATTTTAAAGCTTATCTTGAGTTAAGTTTTGGTTTTCAAGGCTCGCCATGAATTTCACCCTAATATCCTAAAATGCAAACTAGCATGATAAAATGAAACTTTTCATTTCAATGAAAATCTATATATAGGAGGGAAGAGAACAAATAATATTGTTAAACAATTCCCCTAATGCAACTGTTTCTAACTACAATTTTCACTCACAAAACCCTAGATGCAATGCATAATGCATACAATTTTTCTTTTCAATTCCACTTAATTTTTAGATGAAAACTAATATATTCACCTAATCATTGATAAAAAACACTTTTCAGAATGATGATTGAAACACCAATTCCTTAAAGCAATCCAATAATTAAGCAATTAGTTTGCTAATGACCTAATGACAAGAAGAAAGTAAAATCTAAACAAATTCTTATTAAAGGCACTGTTTAGACAATTTAATGTTTTGAAATTGTTAGCATAAATTATCGACCAAGGTAGGTATACTGATGAAGCACAAGTGCACTATATGTGCTAGAATTTATTTTATGTCGTTAAGATATCTATGTTATTGTTAAGGTCTAAACTTAGAATTAATATGGAGATGGTATCACTGATTATATTAGAGTATTGTTCTTAAAGTTGTTAGCTGGTTATCCTAAAAATTAATCTCAGTTGAATCAAGTTTTGTGGATGGTTGGAGAGTGATCCTAAACTCTACTCTATTAGATTGTTTTTTATTTTATCTTGAATTTTATGTTGCAGCCAAACTAGATTATTATGTGTAAGAGAGATCTATTCTATCAAATTGAAAATGAATGATGTCTGAACTTAATTTCCAAGGAAAAGACTATCACTCTTTAGCTAATGCAACTTCATTCAAACAAGAACTAAAACTGATAAACTGGAAAACAACTAAGCTATGAAATGAGACAGCTGAATTACACTAGGTAAAAGGTAAATGAGATGATCAAACTGTACCAGGTAAAAATAAAATGAAATAATAGGATTATGCTAGGTAGAAAGCAAAGGAAATTTCCTATGTAGACAACAGTTTAATCACGAATTCCATTATACTGCATTTCAAAACACAAAATAGAGCAACCATAATTTAACTTTAAGAAATCAAGGAAATCTATTTGCAATCGATCAAAGACCTGTACTGGATGTAGGGGCCCTCCACAAGACAGTTGAAAATCTTCAATAAATGCAGCATGGAAAATATGAACCAGGTCTATTACTCACAAACAAGTTTAACGAGATGTTCTTCAAAATTTACATATAGCGGCGTGCACCAAAACACAAAGTGGCCATTTCTCTTATAATATTTCTCCAAGTAACAGTATGAGAGTTTTAAGCCTACATATCTTTATTACAATCCATATTAAACAAACTATATTGCTAAATAATCGATTTTCTATTTGGAAAAGCAAATCGATAAGATTTTGGAAAATTTGGACTCTGTCCCGACACATAATCTTGCAGTTGACTTTGATGTTGACCATGTTAGAGTGTGATCTTCTTGAAGGATTGGCTCAAGAGAATAGGAAAGAGTCCATGAGGGGATCATTCCTCATCCATCCATATCTTCTTTTGCTTAGCTGGTGCACTTGAACCTTGTCAACAATGGAGGTAGTTGCGAAAATACAGATTAGCTGCAGAAACAAGCCAATTCCATAGCTGAATGCAAACTTAATAAATCAATAAGGTATATAGACAAAATATGAAAAAGAGGACATGTAAGTGCTTTCCTTAACAAAACCTTGTGTCTACTGCATTTATTTAGGTGATAGGTATAGGAAAAAGGAAGAAGTATAAGCAAAAAGGGTGTCAACATAAGGCAATCCTTGTACTCTACATTCCCCCATGTTGGAGATTTTGTATGTCCTCATAATATTCATCATTGCCATTCTCTTGTGACCTCTGGATATCACATTCAAGATTCACTTTCTTCTTCTTTCTGGCAACCATTGGCATTATTGGTTTCTTCATGAGGATCTTCTATTTTAGGTTGATGATTTCTCTTTGCATTGCCCTATTGTCTTTCTTCAACTTCTTGTTCTTTTTGTACCATAAACTCAAATGAAGAATAAGGTTGTCACTCTTTGCAATTTGAATCCCATTCTGTGCTTTCAATGTCTGATTTTCATTTTTCAGATATTTTTTCAATGTCTCTAGCTCAAAGATATCTCGCTTTAAAATATTAGACACTGAAGGTTCTTGTGGCTCTTTGAACTGATTGCTTCCATCTCCTAGACTTTGGATTGATTCTTTAGTTGTTGCTTCCTTCCTTTCTAATGAATCTATGTAGTCATAAATATCTCGTTGAATAGGATCAACACCTAGACTGTGCATTGGACTTCTTGGAGGTGAATTGCAGGGTGGTAATGACACCCTTGGTAACAGTTTTGGTGATCCTTATGGAGAACCTTCAAGGTCTTCAGTTGGCTCCCTCTCCTCAAGATCGATATATTTTGCAACTCCTGAAACTGCTTGTTGCATCATATTCAATCTGGTACTTCTCTTAAGTCCTAAGGTTGGTGATCCCCATGCTTTCCTCTTTTTAGCTTTTGACTTCTTCTCCCGAGGAAGGATCTTGGTTTGTGGTAAATCCTCTGTTCTTTTGCTAGATTTCTTTCTTCTAAGATTTCCTTTTTTCACTTTTTGCAAAATATCCACTATGGGTAGTTCATCCTCTAATAATTCCTGTTGAGACTAGGGTTTTTGTTCTTTTATTGTTTATATTGTTCTCTTCCTTCACTTGAGGATTCTACTACTACTGGGCTGTTCAGGAGCTCTTTCTTCAAAATGGTTCCTTACTAGAAAATTTTCCCATTTATCCCCTATACTCTGAAGGTGAAACTCAACCAAGATATTTACCAATCCATTATGGTACATGGTATTATCTATGAATTGAATTTTCTTTTGAACATTCATGGACATTTTCTTAAGACTATGTAAGAGGAAGTAAGGAAGATTCATTTGGTGCTCCTCAAGAAAATTCATCATTATTCTAATGTGGTAGAAATACATGTATCCAAACTTACACTCACAAGTAATAAATTTCTGGAGTACAAGAAGCAAGTTCCTCCATTTACTCTTAAGGGATGTAATAGGAATACCTTTCTTGAAGATTGTGGTGTCCATGTTTGGATCTTTCAGGAAAACTTTCAAATCTTCCCCATTGATTCCTCTATTTAAAACCATTTTTCTCCACTTCTGGGTAATTCAGTAGCTTCTGCAATTAGGGACTGCGTTATGGTGAATTTGATGTCTCCTATTTCAACCTTCGTCCCATCAAAATAACATGCAAAAGTCTTCGTCACTTTCCTGTGGAAACCATTGAATTTCTCTATTAATTGTAACCACTGTATTTTCTGAAACAACTCCCTGGTCTGATGATATCCTTCTAAGAACTTCTTCCCTGCTGGTTCAGTTTGGACAATAACACCCATTATGGAAGATGCTTCGTCTCAAGGATTGCTCGCTTGATAAGAAAAATGGTGTTGGTAGGGTTTTTTTCAGTGGCACAAAGATGGGGAGGTTATGTGAATTTGGAGAAATGGGAGAATAGGTAAATTATAATGAAGGCTGTGGGAATGAATTGACCATTAGAGCGTATTCAAAATAATGATTAGGTGATTACTTCGACATATTTAGAATGAGGACAAGACAAGAGTTTAAGTGGTGGATTATGATGATTTTGACAAGCGACCATCACCCACAATTTGCAATGATTTCGTTTTGTTTTGGCAGTGCTATGTCCTCTTAGTTCATATATGTAATATATTAATCCTTATTGTAAAATTAAAGTATCACATACTTTTGACTAACTTGCTAACCTTATTTGTCCTTTGATATCACCTGCAGGTACTTTGCACTATCATTTATTCTTCAGTTTGAATCATCAAGTGTTCCTGTCAAGTTGGCTACAAAATTTTTATTAGAGATGTAGAAACTTGTCTTAGCTCCAAAAACTTGTTCGAGCTGCAGAAAGTCACTAATTCTATAGCTAAGAAAAAAAAGACTTTAGGAAAGGGAATTTATTTTTGGAAAGAAAATTTAAGGTGCCAACAGGAGTTGGTTTTCACTTCAAATTTTCTGTATAAGCATGCCAACAACATGTTGGTTTTCATGTTTATACCTTATTTATTTATATATTTATTGAATATATATATATATATATAGATATAACTTTTTTTTAATATATATATATATATATATAATTTATTTATTTATTTTTTATAGAAAAGTAAAATTTCTAAGGTGGAAAAGAAGAAGAACTCTTCTCAACCATCTTCAATTCTGAATTATCTTGGAAAATTTTGACAAATTCTTCTTTTGTCAATGGCTTTTGATAAAGTCTAAGTTGATGTCCATTTACTAAAAGAGGAATTTTCTCTTCATCAATAGTCTTGATTCTAACTACACCATTGTCAAAGACATTTTCAACTTCATAAGGCCCAAGCCAATGGGTTTGGAATTTTCCTTGGAAATTCTTGAACTTTGAATCGAAGAGTAATGCCTAGTCTCCTGGATGAAATTTTCTTTCTTTAATGTACTTATCATGCCATCTGGATCTCTGTTGTTGAACTAGGCTGGTCTTCTGGAGGGCTTCTTGTCTTATTTCATCAAGCTCATTAAGTTGTCTCATCCTTTGCTTTTGTGCTTCTGATAAGTCAAGATCTAGCTAGACTGTTGTTTTATAAGTCTAGATCTAGAACTCTATTGGAAGTAAGACCTTCTTCCCATAAACAAGTTCATAGGGAGTATGTCCTGTAGTACTTCTCCATGTAGTTCTATAAGCCCACAAAGCTTCTGGAAGCTTTTCTGCCCAATCCTTCCTGTGTAAGTGTACAGTCTTGGTAAGGATTGCTTCAATCACCTTATTTGTAGACTCAACTTGTCCATTGGCTTGTGGATGGTATGGAGTGGACTTTCGATGTTTGATTTTGTACTGCTCCACAAGCTTT
This sequence comes from Pinus tabuliformis, assembly GCA_031772625.1. NCBI lineage: Eukaryota > Viridiplantae > Streptophyta > Pinopsida > Pinales > Pinaceae > Pinus > Pinus tabuliformis. Next base: position 400,711,024 of record CM062805.1, on the reverse strand, counting down.
TGCACTAATCTGGATGTAAACTGTGTTCCTTGATCTGTTACAATTTCTCTTGGAACACCAAAACAAGTGAAAATATCCTCAAAAAGAAATGAAACTACAACATTTTCAGTAGCAAAAGGAAGTGCTTTAGCTTCTACCCATTTAGTGACATAGTCAATACATAACAGAATATACCTTTTTTGCTTTGAAGGTGGCCTGATTGGACCAAAAAAAGCTAGTGCCCATTTTTCAAATGGTTCAATGAGTACCTATGGTTGTAATGGCATTTCATTTGAAAGAGTGGGTTTGCCCATTTTTTGACAACTATCACATCTTTTAACATATTCCTTGGTATCCCTGAAAATGGAAGGGAAATAATATCCTAAAAGTAAGACTTTATAAGCAGTTCCTTCGTCAGAAAAATGTCCTCCACATGGTTCATCATGGCAGGCTTTAAGTATTTATGGTATTTCATCCTCTCAAACACATCTTCTAATGATGCGATTTGGTCCTGTTTTGTATAACTCTTCGTTTATCCATGAATAAGATGTGCTATTGTGAACTATCCTTCGCTTTTCTCTAGGAGACAAATGAAATGGCATTTTCCATGTAGCTAAATAATTAGCAATATCTTCATACCAAGATGATTTAGTAGATACTGCAAAAAATATTCATCAGGAAATTTATCTTCTACATGTTGATCATCATTATCATTCTGAATTCTAGATAAAAAGTCAACAATTGTGTTATGTTTTCCAGGTCTATCTAGAATAGTGACGTTGAATTCTTGTAACAATAAGAGCCATCTGGTTATTATTCCATTAGTGATTGGTTTATTCATTAGGTATCTAATGGCAGAATGGTCTGTGTGAATGAAAGTTTCATAGCCAGTTATATAATGTATGAATTTGTTAATGGCATGAACTACGGCTAAAAACTCCTTCTCAGTTATAGTATAATTTAGCTCTGTAGGAGTTAAATTTTTACTAGTATAATAGATTGCATAAGGAGTAAGGTCTTTTTGCCCTAACACAACTCCCAAGGTTGTATCTGAAGCATCAGTTGATATATGGAAAGGCAATTTCCAATTAGGTCCTTTTAGGATAGGTGCTTCAAAAATTCTCTTTTTCAAAGTTTCAAAGGCAGCTTGACAATCAAAATTCCAATTGAATTCACAGTCCTTGGTAAGTAGTTTAAAGAGTGGAGATGCAATTTTTGTGAAGTTTTCTATAAATCTTCTATAATATCCAGTAAAACCAAGAAAACTCCTAACATCTCATTGACAGTTTGGCACTGATAATTTAGAAATGACCTCAACTTTAGATGAGTCTACCTTAATTCCATCTCCTGAAATATGGTGACCTAAAACAATTCCTTCATTAAACATCATGAAACATTTCTCATGACTTAATGAGAGATTTGTTTCTTTACATCTTATTAAAACTTTTTCTAAATTTTCAAGTGCTTCATTAAAAGAATCTCCATAAACTGTGAAATCATCCATGTACACTTCCACACAATCATGAATAAGATCAGAGAAAATTCTGAGGAGTGCTCTTTGGATTGTTGTTGGAGCCTTTCATAATCCAAAGGGAAGTACTTAGTAAGCATAATTTCCCCACAGACAGGTGAAAGTGGTTTTATCTTGATTTTCAAGTGCTACCTGAATCTGGTTATATCCACTAAAATCATCCGAAAATGAAAAGTACTTTTTCCCTGCTAATGTGTCTAAGACTTGGTCTATGAAAGGAACTGGAAAGTGGTATTTTAATGTTTCTTTGTTCAATTCCCTGTAATCGATGCATACTCTCCATTTTCAATTTTTATTTGTAACGATTACTAGGGGTGGGACCCACTGACTGTCTGATATCGGATAGATGAAATTTACATTTAGCAGCTTTTGCAATTCCTCAACAATTTCTTTTAGATTTGGGTTCATTCTTCGTTGTGGTTGTCTAAGTGGTCTTGCACTTTGTTCGATGTAGATATGATGTATGCAAGTCTTAGTATCAATTCCTGTCATATCAATATATTCCCATGCAAAAGAAAAAGAATGTTTCTGTAAGACTTCTACCAGTTGATTCTTTTGTAATCCTTCCAAGTTTTCATTAACATTCAAAGTTTTACCTGGAAATATTTCTATTAAAGAATTCCCAAGTTTTTCCATGGAGAGAAATGATACTTGTCTAGATGAGAGATATTCATTTCGACTACGGTCATAATGTGAGGAAGATTCATTATTTTCCAATAGATTTAAAATTTGGTCTTCCTCTCTTACTTGTCTAGTAGTGAAAATAGGTTGTATATCATCTTCATCATCTATCCATTCCTCATTCTATGTTTCTATTGTTGTTCTTGCAGGAGGGTATAATGTAAATTTCTTTGTAGAATTTCCATATGAGATAAACATGTCACCTGATCTACAATCGATGAAAGCATTAGCTGTAGCTAACCAAGGTCTTCCTAGAATTAACGGATGTCCTCCTAAATTATTCTTGGGTGTTAAGACCATGGAATCAATAGGATATTCCTAAGAATCTAAGGATACACAAACATCTTCCAACACACCATCAAGTTTAATCACATAACTATCTGCTAATTGTAATAGTGTTGGTGTGTATTGAAGGTTAGGAAGCCTAAGTGAATTCATAACTTGTTTACTCATTATGTTTATGGCTGCTCCTAGATCAATCAGTTTGTTTGGTATTTCTATTCCATTGATGTGAATTTTTACAATGGGGCTTCCTGGATCTAGATATTTTTGGATTGTTGTTTTCCCCATCATGATGTCTGCAATTTTCCCGACTAATTAAATTATTTTTATGTCTTTTCTTTTTCTTCTTGATCTTTGAGTACTTAATTACTTAATTGTTTTTTCAAAGTTTGGTATTTCTTTTATGGCTTGTAACAAAGTAATTTTAATATAGACATTTCTTAATTCATCCAACATATTATAATCAGGCAATGTGATTTGTTTTTCTACTCCTTCATCAATTTTCAACCGTTCAGGAAAAGGTGGTCTAATTGATACCGAGGGTTGTTCTATAATAGGAGTATTTATTGGAACATTTTTTGTTTGATTATTCTCCTTTTGAGGGAGAGAGGTATCTCCTTCAGATTGATTTTAATGTTTTTAAAGATTTGGTCTTGCTTCCTTAATAAGAACAGGGGGTTTTCTTTGTAACACTCTTCCAGGGCTTAATTGGACATTATTTAGATCTAGTGGAGTTATTACATAAGTTTGAGGATTTTGCCCTTCCATGTTGTACATAGGTTGTTGTGGCATTTTATTATTAGGATTCAGAAGTGGTTGAGCAGGTAGTTGATTTGGTTTTAGTGTAAATGGTAGGGAGAGCTGTGGATTTTGATTCTGAACTTGGATTTGAGGTAATTGATTAGCTTGGGGAATTTTATTAGAATGGGGTAGAAATTGTAGTGGAAGATAGGATGGTGAATGTTGTTGATATCAAGCATAAGCCCCATAAGGAATTTTCCTTCCTTGATTCCAAGATTGTGATTGTGGCTGAGCCCAAGGCTGCCAAGATGGATTCCAATTATTTTGTGAAGACTGAGCAAATTGTTGTGGTCTGAAGCCTTGTGGTTGATTTGGTTTGGAGTTTTGCCATGGTCTCTTGGCTATCAAGTAAAGAGGTTGTACTTGTTTTGGTATTCCTTCATCATTAAATACAACCTTGAGACCTGGTAAAGAAGGACACTCCTTAGTATCATGATTACCTGCACATATGGCACAAGTTTCTATAGATTTTGAATCTAAGGGACACTCTCTTAAGGCATGCTACTTTCAAAATATAGGACAAAAAATAGGTAATATGGCATTTTCAGATTTTTTTTTCTTATTTTGTATTTTAAGGGTGTCTATCTGTTAACTTAGACTCCCTAAAATATATGTCTTGAAGGTATCAAGCAAGCTTCCTAATTCTTCCCTGCTGACTGTCCCAACAATAGATTTATTAATTCTTGATAAGGGAGGGTCTCTAGGACTCTTTCCAACTCGTGATTTACCCCTTGAGATATGTGCACATAGATCACAAATATCTGCAAATGGTAATTGAGAAATATCTCCTTTCCCTGTTAAGTTAAGGAGATCAATCCATTCATCTTTGATAGCTTTGAGTAGGAGGGCTTTCAAATTTTCCTCATCCAAATTATCGATTTTTCTCTTTTAATATTGTAGACAAATTTCTCTACTAAGTATTCAAGATGTTCATCTTCCTTTTGTGTCATTTTGAAGACTTCATCTTTAAGGTTACTAGGCATACAATAATCTCTATATTTTCATAAGAAAGCCTCTTTCATTTCTGCCCATGTTCTTATACAATTCATTCCTAAACTCATGAACCATTTAAATGTTGAATCCTTTAAGGTAGCAAGGAACAATTTTAGTTTTTTAGCATCATGCAAATAGTCATATGATCTGCATAATACTTCAAATTCAAAGAGCAATGTCTCCAGGTCTTCATTTATTTTTCCGTGGGAATTAGGAAGAATTGAGGGTGATATTTTTTTCACTGTGAGGGTTGTATTTTCATCAAAAATAGGAAATACAAAAGGATATTGATTTCCTCTACCTCTACCCCCTCCTCTATTCCTATCTCTGCCTCCTCCACCTCCAATCCTATTTCCCTCAACATTGGAATTGTGTACCTCTCATTCCCCTTCTTCATCCATAATAGATTCCTCAGAACTAATGTAAGGTTCTTCTAATTCTTCTGGTTCCTCTATCAATGGGTGGTCAAAATAAGTTTCTTGTTCCTCTTCTTTGCTAGGAACTTCTAATTCTTCTCCTAAAATTTGTTCACCAGTGGAGGATATAAAAACTACTCCTGTAGTTGGGGATGCAGGATTTTCTTGAATTACAGTTTCGGTGGATGAAGTAGGTGAATTTTTGGATTGGATTTTTGATCTTGAGACTTTAGGAAGTCTTTGTCGACCTGCAAATGGAATTCGAATTTGAGTAGGTGGTGTGGAATTTTGAAGTCGTGGTGAAGTGAGTGGATTTGTGGGAATCAAGCTTCTTCCTCGTCCTACAAATCTACCTCTAGAGTCTCTATCCCTATGCATATCATGTTTTGAATTGATAATTTTTCTCTCTTTTTTTTAACTTCTATTTGTACTTCCCTAGCAACGACACCAAAATGTTTAGCCAATTTAATGTTCTTAAATTGTTAGCATAAATTATCAACCAGGGCAGGTATACTGATGAAGCACAAGTGCACTATATGTGCTAGAAGTTATTTTATGTCGTTAAGATATCTATGTTATTGTTAAGGTCTAAACTTAGAATTAATATGGAGATGGTATTACTGATTATATTAGAGTATTGTTCTTAAAGTTGTTAGCTAGTTATCCTAAAAATTAATCTCAGTTGAATCAAGTTTTGTGGATGGTTGGAGAGTGATCCTAAACTCTACTCTGTTAGATTGTTTTTTATTTTATCTTGAATTTTATGCTGCAACCAAACTAGATTACTATGTGTAAGAGAGATCTATTCCATGAAATTGAAAATGAATGATGTCTAAACTTAATTGCCAAGGAAAAGACTGTCACTCTTTAGCTAATGCAACTTCATTCAAACAAGAACTAAAACTAATAAACTGGAAAACAACTAAGCTGTGAAATGAGACAATTGAATTACACTAGGTAGAAAGCAAATGAGATGATCAAGCTGTACCAGGTAAAAAGAAAATGAAATAGCAGAATTATGCTAGGTAGAAAGCAAAGGAAATTGCTTATGCAAAAAAAAATTTAATCGCGAACTCCATTATACCGCATTTCAAAACAAAAAAACAGAGCATCAATAATTGAAATTTAAGAAATCAAAGAAATCTATTTGCAATCGATCAAAGACCTGTACTAGACGTAGGGGCTTCACGAGACAATCAACAATCTTCAATCAACGCAACATGGAAAATATGAACCAAGTCTATTACTCACAAACAAGTTTAACATGACGTTCTTCAAAATTTACATATAGCGGCGTGCACCAAAACATAGAGCGGCCATTGCTCTTATAATATTTCTACAAGTAATAATATGAGAGTTTTAAGCCTACATATCTTTATTATGATCCCTATTAAACAAACTATATCTCTAAATAATCTATTTTCTATTTGGAAAAGCAAATCGATAAGATTTCGGAAAATTCAGACTCTGTCCTGGCACATAATCTTGCAGTTGACTTTGATGTTAACCGTGTTAGAGTGCGATCTTCTTGAAGGATTGGCTCAAGAGAATAGGAAATAATCCATGAGGGGATCATTCCTCATCCATCCATATCTTCTTTTGCTTAGTTGGTGCACTCGAACCCTGTCAACAATGGAGGTAGCTGCGAAAATACAGATTAGCTGCAGAAACAGGCCAATTCCGTAGCTGAATGAAAAATTTAATAAAACAATAAGGTATATAGACAAAATATGAAAAATAGGACATGTAAGTTCTTACCTTAACAAAACCTTGTGTCTATTGCATTTATTTAGGTGATAGGTATAGGAAAAAGGAAGAAGTATAGGCAAAAATGGTGTCAAGGTAAGGCAATCCTTGGACTCTACAGGCACTCAAAACCAAAAGAAAACAAGATGAAGGGTTCTGAGAGAGCTAAGCACACTCAGGGACACAAGGAGGACCAACTGGAATCAAGTTAATCAAAGAGAAAAGCATGAAAAGGGATTCTTTTGCATCAAATAGGGATCATCGCAGATGTAAAGAGGCTACCAGTGCTCTGTAATGTAGGTAAAGAGAAGGTCAGGGTGCTCTCCAACACTATGTCAGCAGAGCAAGGGGTGCACTGATTATGGAAACGGGATTTTATAGGACAAAAAGTAAAATGCAACTCAATGAAAGTATTTCCTAGGGTCAATTCAAGCTGAGTGAGACACTGGAGGTCTGTTCAAGAGGTGTAACAAGGGAAAAAGTCAAGGAAACCACTAAGGGAATGAATCGATCCCCAATGGAGTCACCAATTTGTTATACAAAATTTATAATTGTATGCATAAGCTTCTTCCCTAGACCTAGTGATCTGGTCTAGAACAACTAAAATCAAAGACTATAAAGTTTTCCTTAGAAGAATTGGAGAATGGAAAGATGCTTACTTGTGATTCGTCGCAAGCTCTTCTCTCCTCTTAGCTTGTAAGCTCCAATCATAGCTCTGATCGCTATAATTAGAACTTGCACAAACAAACAACACAAGCCAAAGATCTACACCATCTATGTAGAATTATCCAATCACTCTATTTAATGGATCAACATAGCATTAAAATATATGAATGTAAACATAAAATAACACATATAGGAAAACAATATAATTATTGTATTAATATGAAAGGGAAAGAGTTTACAACCAAAAGTGGAAGTTGATATTGTATAGATCCTCCCAAGTTGACTTGTCCTTCCTTGCCATAATTTACACCTCAAGGCCACCCTAGTGCATGGGAATGATAACTTTCTAATGATCAAAGAAACAACATAAGGGTATGATTAGTCTCTAAAATCCAACCTCTAGCTTGTGGATGGAAGTAAATATATAGGAGAGGATGGTAGTTTAGGAATTCTTATCCATTTACCAATCTAGGCTTGAGATCCACTCTTGATAAGAGGATGAGCTCAAGGGATAAGAGGTGAAATATCCTAGGTAGGATGAGATAGTATTCAAAGTTCTTATCCAAAGTTGGTTGTAACAACTCTTGGAAGCTTCTAGAAAAGGAAGATTTGGGATTATTTTTACTTTTCCTGAATTTCTAGAATCAGTGCACCCCCAACAAGGGCCAAAATGCTCTTATCAAAGTAGGAGAAGAATTGAGCAACTTGTTGTTGAACGTAGGTATCTAAAGGGCCAAGGTGTGTTGGACCTTAAAAGCACTAAAATGAAGTATTCAAGGTCAAACCAAGGGATTTGGGAGAGTTGTGCTTAGGGCTTTTTATAGGGATGATGACAAGGTGTTCATGGATGTTGATTGATCTAGTTTGTAAGCCTATTGACCATATGTGAAAAAATAGCCTATAACACATACATTTAAATAAGCAAGAAATTGTATTATATTGATTCACACCCCCAAATTATAAGTGTGAATCCAATAGGTTGTTGGAATCACGATTGTAGTTAGACCAAAACCCACAAATGTTAATCTTCACTAATCTCGCCATAGTTAGGATCCATGATAGGTGGTTACTCCATGTTGTGAAAGACATAAAGAGCATTGAACAATAAGGTCAATGTTCCAAATAGTTACAAGCTATAGGATTCACTAATTTTTGGTTTTAGTAAGTTAGGGGTTAAGTGTTATAGGTTTTGTGGGTTATAGTTAGTTAAAAGTTGCATGGATTAACGGTATACAATTTTATGCATTATAAGTGTTTGAGGTTATTAATTATTCCATATAGCTATTAGGGATCAAGGATAACATGGGTTATATAGTTAGGGTTTACATGGGTTAGATATTTTAAGAATATGGGCCCAGTTAATGGATTATCGTGGTTAGGATCTATAGAAACAATAGGGGTTAAATATTTAGGATAATTTACTAGGGTTGATATAAATCATGGCTTATAAATATTAGGATTAGGGGTTATAAAATATAAAATAGTTAGGGGTCAAGTGTTATTGGGTTAGGGCTTATGTTATTTAGGTTTAAGGGGTTAGGTAATAGGAGTATGGGTTACAAGTATTAGGGATTTGGGGATATAGTCATTATGTGTTAGGATTTATGAGTTGTATAAGATATAGTAGTTTGGTTTATAGGGGTTGGGGGTTATAATGGTTAATAGTAACATAAATTAGAGCTTATAGTTGGTAATTCTTACAATGGTTAAAGGTTCAAGGATTAGGATAATGACACCATGAATTTGGTGCTATAATTAAGGGTCAAGAATTATATGTTTTAGGGGTTATAATGGTTAAGGTGTTATCCAAGGCAGTGGATTTAGGTTAAAATGAACCAAATATTATAAGAGTGATGGGTTATAAGGGTTTAAATATAAGGATTATGTTGGTTACGTCTTAGGGAATAGTGGTCACAATGTGCTAGTTGTATTATGGTTAGTGGCGATAACAATAAATGATCAATATTGATTTTATTTTAATAGCGTTTCAAATGGTTAAGGTTTGGGGTTTAGGATTTAGGGGCAATAGAAGTAAGTGTTAAGGGTTAATGTTTAGGGGTTACTTGTATTATTATTTATAAGGTTACTTTTTAGTGGTTATAGTTCATCGATTCATAAGGGTTGGAAGTTGTAGGGATTTAGGTTTATCAAGGGTATAAGATGTTGTAAGGTTTAGAGGTTATAGTGGGTAGTGGAAAAAAGACACTTAGAGCATATAGGACTTGGGAGTTAAATGAGAGGGATATTAAGAGTAATAATGGTTAATTTCTATATTGGTTAATAGATATGGGGTTAGGATTTATAAGGGTTAGTGGATAGTTGATAAATGTTAGGGATTACAAGGCTCATGGTCAATGGCTATATCTTATATAAGTTATTGGTTGAGAATTAGAGCTTTTAAGTATTTGGAATTATAATGGTTATGGGTAACATAGGTGATGGGTTATATGTTCTAGTGGTTATGGTAAAATCATCAAGGATTATGTGTTAGTGGTAGCTGGTTAAGACCGTGGAGAGAATTGAAATTGTGACCTCTCAATAGAAAATTAAGGTGCTTTAATGATGGGTACTCGACTAATTGAGCTAACCCTTAGAGATAAATACATACCATGATACGGACGCTAAAAAATATTAAATAATTTCATCTCCTTGACATTTATGTTATAATTTTGTTATTTGATTCTCGAATTCTTTCTATGAGTCATATTTGAGTCTTGAAACCTTCCCATACTATCACACATGCATCTAATATAACCATGTCAAATTTCAATGCATATAAGAAAAAACTGAATAAATAAATAAATAAATAAAAATAAAATAAAATAAAATCAACATTAGCTCCATTCATAACCCCCTTTGTGTGGGTTCAATTAATTAAAGCATAATTTCCACTAATTTCTAAATGTTAAGTGAATGAACATTTACCTGACCCCGAGATAATCGAGAGAATTGAACCTATGACCTATCAATAGAAAATTAAGGTGCTTTAACTATGGGTACTCGACAATTGAGCTCATAAATAAGGAAACTAAAAAATAATAAATTATTTCATATCCTTGACATTTATGTTATAATTTTGTTGTTTTATTGTCAAATTCTTTGTGTGAGTTGTATTTGAGTCTCAAAACCATCCCATACCATCAACACATGCATCTAATATAACCACAACAAATTTTAGTGCATGCAAGCAAAAACTGAAAAAAATAAAAAATAAATAAATAATAAAAAAAAAAAAAATAAAAAAAAAAAAAATAATAAATAAAAAAAATAAAAAAATAAAAAATAAATAAAAAAAAAATAAAAAATAAAAAAATATTGGCCCCATTCACAACACCCTCTATGTCGGGTCAATTAATTAAAGCATAATTTCCACTAATTGGTAAAGTTTAAGTGAATTAAACATTTAACTGACCTGAGAGCATCAAGTGAAATGAATTTGTGACCTCCCAATAGAAAATTAAGGTGCATTAATGATGGGTACTCAACCAATTGAGCTAACCCTCGAGGCTAAATTCATACCATGCTAAGGACACTAAAAAATAATAATAATTTCATATCATTGTCATTTATGTTATAATTTTGTTATTTGTTATCAAATTCTTTGTGTGAGTCATATTTGAGTATTGAAACCATCCCATACCATCAATCTATGTCACAAGGTTTGTCGAACTTTAACCTTGAGGTTCGAATTTTGGCGAACCTTAAAAAAAAAAATGAGGTTCGATGAACCTCATAGCCATTGACCAAGTCCATATATCAAAACTCATAACTTCATGTCACAACTAAAGCTTGTAATTTATTCTTGCAGTTTCCATGTTCGTGATAGCATTTTTGATGTTTACTATGTTGATTTCTTACTAGTTTATCCTATAATTCATTTGATATATATATCTATATATATATATATATATATATATATATATATATATATATATATACATATATATAGAGAGAGAGAGAGAGAGAGAGAGAGAGAGAGAGATATGAACTTAATGTTGAACCTCATCTGAACCTCATCAAAAAATTCGAACTCAAATCGAACCTAATCATTGTCGAACCTGAAATCGAACCCGAACCATGTGACATTATCATCAATGCATGCGTCTTCTATAACCATGTCAAATTTTAGTGCATACAAGAACAAAAAATAAAAATAATAATAAATAGATAATAATATAATAATAAATAAAATAATATATATATATATATATATATATATATATATTCAACGTTGGCCCCATTCACTACCCCCTTTGTGTGGGGCCAATTAATTAAATCATAATCTCCGCCAATTGGTAAATGTTAAGTGAATTGAACATTCACTTGACATTGAACCTGTGACCTCTCAATAGCAAATGAAGGTGCTTTAATGATGGGTACTCGACCAATTGAGCTAACCCTAAGGGCTAAATACATATCATGATAAGGACACTAAAAAATAATAAATAATCTCATCTCCTTGACATTTATGTTATGATTTTGTCATTTTATTGTCGAATTCTTTATTTGAGTTGTCAAATTTGAATGCATACATGCACAAACTGAAAAACTTTCAACGTTGGCACTATTCACCACCCCCTCTTTGTGGGGTAACTTAATTAAAGCATAATTTCCACTAAATGATAAATGTTAAGTGAATTGAATATTTACCTATTCAAGAGGGCAACTAAAGAATTGAACCTGTGACCTCTCGATAGAAAATTAAGGTGCTTTAATGGTAGGTACTCGACCAATTGAGCTAATCCTCTGGGATAAATACATACCATGATAAGGACCATAAAAATAATAAATAATTTCACCTCCTAGACATTTATGTTATAATTTTGTCATTTGATGGTTGAATTTTGTATGTGAGTCATATTTGAGCCTAGAAACCCTCTCACACCGTCAACACATGCATCCACTATGACCCCATCAAATTTCAATGCATACTAGCATAAACTAAAAATATTTCAACATTGGCCCTATTCACAACCCCCTCTATGTGGGGTCAATTAATTATAGCGTAATTTCCACTAATTCGTAAATGTTAAGTGAATTCAACATTTACCTGACCCTGAGAGTGTTAAGGGAATTGAACCCATGACCTCTCAATAGAAAATTAAGGTGCTTTAACAATGGGTACTCGACCAATTGAGCTAACCCTCAAGGCTAAATACATACCATGATAAGGACACTAAAAAATAATAAATAATTTCATCTCCTTGACATTTATGTTATAATTTTGTCATTTGATTGTTAAATTCTTTGTGTGAGTTGTATTTGACTCTCGAAACTCTCCCATACTTCAAAACATGAATCTACTATAACCATATCGAATTTTAGTGCATATAAGCGCAAACTGATTTTTTTTTTGGCACCATTCAAAATCCCCTTTGTGTGGGGTCAATTAATTAAGGCATAATTTCCACTAATTGGTAAATGTTAAGTGAATTGAACATTTACTTGACCCTGAGAGTGTCGAGAGAATTGAACCCATGACCTCTCAATAGAAAATTAAGGTGCTTTAATGACGAGTACTCGACCAATTGAGCTAACCCTCGGGGCTAAATACATACCATGATAAGGACACTAAAAGATAATAAATAATTTCATCTCTTTGACCTTTATGTTATAATTGTGTTGTTTGATTGTCGAATTATTTGTGTGAGTCGTATTTGAGTCTTGAAGCCCTCCCGTACCATGTATATACTATAACCATGTCAAATTTTAGTGCAAACACACACAAAGTAAAAAAAATACAATGTTTACCCCATTCACAACCTCCTAGTTTGTGCAAGGTCAATTAATTAAAGCATAATTTCTATTAATTGATAAATGGACAACCTCAAAAATTATTAGACAACCCAAAGTTAAAAGTGGAGATGATGGTATAAACATGAATGAGCTTCTTTTGGTTTCAAAAATAATATATTCTCTACTAAACAAGGCCAAACACATGAAGATGGAAGCTCATATGTGCCCTCCCCCCAGGCCCTCACATCACTCTCAATTACCCAATACCTAATTTATCTACTACAAAATATTTGAAAGCAACATAGTAAGAATCAAGCATAGTTACAAACTGAGAAAACAAGCATTTAAGGTAAATGAAAGAGCACAAATAAACAAAAAACATATGAACACATACCTCATCCATTTCAACATTTCAATATCATTAATCTTGTTTTTCGTCGAACTCAACATCTATATCATCCAGTTCAGAATTGATGTTGAAAGGGTTGGCCATATCAGAATCATCATCAATGTTGTCAAATCCAATCATATCATTATCTATATCACCACGAGGAAAATTGTCTCCTAAATTTGGTTTGACTTCTTCAATTTCTTCATCTGACGGTACATATTCGAAATCATCTTCATCCAAAACATAATTGACTCAAACATCTTCTTGCAGTTCTTTGACATATTTCTTTGACACATGAACTAATTGTTCCTCTACATCATCTTCTTCTGCTACTTTATTCTTTACCATCCTTCCTCTTGTATGATATCTAACAACATATGACCAACCCTCTCTACCTAGAACCTATACGTAAAATATCTTTTTCATTGGCTTGGAAGAACATGTAGTGATATGTTCCTATCTCAAATGACCTTGTATTAACCATGGTAAATTTGTTATCATGTTGAATAATCATTCTATCAGGATCACATTCATTCATTCGTAGCATGTACCATTTGACGTCAAACATAACCAATTTGAAGGATTTAAAGTCACACTCATGTATGTCATCCAAATACCCATAGTATTTATTTTTGGATACTTGTGGACATATCACTTGTAGAGGAAACATTAGTGACTTGGATGACTATAGTTATCCCACAATAAAAAAATTTCCTCTTCATGTAACTTTTTGATGCAAAATTTACGGCCATTGTACCACATATCCTTATGGTGTTCCAACTGCAATATGCCAAACACATAAAAATAAATTGTCAATTAATAAACATATTTATATAACTTGGAAAGTATATGAAAAAAACACACTTGCATTCACATTAATAATTTATAAAATAACTTAAGAAAATATTGCAGGATGAAAATGCATGTTTTCCTATTTATCTTTCAAATCATTTGCTAAATCAATTACCATCTATGTAAGATTGGTATCTACTTTACAATGAGATTCTATAGCAAATGTAGACAACCTGTCCATGATAACCTACCATCACATTGTATACATATTTCAATCCATACCTTCATCCAATTTGCAATGTACGTATGCAGTGCATCCCACTCTTGACCAACTGTATCAGAAAATCATAATTCACTAATGAATATTTGTTACCATGGTCAATATTAATAGTTGACGAAAGTATATAAAATAAATAATTATGATATACAAAAAAAAATGAAAAGTTATATGTATTATAAATCTCCACAAATTTAATTACTTGTCACTTTTCTCATTCTACCTTTCCCGAACAGGTGCTCCCCTTTAAATTTTTTGATGGAGTTCACATCCCAAATGCGATCCACATGCATATTTGCTACTAATTTAGGAAGATGTTGACTAATGTACACCATGCATCAATATACCATATACCCCTCCACTATATTACCCTCAAGATGTGCTTTTTGTCTAACCAAAGCCTTCAATGACAATTCAATCTCCTTAACTAGGTAGTGTTCTTACGCATTGAAAAATTCTAGAGGTAGATACTTTTGCATTTCACATATTAGCCGAGGAATTTTTGTCTTCCAATAATTTATATATTCTTTACAGATTTATTTCAATGACAACCATCTACATATGATGTAAACAAATGTTTTCATTATGGTGTGCATGGTTCCAACTAATTGGTGTTGGAATTGGTTCTTGATGGCAGCTAGCTCATGTTGGTATTGATGTCAACCCTATGTAGCCTAGCTTATGTTTGGGCACCTTCATTGAAGCATGGTTGCAGCTGGGTGAATTGACATTGAATTGATTGTGTTGGCATTAATTTCAACCTTATGATGTCACACTCATGATGGTCAAATGATGGCATTGGTATGGTTGATGGTTGTTCATATACTAATTGTGTTCATGAACTAGTGCAAGAACTGACTTGTTGCAGCAGTGTGTTGGTCACATGATGATGATGATGATGTTGTAGAGGTATTACAGGTATGTTTTGTGGTGTTGCATCATGTGGAGGTGTTTGTGAAGAATGGAGGACTTGTTGGCACTCTTTCCAACCTTGTTTGTTGGCCTTTTAGGTCAACTTGGCAGTGGCACTTAGGAGACACGTTTTGTCTATTTGCATATATTTCATTAGACTTGGAAAAGGTTTGGAGGGGATTTTAGATGTTGGAGAAGGTCATCCAATAGGTGGCAAAGGTTCTGAACTGAAGGACCATTGATTTTCCTCATCCTTTTCCCCAATCACTCCCATCTAGGCTTGTGCATGTGACTGAGATGCTCCAATCACTGGGAAGCAGTCTTGTGCGTGAAAATAGTCGAAATCAACTAGTGTTGTGGCTGCGATTGAGGCTTAAAACAAGTTTTTCTCAGCATTCCTCGCACAAATTGGATGAAAATTGGCATGGAAATTTCCAGAGGCTTCTATATTAAGTTATAAAGGTCGGAAATGGTTTGAAAATGTCTTCCAATGATGTGAACACCTTAAGTGCACAAGTAGTGGTGTTAGTAGATTGATTTTATCAAATTTGTGCAGTCTTGATCCCATGCCTAAGGTGAATTTCACCCTCCATTTTTTATATACTTCACTTTGGAGCTGAGTGATGGTTGACGATGTGTGTATGTGTGTAAGAGAAGGCTACATAGAGTGAGTATGATTCAGAACTATTGGAGAGCATAGATGCTTCAATGTATGAGTGTTAATGGTAGCAAAATGAGCAGATCTACTTGCTGAAGCATAGTATTGATTCATATCTTGAAATTTAAGATCAATGATGTAGAGAGTTGGAGCAGAGTTTATGATAGATATGGAGAGCTTGATATAGATCCATACTAGTGACTCCCACTTTTTCTTTGCAGGTTCTGCTAATTCATTTGGCACATTTCCATTATGTTGTATGCTGCTAATTGTATTATGCAGAAATTACACTTTGCAATGAGGGTTTGATATTATGGTTGAGTATGTGATATGTTTATGTTGATAGTGATGATATTATTTAGTTTTTGTTAGATACATTGTGGCCATTATTTTTCTATGGTGGATAACATATGATTGTGGTGTTTTTGATTGATTTAATGAGATTGTCTTGCTACTAGAGATCATATTGTAGAGTTGAATCAGTCTGACGAGAAAGTCTTGGATCCAGTATGAAAATAGATGAAATGAGGCCCACGTAGAATAAAGGATCAGTGAATTCATGGATGTGGAGCAGTAATTGTGAAGTTTCAGCGAAAGGAACAGTTTCTCAATCCAATGGTAGTTGGATAGTCCAATCGAAGTTGGGTGAGGATCGATTTATCGTGGTGGTTTTCAGTGGATGGTAGTACGTAGATCTGTGTGAGAACATATCCTTCCAAATTGATCAGTAGAATCAAGTGTCCAAGATGATGGAAGTTATATGACTGTATATGAGGTCAAGTCTCCTAGTTGATCAGAGTCAACAATCTATGTAAAAAGACTATATTTTCTTAATAGAAGATTTAGAGCAGCACAGTAGCAACAAGGGTGGTGTTTTTCCTAGTGAAATATTTTCCACTAGATATCTTATGTATCTTGTGTGATGGTTTTTATGATTGTGTTTGATGGTTTTGTTTCTCTCATGGTTGTTTGATTTAGTTGCTTACATTTTTATATTCATGCGATGATATAAAATGTTGTTGGTTATACGCATGATTCAGTATGTGGAGTTTTAATTTGTAAACATTGTATACAATTCACACTATTGATTCACCTCCCATTCCCCCCTCTCAGTAGTGCTCAAATGTTTCCGAAAATTTGTATCAGAGTGGAGCTATTGGTTCTATCTTGATCGCTGGAGAGTAGGTGTGGGGTTTTTTGGCGGAAATTAGATTTTTTTTTTCAAAATGGTTGTCGTCACCACTACAAATTACAAGGTATGGAACAAAAATGTTAAAGCTCAATTATTGTCTAGTGGATCTAACATTTGGAGATTAGTATGTGAAGGTTGTGGCAAGGATCCAATTGCAGATGAATTTTTGCAGCACGATGCACAAGCTAAAATCACAATCTACAAGAATGTTCATGATGATGATTTGAAGAGGCTAGTAGGTTTGAAATATGCTAAGGAAATGTGGTATAAGCTAGAATCCATATTTGGAGATTGTACTTGCAACAATATGGAGAATGAGAAGAAGAGAAACAAAAGGAAGAACAAGAAGAAGGGCCTTCAAAAATAAGAAGCTTAGCCGCAAGAGTCTCATTCTTCTAGTGCACATAATTCAGTAGATGATGAGAAGAAACTGGAAAATCTTGAACCCAAAGGTATAAATATTAATGATTTTCTATTAAGTTATAATTTTGATTATTCAGATTTTGATCATGTTGAAATTCTTAGTGAATATGAGAATGATTTTAAGATTCTTAGTGCTGAGATTTCTAGAGTAACAACTGCATGCAAGGATAAAGAAAAATTATTATAGATCTATGATGATAATGAGACCAAGCTCAAGGAAGAGATCGTCAACTTAAAAGTTAAATTGGAAGAAGCATAAAGAGTTGAGGAAGGTATAAAGAAGCAGTAAAAGAGAAGGAAGATGAGTGTGAAAGATTAGAAACTGAAGTGGTATATTTGAGAAAGCAATAGAAGATGGAGAAGAGAACTGTACCCTTGGATAGTTTACTTGAGATCCATAGATCACCATTGGATTAATCTGGTCTTGGATTTCAAAAGGGTGAGTCTGGTTTGCATGCACGTTAAAACAACTATGAAGAATCCAAGAAACTTGTAGCAAACAATACCAGTAGCCAAAGTGAGAACCAAGGAAACAAAATGAAAAACTAGAAGTAGATCAACCAGCAGCAGTAGAAAAGAAAACCTCAAGGAGCACTTACTTTTAGAATATCTTTTTCTCCAAGAGAAGATCATGGCAGCTATATTAGATTTCAAAGGAAACAAATTCCTTTTATTCCTTTGATGCATGAGGTACAATGCTACAAATGTCACAAGTTTAGGCATGTTGCAGCTAATTGCAGGACCAATACATATAGATCCAATCAACAAAGATTGTAACCTTATAAATAGGCAAGGAGATTGGCCAATAGGTATAATCATGGTTTTTATGGTTATTTCTATTCATGTAACCCGTTTGGCCATAAGGCTTCTAATTGCATATCTAACCAATGGAGGCGAAGCACATTGCATGAAAGGTATATATCTAGCATGAGAAGTAGGATATTTGATCTTCTTGATTCATACCTTGGCCATGTGGAGTGCTACACATGTCATAACTTTGGCGATATGGAAAGAGACTATTTGTTGCCTTGTTATTCAAGGAAAAATCAACAAAAACAAAGAGTACCTAGAAAGAAACCACCAAAGGAAGAAAGGAAGCAGGAAAAGGCTGTGTGGATAAAGAAGGAGCAGTAGCTCTTCAAGTAGTGAAGAGAATCCCCTATTGCAGTCCATGATTAATTCTTGCATATTTATAGATGAATGTAGAGTTCATGAGAGGTGCATAACCTTAGAGAGAACGTATGGTAGTAGTGTGCTAGTTTGATGAGTACAAGTTTTTGCAACATCATATGATGAGTTTATTTCAGCCTCATGCGCATTCAGTTCCATAAGATCATCTTGTCTATTGGAGGTATATTGATATCAGGAGGAGATATGCATGGTATGAGGTTTGCATGAATTATTCGATGTTTTTCTTCATAATTTTCACTCATTTATTTTTATTTCCTTTACATATGTTCCCTGAGTGAAAGTAGTACATTTTTCAGCCATATATATGTTTTTGGTCTCTACTAACAGTTGGTTGAAAAGTTGTACAACCACGCATGCAATAAGATACTTGGTACAACATGCACAGAGATGACTTGAGGCATGGAAAAACCATGTATGAGTTGTTATATGATGATTACTATAGCCATGCATTTTCTATTGTTTCATCATTATGTATTGGTTGAGAGTCTAATCAATAATATTTTGAGTTATCATTGTGTTAGGCATGTTATGGAGGAGTCTTATGGAGTCATTTTGCAGCCACATGTATTGGCTAATGATGATGTAATAGTCATGATGTATCATATTTTTTAGTCATTTTCCATAGGATATGATGATAACAATAATGTAATTCATTGTAATATCCATGTAAAAATCTCATGATGTTATGTACTTGTGTTGTGTTATGTTTGAGTCATCTAGTCACAATTCATGAGGTTATGTAATGGTCATGTATGAGGTCTTATGTCCCTACTACAACCATGTATTTATCATGTATATGTATTTATTCATGGTCATGTGGATTCTATGGTCCTGTCGAAGCCCCGAAAATCGGGTCTACAACAAGGGGGATACCCACCCAGTCCGGACCTTGGTTAGCAGCTCCTTTTCCGTTTGGTATAGTGGGTCCGACTGGGGATATGGGACCAGTTTCCCAATTTATGTGTGTGTGTGTGAAGAATTGATATTTCCTTTCTAAAAGTTCCTAAGTGAGATGCTCTAATTCTAACTCTAATCTAATAACATGCAAATTGTATTCTAATAAGCAGAAATATCTAAGTCTACACTAACCCGGGGTGTAATCCTTCTGTTATGCGATCTAAAATGATTTCAGATAACAATCGATAATAAAGATCATTCAACTATTATGAGAAAAGAATTCAATACAGATAAACCACTTCGTATAAAAAGTTAGACGAAACAATTGTGAAAGGCATATCGCATAATAAGCTACTCATACATTAAGCATAAATAAATAGCTATCACCGTACAAAAGTGCCAAATGATAACTCAGACATTCACGCATCAATATATAAACAGCTGAACATGAATATCACTTTTAACACAAAGGTAGAAATAGTTAAGAGATAGAAGTACCATTTATAACTAGTTCTACTCATGAGCTTCAAGCGATAATGATTTATCTCTTCTTAATCCAACATCCACTAAGAGTACAGAAGTGCAACATCAGTAGCAGATATTAAATACAGATATCAATAAATCTTATTCCATTCATTCATCAAAACCTCCTCGGAGGGTGCAAAAGTGCATGTTCTGAGGACAAGTTTTTGATAAATTTCAGGACCCTTCTCTAAATGCATGAGAAGGGTTTAAATACTAATAACTAAATCTAAAAATAACTTATTACAAAAATGTAGGATACGGTTTAAATGACCGTCCTTTTTTTAGGCAAAAATAAAGAAAAATTAATACTAATATTGAATCTAAAACTAACAACTAACTATTTCTGTATCTGATCCTTGAAATCACAAGCATTCAGCATTTGCTTGAGAAGAGTCGGTTGACCGACTTCAGACTTTAACTGTCCTGCAAAAACGGAATCAACGAGAGTTGGCGCCATCTTCTCAGCAGAATTGATGATGCATTTGAGAGTCATACACTGGCTGTGTGGTTTTACCAAATACGCCCAGTAAGAATCCCAATTCAACTTAGTTAATCTTTTGATTGATTCTGCCTTTTCTTGAGCCTTCTGTCTCCAGCCTGTCTGCAATTGCTGTTCATATGTACATACCATATTGAAGATGTTTCGGACAATTACTACTGGTTTTAGGATTCAAGTTTTACTTTTTATTTAACCTCTAGCGTTCTTTTTACAAATTTCTGGGCTTACAGGTGACTGAGCAATTAGAAGCTTTCCTTTTCAAGAAGTTTTGCCCAGCAATGCGCGATTTAATCGCGCATCGGAAACTGCCTCTATTTCTTGATCTGGGCTTCCTTGGTGCGTTTTTCACCTTTTGAACGTTTTCTTTTAGCAGATATAAAGCTCAAATTTTGTGAAAATAATGATTCCGTAAGCTCTTGACCCTGAGTTTTAAATTTTCTGTTTTTTATGTTAGCGCTGTCCAGTACCCATTTAACCATGTCTATGTATGGGAGAATTTTGGGCCTCACCGCTATCCAGTGTAAAAACGAACAAGCTAAATCTACAACTGATGCCTCAGAAGACCCTTGTGAACCTGCAGTAGTCGTAACCTCCATCACCTTGGGATTCTCTTCTTCAAGTAGATTATACATGCCTTCCCAAGTAGTAATAACAATGTCTCTATTATAGGCAGTGTCTGTATATAGGGGCGTCATTTCTTTATCATCAGAGCTCGGAGCTTTGCCTTTCTTTCCCATAATATCCTGCGTACTGCTTTGTATATTTCTCTGTTCTCCGTTCCTACAATTTACAAGTGAAGTGAGAATAATGATAAGGAAAGGTGACGGGAAAGTTTTAAATGCCGAAGACATATAAAATATACCACCTTACGTGAAATGGCTCTTTGATAAGCACAAAACCATATTCCATTAATGACTGGCAACTAACTCATTAATTAGCATTAAAGCGCATAACCAGGTCTTGGTTTATGGAAAATACTTTTTTGAACAACGAGCCTGAAATATCTGCGATGAAGCGATTTTGCAATTTGCTTCGCAATATCGCAGATCGCAACATCGCAGAATCGCAACATCGCAAGGTTGCTAGCTCGCTATATCGCAATATCGCAAATTCACAATATCGCAAAATCGCAACATCGCTATATCGCTATATCGCAAATCGCTGGAGCACAATATATGTCAATCATTCGTTAATCTGTTTTCTGTGAAATGTGATTTGCGATATGCGCCATCGCATATCGGCAGTTTAAAGTTTTTCAGTGTAAGTGATTTTTTAGACATGCGATGCGATAAATGTTTTCTTAATGTGTAGTTTCACATCGCGATCTCGCAATCTTAGAATTCGGCTTGCAAGGAGGTATCCTGTTATCCTTTTTTCGATGCGATTTTTCTTAAGGAAAGATTTTGTCTTACCCTATCATGAAACTTAAACTTTTTAGATTTTTCAAGGGTATTTTCCTAAGTTTATGATGGTAAGTTTTATTAAAAATGAAATACAAGCACTAATTAATTTTTAAATTTTTTACTAAGGGTCCCCACTTATTTAGTATTAGTAATAACACCAAATAAGAAGGGGGGTTGTTGCTGGCCACAACAATTGGTGATTCACTTGGAAGAACCAGTTATCTCTGCTTTTCTTTTGGATTTTCTAAACTTCCAAAACAGAAAATTTTCTAGAAAAACAAAGACAAAGTACATTATGCTTTTACCTATCAATGATATTTTGTTTCTTCTATTTTCAACTTTGATTATTTACTCCCTCAAGCTAGTCCTTGTATCTACATCAGTCATTACTTGGTTTATAAAGATAAAAACAAAGCCTTCTCTGTAAATCAGTTTTGAATATGCTCATTTGTCGTAGGTAGAGCCTCTGCTGCCAACAGGCGTTTATAGCCTCGACAGGGTTACCTGTTACCTAGCAATGATCCTATATCCTATTTAGAGAAATTTACAACTTTCAAAGAGAAATCCATATCCACACTTATTGCTTTCATTTTCTTTTTTACCCTTAAAGAACAATGTCTTGGTTTGATAGCCAATTTATGACATAGTCATTCACTTGATTTATGGCTTTGCTGAACAAGCTGGCTCGTGATGAGACCCCTTGTCTTTTGATTGCAACAATCTTGAGTCATTGCCCTGTTGTGGTATGCAGTATTGGCAAAGTCAGCAAGCTATAATATCTATGATCATGATAAGCCGACTCGTGATGAGACCTCTTACTCTTTAAGTTAAAGTGTACCATTGGATTATACTCTGAACGTTGAATTTTCCTAGGTGGGGAGGAAGTCATTGTTTCCTTAAGACAGCTCTAGACGACAATGGTAGAGTTTTTTGGAAAGAGCTTTGCTACAAAGAATCTTCATTTTTGTTATTGATACCTTTCATTGGACTGATATAAAACAATTTCCCACTAAATGTCATTTTTTGTCAAAATTTACAAAGTTGAAACTAGTCTCATTTCTAGGCCTAGAGTCTTTAACTGTATCTTTCAATAATAATGATCAATTTTCTAAAAGAATTCTATTTATACAAGTGAAAAAACAAAATCTAAAAGATAATTTGTGTATTTTTCATAAATCTCAAATGTAACCATTTACAACCGGTCTTATTATGGCAATAAAAACTAATCTACAAAATAGAAGGATGATCTCCTATGGAAAATATTTTTTGAGGATCTGTCCGTTAACAGGTAAGGACTCTCTTTTTCCTGTTAAATCCTGTAACATAAAAGTGGACGGACCTATGACTTCTATGATTTGGAAAGGGCCAAGCCACATTTTTTGAAATTTTATATGTTTCCCTTTTTCCTCATGAGCCTTGTCCCATTTTAAAACTAGATCTCCCATCTGAAAGTCTTTTTTGGATATCATGTTTGAATCAAAAGAGGCTTTTACTAATGCTTGATGATGAACTTGAGTTATTTTGGCCTGTTCTCGTTGTTCTTCTAACTTAATTATTTCCAGTTGCCTTAGTTGTAAGGAAGAAGTTGGTGCTTCATCAATATATTGAACCAAGACTAAAGAGGGAATTGCCAAATGAGTTGGAAGAACCACTTCTTTCCCATAAACTAAATTGAAGGGGGAAGTGCTGATGGAGGCTTTTTGCGTTATTCGATCTGCCCATAAAGCATATATTAAAGATTTGTGCCGATTTTTATGATTTTGGTCAATGGTTCGCTTAATAATTCTAATTAAGTTTTTATTTGTAGATTCAGCGAATCCATTCCCCTGTGGATAGTAATTGGCGGAGTATTTAAGCTTGAAACCCCTTTTGAGTGAAAATTCAGTCATTGCATTACCAGAAAAATATGATGTATTATCAAACATTAAAGCAGAAGGCAACCAAAACCTGGTGATTATGAACTGAGCTATAAACTCGATGATATGTTCAGCATTAGCTGTCTTGAGAGGAACTGCTTCTACCCATTTAGTAAAGTAATCTGTTGCTACAAGGATATATCTATGTTGTTTAGAAGAGTGAGGAACGATCTCACCTATTATGTCCAGTCCCCACTGATCGAAAGGCTGCTCAATGTTAACTGGTTGTAGTGGCAAGGATGGTTTCTTTTGTCTCCCAACAACAGTTTGACAGACTTGACATTTCCTCATGTAGTTATGTGAGTCTTTGAATAATGTGGGCCAGTAATAGCCTGCGCGTAAGATTTTATGAGCAGTAGCGTCTCCAGCATAGTGTCCACCTGCTGGCCCATCGTGGAGTTCTTGCAAGACTTTTTCAGCTTCAGATTTCTCAAGACATCTAAGGAGAACAAAATCATAATTTATTCTAAAAAGAACATCGTTCACGAGCTGATATTGTTTGGCTTTCAACCTTAGAGCTCTTTTCTTGGTATGATCGAGGTTTGAAGGAGTGTATCCATTCTTTAGATAATAAATGATATCAACGTATAATGACTCAACATTGTTTAGGCTTACCTCGTACATTTGTATCTCTGCAGATGGAATTTCGGACATAAGCAATGCTTCGACCAACATTTTGCAAAATCCTTGACCTTTTACAATACTTGCTGGTTTGATTTCTACGTCATATTCCTGTAAGGCAGTAACCCAATTGGCTCTTTTCTCACCCACATCCTTCTGTACTAGAAGATTTCTTACCACTGGAAACGGTACTATGATTTTTGTATGTGTTTTGAGTAAAAAAGGTCTGAAATATTTAATTTCTTTGAAAACAGCATAAGCTTGTTTCTCCACATCTGAATAATTTAACTTAGCCCCTTGTAAATTGGAACTGAAAAAAGAAATTGGGGCTTCTACCTTTTCTTGATTTGCTTGAGTGAGTATCGCAGCATATGATCTATCAGAGGCAAATGTATATAAAATAAAAGGATCGGAAAAATTTGGAGTTGCTAAAGATGGAGCATTAACAATTGCTTGTTTGATCAGATTGAATGCCTCATATTCATCTTGGCCCCATTTAAAGTTTGAGTTATTTTTAATCATTGCTTGTAAAGGAGACACAATTCTTGAAAAATCTGGGACAAATCTCTTTACAAAGTTAATCTGGCCAAGAAAAGATTGCATGGCTTTCTTGTCGTGAGGTAGGGGTATTGCGGAAATATCCTTGATTCTGTCAGGATCAATGTGAATTCCAGATTTTGACACTATGAATCCGAGAAGTTTTCCTTCACTTAATGCGAAAAAGGATTTTTTCGGGTTAAGTGAAATTCCATACCTTTGACAACGTTGGAAGATTTGTTTTAAATCTCTAAGATGATTGTTTCGTTTCTTGGAATATATAGTTATATCATCCAAATAGATTACCACTGATTTATTAACTAACCCCTTGAATGTGATGTCCATGGCTCTCTGAAATGTGGCACCTGCGTTAATCAGACCAAATGGCATCTTTTGATATGTGTATGTGCCCCATTTAGTTCTGAATGTGGTTTTTAATTGATCATCGGGATGTACCAACACTTGATTGTATCCTGAGAATCCATCCAAGAATGACATTAATTCTGACCCCGCGACTGCCTGCAGTATTTGTTCCATGGGAGGCAAAGGAAAATTATCCTTTTGGCAGGCTTTGTTAAGATTTCGAAAGTCAATGCAGATTCTAATGTCTTCGTTTTTCTTTCTAACAGGGACCATATTGGAAACCCATTTGGAATGTCGAACGGGAAAAATTATTTTGGCTTTCAATAACTTATTGAGTTCAGATTTGATCTGGTTTTCTAGATTGGGATGGATCTTTCTCAACTTTTGTTGGACATGTTTTTCATCGTCTGTCATTGGAATAGTATGTTGGATGATGGAGGTGTCGTACGTTTTGAGTTCATCGTAATTCCAAGCAAAGACACTTTTGTATTGTCTCAAGAGATGAATATACGCTAATTTTTCTTCAGGAGCTAGACCAAGGCCTAGATTGATATTCTATGGTTTGGTATCAGTTCCTAGATTTACTAATTCATAGTTCAAAGTTGAACTTTGGAGTTTTGAATTGGTAGATCTTTTAAACCGATCTTTCAAATCATAAAGGTCTTCTAACTTGACTACTAACTTAGGTATGGCATTGTTAGTGCTATCTTGTTGCAATTGTTGGTCATGTTGGTCTTCGTCAATTATTTGATTGGTGTAGGATCCTTCAGATGTGAGGAAAATCACGATATCAGGATCGTCGTTGAAAATTCTCCAATTGGTAATGTTATCAGGAATAGATGGTATAAAAATTAATTCAATTGAAAATTGATCAGGGCTAAAATCTTCTGAAGGAATGAGCTTGGAAGCTACGTTAGCTAAGAGGTCTGCACTAGCATTCACCCTTGTGAGCATCACCCGATGTAATGAGTGCTAAGTGAACTATTCAAAAATCATGAGAAATTAGTCAGTTATGACTACGTCTCATGGAAATGGTCATACGTTAATGACTTACTTAACGCAGTTGAATCCCAAAATGATATCTAATATAATGCACTGCGTAAACCCCCTAATACTTAAAAAGAGTGAAGGGATCTCTACTTGAATGGTTCATGAGGCACAATACTTGCTAAGGTTTTGCAAATGGGGTAGCAAGCTAAGTGGGCTTGATTGTGGGGAAAAACTCCACAGTTAAGCACGCTTGAGCCAGAGGAGATCTAGGATGGGTGACCTCCTGGGAAGTCCTGGTTACCGGGTGCAAGCCTTGGAAGTGATGATTGATGCTATGTGAGTCATTTCACTAGTTTCAATCCCACTTCTTCACCCCTGTGAGCATCACCCGATGTAATGAGTGCTAAGTGAACTATTCAAAAATCATGAGAAATTAGTCCGTTATGACTACGTCTCATGTGTTATAGACATTTTTGTGCCTTGCATCACTGAGCATGAAATGTCAATAATCAAGGGATCCAAAGTCCCTAAACATGTTGTTCCTACCCCTAGAGGAACAAGGCCAGCAAACCACAGCAATTCACAAAAGTTCTCCACCTGAAAACACTCAAAAACAGGACAATTCTGGATCATGTCAACTGCTCCACTGAGCATCTGCGCTGAATGTCAACTGCTCCACTGTCTACCTGCGTTGAATTTCAACTGCAACAAAGGCTACCTGCGCTGAGCATAACTGGACAAGTGGCAGGCTCATTTCTCAAGGTGTCAATGCCCAGGAAGCTTCCAAAATGATACTTGGGTCAGGGAATTCGACTGGTGATGAGTAAGAGGTTCCAAATCTCCAAGTGGAAGCAAGAACCTCCAAGTGGACTCAAGAACTGAAGTGGGAGAGGACACTAGTCAGTTTCATACCAGCCTCAAGCTGACTCATCCTCTCTCCAAAACTCCTATATATAGATCTCTCTCCATGAGGTCAGAGGAGGCTGGAATGTTGTGATTGCAAAGAATTGCTGTTGGTTTGTGGTTGGATCATTGGGTGTTTTTGCTTTGAAAGGGGCTGAAGAAGGAATTCCATTCTGCTGGGAAGGAGATGCTGGGTTGGAGCCCTATGGGTTGTATCTCTTCCTGAACCTTGTTTATCAATCAATAAAGCTTCTTGGTTCTTTCCTATATGCTGGTGTATTTTGTATGATTTGCATTAGTATATTTGATTTACTTCTAATCCTGAATCATTTATGAATATGTATATTTGCCTTTGTGTTGTGTCCTTCTCTTGTCGCAAGTAGCTGTTCTCTTGTCACAGGTAGCTGTTCTCTTGTGATCTCGTGGGAATCGAGTAGCTGTTCTCTTGAACGAGCGAGGAGACAAGTAGTTGTGGACACCCAAAGAGGAGAGGATCTAGATCGAGGGACAACCGGAAGATAACGGTAAGTCTACCAATCTCCTCTCTTTCATATTTCATAAAGGAAGAAACCGAAGTAGCTGTATTCGTTTGTTGCTAAGGTACTGTCACACCTTAGGTGGATAGGATCATCCTGCATAGGCATTTTTCCCCACAACAAATTGGTGACTCCGCTGGGGAAGAACTTTGTTTTAGTCATTTTGTTTGTGTGTACATCATTGTTTACTTCATAGACTCAATGGCAACAATCGAACTGCTTTTGCAAAGTAGAATGTTGCTGCTTTGATCCTTCATTGGGTTTTTGTCTATGATTTGAACAATGAACTCACAAATGACTTGATGATCCTTTGTGATAGTCTTTAGTACCCTCTCAAAGCATCCCTTTGTTTATACCTTGCTTGTGTTTCTGATTTGGTCTGAAACAGTTGATTTTTGAGCATTTTATGACCCAGAACCCAAGGGAAATGAGAGTTTCTCTTTCAGCGCAACTGCTGTGAAGGCAGTTTGCATTTCAACGCAGGACCCGTGAAGGCTACCTGCGCTGAATGTCAAAATGACAGTGTTACACTTGTGCTGAACCAGTGTGGCCTTGTGTAGCTGGGGTTCTTTGCTGTCTTTTGCCCTGTTTTGATCTCTGTTTTTGCAGCCTTTAACTAGCATAGGTACCAGTCTGATAAGCCCTTTTCTTTGCTTGAATTCCGCCCCATTTTTGTACAAAAAGACTGTAAGTGTTTTTATGTGTTTGTGGCGTCATTTACAGTTTTCCTTTGCATAAGCGAAATAGTCATCCTGTAACCTTGATTCAGATCTGATTGATTGATTGATTGTGATCTTAGGAGAGAGTTCATTGGCTGTTTACAGTTTGATTATCATTTGCTTTTGCTTATTGGTTTGAATTTGTCACTTTTAAGTGTCGAAACAAGTATTTCTTTCGAAAAATCGCAAAGTGATTGTAATCTCTTCTACCCTTGTTGATTTTGGAAAAAGTAAACTTGTTTATTCTCAGTCATTTAAAAGCAAATTCAAAGTTGTACAAAAAGCTTTCTTTGTAGGCATTTATACTAAGAAAGTGAAAACAAACACCTGCATTGTGCATTTGCATTTTGATAAGTTTGCATGTTTGATTTAGGAAGAGTGCATTAGAGTGTGCTGATTGCTCTTTGAGAAAAGATAGTCGCTCTCTTTTCCCTTAGTAGCTAGGATTTTCAAAGTTGAAAGATTATAAAGCTTGCTTATCATCTTAGACTGCATTTAGGAATTTGTACCATACATCTCGTGGTGATCCTGAAAGACAAACTTTAAAAAGATCAACTTAAAATAAACTGAATGAACCTAACAACGCTTTGCAACATAACGCACAACATAGAGGTCTAGGTAGAGACGTGTTCCGGCGTCGTTAAGCCTAGTGACTGTCGATCTCGTGGAAGGTGGGTGATTCCTCCTGAGGGACGATAGCGCTAGTACGGACTTGTGCTCCCACGTACCGTCGCGTATATATTGGGAGACCCCTATAGGCATATATCCTTTATCCTTAGGAAGCCGTGTCGGCCGCCCTACTGATCGCAATGCAGTGAACACAGCATTCACGAAGATCGACCACCCGTACCGTAAAAAGTATTCTGTGGTTTTGCAAAAAGTTTGGCACACCCTCTGCCTAGATCTCCAGAGCAGTTTCTTTTGGCCTTTTTCAGACTCTATAACAGAAAAAGTCCATCCGAGCATTTGTCACTTCGGGCTCGTTAAAACATCGAAGGAGACTAGAGTCATCTTTAGCTTTTTCTCGACTCTTTAAAAGTGAAAAAGCAAGTTGTGTCTAAAGCATCGTTAACAATTTATTTTAAACGGAACAATCACCCATTATTCCCGCGTTGATCTTTAGGTTGAAAAGATGGAGCACACCAACCAAGGAATTCCCCTTGGTGGAAATCCTAGTCCCTTCTCCTCTTGGGGAGATGTTGGTGCGCCCCACATGGCCACATTGTCGCTTCCAGGATTGACAATTGGCCTACCAGTCTGGCTCTTTTCAACCAATGTCGTTCAGAATACCACCATTCTTGAACAGTCGAGTCAACAGTTAGATCAGACAAGAGTTTCCTCCCAGCCTTCTACTTCATCTTCTTCTCCTCCTTCCTTTTCGCTTGACAGAACTGGTAAATCAAAAAACTGAGTTCCTAAGGAGAAGAAGGAGAAGAAGAAGAAAGAAAAGAAGCAGAAGGAGCCTAAGGCGACTGGGGGAAAACAAGTGTCATCTGACAGAAATCCACACACAGCACTCGTAAGGCCTAAATCGCCATGCATCATATGCAAGGGAGACCACTTCCATAGAGATTGTCCCTGTATCCCCCGGATACTAAGAGACTGGTCCCCCCGTTTGCACAATTCGGTAGCATCGATCTCTGATAACCATGTCGACTGTTCACCGTCAACTAGTGGGAGTGAAGCCCCAGGACAGAGTGGGAAAGCTAAATTTCCCTACAGACTGTGTGAAGGCGATCACGCCATCCACCGTTGTCCCTTCTTAGACGAGGCGAAAAGAGTTCTGGAAGATCGCCCGATATTACGAGCGAATCTTCCTCCTGGATATCAAAAACTCTTGCCAAGTCCCTCACTAGTTGAGAATCCGACTGACCCGCCCAGGTGGTCAGCCGAAGCACCTGTCATTGAAGATGAACCGTCTGGATCCATGCCTGATGAAAGTCAAAAGGTTGATACGGCAGTTGACCCGGTTTTGCCTTCAGAGGCTCTATCTTCGAATGACACCATCACAGAGGAGAATAAAGACGACACCGTCCAAATTCTCTTCATCAGCACTAACTCTGATGATCAAGGGGGCAATGCCACCATTCCTTTATCGCAGGAAGGAAGTTCATCAGAGCGCTATCCGGCCGTTTACTCGGTCCCACCACCAAGCAACCTGGTTGTGTCCTTTGACTGGAACCAACTAGGCAGACCCCGCTTTCCAGCTAGCATACCATTTAGAATTATTGTCCAAATATACAGAATGGTAATGGCTGGTACAGTTATTGATGAAGGGGCATCTGTGAGTATCCTTTCCTCTATTTCTTGGAAAGCGTTTGGTTCGCCTGTGCTTTTGCCTGAAATGAGAAATCTATCAGGCTTTGATAAGGGAACCAGTCGCCCTTTAGGGATCCTCCCCAATGTGCCGATAACATTGTAAGGGAAGACCGTTCAAATGAACGCGATGGTCATTCAAGGACCCTTGGATTATAACCTACTCCTTGGACGAGACTATATATATTGCATGGGAGCAATAGTCTCCTCACTCTTTAGAGTAATGTGTTTTCCGCATGAAGGAAGAGTGGTCAAGCTCGTGGACCAACTTTCATTTCCCGGATCACGCATCGCAAATAGTCATATACCATCCCTAAATGGTCTATTCACGCAAGAAGTGTCTCAACCCACGGTCTGTCCTCCTGATGAGCGCGAGTAATCCGGGAGGATATGACTGGAACCCAGGGGGCATGCGTCCTGGTCTGCTTCGGCAGAGAACTTTGGGTATAAGATAGGTTTCCGCGGGAGAATATGACTAGTCCGTACCCCGTCCGTAGAGGAAAGAGGGTTGTTCTAGAAAAAGATTCTTTTGTCAAAGTTATGTGAGAGGACGGGACCCATCGCTCACCTTTGTCTATTTCGGTAGGCATTGCCGAGGAAGTGTTTTGTTTAACGAGGCAATCTTTAGGTAACCTGAAAAAGGTAAGCCAAGGAAGTGTTTTGACTAACGAGACAATCTTTAGGTAACCTGAAAGAGGTAGGCCTCCCTCAGTAAAACAAATGTTTTGTCTTTGAGTAGTGTTCTTCTCTTGTCGCAAGTAGCTGCTCTCTTGTCGCAAGTAGCTGTTCTCTTGCGATCTTGCAAAAAATCTATTGAAAGTTGGGCTAACGAGAAGACAAGTAGCTGCTCTCTTGTGACCTCGTATAGACCCGTTGAAACTAGACTAGCAAGACGACAAGTAGCTGTGAACACCCAAAGAAAAGCAGAGGTGAGAAGGAAGGAGGAGAAACCTTGAAATTGTATTTTATACCTGGGGGCATGCAAACCTTTTGGAGTGCAAGCAAAGAGCGGTTATTTATCTGTTTTTTTTTTGGGTTAGCCGTTTCCAAACTTGCATAAAGAAAGGATGTGGAGCAAAGCGTAGGGAGATGAAGCTCCATAAAAAATAGCAATCTCCCATGAGACAATCTTATCATATGACTGGTATATCGAGCAGTTTTACCGCGGAATTTATGCTCGTTAAAAAATAGAAAAGCGAGATCCGAGCAGTTTTAGCACATAGTTCATGCTCGTTAAAAAATAAACATAAGATTGAGCAGTGTTTTGGAGCATTCAAGCTCGTTAAAAAATGAACCCATCTCGGTAAATAACCATTGTATATGTAACCTGATCAACCATAAAAGCCTTGGTCGTGTTTGTGCACCGTCACCTCCACTGTTCATTTGGCCGATCGTTTACCTCCATTTGATTGTTTACCCATTTTGAGGAACAGCTGCGAAGAGTGATTTCACCTAGCCATCCTTGTGACACTGCCGTGATTGGAAAATTCCAACCTGTACCTGGAATCAACTGCTAACCCTGTTCATCACTCGTTCCTCAAAAGACGAGTCTTCTTTAAGCTCTTTTCAACTGACTCGTAAAACATGAAAAGATTGTCGAGTTTTGGCCTTCTAGCTCGTTAAACGACCAGAAGAGCTATCCCTCCTCTAGATTTTAATCTTTTTGGACCTGAGGGATTATTGCACAAAAAGATCGAGCGCTTGTTTTGTTCGACTCGTTAAAACTATCGAAAACTCATCCCTTCTGTATTGTTTTATACTTTTTCGGACTTAAGGGATTAGATGACGAAAAAGGAATTTTGGAGTTAACTTTATGTACCTTTTCAGACTCTTTAAAAATGAAAAGGGCCGAGTTTTCCTTGTCGTTAGACTCGTTAAAATCACTAAATAGCGACAAACTTGTCTTTAGACGAGAACGAGTTTCACTATCGCTAGGCTCGTTAAAACATAGCGATGGACTTGCCCGAAGGGCAGGTTATAGAACAAGCATATGTTATCCTCCTCAAGCTTGACAAAAATAAAGGGGTACTGGTCAGTAATGACTGGGGAAAAAATTGGGAAAAAATCAAGAAGTCTTTGATGGTAGCAGGTCACTCTTGAACGTGACACTTTTCCTCCGTACCACATCGGGTTGGGTTGTTTCATTCACCGGTCACATCACCATGGTCTTGCCACACCATCCATATTTGGGGTAATGCTACCGATCCATCGCATCAGTGTCGCCATATGTTCAAGAGAAGTCGTTCAGAAAGAGTCAACCAGGTCCCATCCACTGCCATACATTATCCTTCATCCATTCATGACTGCCACCCTGAATCATATGTCACAGATCGTTTTCACCTCCATTAAAATCATTAGCTCCGTTCCATGTCACTGATGTGGGATTCATTAAGGCCCTCCTTTGACGGATCGCTTCTTGTCGACATCAGCTCATTATCCAAGAAGTTGATCTAGGAACAACCCCTTCAGTACTTTGAAGCTTGCATGCCTCAATGGCAAGTTTCTCACTTCCGGCGACAGGTATACATCAATGACCTTCGACCAGAAGATTTTGCGTGGTGTTCGACGCCAAGTCCTTTATTCACACCACGTGAATTGTACTGCAGTACCTTGAGGGTCATTATCATTATCGGTGATTCCTCTCGCGCTTGTTAACGGTTTACATCATTGACCGGTAATCAAGCGATGTCTTTCCATGTTCGACTTCAGCGCAATTCTCGCATGGATCGACTTGTACTTAGAGTGAAGATCGAACGAGTTTGAAGACCCCGGATCTAGTTTCATCCATCCGGGCTGCGATATATATTCAGGAAAATAAAGACATTTGACATGTACATCATTGCAGCAGATGATCATCCTACTCAAAGGATGATAGTTTCGCCAGAACTATCAGTCTACCATCAGACGATCGTCTGTTCTATGTATCAAAATGTATTTATAAAGCTGAGCATGGGAATGCCCGCCTCAGCTAGATCATGAAAGCAGTATGAATCATAATGTATTGTATTGTATCTTATTACAGGTCTCCTCCCAGCAAATGGATGAACTTCAGACTCCCCTGGATAAAGCATTTCACCCGATAAACGGCCTCATACTTTAGGGGGCAACTGTTATAGACATTTTTGTGCCTTGCATCACTGAGCATGAAATGTCAATAATCAAGGGATCCAAAGTCCCTAAACATGTTGTTCCTACCCCTAGAGGAACAAGGCCAGCAAACCACAGCAATTCACAAAAGTTCTCCACCTGAAAACACTCAAAAACAGGCCAATTCAGGATCATGTCAACTGCTCCACTGAGCATCTGCGCTGAATGTCAACTGCTCCACTGTCTACCTGCGTTGAATGTCAACTGCAACAAAGGCTACCTGCGCTGAGCGTAACTGGACAAGTGGCAGGCTCATTTCTCAAGGTGTCAATGCCCAGGAAGCTTCCAAAATGACACTTGGGTCAGGGAATTCGACTGGTGATGAGTAAGAGGTTCCAAATCTCCAAGTGGAAGCAAGAAGCTCCAAGTGGACTCAAGAACTGAAGTGGGAGAGGACACTAGTTAGTTTCATACCAGCCTCAAGCTGACTCATCCTCTCTCCAAAACTCCTATATATAGATCTCTCTCCATGAGGTCAGAGGAGGCTAGAATGTTGTGATTGCAAAGAATTGTTGTTGGTTTGTGGTTGGATCATTGGGTGTTTTTGCTTTGAAAGGGGCTGAAGAAGGAATTCCATTCTGCTGGGAAGGAGATGCTGGGTTGGAGCCCTATGGGTTGTATCTCTTCCTAAACCTTGTTTATCAATCAATAAAGCTTCTTGGTTCTTTCCTATATGCTGGTGTATTTTGTATGATTTGCATTAGTATATTTGATTTACTTCTAATCCTGAATCATTTATGAATATGTATATTTTCCTTTGTGTTGTGTCCTTCTCTTGTCGCAAGTAGCTGTTCTCTTGTCACAGGTAGCTGTTCTCTTGTGATCTCGTGGGAATCGAGTAGCTGTTCTCTTGAACGAGCGAGGAGGCAAGTAGCTGTGGACACCCAAAGAGGAGAGGATCTAGATCGAGTGACAACCGGAAGATAACGGTAAGTCTACCAATCTCCTCTCTTTCATATTTCATAAAGGAAGAAACCGAAGTAGCTGTATTCGTTTGTTGCTAAGGTACTGTCACACCTTAGGTGGATAGGATCGTCTTGCATAGGCATTTTTCCCCACAACATCATGGAAATGGTCATACGTTAATGACTTACTTAACGTAGTTGAATCCCAAAATGATATCTGAAATATTAAATGCTATAAATTGTTCAGTCAGATCTTGAACTAAATATTGGCAATGTTTTAAATGACCTAATAAACAATGTATAGTATTACGTACCTATCTGATTACAATTTCAGAATCTCCGAAAACTTGAAGGTATTTGACGTCTAATCCGATTGCTTTGTATAACCCTTGGAGTAAAACCTTGTATTCTGCAGTATTGTTGGTGCAATCAAATTTGAGTCTGCAAGTTAGCATAGTTTTATCTCCCTATGGACTTATTAACACGCATCCTGCTCCTGCTCCTTCGTTAGACTTAGAACCGTAAAAAAATAATTTCCAAAATAAAGATTTATTTACAGGACTATCTATAAAATTAATACATTTAGAACTATCCGTTTGAGAGAAATTTTCTACTTGAGATAAAACAAAATGTTCTAAGTAAGGTGAAGTATGAGCATTAAAATTTCCTAAGAAAGAATCTACTGAGTAGTTGCCAATGATGTTATTGTTGTATGCTACTAGTTCATTTTCTCCCTCCAGTTCTGTTACTATGTATTTCTGATGTCTTTCCCGCTCAACTTTTATTTGATTTGGTTTACCATTGTAAGGGAGCCACATGTGCGACCAGTTAGTTGCAAAGTATCCATGAAGTTTTTCTGACCAATCTCTGCTAAGAATTAAGCCATAAAATTCCGAAATATCAGCAACTAAAATGTCGATAACTTGACATACCTTTGGGTTGGATGAAAACCTTATGGTAACCTGATTTAATTCGCCAATCACTTCGACTTGCGATCGATCTAATTGAACTATGCACACAACAAATTTTTGTGGTTGAATGTTCAATTTTGCACATGTAGACTTTGGTAAAATATTCGATGAAGCTCCAGAATCCACTAAGCAATTATGCAAATTTTTATTGAAAATTTCATAAGTAAGAAGAAATGGGGGAGTATGAGATCTCGATCTTCCTCCAATTAAGGCGATATTGTTTGGATCAACTTTATTAATCGCATTAGTTGGAGGTCTTCCCATGTCATGGGAAGCTTGAGAGATTACAGTGGCGGGCAAAGGTGCAACTGGTACAGCATGTAATTCTTTCAAAAGTATCTTTTGCATGGGTTTTAACTTGCTCAATTCGTAAAAAGTGATATTGGCCCTAGTATTTTTCATGTCTTCTATGATATTATACTCCATTTCATCTGAAACGATCAGCGTTTTAGATGGAGTTGATGGGTCTGTTTGGAATGGGATGGTTTGAGTCGCTTTAGGTGTCGTTTTCTTGGCTGTGAATTTATCCTTAGTCATCGAGCTTGCGCTCTTTGGCTTAGGTGTAGGTTGAGGAGGATCAAGTTGATTTCTACTGTGAGTACTAACCGGGGATGCCTCTTGATCCTCTTCATCTGGGAGGATGAAATCCCACATACCTTGTAACTCGACAACTTCTTCTTCATCGATATGTTCTTCAGTAGCGATTTCTTCTTCTTCTTCTTCGGATTCTACACTTGTAATAGAGTTAGGGGGTTTAGAATCAGTCGAAGGGTTTCTTTTAAAAGGTATGTACGGCTTTTTAGAAGAAGTTTTTGCCACTTGTTTCTTAATGTCAATCATCTCGTTAGACATGGTCTTCAAAACTTTTTGTAATCCTTCTAAATCGAATAGATCTTTCGATTTTTTTTTCTTGGGATCTTCCTTAAAAGAAACCTTCTTGGATTTTCGTTCTTCTATCGCGTTTTTCTTTTCTAGGGCTATAATACGTTTCTCTACTACTATTGCTTCTTTCATATTTTCGGCTAAAGTTTTTTTGTTAGCCCTATCAACAAAGATTGCTATGTTTGATGGTAAAGCAGTGATGTACCATTCACCTCGCACTTCTTCGCTAGGCTTAGAAGCAGTAGGAATTTTGTTTAAGAGTTTATTGAAACGTGAATTGAAATCTTTGATAGGCTCTTTTGACTCGGCCCTAAGGTTAGATAGGTCGTTGATCAATGTCACCGTAGAGCTATCATCACCAAACTTAATAAGGAATTGTTCTTGGAAGATATCCAACTAGTGATAGATCCAGATGGTAATCAAAAATACAATGATCCAGCTACTCCTTTCAGAGTATAAGGAATAAGTCGAACAACAACGTCTTCGTTGGTAACTCCATTGAGATTTATGGATAGCATAAAGTTATTTATATGTTCTTCCGCTAGCATGCCTGCCTCAGGATTAAACTTAGGAAGCCATTTTTCAGGATGGGCTGGTAGCTGACTCAAGGGTGCAGGCATTAAGACTGCCCCTGGGTTATTCCATGGAGATTGGGCTATCACTGAACTACTAAAAGAGGAAAGTGCAGAAGATGGTCCCTGCGATTGAGAAGATGAGAATATTACGACTCCAGATGATTGAGAAGGAGATGTGGGAGTACCGATGGACTGATGAACAATGATCTGAAGTGGAGGAGTGGATGGTTGACTTCGCGGTGGAGAGGTTGAGATGCATGATGATGATAAAAGAGTCTTGCTATCGGACCCTTTAGGAGATTTCCTTTCTCTCTTCCTTGTGGGTAGAGGTAACTCGGTTGGATGAACGCCAAATTTTTCACTCTTTAATCTGGTAAGAGGATGAGCAGGGTTATATTGCGAAGTCATGCTGCCTTGAGATTGATCAAATATTTGAGGAGATATAAAAAATAGCTGAAGTTTGTGAATCAAAGATTCAACTTTAGGAGGTTCAATAGTAGATTGTTCTGAAATGTTAGGGTTGGTAGCAGCGGCTGTTGCTCTTGCGACTTCTGGCTCTGGATTTAAGGATTCTAAATGCAATGGAGAATTCGGGGGAGATGGTGAGGGTGATTTACTCTCAGAATGGTATTTAGATTTAGACTTGCTTGCCATTCACAGTTCAAGGCTCTCCTTCTAGCGCAAAATATGTTGAAGCCCCAAAAATCGGGTCTACAACAAGGGGGATACCAACCCAGTCCGGACCTTGGTTAGCAACTCCTTTTCCGTTTGGTAGAGTGGGTCCGACTGGGGATATGGGACCAATCTCCCAATTTATGTGTGCGTGTGTGAAGAATTGATATTTCCTTTCTAAAATTTCCTAAGTGAGATGCTCTAATTCTAACTCTAATCTAATAACATGCAAATTGTATTCTAATAAGCAGAAATATCTAAGTCTACACTAACCTGGGGTGTAATCCTTCTGTTATGCGATCTAAAATGATTTCAAATAACAATCGATAATAAAGATCATTCAACTGTTATGAGAAAAGAATTCAATATAGATAAACCACTTCGTATAAAAAGTTAGACGAAACAATTGTGAAAGGCATATCGCATAATAAGCTACTCATACATTAAGCATAAATAAATAGCTATCACCGTACAAAAGTGCCAAATGATAACTCAGACATTCACGCATCAATATATAAACAGTTGAACATGAATATCACTTTTAACACAAAGGCAGAAATAGTTAAGAGATAGAAGTACCATTTATAACTAGTTCTACTCATGAGCTTCAAGCGATAATGATTTATCTCTTCTTAATCCAACATCCACTAAGAGTACAGAAGTGCAACATCAGTAGCAGATATTAAATACAGATATCAATAAATCCTGTTCCATTCATTCATCAAAACCTCCTCGGAGGGTGCAAAAGTGCATGTTCTGAGGACAAGTTTTTGATAAATTTCAGGACCCTTCTCTAAATGCATGAGAAGGGTTTAAATACTAATAACTAAATCTAAAAATAACTTATTACAAAAATGTAGGATACAGTTTAAATGACTGTCCTTTTTTCAGGCAAAAATAAAGCAAAATTAATACTAATATTGAATCTAAAACTAACAACTAACTATTTCTGTATCTGATCCTTGAAATCGCAAGCATTCAGCATTTGCTTGAGAAGAGTCGGCTGACTGACTTCAGACTTTAACTGTCCTGCAAAAATGGAATCAGCGAGAGCTGGCACCATCTTCTCGGTAGAATTGATGATGCATTTGAGAGTCATACACTGGTTGTGTGGTTTTATCAAATACGCCTAGTAAGAATCCCAATTCAGCTTAATTAATCTTTTAATTGATTCTGCTTTTTCTTGAGCCTTTTGTCTCCAGCCTGTCTGCAATTGTTGTTCATATGTACATACCATATTGAAGATGTTTCAGACAATTACTACTGGTTTTAGGATTCAAGTTTTACTTTTTATTTAACCTCTAGCGTTCTTTTTACAAATTTCTGGGCTTATAGGTGACTGAGCAATTAGAAGCTTTCCTTTTCAAGAAGTTTTGCCCAGCGATGCGCAATTTTTAATCGCGCATCGGAAACTGCCTCCATTTCTTGATCCGGGCTTCCTTGGTGCGTTTTTCGCCTTTTGCGCGTTTTCTTTTAGCGGATATAAAGCTCAAATTTTGTGAAAATAATGATTCTGTAAGCTCTTGACCCTGAGTTTTAAATTGTCTGTTTTTGATGTCAGCGCTGTCCAGTACCCATTTAACCATGTCTGTGTATGGGAGAATTTTGGGCCTTGCCGCTATCCGGTGTAAAAACGAACAAGCTAAATCTGCAACTGATGCCTCAAAAGACCCTTGTGAACCTGTAGTAGCCGTAACCTCCATCACCTTGGGATTCTCTTCTTCAAGTAGATTATACATGCCTTCCCAAGTAGTAAAAACAACGTCTCTGTTACAGGCAGTGTCTGTATATAGGGGCGTCATTTCTTTATCGTCAGAGCTCGGAGCTTTGCCTTTCTTTCCCATAATATCCTGCATACTGCCTTGTATATTTCTCTGTTTTCCGTTCCTGCAATTTACAAGTGAAGTGAGAATAATGATAAGGAAAGGTGACAGGAAAGTTTTAAATGCCGAAGACATATAAAATATACCACCTTACGTGAAATGGATCTTTGATAAGCACAAAACCATATTCCATTAATGACTGGCAACTAACTCATTAATTAGCATTAAAGCGCATAACCAGGTCTTGGTTTATGGAAAATATTTTTTTGAACAACGAGCCCGAAACATCTGCGATGAAGCAATTTTGTGATTTGCTTCGCAATATCGCAGATCGCAACATCGTAGAATCACAACATCGCAAGGTTGCTAGCTCGCTATATCGCTATATCGCAAATTCACAATATCACAAAATCGCAACATCGCTATATCGCTATATCGCAAATCGCTGGAGCACAATATATGTCAATCATTCGTTAATCTATTTTCTGCGAAATGCGATTTGCGATATGCGCCATCGCATATCAGCAGTTTAAAGTTTTTCAGCGTAAGTGATTTTTTAGACATGCGATGCGATAAATGTTTTCTTAATGTGTAGTTTCGCATCGCGATCTCACAATCTTAGAATTCAGCTTGCAAGGAGGTATCCTGTTATCCTTTTTGCGATGCGATTTTTCTTAAGGAAAGATTTTGTCTTACCTTATCATGAAACTTAAACTTTTTAGATTTTTCAAGGGTATTTTCCTAAGTTTATGATGGTAAGTTTTATTAAAAAGGAAATACAAGCACTAATTAATTTTTAAATTTTTGACTAAGGGTCCCCACTTATTTAGTATTAGTAATAACACCAAATAAGAAGGGGGGTTGTTGCTGGCCACAACAGGTCCATATGGTGCTTATATTTGTCGGAAGGAAACATTGTTTGTAGTGGAAGTGGTTCACTACAACATTGAGATGATATTAGAGATGATACGTGTTGAGGGGGAATCATTTGCTCTTGTTTACTTCAACCATACATTGTAGGCATTATGATCCACTTGGAGGTGTTCATGGTGTGCCTCATACTATGCTTTGATAGTTGGAGTTTTTGACCTGATATTTTGAGGAGAGAGGTTGATTGATGTTGTTGTTATGTGGTTGCTATGGAGAGCATTGATTGATGCTCATGTGCATATTGTTACACATACTTGATGTTGCTGATGGCTACTATTATGTTTTTTCTCATTGATGTTGCTTGTGGTTGCCTCATGTTGGAATATTATTTCTTTCTACTAGAGGTTGTTTGTTGGTATGCTTCTCTGGATAATGATTGGTATATTTGTGACTTGTGGCTACTAATATGAGAGCCATGGATGTATAGATCAGTTTCTTCACTATTTGTTCTTCAGTCCTTTCTACC
Organism: Pinus tabuliformis; assembly: GCA_031772625.1. Classification (NCBI taxonomy): domain Eukaryota; kingdom Viridiplantae; phylum Streptophyta; class Pinopsida; order Pinales; family Pinaceae; genus Pinus; species Pinus tabuliformis. The sequence goes on along the minus strand of CM062805.1, from coordinate 400,669,761 downwards.
TTATTAGAAGGAGTTGTCTCTTTTCCATTGATGTCAAATGTGGAGTGATAGAGGAGATTGGTTTGGAGTTTTTGTATGGTTTCCATCAATCCCAAAGGGGGGAATTGTTGGAATTATGGTGTTCATGGTTCCAGCTAACTGATGTTGGTATTAGTTCATGATGAAAACTAGCTAATGTTGGCATTGTTGTTGACCCTATGTAGCCTAGCTTATATTTGGGTGCCTTCATTATAGCATGTTTGTAGTTGGGTGAGTTGACATTGAGTTGAGTGTGTTGGCATTGATGTTAACCTTATGATGTCAAACTCATGATGGTTTAATGATGGAATTGGTATGGTTGATGGTTGTTCATGTAATAGTGGTGTTCATGATGTAGTGCAGGAAATAATGGTTTACTTGTTGCAACAATGTGTTGGTCTCATGATGATTATGATGATGATGCAGAGGTGTTATAGGTTTTTCAGTGGTGTTGCATCTTATGGAGGTGTTTGTGAAGAGTGGATTTCTTATTGGCACTCTTTCCAACCTTGTTTGTTGGAATTTTAGGTCAACTTGGTAGTGACACTTAGGAGACATGTTTGGTCTATTTGTAGAGAGGTTTGGAGGTGAGTTTAGATGTTGGAGAAGGTCACCCAATAGGTGACAAAGGTTCAAAACTAAGTACCATTGATTTACCTCATCCTTTTCCCAAGTCGCTCCCATGCAGGATTGTGCATGTGATTGAGACACTCCAGTCACTAGGAAGCAGGCTTATATGTGAGACCAGTCAATATCAACTAGTGTTTTGCCTATGGATGGGGCTTAAAACAAGTTTTTCTTCGCATTCCTTGTGCAAATATGATGAAAATTGGTATGAAAATTCCTAGAGGCTTCTATATTAATTTATAAAGGTCGGAAATGGTTTGAAAAGGTCCTCCAATGATGTGAACACCTTAACTGCACAAGTAGTGGTGTTAGTAGATTGATTTTGTCAAATTTGTGCACTCTTGATCCCATGCCTAAGGTGAATTTCTCCCTCCATGTTTTATATACTTCACTTTGGAGCTGAGTGATGGTTGATGGTGTGTGTATGTGTGTAAGAGAAGGCTACATAGAGTGAGTATGGTTCAGAATTATTAGAGAGCATAGATTCTTCATTGTATGAGTGTTAATGGCAGCAGAATGAGTATATCTACTTGTTGAAGCATAGTATTGATTCATATATTCATATTTCAGATCAATGATGCAGAGATTCAAATTTTATGATAGAGATGGAGATCTTGGTATAACTCCATACTTGTGACTCCCATTTTTCTTTGCAAGTTCTGCTAGTGCATTTGGCACATAGCCATTGTGTTGTATGCTGCTAATTGTATTATGTAGAAATTACAGTTTGCAGTGAGGGTTTTATATTATGGTTGAGTATGTGATATGTTTATGCTACTAGTGATGATATTATTTAGTTTTTGTTGGATACATTGTGGCCACTATTTTTCTATGGTGGAGAACATATGATTGTAGTGTTTTTGATTGATTTAATGAGATTGTCTTGCTACTAGAGATCATATTGTAGAGTAGAATCAGTTTGAGCAGAAAGTCTTGGATCTATTAGCCTTGGAGGCGTTTGACCCAAAAATGGATTCAAAACACTCCCAAAGTCTCCAAAGTTTGCTTAAAATCATGCAAATGGATCCAAATATGCTCCAAAGCACTCCCTAACTCTTCAAAAGTGCTTAAGATCACCCAAAGATCGAAACAAGCGAGGGAGGAGAGCCCTTGGAAGGGAAAAAATGCACTATCGAGAGGCAAAAAATGCATTAAAACAGTAAAAAAACCATTATCGTAGGCTTAGAACTAAGAAGGCACAACAGCTGTTAGATCTGGCCAATCAATGACCCAGTTCTAAGTGTCAGATCGCATTGGCGGATTTGATCGGCACAGGCGGGCAGTGGCCATCGGCGCAAGACACTATCGATTAGCAATCGCCGATGATCAGATCGGCAGGTCGCAATCAGCAAAGGCGAGTCTGTGGTTATTGGCGCAGATAGTATGCAATGAGTGATCGTGATCGACGATTCAATGTGGATCGTCGATCGCATGTGCAAATCGACTTCCCACATCGCATCGACGGATCGCAATCAGGAAAACCAAGGGGCACAGCCTTTACATGTATATGTGCATGATGCGAAGAAACCCAGACCAGATGGGTTTTCGGGAATGAAATATATAAACATTTCAAGTCTGCCATGACTGTTTTTCATAATTTCCAATGTTTCGACATATTTCCAATATGAAGGGAAAATCACAAAACCAGTAGGATTTCGGGAGAGCCAAAGGTGATAAGTGATTTAGGCCAAGCTCCGCCCATTGCCATACAGCTTCCACCACGTGTCCAGGACAAGGAGAGAGAAAACCACCCTCATCAGGCGGTTAACTCCAGTACAAAAAGAGGCGCCCGAAATGGATCACCACCGTTGGATCCAGGACTCCCAGATCAATGGTGGAGATGTGCTATCACCCAAGGGTAGACCTGAAAGATAAATAAACCATACTTGAGGACTTTTGAAGTCCGAAAGAAGCAGAATGGGCGAGATTTCTCATTTACAGTGTTTTCTGTTTAGAACAGGAAACAATCATTATAAACATTTGAAGGGATTTCAAAGGGGCGAAAACCCATTCCATCACAGAGCAGATGCGTTATGCAATAATATCTACATGTCGAAAGAAGAATTCGGCCAAGAGACAATGGCTGGTAGACAAAGGCCGGAAGAGGAAAAAGAACAACGCATCTTGCCCAAAACAAATAGAAATATCATGGGGCATCGACAGCGCTCAACCCAAAACAAATAGAAACATTGTGGGGCATCTCTAGCATGAGAGACCTCCTTACCAGCACAACAAACCACCTAAATGTGGTTATTCCTCTATCAAAAGGAGAAAAAACCTCCGAACCATGCTTGCCTTTAGGGAATCAAACAGTTAAGGGATAGGGTGGATAGATTAAGACACTCCGAGCCTCTTAGAGCTCAGGAGCATTGTAAATAGGCTATAAATAGCTGAAAGTAAGATGTAATAAGGGTTCAACTTCTGGAGATTGTTCCTCCTCTGTTCCTTCAAGCTTCTCATATTCATTCTAGCAATATAAGCTTCTTTTGCTATTATATGTTCAATGTCCATTCTCTTTGTTGTTCTATGCTTGCACTTGAACAGTTTGTTCATGTTTTCTTTTGTGTCTAAGGCCAGATAACTATCATCTTATCTCTGCTTTGATGAATTAGATTTGCAAGCTTCTTTATTGCCTATAGCTAGCCAGTCATATGTGGTCATATATGAATCTACCGGTACAGTCAGTATTCTCTTTTGCTGCCTGTAGCTAGCCATTCATTTATGTTTATGTATGCAATTTGCTGGTACAGTCAGTATTCTCCATCTATCCATTGAATCTATAAATTATTGAGCATTAGTGGTTTAAAGCCTTGTATTGGTGAGAGTGTTCATGCATGTCTTGAGTGAGAATAGAGCTGAAATGGTTATCTAACTTGATCCAAACCATTATCCATTCCAATAGTTCTGAGAACAATATTGAAGATTATATGTTACCAGGCATCTCCGAGCTGCAACCTAGGAGAGTTTCCTGGAGTGATAATAGGATCCAATATGAAAATAGATGAAATGAGGTTCACATAGAGTAGAGGAGCAGGGAATTCATGGATGCGGAGCAATGATTGTGAAGTTTCAGCAAAAGGAATAGTTTATCAATCCAATGATAGTTCGATAGTCCAATCAGAGTTGGGTGATGATCGATTGATCGTGGTGGCTTTCAGCGGATGGTATTCCATCATCTGAGAACATAGTATACTAAGATGATTAGTAGAGTCGTGTCTCTAGGACGATAGAAGTTAGTTGATTGTATATGAGGTTGAGTCTCATCGCTGATCGGAGTCAATAATATATGTAAAACGACTATATTAGCTTAATAGAATATTTAGAGCAGTGCAGCAGCAACAAGGGTGGATTTTAACCTGGTGAAGGGTTTTCCACCAGATATCTTTTGTCTCGTGTGATGGTTTTTATGGTTGTGTTTGATGGTTTTGTTGTTATCATGGATGTTTGATTTAGTTGCTTACATTGTTATATTCATGTGATCATATAATATGTTTCTAGTTATATGCATGATTCAGTAAGTCAAGTTTTAATTTGTAAAAATTGTATACAAGGTCTGTGTAGTGCTCAAAGGCTTCCAACAACAAATAACATGTTTGAAAAAAACATAATATATTACATTACAAGTAAAACAATACATCTCATTAATTTGAACAACAAATTGGAAAAACACTTTGCATATAAATTGCTAATTTTACCTTATATATTTTCCAAGGTCATATATAACTTAAAATCCCTAAATGACAGCCACAAAAGCTTAAAATCTAACATAATTTCCCTGTACGGAGGGGATATATGGAATGAGATATGTTTTCTCAAAAATTCAAGGATTAAGATTGAAAATAAGAGCGGATGATCTGAAATTCAGTAATTAGTCTCAAGTAGGCTTAGGTTTAGTTTTACAGAGCATTAGGTATTTGTTTGTTCTGGTTGGTAAGCTCCTCTTTCAATCTATCACTTCTGTCTTGAAGATGGATCCACGTTGGGATTTGAAACGTCAACAACAAGAGGCACACAATACTATGGATGATCCAAATAAAAAATTCCCTAAATGACAGCCACTGAAGCTTAAAATCTAACATATATAACTTGTTTGACGTTGTTGTCAAAGTCATCTGAGAGAGATATAGGTACAACATACTATAAAAATAAAAATGAAGCATTAATTGTTTAATCTAAAGCAGACAAAAAATATATATCAAAATGTATACCAATATATAAATATATAACCAAAATAATTACCATAATGAAGGTATGCCAATAATGTGTTTTTACTCAACCAAATTCACCTTTCTTTGTTAAGATATTATTTATGTTTAAAGAAAAATCTGTGGGAAATTTAATTCTTCAAATGGCCTCTTTTACATCATCGCTCTGCTTCTCTGTTAATAACCGTGGAAGACTATTCCAGTCTCCATCGCTATTTTATTAGATCCCACTTCACATTTCATGATTGGATTCCTGAATGTCATTACAAATTTTGAACAATTTTTCTTTCTCTCTCCCACCATATCCCCATACCATGTCACATTCTTCCTGATATGCATTGTATTAGACAAATGAGTTATTCTTATGTCCTCATAGTAGGGAAAGCTCATGAATCGAGTGGGATAACTTTTCATTCCTCGTGGAAGCCCATTATTAATACCTTCACGACCTTGATGAATCATAGAATAAATCACAATAGTAATTATCAAATATAGTAGAATAAATTCAATAAAAATCAAAAATAAAAAACATTACCTATATGATACATAAAAAAATTGCATACCTTGATGATTTTTGTTACATTCCAACTTTTATATGGTCTCATTCATCGTGGTTTTAATCCAATCTCTTCTTTCCCATTTAAAATATGTTTTTCAATAGTATAACACCTATGGCTCTAAGAGAGGAAGTCCCTATAATCATAAAATACCTCCTTTCCTAAACTTTTTGAATGACAAGATTTGATCTTAAGACCACAAAGTGGACATGAAAATTCACCCTTTGTTTGAAGACCTGCAAGAGATGGATTAATGTAAATTATATGAAGGAATTATTTGAAAATAAGGCATGATATCTTCAAATAATTATATAATGTTAAAGTGCAATATTAGAACATTACATACCATTAAAATTTGTTAGTCATGGGGCATCATGAATTGTCCATACAAGTATTCTATGGAATTGAAATTTCCTCTCCCTTATTGGTTTATAGATGTCATACATAGTGATTACAACCCATATCTTTAGTAAGTCATTGATAAGAGCCTTGATATATACATTCATATTTAACTTTGTACTTACCTAATTGTTTGAAAATACACATAATCACTACCATGATATGTATATATAGGTAAGTAAAATAAATAAAAGATATTATGCAACAAACAAGACAGATGAAAATGTTAGATTCGAAAAATTAATGTAAAAAAATACGTGGAACAATCATTGTCAACATTATGTCCTCCTTCTTTATTGACATCCAATGAGGAAGGTTATTGGGTGAAAACTTGAAGATGGGTTACACTTTTGGGCCAAATGTGCCGATGAAATTTCAAGTTTTTCCTCTTTTACCAAATTGCGGCCCTCAAAATTCATATAAGAATTGTGAATTTTGATTCGGAGTAAAAAGATAATATGTGGAGAATTATTTTGTTGTCCTAATGATAATTTTTGTAAAAAAATATAGTGTCGTATAATCTCTCAATTTTCCATTAAATGCAATATATGTCCTTATAAATTTTCGCAAAACATAAGAGGTATGTGTGTATTCAGGTAGCATAACTTAGTATAAAATGTGTAATTTAAAATATATATATATATATATATATATATATATATATATATATATATATATATATATATATATATATATATATATATATATATATATATATATATATATATATATATATGAGCATGCTCTACACAGAGAGAACTAAGTTTTTTATATTATTTTTTTTTTGCAAAATTATATTTTTTATTATTTTTCGAAGTTGGTGAAGTAATATTTCAGTTGCACTTTGGAGACACATGTGTTCACGTAATATTTTTTTCAAATCTTTAAATAAATTGAAAAACCAAGAGTACACTTTTGAATTTTTTTCGTTGTGTATATTTTATGTTATTGATTTTTTATTCATCCCCTTTGAAATTGTCCAAAAAAATTTCAAGCGTTATGTTTAAAAGAAATTCTATGAAAAATATCATATGAATTCAAAAATATAAAACTCGTATTCCATTGGATAGGGGATTCCTTCATGAATTCAACATGATCAACTATGCCACCTAAGGACAAATTTTTCCTTAAGTCCACCAGGGTACAAAATGGTGTTGCAGAAAATTTTTCATAACAGGTGTTGAAATTGAGGATTTTAGGACTTCAGAGGCTTGATCAAGTGCTTAAAGCACTCAATCGAGCATTTAAATTTCAAATTCAAATAACTCGATCGAGGGTTTAGTAAACCCTTGATCGAGCCATTTACATGGTTAAATAAAGGCTTGATCTATCTTTAAAGCTTGATCTAGCCTATAGCTCGATCTAGATTTAAGGCTCGATCTAGATTTAAGGCTCGATTGAGATTTAAGGCTTGATTGAGCTTTAAAACCCTATAGAGCCACTTTTTTTAATTCCATGCCTAGATTGTATTAGAGAGAAATTTAAAAAACATGGTTCTATCCAGCTCCTAGTTAACCTTGGGTTACATTTTAAAGCCCTTAAACAGCTCAATCGAGGGCTCAAATATTTCTCAATCGAGCACTTAAAATGGATCGATTGAGCTATTGATTTTCACCCAAAACTAGGCCTCTTTCACCAAAAATTGTAACCCAGCTCCATGCTTTCACCCTATTGTTGTTAAGAAAAATTGGCCACACTGAGTAAATAAACCTTAGTTATTGACCTAGGATATTTATTTTGGTGATGTTAAATAGAATTGATTAGAGAGCATGAAAACACCATAAATGTAACATCCATGAATAAGAGACATGATAAAAAGGCAATCTAGACAATGAACCAAGATTTATTGATGGAGTTCACTCACAATGTGTTAGCTACATCTCTGGATCCAGCTTCAAAATGGAGAGGCCTCTATATTATCTCAGCAAAATAATGGCAAGTAAATGAAAAAATACATGGCAATACCTCACATCTGGTGATGACTCAAAAATCCATACTCATATTCCAATTCGGATATTTTATGAAATTTAGTGACAAATGACTATAAACTTCATATAGTTTTGTCACCTTCACCTCTAGATCCCTTAGGAAATCTTCAAGATGCCACAAAAGTTTAGAATATTTTAGGAATTCTTGTAAAATATTCCCTGGAATATATTATGAGAATATTCCTCGAAAAACTACCCAGGATGGACCTCATTCCCCCGTGTGCAAAGTTTCGCTCTCCATTCTATCTTGCTATGTGGGCACCCCCGACAATGGTCGATTGGCAAAGCTTTTACACGGTGCAGTGGGTGGAGTTAACAAAAAATGTTTAGTTGGCACCTTGGTTGACATTGTTATAATAAGTCATTGGCGGTTGGGGCATCCCAGGGTCAAACTCGTGAACCCCCACTTTTAGGCATTTTGTTATATATATGTGTGTGTGTGTCGGTTTTATAATGTCTACTCATCATTGGAGATATATTGGAGCTTCACCACTCCCTTCTATACCATGTCATGATGTTGTGGTACTTGATCTCAATATGTTTCAACTTGCCATGCATCTTTCACTGTCACAAAATATCATGGTCGATTCAAATGCTTGTTCTAACATTCCGACAAGCAATTTTTGAAGCCAAACTACTTCACAAAAAATTGTACATGCTACCATATATTCAGCTTCAGCAGTACTAAGTGCCATGGAAGAATATATCTGATTTGAATTGGATCATTATATTCTTTTTCATCCATCTTGATGCATTCGGAATGGAAAAAGTGGAGGAATCAGCTCATGGTACTGTTTTTACCTGTGGGACCTAGTTTGGCGAAACGGGGTTTGAATCCTTCCGAGAGTGTTTTGAGGTATCAAACGAAGTTTTTGTGGGGGTAAAACTTTGTCTTCCTTGTGCACATTTTCATTTTTTTCTACACATAGATATCTTTCCAATGGCGCAAGAAGAGCATCAATCAGAGTCTGTATGCAAAATTTATGCCAACTAGAAATTGACCTTCCTATTTTCACACCTATAATTTGGGAGGATGTCGCATCAGCCCAAATTATTCATGGAAAATGGGCTAGGCATGTGTTTTTAAAGTAAAATAATTTAGAATATTCTATATTGTAACTCTAGTAAGAGTTAATATAATCAAACTTAACCACTAGTAGGCTATCGGGTTGTCTTATAACTGGGCCACTAGGAGGAAGAGGCATTCCATTCTTTCAAGAGAATTTTGTTCCATAGCTGAGAAAATATATCCAAGAGGAATAGCAGGTAGAGCACATAGGGATAATTTGTTCACTGTAGCAGCCCACAAGCCACAGGCCTCACTTCTTTGTACCTACAACCAAATTTCCAGATCGAGAAAGAGAGCGAAGATGCCTCACCTTCCAGTCGGGTTTTCCCTGAGAGGGTTTCCCAAAGCATATATTGTGTCTTTTGCATGTGTGTGAGCATGCATGCACTTATTACAGTCAAATTTACAAATCTAGAAGTTTAATAAAATGGAAGTAATGTAAAAAATTAAGAATATTAATATATTATTATCATATCTATTGTGACGTATTGTCGAGTGGAATATCCACGGAAGTTTACAGATTAATATCCTGCTCATGCAAGAAACCATTATTGATCCCAATAAAAAAAACATCCGCTATATGTATGCTTTCCATTGACGACACTTTCAGCCCAATCAGAGTTAGAGTACTTCAACAACCTAAGTTCATTAAATAACCAATTAGCTTCCTATTATCATCAAAATTTTGCAAAGAAGATTTCATTAAGCTTCATCAATTCAAGATCACATTCAGTGGCCAACTCCCTCTCAATTTGAGACATATTATACTATGGTCATTTCAAGCTACATATGAAGCTAATGTAAATTATATGCCCCTTATTTGGTACAACATATCATAGTTTCTCCACATGAGTCCTTAAGGGCCTTCTTAAATTATGAAACTTCTTCAAATTATTGAAAACTAGAGCAAAACATGATTCTTCTATTCTCTCATCTCTAGTCACATGTAGGCATATTTTCAACTTTCTTGTTTTCCTGATCCCTCTTAACCTAAAATATTTAAATCTCGATTTTGGAACAAATTCTTTTGTCATGGGCTTTGCATCATTCTTCCATTTCTTCTCCCTTTGTTGCTAGAGCCATGTACCTTTGGTATATCAGAAGATTATGATGCAAGTATTTAGACTTCTAACTGAACTTCTCTTATGATGATAAGAAATCATCTAAGTATACTTCAGACAAGATTGTAGTGATGATGCATAATACTCATTCCAATGATTCAAGAAATCATTGATCTTTAGTTATCTCATTATGGTATTATATGCATAGGAACCTTTATCAAATTGAATTTAATTGAAAATGCATTTAGGATTTTGATTACAAGTATCCAGGAATATCCACAATGTTTATAGACATATTCAATGATGTTAAAAATTCTTCCAAGTTATGATCTCCTCATGGTTATTTCAAGATCCTCGGCCTTGAACAAAGCAATATTTATACTAAGGACCGAGAACAATCTGCTCGAACGGCTCAACCTTCTAGATACATTAATCAAATCACAATAACATTAGTCACCAAAACAAATAGTATTCTAAGGTTATTTTAGAAGACCCTTGGCCTTTGGATAGACTGAGGTTTAATCTGAGGCTAAGGTTTGATTTGAGTTACTTGACATCTATAGTAGGTCTTCAAACTTCAAACTTTTATTATTGTTGTAGTGTGCTCACAAATACTTCCAGATTTTCCATAATTATGAGATCAAATAAATATTCTTTGTTGACATAAATTTATTCTAAGAAAAGGTTATAAAAAATTCTAAGTACCATAATCAGGTTACCAATTGTGACACATGATACATTCTCACCATAATTTTGGTTGGTACTCCTGACAAATGGCACATCATTAGCATCAACTAGTCACCATAATTCAGGTATATTTGATACATGGGATATAAACTAGTCTTGGTTCACCATCATTGTGGTCAATACCTAACACATGGTGAATCCCCAAAGGTCACACTCTATCTGAGTAATTCTGGGCCTAATGCTAATGAACTTGATGTCGAAAGTCCACACTCTATATGAGTAATTATGGGCCTGATGATAATGAACTTGATGTCGGAAGTCCACACTCTATCTGAGTAATCTGGGCCTCTAGAACCATTCTTCCTAATTTTTGTCAATATTCTTGACATAGGGAGAATGTATGTCCATGATTTTATCGCATCATCACTCCCTCTTAATGAGAAATAGATTCTAAACATGTCCAAAACTTGTCCCTGGAGTATATATACCAACTTCACCTAGGAACAAAGGCTTTGCCAATAATCTATTATACTTTAGAGTGATACTAAATCCACTTTGCTTATTTCTATAACATGTCTCAGTACTAAATCTCATGATGCTTCGACCTATCATCATGGTTGTCACCTGCACCTAATCAATACATTCTTGCAAGTAGCCTCTGAAACCATACTTATTTTCAACTTGCCAATCCAGCTACAATATACTTGGCCATTGTAATATGAAGTGCAATAAATGCATACTTCATGCACATAGTCATAATAGATCCTAGACTAAAACAATATCCTGATGAACTCTTTTTTTCTTCAACACTTTCTGTCTAATATGAATCTATAGTTGGACTTCACTATTTGCGACAAATATCAAAAAATAATTGATTTTTCCATGAAAAATTGTACCATGCTAATAAACCAACCCTTTTATTGGGTTTATCACCACAACTACTTCCCTGTTATCTTGATTAGGTGTTCCTTGTTGCACTGAGACATATCTTTTTGTAGTAATTCTGGTTGCCTCCTCTACCACTATAGCCTTTCAACATATTTTCTATCTAGCCTGAAAATGTCAATGGTAGTCCATAATTTTGAACTTAGATATCTACTCTCTCTAAGGCTAGTACAAGGCTCTCTAACTTCTCCCAAAGACAATTATTTCTACCACAACTGCTCCCTCTGACACAATTCCTTCCTCTTTCGTTAGAGACAAATCACATGAGATCAACAAAGCCTAGCATGTCTTCTTGTAATATCCTTCTTGTGAACTTGTGCCCTTGATCTTTATTTGTGCTAGTAGATAGAGATCAACTTAGCTTCTTGCATAAGCTTAGATGTTATCTTCAACTTCCTTGATTCACCAAAGCTCTGATACCAAGTTGAAGAAATAGAGTGCAATGGATATAAGCATTAGTATGAACTATGGTAATTACTTAAGAATATATATTATAGTTACTTTATCTTGATCAAGCAATCACACCTCATAAATTCAAACAATAACCATGAAAGGAAAGTAGAGACCACAATGTATGTGAGAGAGATATGTGTGTGATAAGTGAATGTATAAAATAAAAAGTTTCAAGTGTATTTTATACTCAATATACCCAAGAGACATGTCTCTTCGTAAATTAGATTAGGTCTCTTTAAAAATTAAATTCTAGTAAGTCTACACATTTACATTTTTACTCATATTTGTTAGAGTGTTGGAGAACACATAAATAATGGTGGTGTTGTCGCTGCAACAAGAACACTCCAAAAATTTTCCCACATCCAAATTTTGAAGCCTCGTTATGGTCATTACATCCTCCATTCCTAGCCATTGATGGCATGCTTAGTCATGTTGCTCAATTGTTCAAGTCTTCCTTTGAAAATTATAAGTGTTGAAGCAACCTGCTTTTACGTGCTTATCTTGTCTACCAAAATTCTTCTAAGCAAGCCTAGCAGTAAATGTGTATCTTTGGAAGTCAATAATTATGTAATCCTTGATGACAATAGTTGCATAGTGACTAATAAAAATGATTGCACAGTCTCCAAAACTAGTGACTATGCAGCCCTTGTTGACAATGCTTGTGCAATCTTTGTGGATAGTGCTTGCACAATCCTTGATGCCAGTGGTTGTGTAGTTCCTTGAGACAAAGAATGCACAATCCTTATGGACATAAATAGTGTGAGAGCATCATCTACAGATAGTGATTTCACACTCTTTGTTGACAATGAGAGTGTACTTCTTCAAATTTGTCAATTGACTTTTAGCTCCTAGTTTCCCGACATGCACTAAGCGTGCTCACCAAACTTAACTCTAATTATAACTATCGTTTTCACTCTTGCATGTGTTGCTTTCACTTGCTTTCACATGTATTAAGAACACATGCTAGAGGTAGATCCAACACACTCTCTTGCACTAGTTTATGATATTTATCATTAGGACATGTGTTGGACATATTCTTATGGCATATCGCACCTTTTGGTTGCATTGAAACACTTGTGTCATAAAGGTACATATTAAGTGTCACACTTGGAGTTAATTTTCACTTTCTATCATTTTACCATTTACATGATAATGTTGGTATTCTACATCTCTTGCTTATGTGTTTGGTTGTATATAAGTGTGTGATCATGTTTAAGAATTGTTCAATGCTCTTACTCTCACTCTCTTGCTCCACTAATCCCACACTTAGTCAATTTTAGAGTTCCCTCTGTCCTCACAAATTGTGCAATAAATGACCAATCCTTCAACCCTTAGCCACTGCACACTACACTTTCCTAATCCATAATGATGAAGTCTTGCCTCCTCAAACTACGTGTTGCACAATCATAGAGGACAACCTCCTTCAATTGCGCATTGAGTAACCTTAGAGTTCAGTCGCTTCATCTTGTTTCCTACACTTCTCCACTATGTACTCCATGATCCCTCCTACCCTATATTTCACATTGCATAGTTGTAGTGGATAGTGGGACAATCTCAGGGCTCATGCAATGCTCAACTGTGCAATACCCTACTCTTTTGCTTCAATTACTATGCACTACATAGTTACCGTGCACAATATTTCCTCCCTTTTATTATTCACTTGCTCAACTGTACAATGCCTTGTCTTGGCTTGCCTCAATTGCACACTATGCATTTAGAATGGAAAATAGGGTTATCGCTCAGACCTATCGCCCTTATCTCCTAGACTTTCCCACTGTGTAGAACCTTGATGAGCCTCCTCCTATTGCACATTGTGTAGTTCTAGTGGATAGCATGGCCATCCCTTGGTCCTTGTAGTGCTCAACTACACAATTCCTAGACCCTTTCCTTCAATCCCTTGCGCAATGTCCCATCATAGTCAACATGTTACATGAGAAAACACAGATAAAATAGGTGATTATGGGACTAATGTTTTCTTGTCATGAGTGAACTTCATTTGTAGGTGATATCACCCTATCATGGAAAAATGATTCTCAAGGAGGTTAGCAAGAAGAGGTTACAAGAAAGATACTCATGAAGATAAGACAAAGATGTTATCATGCGGGAGTAAAGGAATCTTGGACCAAGGAAAAGAGATGGCAACTCATGATGAATTAGAAGGTTCCAACACTCATCCAGACCCTTTAGAGGGTGAAGATGAATCATGTCCTAGATAAATCATCAAGAGTTGAAGACAAAGTAGTGGAGAAAGGGACCTCACATCAAAACATTTCCATTAGGGCTCATGTCACAGTCACCAAACCATGGTCATTTAAAATGTCAACACAAGAGAACTGTTTGGTCCCATCTATTTAGCCACATTATTTGTGGAATGTAATTATTTAATTTCAAAAAATGAGAAAATGTAAAATGTGTAGAAGCCCAAGTGTCCCACATGGAATGTGAAAATTCACTACAAAGTTTTAAAGTCATGTAGAAGCTCAAAGGTCACATAGAATTGAAAAAGTTTCATGGGGGATCAAGAGTCATGAGGGAAGGGCTAGAGTCACAAGGGAGGTGGACAGCCACATAATTTGTTATAAATACACCATCGTAGCTAAAGCAAAGCACTTTTCACCTTGGCTTCTCTAGCTTTGCATAGGAGAGAAGATCATTCTTTGGAGGAGAAAGTGGTGACTTAATGTTCCACTATGAGGACTAGTGCTACATCATTGTAATTGTGTATCTTGGAACTTTCACTTAATATATAAAGCTCAGAGACATCATAGTTTCATGCATGTATCGTGGGTGTTTTACAGCTATTATTTTCATGTTCACGGTATATGTTTATGTTCATACATACTAGAGAAAATGAACTATTCCGTTGGCTTTATTATATATTTTATTGAATGTGTGTTGTTACTTGCTTTCATGACCGTTGTTACTAAGTGAACTATTCGTTGGAATTATGAAAAATATGTTTTCCTTGATGGAAACCTACTTAATAAAGATGTCGACATGATGGTAGAATGATGAGTATTCAGGCTAGTACAGATGTGATAGAAATATTGGACAAAGGCATACCAGTTCAGAGACAAAGGAATGATAAAGATGAAGTTTGAGGAAACGTACACAACTTCTGTGAAGTAAAGCCACGTACATACACAGGTTTGGTGAAGAAAAGGCGTGTATGCACGATAGTATTCTCAAGACCAAGGGTTTGTCCCATGGTATTGGCCCATAGTAATAAGTGTGACACATCACTACGAAATTTCATAAGGTGTTGGCTAAGGCCTAAGCTATATAAGAAGATGGAGATCAAAGTGATAAGTGTGCATGATATGGGTTATTGATGAATTGTTTGATCTGTAATAAGTGTGTACCTGAGAATGTGATGATGGATCAGATCGTATAGATATGAAATGACTACACATTGAATAATTTTCTTAAGGGTTGGTAGATTTGTGATGATGATGTTATGATGTGTGTCTTTTACAGTGTGTGCTAAGATTTGGGTTTGATTGATGATATGTTATGTAGGGAAGGTATTATTTAGTAGTTATAGATCTATATGTAGTTTTTCTTAAAAAAGTTCGCTTACATATGCAGATCAGCTTTTGGGTAGTCACGTATCGATTATGTGGTATGGACAAAGTTGTACGTGGGTATGCTTCTTGAAAGGTGCGTACATATGTGGAAGTGTAATATAAGGGACACATACATATGCTAGTTTTTTTCTGTATATGATTTCTGATCAATCTTGTTGTGTTTGTTGTTGTCAGTCGATGAAGTCTTCCATGATGATATGTGTTTGACAATGTTGATTGAGAGTGAACTAATTATGTTATGAAATGTTGAATTGTAATGATGCTACTATGAGATGATCTGTATTTGTCTACAGATCTGTGACAAGGTCAATATATGTTTCAGTGGTTAATTTTAGTACTACAATGATTCAGTTTCACGATTAAGTGTTTTGAGATCTATACGTTGGCTATGTGAAGGGAAAACGTGTATATACGCAAGTATGTCTCATAATAATAACATATATATTCTGACATAAGGTTGACCAAGGTTTGTAGTGACAGGATTTGGTTTCTGTGATGAAAAGTAGGTGGTCTAACATTCCAATGAAGACTATACATTGAATTGAAATGATCTACCTGCTTTGGTTGCTTGAGATTCGGTATTTGGTTTATTCAATGATTCGGAGATTAAGTTGGTCCAGTGATTTGATATTAGTGTTGATATTTGGAATGGATCTAGTTTAAAATATTCTAAAAAGTGATCCACAAAGAACAAAAGATAAGGGGGTTGTAGCTCCCTTCCAGTAGAAGCTGGAAAATGAGACAAGCTTGTAACCTTCTACAAGTGGATGCCTATGTACTGGTATGAGTCTGGACCAGTACAAGTATTGTAAGAAATTTCTCTTTATAATAAAAGAAGAAGATAAAGATGACAATAGCAGTGGTTTTTTCCCACATTGGGTTTCCACCTTAAAATCCTGGTGTTCAAGTGTTGCTTGTGTGTGATGACTTATTCTGTTCTTACTACACATGATTACTATCTAATTAATGTTTAATGAAGTACTAATATATTGTTTCATGTTAAACAGATGATGAATTAACTGAAATAGTTAGCGAATTGGATATACACTACTTGTCTTCCGCATACATACACATGTTTTCTTCATAACAGTCACATACATAAATCTGAATAAGAAAAGGAAAGTTTAAGTAGTTTAAAATATTGATTCACCCCCCCTCTTAGTATTTTTCTAACAATTGGTATCAGAGAAGGTCCTTCAAAGGAAGCTTGATTGCTTGAAGGAAGATTCATCAAGATAAGCAACCAAGAAGGATCAACATCTATCAGGCCATCATTGTTCAATGGATCTAATCTAGTTTTCTAGAAAGTCGGAACTAGATCTTACCTACAGTCACTTGGAGAAAATGTTTGGGAATCGTTGAAGGAGGCTATCAATATCCATCCTCTATTCCCATAGATGAAGAAAAAAAGAAAAAATATGAGACCAATGCAAAGGTTGTCAATACTTTGTTAGGAAGCTTGGAAGAATCAAAAATTTTCAAAGTCATGCAACTGAATACTGTAAAGGCTATATGGGACAAGTTCATCCAAAGTTATGAAGGTGACACCAAGGTAAAAATTGTCAAACTTTAAATTATTAGAATTCAATGTGAAACTTTCAAAATGCATAATGATGAATCTATTGCAAGTTTCTTTCTTAGGATATATGAGATCATGAATTCTATAAGAAATCTTGGTGATGAAATAAAAGAATCATCACTGGTTGAGAAAATATTAAGATCTCTAACCCAAAAATTCGATTTGAATGTCTCTACCATTGAAGAAATGCAAGATTTGTAGAATATTACTATTGAATAACTTCACGGGATTTTAAAAATCTATCAAATGAGAAAAGGGGGTCCCTCAGACATCAGATAAGATGCATTTAAAGCTACTTCTAAAGGAAATGAAAAGGTGGATTTCAAGGAATCAGGTTATGTATCAGATGAAGAAGATGCAAATTTCGTAAAGAAACTCCAAGTAGGTACCGAAAGATTTAGAGGTAAGCTTCCCTTCAAATGTTTTTCTTGTGGAAGAGTTGGTAATTATGTTGCTAAATGCCCTTATAGATAAATCCATGAGAAAGGAAAGATGCTACAAAAATGAAGGTTAAAATAAGTTTCAAAAACTAGAGAAAATTCTGTGCACACAAAGATAGTGATGGTCTTTCAAATGGAGAGGAAGGTGAGCTTGATCAAGAATATCAACTACTTATGGAATTTGAGGATAAATGTATCGATGAATCTGATGATTTTTTTATGGATGCCCTAGAAGAAAAGGATAATCTCATAAAAGAAATAACTTAGCTTAAAATTTGTTAAGAAGAAGCTAAAATAGTAGAAGACGCTTTGAAGAAACAAATCCCAGAAAAGGAGAGGCATAATGAAAAGTTAGAACTATAAGTTGTAAGTCTAAGGAAGGAACTTGAAAAAGAAAAAATCTAAACCTTAGATTTGCTAAAGGATATGAGACCTTAGAAGAAATCATCAAAGTGCAATGTTATCCTCTTATAAAAATAGGTCTCAGATACAATGGAGAATCATCAAAGACTGTAAAATCTTCTGAAACAGGTACAAGAAGTTATCTCAATGCAATAAAAGGAAGCAGTCAAAAAAATTCCAACTCTCAATAAAGGAGTAAGGGATTAAATGCTTCTCAAGTGAATCACCCTTATCACAATCAAAGGAAAAGCTACACAATAAGGTACCACACTCCCAGGAACTTTTACTTTAATGGTCAATGCTTCACTTGTCATAATTTTGGTCATAAGGTTGCTCAGTGTGTTTCTTATAAAACTATCATGACTAAAGAAGCAAGAAAACAAAAGAATGACATTGGGTTAAAGAAATACTCTTAAAATACCTTATCACCTCTTCAAAATGAATATGAATGTTCCTTTTGCAATAAATTTTGGCATAGAGAAACTGAATGCAAAAGCAAAATACAATCTACTCTTCAGAATGAAAAAAGAAAAGCAACAACATCTGAGGTATGGAAAAATAAAACCATAGAATCTGAGAATTTTGGTTTCGCATTATATGTAGGAGATAAAGAAAATTTGTGGTACAATGACAGTGGATGTTCAAAATGCATGACAGGTGATAAAGAAATTTTATGTCCTTTAATGAAATAAAGAAAGAAAAGAATGTAACATTTGGAAATAATTCACATGCTACTATCAAAGGGAAAGCAATTTTTTTGCTAAAAGGAAAAAGTTAAAGTTGGAAACTTTTTGTTTCTTGATGGATTAAAACATAATTTATTGAGTGTTAGTCATATGTGTGATCAAGGGCATGAGGTGGTTTTTCAGATCAAAGAATTGTGTGGTACGAAATCTCGATATAGGTAAAATCATAATAAAGGGAACGATAACTCCAAGTATTGTCAATGTCTTGGAAGGCAGTTTAGAAAATTGTTACTTGAGAAAATCAGAAGAAATTTGGCTCTGGAACAAAATATTGGGACACCTAAGCTTTAGTCAACTACAGAAATCAAACAAAATGGGAGTAGTTCGCGATTTTCCTAACATCTCTCTACCAGAAAGTAGCATATGCAAATAATGTCAATTCGGTATGCAAACCAGGGTGCAATTTAATGACAAAGAAGGTACTTCAAGCACGGGGGCTCTAGTCAATGAGCCTCTGACATATCACATGCGTTCATGACATATTAAACAATACCCTTAATTTGACTACATATTGGAAAATACCTCTAAAAATCACATTATTTAACCCCCTACCAGTACAAACCCAATACACCTTCCCAATTTTAAAACCCCTACTTTCAGTAAATATTGTAGGTATTCATTTTTTCATTAACATTTTTATAGCCCTTAATATTTTTTCATTAACTTTGGGTTCCATTTTTTATACCTACCAATATAAAAACCCTCTACCCCCTATATATCCCCCAATATATTATGTAATTTTTTCCTCAATAAATATCCCCCAATATGAACCCACATGGTATGGTATTACTCCCCTAGTGGAGCCCTCGTGACTTCAAGTAAGTCACTTGAACTTATTCATACTTATTTGTGTGGTCCTATGAGAAAGAAGTCTCCTTGGGGGGGACAATACTTCATATTATTCATTGATGATTTTACTCGCATGTGTTGGATTGGCTTATTAAAACATAAAGATGAAGCATTTGATAAATTTAAATTCTTCAAAGATCTAGTAGAGAATGAGTTAGATTTGAAAATAAAATGTCTTAGATCTCATACAGGAGGAGAATTTATATCAGATGATTTTTTCGACTTTTGTGGCATCAAGAGGAAATTTTCTATAGCTAAAACTCCTCAACCAAACGAAGTGGCAGAAAGAATGAACAGAACAATCCAACAAATGGCATGTGCCATGCTTGATGAGTCTATAACATCTCATACCTTTTGGGGGGAAGAAACACATACG
The DNA here is from genome assembly GCA_031772625.1 of Pinus tabuliformis. Lineage (NCBI taxonomy): Eukaryota > Viridiplantae > Streptophyta > Pinopsida > Pinales > Pinaceae > Pinus > Pinus tabuliformis. The sequence goes on along the minus strand of CM062805.1, from coordinate 400,649,773 downwards.
GCAATAAATATCCTCAACAAAGCTCATATTCGGGTAAACAGTGACAAAACGCCTCATGAATTATGGTTTGTTAAACCTAAAATTGTCAAGCATTTTAGGGTTTTTGAAAGAAAATGTTACATAAATAATAATTATGATAAACTTAGAAATTTTGAAGCTAGATCTGATGAAGGAATCCCCCTTTGATACTCCTCTAGAAGCAAAGGATATAAATTCTACAATAAAAGACTTCAAAATATTGTTGAATGCATTGATGTTGTGGTTGATGAAGAATACACAGGTACCAAAAAGGAAGCACCAACAGATGACAAAGATACTCCTACAACAAGCCAAAATAATGTTGGAGAAGGAATCAATGAAGCATCATAAGAAAGAATTCATAGTACAAAAGGCTGCATCAAGGTATGTTCATAAAAATAATCTAGAATCTCAAATTCTAGGTGATAAGGAAGCTAGAGTACAAACTAGAAGAACTCTAGTTGGAACCTATAGTTATCTAGCCCTATTATCCACAATTTAACCATAAAATGTAAACCAAGCGACCAAAGATGAATGTTGGGTTAAGGCTATGGATGAACAACTTGACCAAATAGAAAAGAACCATACATGGGAATTAGTACCAAGACCTCCTGATAAAAATGTTATTGGGACAAAATGGGCATTTAAAAAAAAAAAAAAAATGGAGAGGTAATTAGAAACAAAGCAAGACTTGTATGCAAAGGTTATGTGCAACAAGAAGGGATAGACTTTGAAGAAACATTCACACCTGTAGCCAGACTTGAAGCCATAAGAATGTTCCTTGCATTTTCAAGCTTTCATAACTTTAAAGTATATCAAAGGTATGTTAAATGTGCATTTCAAAATGGGGATCTAGAAGAAGAAGTTTATATTGAAAAACCTAAAGGGTTCATTCTAGGAAATGATAAAAACCTTGTTTGCAAACTCAAGAAGGCATTATATGGGCTAAAACAAGCTCCTTGTGCATGGTATTATCACCTTGACAAGTATATTCAACAACAAGGTTTCACTAAGGGATCTGCAGATAGAAATCTATATATAAATATGGATGATGGTAAACTTTTAATAATTGTTGTTTACGTAGATGACATCATATTTAGAAGCAATGAATATTCTATGAGTCAAAGTTTTCCCTCAATCATGCAGCAAGAATTTGAAATGTCATTACTTAGTGAACTAACATACTTTCTTTGTCTTCAATTTCAGCAAGAAAAGAATGGTATCTTTCTCTCACAGACTAAGTACCTCAAGCAGATTTTAAATAAGTATAGAATGGAAAACTGCAAACTTGTATGCACACCAATGGTAACAGGTTGTAACCTTAGTTAAAATGATGATTTTCCCTCAGTAAATCAACCATTATACAGATCTGTTATCGGGAGATTTCTCTATCTTACAGGCACAAGACCTAACATAGTGCATGTAATTGGGATTATTGGATGGTTTCAAGCAAATCCTAAAGAAATTCATCTCCATGTAGTCAATAGACTATTCAAGTACCTACAAGGCACTCAAGCTTATAGTCTATGGTATCCCAAACATGCAGATTTTCTCTTCATTCTTACACAAATGCAGATTAGGCAGGTAATGTTGATGATGAGAAAAGTACTAGTGGAGGAGCATTCTATTTGGGACCTTGCTTGGTATCATGATTCAGCAAAAAACAAAGCTCCATTGATTTTTCTACTGCCGAAGTAGAATATGTTGTTGTTGCATCTTGTTGTACTCAACTTATAGATGATGCAAACATTACAAGATATTCAAATCACTTGTCCTCAACCCATACCTATTTTGTGTGATAATACTAGTGCCATCAGTATTTCTAAAAATCCTTTCATGCACTCAAAAACCAAGCATATTTCAATTAAATATCACTTTCTAAGAGAACAGGTACATGAACAAAAGGTCAAACTAGAGTATCTTACCTCAAAGGAACAAGTTGCAGATATATTTACAAAGCCTCTTCCACATGATTCCTTTGAACATGTCAAACATAAACTAGGAGTGGTCTCTACTTCATCGCTTCATTAATTATTATAACAGATCTTACATATTCAGGGGGACAATACATATGTTTTTTTGATGATGCTTCCCATGTTTTTTTGATGTTCATGTTACTTATATTACTGATAGTACATTTGATGTAGTAACAGTGAATAGGTACATAAAGTACAGGCTCAGGAGGAGTTGTGGTTGTGAAAAAATCAACATGTTTCATTCTGTACGCAGATATTATGAAGGACAGTCGAGTATATATGCGAGTTATGATCTAGACAGCCACCTATATTCCTCTATGTTGAAGAAACAGGGGGAAAAACTCACGAAAAGGCTTTGATATGCTTCAGAGAATTATTATTTGGTATTTTGGTCCTGATATTGATTTGTGTTGCTTAGAAGTTCAAGGGGAGACATGCTTCTAATAGTGCATTGTTGTTGGCATTATGATTTCTTTAGCATTATGGATAGGTATATATCATCGACGATACTACTGAAGACACATATGTTGCTAAAGTGGTTTTGTCACACTTAATGCCTATGGTGAAGATTCTATATGGTATATGATAGTTGATGATTCCTATCATGGTTTTATCGAGGTATTTTGTTTTGGTTATAAATGCCATATTTGTCTCTTGATGTAAAGGTCATGTAAATACCTATGCTATAAATCATTGTAAAATTCATGTATGGACTATTGTGGTCAAGTCATGTAATCCCATCTTTTTGGGCATGTGATGTAATGTTGAGTCAAATATGTAACCCCACTGTGTTGGGTGATCAATGTAAGCATGAGTCATTGGTGATAGGAAAGGTCATGTCTGGTTGAGTCATAGAGTCATGTACTTCTTTGTATATCTTCAGAAAATTTAGCATGTGCTCAGGGGGAGCATGGTCAGTATTCAATGTTCATACTCAGTAGATCAAATCTACAACACTCATGTCAACAAAGGGAGAGAAGCCTTCATTCAACATTGGTCAGCCCTTTTCCCTTGATGTCAAAGGGGGAGAGAAGCTTGGTGTTTGGAGAATGCTTGGTGACTTGGGAGAGAAACTTGGTATATCTACAAATGTGTTTACAGGTATCTACAGGTGGTGGTGACCAAACAAAAAATTGGTTGTCATAAAGTCCAAAGGGGGAGATTGTTGCCATTATGAAAAATATGTTATCGTTGATGGATGCCTACTTAATAAAGATGTCAACATTATGGTAGTGGGATGAGTATTCAGGCCAATACAGATGTGACAGAAAAATTGGAAAAAGGAATATCAGTTCAGAGACATAGGAATGATATAGATGAATTTTGAGGAAATGTATGCGAGTTGTATGAAGCAAAGTCACGTACATACGTAGGCCTGGTGAAGAAAAGTCACGTACAGTTTCTGCACCATAGTATTCTCAATACCACGGGTCTTTACCGTGGTATTGGCCCATAGTAATTAGCATGAAAACGAATATTTGATGTCATCAAAGAATACCATCGGCATAGCTACAGAATTGGCCTAAGGTATTTGATAAGGCCTAAGCTATATAAGGAGATGGATATCAAAGTGTTAAGTGTGCATGATATGGGTTATTGATGAATTGTTTGATTTGAAAGTGTGCACCCAGGAATGTGATGATGCATCAAATCTTATAGATCTGAAATGACTACACATTGAATAAGCTGCTTATGGGTTGATATATTTATGATGATGATGTTATGATGTGTGTCTTTTACAGTGTGTGCTGATATTTGGGTTTGATTGATGATTTGTTGTGCAATGAAGGTATTATTCAATAGTTACAAATCTATACGCAATTTTTCTTTAGAAAGTTCACGTACATATACGAATCAACTTTTGGGCAGTCATGTATCAATTCTGCAATATGGACAGATTTGTACACAGGTATGCTTCTTGAAATGTCCGTACATACGCAAAAGTGTATTATAAGGGACGTGTACATATGATAGGTTTTTACTATATATGATGTATGATCAATGTTGTTGTGTTTGTTGTTGTCTGTCGATGAAGTCTTCCATGATGATCTGTGTTTAATAGTGTTGATTGAGGTTGAACTGATTATGTTATGAAATGTTGAATTATATTGATGCTGCTAGAAGGAGGGATAGAAGAAAATATGAGCCCATGAAGTCTATTTTGAATCTCTCATCTTAAATGGCTTCTTCACAAATCATAATCATGGGATGTTATTCTAATAGAGAGATAAAATCCATGCAGAACTAATTTAAAACTTTTCTCAATCAAGGTTTGATGGAAAGGGTGGAACAACCATATCTAAACACACACTTCAATTTCTTAAATTTTGTGATCTCTATGAAGTGAACTGTGAAGATGTTGCTTGTAAATTATTCACACTCACATTTGAAGGTCGAGTTAAGCAATGGTGTCATACCTTACATCTGCTTCTATTCATTCATTTGAAAAACTATTCAAGGAGCTTCATCAAGCCTTTGATAGGTATGATTATCAAAATGTATATAATAGGATCAATTAGCTTAGGATAAAACTCGATGAATCATTATAAGGTTTTATGGATCGATTTCTTCACCTCTGTTATGGATTTTTTGAGGAAGATGTGGATTCAGATTTTATGAATGAAAAAATTCATTATTTAGTTCAAATTTCTTTAGAACCATCTGAATCTGAATCTTTTACAATTCTCCCATATTTTCTTAGTCATGGGGCACTTAAAATCTCAAAGGAGGAACCTACCACTTCTTTTGTCCCTTCTCCTCCTCCTTTCTCATTACCAAACAAAGTGGTCCCTCAAATCGATGATGAAGTTGGAAAATATGAGAATCAAATCGCTTATCCACTTATCCCATCTTCATTTCCTCCCCATGGACATCATCTTATCTAGGAAAACTTAGAATGTTCTAATAAATCCCTGGAGCTTAAGGTGAAGATTGGTCCCTTGATTCCTCTGGTTGACATTGATGTGCATAATTCAAATCTTGAATATGATCTCATTAAAATGGTTACTTATTCAAGGGATACCTTTTATCCTCTATCATTTACACCTCACGAAACTATATACCTTGATTCACTTAATCAATATGCTCTACCAATAATTTCTCCATATACTTTTAACTCTCAATTTTTCTGGTTCGCATAGAAATCAGGTACAAGTTGGTCACATTTCATAGGTAGAGGATAAAAAGGATGAAGACACTTTTAATCTCTCCTTTTTTTCAAATTCCTTTATGTCAAAATGATGTTTCTACATTCTTTGTTGATTAAGAATCTCAACATCTTGGTAATTAGTCAAGTGGGATTAAATTCCTCAACCAAAAAGAGCTCTTGGGAAACCATCACCTTGAATATAATGACTCCATTGATATGCATGGTGATGAGTGCCCAAGTATATTGGATGGTCTCTTGTCTTCACAAGAAGACTTGGATTTTCAAAGCTTTAATCTAGAAGTTGATTCAATCATAGAAGAGTTTCTCACAAGAATTTCTTCCTCAACTCACCAACCCTTGTGTTGAAATGTGTATGATGAATCAATTAATATATTATGTTCTTCTAATTTTCATTCGGATGAATTAGATATTAAGTCCACACAAAGAGTTAATATTTCCCTTGATGAAGTAGATGATGCAATAATAATTGAACATCTCTCTTACAATTTGGGTAATCTATTTGGTCATGTTAAGACATCTGATGAAACGATTGATTCCAACAGCTACCATCTAACTCATAATGATCTTGATAAAATAATTGATGATAGTTGTTTTCATACAAATGTTGACCTGACCATGCCTTCAAAATTTAATCTTCCAATATTTGAAAGTTCAGGGACTCATTAGGAAGTCGAGGCACTTCAATTTATGCTAACGCTTATGTCAGGTCCTCGTAGTCTTGATGAGGTCCTTGAACTAGGTCAGATCCATATCATCTCGAACAATTATTTTCTCAACATTGTTTCATTGGATGTAAGCTCAGTCTTGAAGGATTTTCAATGTTTTCAAGTTGATTTTCTTAGTCCTCAAGATAAAGCTTCTAATCGGGTGAAAGGTTCTTACGTGGCTAACTTTTCTTCATGTAAATATCTTGTATCTAACTAGGGGTTGGAATGCATATGTTTCTTATATGTACACAACTTTGAAGCTAAGCATTCAGATTATCAGTACAAATACCATCACCAACTGAAGAATTCCTTCCTATCAATTTCTTCCATGAATAATAGATTGTGTGTCTCTCTAGTGTATGTTATGAATTTAATCCTTTATCTGACACAATCAATCCTTTTGGGTATAATGCAATGTTTGAACCATCTGATGGATCAAAACGCTCATGTTGATATTGATACTAAATTTTATCTAACATATATTTCTAATCTTTTGGCAACCAAGTATACTAATTGGTTTCCCGGATTTATGAAACCAAAAATCATTTTTAATCCCCAAAGCTCTCATATTTCCAATCTAGTATGTAATTCTATACAAAGAGAACCAATGGAGAATTGAGAATATTATATTCCAACTCATCAATAAGATCATATCATTGGTTCCAACAACTATCACTCAATTAATCATTTTCCTACCGGGGCATTTGATGATAGTTGTTTTACATCGATTGATTTTGTTAAGCCCATTGATACTTATGATTCATAATTTCATTATTTAGGTACTTGTTAGATAGTTGAGGAACCTCATCTTTTGCTTATGGTTATGTTAGGTCCTCATGATCTTGATAAAAATTTCTAAACAAGATCAGATTAAATCTCCCTCGCAAGATTCTCTTTGTAATTCGAGTGCATTGATTTGAAGTTCATCTTTCGAAAAATTTTAAGGTTTTCAAATCAATTGTTTTAGATAATATGATTGAATATATGATTGGATATAGAAATATTATCAGATGAATTATGTTTCTAATAATAAGTTGTGATCTTACCTAATGTTTGTTAAAAATTAAAATGCAGATGAATGCATGTTCACAAGCAGCCTTCAAGGTTTGTATAATTGTTGTTCTAATCAATAAGGTAAAGTTGAAGATTAGTTAGTTAGTTGTTACGACACATATTTCTTCCAATAGGAAAGAGCTTCTATTTCTTGTGCAAAGTATTTGGGTCCACATATTTATTTCTACACATTGTTTTATATCATTATTAATTGCTTATATCTTTCTACTCGCAAGTCGGGAACAACTTGAATGGCTACATTGGAAATTTGACTTCACATAGTCTCGATATTTTAGTTTAGATAGATTAGGATTTAGTTTTAGTTTTTTCCTTTTTCTTATTTTCATCCTAGTTACTTTTACATTGCTTTACAACACTTTTCCTGATTTCCCCTTTTCTTTTGAGTTTTTGTTCTTTGCATGCCCCTTTACTAGTATTTACTTTGATTTCGTATGTTTGGTATTTTATGTCAAGTCATGTTTTCTTTCATGTATTTCCTTGCATTTTTTTTAATAATACCATGTATGAAAGGTGTCTTGTTTGGATCTATGGTAATGTGGCAAAAGTCAAAAGGGAAATTGTGACAACTAGCAATGTGTGGCTTATCTTTGGTCTACTTCTTTGTTTGGGCCTAAATATCTTTTAAGGTCATTGATGCATGTACAGAAAATATGTTTCATCCTAAATGAAAGCTCAAGTGGATCTACAATGCCCGTATCTATAATAGGGTATTTGTTCCTTAAACCGACCATTTATATCAATAGGTTTTAAACATGTCAGCTCAGTCGAGTAGAGAAGGGAAGGAGAAGAAATGTAATCGAGCATGTTAACTTTAGAGGTGTATATATAAGAGGCTCTATAAAAAATGAAAAACCTCCCTTGCTTGTAAAATAACAAGGTCCCTCTTCCGTCCTTAGCAAAATAAATTCCTATAAAATTCTAGTGTGCATAAAGTAAGAAAATAAACGAGGGTGACAGAATAGAAAGGCTTCATGTGCATAGAGGTGAAGCAAAAAACTTCATCAGGGTACTAAATAAGCTCACTAACAATAGAGCAAGGCTTGTGAGTCCTTGAAGTGACTCCATCAGGATACTGAATAGGACTTCTAGCGATGGACAAATAACAAAGAAGATAATAAAACTATGAACATATTAAAATTGCAGAATTTACATACTCCTACGCCCTACTTGAAACAACTGAAGTTTGAATAGTCTTGTGAAGTGTGCTAAGATGAAAAGAGGAATAGAAGTGACTACACCCTTAACCGAGATAAGTATGGAAGCTAGATTGGTTAATCAGATGAGACATTACTTTGAGAAGGATAGACATAATACTTAATGTTATACCTAAATAGAGAAGTTGGAGTTCTTCCAGTGTGTTGTCAAGTGTTTTCGTTGCGACAAACACCATCCAAAATTTTTCTTACATCCAAATTTTGGAGCCTCCTTAAGGTCATTACATCCTTCATTCCTAGCCATTAATTTCATGCTTAGTCATGTTTCTCAAGTGTTCAATTCTTCCTTTGAGAATTTTAATTGTCAAAGTGACCCTCTTTTACAGGCCTATCTTATCTACCAAACTTCTTCTAAGCAATTCTAGTAGTCAATGTGTATCTTTGGAAGTCAAGCATTGCATAACACTTGATGACAGTGGTTGTGCAATGCCTAATAAAAGTGATTGCATAATCTCAAGAACTAGTGACTATGCAACCCTTGTTGATAGTGCTTGCACAATCCTTGTGGATAGTGCGCCAGTGCTTGCACAGTTCTGTGAAACAAAGGTTGCACAATCTTTATGGACATAGACAATGCAACAGAATCCTCCACAAATAGTGATTTCACACTCTTTGTCAATAGTGATATTTTACTTCTTTAAATTAGTCAATTCACTTTTGGCTCCTAGTTTCCATGCATGCACTTAATGCGCTCACCAATATTAACTCTAATTTCATGTTCGCTCTCTCTGTATAAAGGGTCCAGTCCATGGTTCATCCTAATGTTAATCTTTTACTTTTGAGCTCTGTGCACTATTGGAGTATAAGGAGTATTCTCTCACCCATGGTTGCAAATGCCCCATTATTTGGGTGAGTTACTCAACTATCATTTTTTCTTTCACAAGTGTCACTTTTTCTTTCTTTTGATCTTTCATGCATCATTTTTCTTTCTCTATCTTTTACAAGTGTTTCTTTTACATACTATCATTCTTGCATGTGTTTCTTGTGTTTTCTTTGTGTTTTCAAGTGTCATTTTCACTCTTGCATGTGTTTCTTTCATTTGCTTTCACACATCTTAAGAGCATCTCCTAGAGGTATCTCCAACACACTCTCTTTCACTAGTTGATGTTATTTTTCGTTAGGACATGAATTGGACACATACTTATGGCATAACACACCTTTTGGTTGCAATGCGATACTTGCGTTGTAAAGGTACAAATTAAGTGTCACACTTGGAGATAAGTGTTTCTTTACTATTTACATGCTAATGTTGGGTATTGTAGATCTCTTGGTTATGTGTTTGATTGTATATGAGTGCATGATTATGTTCAAGACTTGTTATATTCTCTTACTCTCACTCTCTTGCTTTGTTAATCCCATACTTAGTCAATTATGGAGTTCCCTCTATCCTCACAAATTGTGCAATCAATGACCAATCCTTCAGCTCTTAGCCACTACGCAATACACATTCTTAAGCCATAGTGATGAAGTCTTACCCCTTGAAACTATGCACTGCACAATCATAGGGGGAAACCTCCTTCAACTGTGCATTGAGCAACCTTAGAGTTCAGTCTCTTCATCTTGTTTCCTAAAATTGCCCAATGCACAGTCCATAATCCCTCCTACCCTGTATTGCACATTTCATAGTTGCAGTGGAAAGTGGGGTCACCTTAAGACTCTTCCAATTCTCAACTACGCTGTCCTTCGATCCTCTGCTTCAATTATTTTGCACTGCATATTTACAGTGCACAATATTGCCTCCCTTGTCTCCTTCACTTTCTCAACTGCGCAATGCCTTGTCTTGACTCACCTCAATTGCACATTGCACAGTTCTAGTGGATAGTAGGGTCACCCCTCAATCCTTACAAAGCTCAATTGTGAAATCCTTTCTTCGTCTTCCTTGAGTACTTCACACTGCAAATCCATAGTGAGCAAGAATATCACCCTTGTCTCTTAGAATTTCCCACAACGCAAAACCTTAATGAGCCTCCTCTTATATGCATTGTGTAGTTCCAGTGGATAGCATGGCCATCCGTTGGTCCTTGAAGTGCTCAAATGTGAAATTTCTATAACCTTCCCTCAAGTCCTTGTGCAATGTCCCATCACAATCAACATGTTACATGAGAAAACATAGATAGAATAGGTGATTATGGGACTAATATTGTCTTGTCATGAGTGAACTTCATTTGCAGATTATCTCACCCTATCATGGAAATATGGTGCTAAAGGAGGTTAGAAAGAAGAGGTTACAAGAAATATACTTATGGAGATAAGATAGAGATGTTATCATGCAAGAGTAAAGAATATTCGACCAAGACAAAAGATGACAACTCATGATGACTTAGAAGGTTCCAACACTCATCCAAACCCTTTGGAGGGTGAAGATGAAGCACATCCTAGATCGATCATCAAGAGTTGAAGATGAATCAATGGAGAAAGGGACCTCACATCAATACATTTCCGTCATGTCTCATGTCATTGTCACCAAACTATGTTCATTCAAAGTGTCAACGCAAGAGTGTTTTTTTGTCCCATGTATTTTGCCACATTATTTTTGGAATGTGATTTTGTAATTTCAAAAATGACAAATTGTAAAATGTGTGGAATCCCAAGGGTCCCACATGGAATGTGAAAATTCACTAGAATTTTCTAGTCATGTAGAAGCTCAAAGGTCACATAGGAATTCGAAAAGTCACAGGGGAGCTCAAGAGTCATGAGGGAAGGTCAAGAGTCACAAGGGAGGTGGAGATTCACTTCATTTGTTATAAATACACCCTCATAACTCAAGCAAATGAATTTTCACCTTCGATTCTCTAGCTTGGCATAGGAGAGAAGATCATTATTTGGAGAAGCAAGTGGTGTATGTTCCATTATTGGGGCTATAGTTGAATCATTGTAATTCTGTATCTTGGAACTTTCACTTAATATATGAAGCTCTCATGATATATGTTTGTGTTCATACATACTATAAAATGAACTAATTCATTGTGGCAACCAAAATTGGACCACATCCTACCTGCTTGGACTACCCACAAGATGCCACATGGTGCCCTGTGATTGGACCATGTGGCAGGTCCTCATTGGTCCATTAATTTTCCGCATCATCTTTGACTCATTCCCACATATTTTTCAATACTAGTTTTGGGTCCCCAACTTCTAACTATGCATGCTAATTGGGTTACCGGGTTACCATGTGGGAGTGCCACGTGGCACCCTATGGGTTCCACCTGCATAATTGTTTTTTTCCAAACTTCATATCAACATAAATTTGTCATAGAGACTTGGATTTAGGTGTCTCTCATGCCGTTGGAATCGTTTCAATGAGATCTACGAGTTTGTGCCAATTTTACTAGTATTTGAGGACTTCAAATTTTGAGCCTTTTTCAATCCTCCTAGATCATTCCTCCCCATAAGAAGCTTTTGGGACTCAAAATTTATTATCAATAAACATGTAGGTGAGGAAATTTCTCCTTCACATTCTCCTTTTCAATCCATCATTCCATGCTAGGATGCTTTCCTTTGAAACTCACTTGAAGGTACTCGACATATCCCCATCATGAAGTCTTGGAACTTTTGTCTAAGATGATGCCTTCGACAAACTTTTCCAAGTAATTTAGAGTGAAATAATCCACTAATGTAACTTTACCATTCTCTTCTGGATCCATGATCAATGGAGTTTCATAAAGTTTCAATTTCTCTTCATTGAATACATAATACATTTGCATATAGGTCGGTATTTCAACACGATAAGAATTTCTTCCAATATTTTCTAAGATGGTGAATGGACCATATCTTATTGGTTTCAACTTGTTTCCTTCTCCCTTCAACCTTCTATTATTGATGTGAAGCCATACTTGGTCTCCAACTTGGAATAGATGATCAACCTTGTGCTTGTCATGTTGGGCCTTATACTATGCTTGATGTTTCTCCAAGTTTTCCTACACTATTTTATGTATCTTTTGGATCCTCTAAATGAACTTGTGAGCTCTATCTTCTTATTCTTTTTTTTTATTACAATGAAATCGACAATAGGGGTAGTCTCGCAACACGCGTTACACGAGGTTGATTCTAACCTCTAGCTCTATAACCACTGGGAGTTGCACCCGCCCCTCTATACAACTCCAGGGTAAGTCCGGGGGATTTGAACTTGTGACCTTCAGTACAGAGCCCGCCTTTCTAACGAACTTCACCGCATTGTGATTACCAACTCGCCTACCCCCGTGGGGCTCTTGTGAGCTCTATCTTCATTAGGGTATTTTTTAAGTATTAAAATATTATGCATATTTATAGTATTATAGGCGACTATTTTGGAGTGAAGTCATACATATAGAATGTAGGCGAATATTCGATAAAAAGACATGTAATTTCCTATTATAAAGGGTAATTGTTTGGCGAAGATTATCCATTTAATTATATATATGTAAAAAACATGTGATTTTATAACCAAATGGGAAAACATGTTTTTTAGAAAATGTCTAAAAAGAACCAATTAGTGAAATTTTTCCCCTAAAAATTTTTGTAATCTTTATCACTTCATTCATTGGAATCCTCATCTTTCCCAAACACCAAATTTAAGGGTGACTTTGGTAGGTACCCAAATCATGTCTCAAATGGTAAAATTTTAGTAGAAGAGTGCAATACCTATTGTATGCATGTTGAACATAATGTATTTGTTCATCCCACAACTTAGGATTCTTTCTGCAATACCCTCAGAGAAAATGAACCATTGTTATGATGACAACCTTTCTCTGTTTTTCATTTGTGGATGGAAAATCATACTCTTCTTTATCTTGGTGTCCATAATTCTGCACAGGCTATCCAAAACTATCCAAGGAATCGAGAACCTCGATCCAAGACAATGGACGTGGGTGGTCCAAAATGGACCCATACACGCTAAAAGAAAAGTTGAGTAGTTTTCTCAATAGTGATCTGCCTTTTAAAAGGCATCGAGACACACATCTTGCTAAATCTATCCAGTACTACATATAACTACTCATGACCCTTTTAGAAAAAGGCAAACCACTACAAAATCCATTGAGATACTCTCCCAAGGATGAGAAGGAACAAGGAGTGGTATGTACATCCCTAATTTTCTATAAGTGGGCTTATAAATAGAGCACATCACATATCCCTTTACATATTTCGTTACAATTTCTTTTATCTTAGGAAAATAACAAAACCTTTGCAAATGAGCCAGGTTTTTTCCTACCCCAAAGTGACAAGACGCAAGAGAAGTGTGAGCTTCTTGAATTACATGGGATCTTTCCCTTGTAGGAATACATAACTTGCCAATATGATATAGCAACTTTCCCTACAAATGATAGTTCTTCACCTACGATGCATGAATTGTCCTCTCATAAACATCTTTAAAATCTTCGTCAGTATCATAATATTCAACATATTTATCATGAGATAAAGAATAATTCTTCAAAACAATAAATGCATAAACAAGAGGTCTAGAAAGCATATATCCCACTTTATTACATGTACCCTTCTTGTCTTTTATTACCAAATGGAACTTTTGAAGGAATCCCATCCACCTGAACTGACAATCTTGATGCAACTTGGTATATGACTGGATATATTGTAAAGGTTGATGTTATGTATGTATAATAGTCTCCTTACCTATTAGGTAATGCTTCCATTTCTTTACACTTTGAACCAAGGCATACAACTCCATGTCATATGTGGGATAGTGACAATATCTTGAGAGAAAGTCTCTAAATGGTAAAAAATTGTTTTTTTATTATTTTGCATCAATATTTCACCCATGTCATGTCCATTGGTATCTATCTCAATCTTGAATGGTTGTTCATTAAGGTTTGGCAAGGCTAGTACTGGAAATTGTGTTTCTCTTTCCTTCAAGGTGTCGAAAGCATTCTACTGCTTTCCTCCCCACTAAAAGACCTGGTTCACACTAGTCACAGAATGTAAGGAGATGCAATGAATGAGAATTATCTATGAATCTTCTCTAGCACTAAATTTCTCCCAAGAAGCTTCTCGCTTTTGTTGCATTTGTAGGTTTAGGCTTAAAATTACATAAACTTTAGAAGTATTAATCTTTAGTTGACCTCCTCCTACAATATGACCCAAATATACCAAACAAGTTTTTCCAAATTCAAATTTGGACAAATTTACATTCAATTTCTCCTTTTGCAGAGTATCCAGTACTTGCTTGACATGTCTTACATGATGATCCCATGTTTTGCTAAAGACAATAATTTCATCTAAATATCAATCACAAACTCATCTAAGAATGGTCAAATTACATCATTCATTACCCGCATAAATGTTGTCAGGGAATTGCAAAGTCCAAATGGAATTACCAACCACTTGAACAATCCTTTCCTGGTTTTGAAAGAAGTCTTTCATACATCATTTTCTTCAATCCTGATATGATGGTAACCACTATGCAAATCCAACTTAGTGAAATAAACAACATTCTTCAATTGATCAAGAAAATCATATATACAAGGGAGAGGATATTGATTTTTCACCATGATATTGTTGGGACTCTAATAATCCATGCACATTCTCCTTATGCCATATTTCTTTGGAACCAACACAATTGGTCAACCACATGGGGATGAGCTAGGTCTGATGACTCCTTCATCCAACAAGTCTTGTACCTACTTCTTAATTTGTTCCATTTCCATAGCTGACATTTTGTAGATGCCCACATTTGGAAGAGGGGCATCTTGTTGAATATGGATCCCATGCTAAATTTCCCTCTTGGGAGGCAATCCACCTGGTTCCTGAAAAATCTCATCATAGTTAGAAACAATATCAAACATTTATTTCCTGTGAGAAGGATTACAAACTTTAAAAGCATCAAATGCTTCAACATATTTTTTCTTCACAACCATGAGCATAAACTTCATGCTCATTAGAGAAATTTTTAGGTCTAAAATGGGACTCCTAAGGAATATTATAAAATAATAGTGAAAATTATAAAATAAGATTAGATTACATCATCAAATTTTAGAGGGAAAAAGAAAAAACTACCTTTTCAAGTCATATTTTCAACTTATCTCCCTATGGTTTTACTCAAATTTTGAGGAGGAGCACTCATTGGATGCAAAATTTAATTCCTCATCCAAGGATTATCCATGTTGTATACTTTTGATGGACCCTGGTACACGAAAAATGAGAAATACAAGAAAAAACATTATTGCAATCACATTTTTCATGTATTTCTCATTTTTCTTGTAGCAAGGTCCATCTAAGCTATGCAACATGGGTACTCCTTGGATGAGGAATTAAATTATGCATCCAATGAGTGCTCCTACTCGAAATTTGAGTAAAATTGTAAGGAGATAAGTTGAAAAAGTAATTTTTTTACTTTTTTACTCCAAAAATGGTGAATCATCCCCCATGGTTGACATCGTCATCTTGAATCCTATTGTTTCTTATAAAGTTAATTTTTGTTGTACATTTTTTTTTAGGCCCATTTTAGACCTCAAAATTTCTCTAATGAGAGTTTATGAGTCTCTTCATTTATCGCATATTTATAAGAGTTTAATTGACTTTCATGCGATGAGATCTGACAATATATTCCACCCCATATTTGCTGAGATGGTACTTGTTCTCATGCCTACAAAGGACTACCTATATGTCATATAATTATGGGTTTCCCAAGACTATGCCACAAATGTCAAGTGGGACAACATCTAGCTCAGCCTCATCTATCAACTTTGAAGCAATAGAAAATTTGACCTTACACTACTTGGTAACATTGAGTTTTGCATTGCCACACACCCAACCAAGAGGATAACATTTCAGATGAGGTCTCGTTTCCAAACCCAACTTCTTAACAATTGATTATGAGATCAAATTAACTTGAGAACCTATATTAAATAGTGCATCTATTTTTGTGTTCTTAGATACAACTCTTATATGGAACAATTCACTTCTTTTTATTTCATCATCATGAGCTTTATTTTCAGAACTTCAAACTAGCATGAAATGAACATTTACCTTGTACTCCAATAGTTGTGATCTTCATCTCATCACCGGAATCAAAACCAAGGTCTTGTTGTGCTATAGAAACCATTTTTTGCTTTCCCTTTCCACCAAACTTCTTAGGTTTTAATTTTGGATATAGCTTCCAAAAGTGTGCCTCATCATGCCCATATTTCTTGCAATGAGTGCAAGGGGGATTTCCTTCCACTTTATTTGTTCTCATTATTTTCTTTCCTTTCCTTTTCCTTCTAACTTTTTGTTCTCGGGCATGGATGGAGGCTTCTTTGCATGGATGGAGGCTTCTTTGGGGTTTATGGATGCTTCAAAATGTATATATATGTATTCTAACATTGAAATGAATATAATGAAAAACCAACTTGGTAGTCCCAGTTTTGGGATCCGGGGAGAATCTCTGTGTATGTTTTTTATGTTTTATGATCTCACCATTTTTTATTTTATATTTTTAGAATTCGTATGCAGGTACTTTTTGTACGGGGTGAAACCTACATTTGGTATTAGAGATGTTTTGGCTTCAAGAGGATGCCTTTGTTGCTAAGGGTTTTTCTCAGGCCTGTGGTAGACCCTATTTAGTGGGAGATCTGTGGGATCGATTCTTGTGGTGAAAGAATATGACAAGCAGTGGAAAGATAGAGATCGATAAATTTAATGGTCAGAGTTTTGAGTTATGGAAACTCAAGATGGAGGATCTGCTAGTGGATAAAGATCAATGGATCGCAGTAGATCTGGGTATCAAACCAACGACAATATCAGCTGAAGACTGGGCGAAGTTAGATTGAAAGGCAAAGAGAAAAATACAATTGTGTATCTCAGATTCAGTGTTGTTGAATGTATCAGGGGAATATTCGGTGAAGGCTTTGTGGGACAAGTTAATGACTTTGTACCAATCTAACTCTCTAGTGAATAAACTGTTCCTATGGAAAATATATATATAAATTGAGGATGAAGGATGGAAACTTGGTGACAAAGCATCTAATGCCTTTAATACTATGGTAATCCAGTTGTTATCTGTTGATATAAAAATTTCAGATGAAGAAAAGTGCATCAATTTTTTGTGTTCTCTACCAGATTCCTGGGATAGTTTGGTTGCTGCAATAGGTAGCAATGTGACTACCTTGCAGTTTGATGAAATAGTCTCATCCTTGTTGTTGGAGGAGATGAGATGGAAAAATATAGAGGGTTAGAATGGTGATGCCTTGTTTATACGAGGACGGTCCTGGAACAGAAACAACAATAAATCCTCGAGCGGGAGATCTAAATCTCCAAGAAAACCTATAAAGGTGTGCTGGAAATGCGGAAAGGAAGGGCACTTCAAAATGGATTGTAGATCTAAAGCTCCTGAGAAAGGAAAGGGATCTAATGATACTCCTTCTGTAGAGGCAAAAACCACCTCAGATGAAGGTGGTGATGTGTACTTGGCTTCTTCTTCAAGTACACATGTAGATCATGAGGCATGGTTGATTGACTCAAGTGCATCATTTCACTTTACTCCCCACAGGGAGTGGTTCTGCGAGTATTATAAATATGATGGTGGTGATGTCTTCTTAGGGGATGACAAGAAGCTAGAATCATTGATCACAAAAAGTCAAGTTGAAGTTGCAAGGTGGAAGGATTAGAACACTTCCACATGTTCTGCATATTCCTGCATTGTCCTTAAATATGATTTTTGTATGCAAGTTGGATGATGTAGGTGTAAAAATAGTGTTCGAGAAAGATACCTGCAAGATGGTTCGTGGAGCACTGGTATTGATGCAGGGAGTTGAGATTAAAACTATGTACATGCTTTAAGGTAGCACTATTATTGATGGGTGAAACAGTTATGTGGTTCCTGATAGTAGAAAAGAAAATCCTATGGTCTCTAGAGAAAATACCATGCTATGGCATCAAAGTCTTGGACATATTAGAGAGAAGGGTATTCAAATACTTCATGGTAATGGTATGATAGAAGGTATGTCTATTTTCTCTCTGGACTTTTATTTCTGTGAAAATTGTGTATGTGGGAAGCATAATCGGGTGAGTTTCCCCTCTAGTGCTAAGAGGGTGAAACAAATATTAGAGCTTGTGCATAGTGATGTGTTTAGACCTGTGTCAGTTCCATCAATGGGTAAGTCTGTGTACTATGTATCATTTATAGATGACTTCTCAAGAAATACATGGATATATTTCCTCAAGAAGAAATATTAATTCTTTGACAGGTTTAAAGAATTTAAGGCTTTGCTGGAAAACCAGACATAGAAGAATATAAAGGTGTTGAGGACAGATAATGGTGGATATTTTTGCAAGAAGGAATTTGAAGAGTTCTGTAAGAAGTGTCGTATAGAAAGACAGAAGACTAATCTATACACACCTCAACAAAATGGAAAAGGCAAGAAGCATGCTCAGTGGTGTCGGGTTAGGATAGGAACACTTGGCAAAGGCAGTGGAGACTGCATGCTACTTGGTCAACAGATCACCTTCATCAACGTTGGTGGATAAGACTCCACAAGAGGTATGGAGTGGAAAGAAACCCTCTCTTTCACATCTGAGGGTATTTGGATGTGATGCATATGTACATGTTCCAAAGGAGAAAAGAACAAAGTTGGATAGTAAATCTGAGAGGTGCATATTTATTAGGTATAAGGGTGGTTTAAAAGGTTATAATCTTTGGAACCCAGAAACCAGGAAGGTTTTGTACAGCCGCGAAGTGGTGTTTAGAGAGGTGAAATATGTTATTAAACATGAATTCCTACCAAAGGGACCTGAGAATATAGAGTTTGAGCTAAAGGAGGAGGAATCAAACTCTACAACAGAAGAGGAATCAGATGATGAAGAGCCATAAAATCCAACTGTGAGAAGATCAATTCGAGAAAGAAGGCAGCCAGAAAGGTATAGTCCAACTATTTTTTGTTCAAATTTTTCTTTATATATTACTGATGATGATCCTAGAACTTTCAGGGAAGCAATAGATTCAAAGGATGGAAAACTCGGGAAAGAGGCCATGGTTGATGAAATGGCATATTTGAAAAAAAATGATGCCTAGGATCTGGTGGAGTTGCCGGTTGGAAGGAAACCCATTGGCAAAAAATGGGTGTTTAAGAAGAAGATGAATGCCAAAGGTAAGGTGGAGAAATACAAAGTTTAGTTGGTAGAAAAAGGTTATTCCCAGGTGCCAGGAATTGATTTTGGTGATATTTTTTCTCTTGTTTCCTAGGTATCTTCTATTAGATTACTTTTATCTGTTGTTATTGCTTTTTATCTTGAGGTGGAATAGATGGATGTGAAGACAAAATTTCTTCATGGGGATCTGGAAGAAGAGATCTACATGAGGCAACCCGAAGGCTTTACAGTGAAGGATAAGAAAGAACTGGTATGCAGGTTAAAAAAATCTTTGTATGGGTTAAAACAGTCACCAAGAATGTGGTATCATAAATTTGATACACCTATATAGGGGCTTGGCTTCACCAGAAGCAAAGAATATCATTGTGTGTATTTTAAATTAATTGGTGACTATGTTATTTATTTGGTCTTGTATGTGGATGATATGTTGTTTGATTAGAAATAACAAAGAAATATCCACGAATTGAAGGCCCATTTGTCCTCCAAATTCGACATGAAATATATTGGTGTTGCAAACTATATTTTGGGCATGGAAATTAAACGAGATTGGGAAAAAAGGAAGCCCTAGTCAAACCAGAGGAAGTATGTCGAGACAATATTGCAAAGGTTTAATATGCAGGATAGTAAACCAGTGAAGGTTCCTATTCCTGTCAGTGTAAAGTTATCTACTGAACAGTGCCCCAAGACATAAGAAGAGGAAGAGGACATGTATCGTGTTCCATACACATGTGCAGTAGTAGCCTAATGTATGCAATGGTCTCTACTAGACCAGACATTGTACATGCAGTGGGAATATTGAGCAGTTTTATGTCAAAACTAGGGAAGGAGCATTGGACAGTAGTGAAGCGGATTTTCAGGTATTTGCGTAGCACTAGTGATTATGGCATGTGCTACCAAGGAAGACTAGGATTGGATAGAGTTTTGGAAATCCATGGATTTGTTGATGGAGATTGGGCTAGAGATCTGGATCATAGAAGATCTACAAGTGGGTATGTATTTAACCTGTTTGGAGGTGAATTCAATTGGATGAGCAAGAGACAGTCTGTAGTGGCACTTTCACCTACAGAGATGGAATACATGCTAGCCACTCATGCAAGCAAGGAATTAGTTTGGTTGCAAAGATTGTGTTCAAGTATGGAGTTGGTACAACGAGCTATAAGGATAGAATGTGACAGCCAAAGCGCAATTTTCTTGGCAAAGAAGCCTACTTATCATTCAAAGACAAAGCACATTGATGTTTAGTATCACTTTGTGAGGGATATGGTTGAGGACAAAAAGGTGTTGCTGGTAGAGGTGGACACTTTGAAGAATGTTGTAGATGCATTGACGAAGTCTATGAGCATTGCTAATTTTTCTTGGTGTAGAGAAACAATGGACATTGTAGGGTTGGACCAATGACTAAGCTCTCCTATGGCCCCCCGTGGAAAGAAAACAACAAGTGGGCGCGGGGGTCACAGGGGGGCGATAGGCCCCCTGTTTGTTGCATCGAGCACATCATGGGGATCATAGGGTGGGCGGAAGCCCCCCCTATTAGGGGGCTTGAGGGGGGCGGTAGCCCCCCTCTACATGGTCCACGGCAATGCCCTAGAGAAAAAAAATTTGACCCTATATTAGGTGGGAAAAACTATCTATGGTTTTGTGTGTGGTTTTAGCACGTGGTTTTGGGCATGATGGTTTTCTACCCATGGCATTTTGTAGATCTGGTCAAGGGAACAATGGTTATGTTCTAATCCAGGGTTAATCGATTGGGGTTTATGGATGCTTTGGCATGTATATATATGTATTGTAACATTGAAATAAATATAATGAAAAATCAATTTGGTAGTTCCAGTTTTGGGATCTAGGGGAAAATTTTTGTGTATATTTGTTTTACGTTTTATGCTCTCACCATTATTTATTTTCTGTTTTTAGAATTTGTATAATTTCTGTACGGGGTTAAAACCTACAACAGGTTGCCATTTTTTGTGCTAATAAGAGTCATTTCCTTATAATACATTAGGAAAATGATGAATATGGATGACTTACATTTTGTATCAAGAAAGAAGAAGGCATAGTTTAAGCTGAAGGCAAATATTGGCCCTTTCATCATCAATACCAGAGCAGCAACTAAGGAGGAAGATGTTTTACTAAAGAAAATGAAATTCAAATTGAGTTTCACATGGTCTTATGACCCTTTAGGGATAATTTCAAAATTAAGAGTGGAGCAGAGGATCACATCTTGTGTACATACACCTAGACCAGAAATATAGAAATATGCAAATAAGGAGTGGAAAGAAAATACACTACAGGAAGCTAAAGAATAGATTGTGAGTCAGACATCCCTACAAACTCTTGTCTCAAAAGAAAAAGAAACTAAAAGTTCAAGGGAAAGTATGTCTCCTACAGATTCAGAATCTCAAGATGCATACCTTCTAGTATTCAAGAGAAGAAAGAAAACAAGCACTTCAGAGGAATTATCAGAAGAAAAAGGCTCACAGGAGAAAACTATAGTTGTTTTAATAGGTTTTCCCACTACTTATTTTACAAACATTGAAGAAACAATAAAAATCTCTTGAGGCTTCTGTTTCTCAGATTGCAACACAATGAAATATTTTTTCTAGGTACAAAGAGATTAAGATGCAAAATGAAGCATTGAAGGTCACAACTTACTTACAATTCTAGAACTAGAGTTCTACTACCCAACACAGACTATTGTCTACACTTGACACAAAGAAGGGACAGTTCCAATTATCTTTCTTGGAACCTACAGTTCTAGTCCCTAAAATGTAGAAGATTACAAAACATTTGCCTTTGCTTTTTATACTAAGGATATCCATGCAATTGACCATATTGAATTGCATAAACGGGATGGTGAGATGATATATTCAACATTAACAAGTTCAGCCATTGAATCCTCTAAACTACAAGCCTCTCTAAACAATATTCATTCACAACTAAAGATAGAAAGAATGTCATCCTTGGCCAAAGACACCAGAATTAAAGCTCTTGAAGATTTGGTGATTAAGCTAGGATATGATCCTAGTGACATTAAATCAGTTGAGGAAATGATAAAAAAACAAAAATGTTGATATTCAAGCCTTGAGAAAGCAACTCAAACTTCCAACTACAGAGCACCCATATGCCAAAGAAATTACTCAGCTAGAAGTAGAGAAAGAAAATTTGTTCAAGTTGATAGTTGAGAAAATGTTCAAATTCAGAAGATGGAGACAGATATGGAGATACTTTTGAAAGAAAAGGAACAATTAGTAGCCATAGGTACATCAACACAACAAACAACGACAACAACTTCAACAGAAAGAACAGAGTCAACCACTACAGACTCCTCTGAAAAATTAGTGAAAGCTCTGGGAGATTTATCATTGACCAACCAAGAAAATGAAAGATTGTTAGCAACATTGAAAATAATGGAAGAGAATAAAATTAAAGCTGACAATGCATATTTAGCAGAAGTGTATAAAAAATTCAAGCTCACTCAACAAATTGAAAAGTATGAATACCAATCATTAATAGTACAAATATTGGCAGAAGCTAAGAAAAACATATGGTATAATATTAATGCCAATATCACAAAGCTATGGTCATCCTTTCAAATTATATTTGAGCAAGAAGAGTTGGTACAAAATGTCAAGACAACAATTGAAAAAACAAAAGTTGAGATCAAACACAAGCCAACAGAAGCACACAGAATCATCAAGGTGTTAAACTCAAAAACCAAGGATGAGCTCGAAGAACTACAAATTCAGGACATAACAAACACAGTCATGGAGGTAAAAAGAGTTCTAACAAAGAAAAATCTTATGGTACAACTAGAAAACAAGTGTAAAGAGTTAGAGCTACAGGTAAGAAGATTCAATAAAAAATTCAATCTATTGCAGGAGAAAGGGCTTCCACCTTTGAGAGATTCTAATGGAAAATTGATTCCATTAGAAACTTACCAAGACCAGTTGCGCAACATAGCTACAGACAGATCTAAATTTGACAAAGTAAGAGGGATAAAAAGGAAATGATTTCATTGAAGGTTTAAAATATGAATAGTTTATCTAGCATGAAATTCATCACATGTTTCTTAATAAACCAACTTTTGAAACATATACAAAGGTGGATGAAAGATTTAGAAACATGGTAAACTTTCCTATTCTGAGTGAAGACAGATGGGATAAACTACTAGAGCTCATCGAGTAAATCAAGCATAATTCTAGTGACCAGTGACAAAAAAAGGGAAACAAAATCCTAAATATCAGGAGAAGTCAACAGAAGAGAAAAATTATAGCTACAGTCATCAACAACAATCCTAAAAGTGTGTGAAAAACATCTAAATCAGTCCAGAATTGCTACTATTTAGTTCTATTTTTGAAATATCTACATCATTTTAGTAGATATTATTTTTGTAATAAATTTTGTTTCAAGTCCGAATATTTTTTAGACAGACTCTATAAATATTTTGTAAAAGAAAGTAGAAAGGGTTGATTGTGGAGAAAAGAGAAGATCCTTATTTTGATTGTAAATCGTGGAATTTTATTTGAAGTAATCAATTCAGAAATACAGAGGCAATATTGTTTCAGGATTCTTGTGTTAGATAAATGGTGATGTTTCTCTCTTTGTAAAATTGTCTTTCCTTCAAGTTTTCACATGAATGCTCTTTCTTGATTGTTTACAAGAAGATTATGAGTAGAATTTACTCACAATACTCTGCTCTGGCTTGTTAAGCAATATAAATGTTTTCCTTCTGAAATTAAATATAAAATTCATCTTTGTATGCTTTATATTTAATTGATCCTCACTCTTATTCATCTCATCCATACCACAAATATTTTGTAAGATCCAGGAGTTTTCCTACCTCACCCTATTTCAACTACTTTGTTTATTTGTGATTGATTACTGAACATTCTTATGACTCCATGCCCAATGGACCCCTCCTTCATCTTGCAACCACAATTTTAAAACCTATATTTTGATCTTCATAACTAGCCTAAAACCTAAGACAATAATTGAAAATTCATATAGAGAGAGCCCTCTCTGAAGTTGGAAGGGCTAGATCCCAACTTTAAAGTGGTTTGTGGTTACCTCTGCAGTTTCCTCTTCAACCTAGGAAAACTACAAAGTTCTAATAGATCTAATTTTGACTGCACTAATGGACTCCTTATGAAATTTTGTGAAAAATTATTATAAACTTCATATGGTTCTATCACCTTCACCTCTAGACTCCTTACGAAATCTTTAAGATGCCACAACAGTTTAGAATATTTTAGAAATATTCTTGTATAATATTCCCTGAGAAGCTTCCTCAAAAAATGTTGCCAGGGAGAGCCCTGTTCCACGTGCACATTGTTTTTTCATGCTAAAAGGGCTCCCCTAACAATGGTTGAATGACAAATCATTTATACAGTGTGGTGGGTAGAGTTAACAACGCTCACTAATTGGCGCCCTAAATGGCATTGTTATTATAAGTTGTTGTTGGTTGGGGGGTCTTGTGGTTAACTCTACCCAATTAGTGAGTGTTGTTAACTCTACCCACCACACTGTATAAATGCTTTGTCATTCAACCATTGTCGGGGGAGCCCTTTTAGCACGATTTATATATATATATATATATATATATATATATATATATATATATACCACAAGATCCCCCAACCACCAACGACTTATAATAAAAATGCCATCTAGGGCGCCAATTAGCCAGCGTTGTTAACTCTACCCACCACACTGTACAAATTCTTTGTCATTCAACCATTGTCGGGGGAGCCTTTTTAGTCTCTCTCTCTCTCTCTCTCTCTCTCTCTCTCTCTATATATATATATATATATATATATATATATTTGTGTGAGTGTGTGTGTGTGTGTGTGTAGTGGTCAATATATATGGGTTAACTTTATAATGTCTGGTTTGTATGGTTTCAAAGTTGTTGGATTATAGTTACATGTGAGTTGGCCTTAGGTGTATAGTTGGTGGGAGGTTGCATGGCCCAACCATACTTTGGTCACATGCCCAAAATAATATGGCCAATCGGGTGTTTCTATGTGGTAGCCCTAAATTGGACCACATCCTGCCTACTTAGACTACCCACAAGATGACACATGGAGGTGCCACGTGGCTCCATGTGATTGGACCACGTGGCACACCCTTATTTCCACACAAATTTTCCATGTCATCATTGAGTCAACACCACATGTGCTGCCACGTTATTTGTGGATCGCCATTTGCTAATTGTACCATCTTACTGGGTTGCCATGTGGCAGCCTATACGAGTGCCACATGACACCCTATGGGTTCCACCTGCACAATTTTATGTTTTTTTGTGCCAAACTTCATATGAGCACTGCTATGTCATACTGACTCATATCAAAGTTTCATTCACGCCATTGGAATCATCTTGACAAAATCTAATACTTGTTGTTGGTTTTGCGAAGGTTTGAGGACTTCAAATTTTGATAATTTTTGGATCCTCTTGGCTTAGCTATCTAAATGGATTAACATCGTCATCTGCCAATAAAATCATAAAATTACAAGGTTCATCTTTAAAAAGTGGCAATTTTTCCTCAATTTCCCTAAATGCATAACCATTTGCAGGAATTTGAAGAACACCATCTCTGCTTCTCTTTCATGCATGGTAATCCATAAATTGTGTTATGCTTTCACACCTAAACAATCGCTACAAATGAGGAATTATGGGAATATGATGAAGAACATTTTGAGGAACCTTTCTTGTTATTTGGTTGATTCAATATATACTACTCTAACATTGCGAGGATTTTGTTTTCGATGCATGTTGTCCATAATAGACAATATTATCATTAGGACATGCATCTATAGCTTGATATACCATTCCAATTTCTTTCATAATGCCATAAAAATCTTGGTATATGTGAGGCAAAATGTTATGAAACCAGCTCACAAAAAGATAGAAAAAGATAGATGAATTCCTCAGAAATAAGCCTCTTCGAGGGGGCAACCTCCTTTACATTATACAAATGAAAAATTCTTAGATGATACAAATGACAAGACCTCCTTTCTATATGTAGGAGTCTAAGGGGTCATAATATAATCAAAGCCGACATAGCAATAATAATCTAAGGGCACAAAAATAACAATAGTGGGATTCTATGGGGCACAATAATAACAATATGGGGACTACATGGGCACAAAAATATAATAAGGGGGGTGTACTAATAACAATAAGGGTTACACTAGTAGTATAGGGACCTAACATGCCCCTCTCCTTCAAAAAGTGTTGTCCTCAACGCTTGAGTAGTTCTTGATGCTTCTGTATAAATTATTGTCCTCCCATTTGGAATCTTCAGCGGATAAGTTCTTCCAGTTGATGAGATACTCTGAAGTTGATATATTTCGTAGTTTTCAATTTCTCGGTTATGTGATTGCTTCAGGTTCCAATATGATTTTTCCTTCCTTGTTAAGTTCTTGCAATACTGCTTGAACTGGGATCTTGTGCAACGTTTGAATGAGTTCCACTCCTTTGGGCATATGGATATCTGTAGGGCCTGATGTTTGGAGGATAACTTCCTGGAATCAAATGAATAACATGATCATGATCACAAATAGGTAGGAGGCCTTTGGGAGTCTCAAATACCTTGGAATGATTGTCCAAAATGTTTTGGAGATCTGGAGAAATACATGATTTCGATGTGGGATCCTCTAGTGAACATAATTGTGCAATTACACCCCGTTGTTCTTTATTTAGAAGCTTTGTCATGTTGTTAGAGTTGATTATCTTTCCAGGTTTCCCTTCGATACCCCTCAATTCAACTTCCTTTCCTTCCCAAAAAAATTTCAAGAAAAGTTCTTGAAAATTAAAAGCTATCGTACCCAAAGATTGTAGCCATTGGACTCCTAGTAAAACATTAGCACCACCCATTGGAATGGAAAGCATTGGACTATTCAATACATATTCTCCCATGGATAACTTGATATTATGGCACTTTCTAGAGCAATTTATGGTTCCTCCACTTGCAACCATCACTTGACACTCTGGTGCTAGATATAGGAAGCAATTCAATTCCTTGGCTATCTTACAATGAATAAAATTATGGGTACTGCCCGAATCAATCAACACTATTACCTTTTTCTTCTTGATATGTCCTTCTATCTTGATAGTTTGAGGAGTGGTAATTTCTTCCAATGCATTACAAGATATGGTCAAATTCATTTCTTAATGCTCGATATGATCTTTCAATTCTTGAACATTTTTCTTCTTGATATGTCCTTCTATGTTGATAGTTTGAGGAGTGGTGATTCTGGCCAATACATTACAAGATATGGTTGGATTAATTTCTTCTTTCTCGATGTGATATTTCACTTCTTGAACATTTTTCCTCCTCCTCTTCATAGTCTATGTAAAATAATTTCTTCTCAGCACACTTATGACCTTTAATGTATTTGCTATCACAATTGTAACAAAGCCCTTTTTCTCTTTTTTCTTCCAATTGTTGTGGTGTAAACCTTGTAGGTTGTGGAAGGCTAGGAGAAAAAACACTTCCATAATTATAGTCATGAGTGGTGGGATTCCTTGTTTCCATAATTTCTCTTTCAATTTTTCATGCCAACCTGAATGCCTTCTCCAATGAATCAAGTTCCCAAAGACGAATCTCGTGTTGAATTTTATCCTTTAAAGTCCCTATAAAGACATCAACCATTTTCTTCTCTAGAATATCATTTACCCTTATATTCAATTTTTGGAAGTCCTCTATGTGCTCTGCCATTGAACCCTTTTGTTTGAGATTTATCAATTGGCTAAAGAAAGTGTTTCTCTTTGTATCCTCATAATGTGCTATCATTTCCTCCATGAAAATTGACCACGTGACAAGTGGTTTACGAGAACAAAGCCATTTATACCATAAAAATTGATTCGGTTCTGAATAATTAGATGCAATACATTCCTTTTGTAATAGTGGTACACCATGTAGATCAAAATATTTCTCCATCTGTGGTATCCAATTTACCGGATCCTTTCCATCAAACTTCCTCGTCTCTCTTTTTCTTGATTTTAGGATCTCAATATTGAAACAACTGTAACTCTATAATTTTGGATCTTCCAGTTTTGAAATAACGACCTTTAGTAGCCCTCTGCATCCTCTTTCCAATGCCACTAGTCTAATCAAAATTGGATTCTCCAAGAAAGAATTATGCACAATCTCCCAAGATGACCTGATTATATACCTTTTCAAAAGAGCGAACTTGTATGAAGTGCCACGTGTACCTGTTTTGACCTTTGGATCTGAAAAATACATACAAAAAACTACCATCCCTCTTCTTTCTGTAACTTCTTACAAAATTTCAATATGATGCTCAAAGGGACAATTATGACGATTTTACCCAGTTCGCCTGTTTAGGATGTAATTTAGGAGTTTGAAAAAACCCTACCTTCCTCAAATCATATAACCGACAATATAGTGATACAAGATCTGAAATTTAGACCCGAGGTTCAAACCGATTTCTTCTCAAATGGGTTTTTTTTTTAGCTTCTGAAACTTTGTAGCCAAAAAGTTATAGTGAAATTTCCACAATGGCCTATTTTAGATGAAATTCTAGAGTTTGCAAAAACCCTAACTTCCTCAGATCATATCTCCGAAAATATAGTGAGACAAGATCTAAAATTCAGACGCAAGGTTCAGAGAGATTTCATCTCAAATGGGTTTTTTGTTTATCTTCTAAAACGTCGCAGAAACAAAGTTAGAGTAAAAATTCCACGATGACCTGTTTGGAGCAGCGAAACCCTAGAATCCAAAGCTCTGATACCAAATGTTATGAAACTAGCTCACAAAAAGATAGAAAAGATAGATGAACTCCTTAGAAATAAGCCTCTTCGAGGGGGCAACCTCCTTTACATTACACAAATGAACAATTCTTAGATGATACAAATGACAAGGCCTCCTTTCTATATATAGGAGTCTAAGGGGTGATAATATAATCAGAGCCGACATAACAATAATAATGTAAGGGCACAATAATAACAATGGTGGGATTCTGTGGGGCAGAATAATAACAATATGGGGACTACATGGGCACAACAATATAATAAGTGGGTTGTACTAATAACAATAAGGGGTTACACTAGTAGTATAGGGACCTAACACAAAATATTTGACGATGTTAACAAAAATTCACCTAACAATCTCCAACATAAAAAATCACTAGTTAGTGTAAATAATATTAATCATAAATAGTGCATTCTTATTTTACACATTAATTAACACTAAAAAAAGGAAAAAAAAAGAACAAATTTTATGTATAATATGTGATGAAAGATATTACATACCTTAGGATCTGTGTCCTACAAGTGTTTAAAAAGCCATTCAAAACCTTTAAGTTCACCAACAATAATGTAGCAGTAAGAAGGTTTTCTCTTGAGCAGGGAAAATTTTAGGGATGAAATTTCACTAATTGATTATTTTTTGGACATTTAAAAAAAAAATGCACCCATTTGGTTAAAATTTTTCCTATTTTTTACATATATATGATTAAATGGATTATATTCACCAAAAATTAATCAATTTTAATAAGTAAATTACAATTTTTTTATTGAATATTTGCCTACATTCTATCAGTATGACTTTTCAAACCAAAATTAATCACCTATAATACTATACATAGGCATAATAATTGAATCCTTAAAAAATACCCTACTCTTGAGCCCTCACAAAGTGGTTTCATTGCATTTTATAGCAAAGGTACATTAAGAATATCATCGTTGTCCTCATCTTGATCATTGACTTGTCAAGCAAACAAGTCTCTGATCAATTCATTTGTCTCACCATCTAAAACTATGTTATTATTGTCATATTCTTCCATAGGATCATTAACTTGATATTCAATATTTTGTCCATGTTCGTAGCTTGTACAACATACTTTATACTACTACTTGGCACATTCAAATACCTAGGGGCCTAGATTGACTTTATAATTACAAACAATCATGCAAAATTAGTCTGCATAACAAATATTATAACAATAATTTTTTATACAAATTCGATTAATATAAAAACAATATATAATGAATATATAGCTTACCAAGGGACAATATTCCTTTGGTCTCCCCTCAATGTGCCCATGTCTCTTATAGTGTCTTTTAACTATTTCGTTTCAAACTCTTACGAGACGTAAGCTCCCACATTTAGTGCAAGGAAAAGAGCATATCCCATCATCCCCTTGTTTTTTTTCCCTACTAATGTTTTTTGACATTCTTCCCCACAAAAAATGATTCGGTGACTATGTTATAAAATTTGTTGAATATGTTGTCATTGGTGCAGGTGCCAACAAGTACAAGATGTAGATCTCATCATTGATGTCAAGTATAGTTGGAGGTTATTGATATGATACAGGTAATGATGATGGTGCAAGATGACTAAGATTATGTAGCTTGATGATGGATGTCAACTATAGTTGGAGGTTATTGATATGATACAGGTAATTATGATGGTGCATGACTACTGAGATGACACAACCTGATGATGTCACAAGATGATGCAGTTGAATGAAACCCTAGCATAAGGGTTTGGTTTCATTGACGATGGACAGCAGACCCCGCAATTGTTGAGTATTTTTTTATGATGTAGAGCAGTTCTTTTTTTTTGTAGAATCTTGCCATCAGATTCTCCTTGTCATGCTAATTTTGGTGGTATGTGGAGTGTTTCGTGGGCCTCCACATTTTGTGAAAAATGCTCAGTCAAATTTAAAGACCCAGTTTGATGACCAAAACCCCCAAAAGTTACAAAGGTGGCATCATGTTAATGGTTGAATGATGTTGAAAAAATGGACGAAATATTAAAGAAGTAAGGTTAATTTAATCAAGGAGATATGGTCCAAATTTGAGGTTGTAATGGTAAAGTTTATTATCAATCAAAGATATCGACCTCAAATACTATGACTCCAAAATTATTTTTTTCCTCCAACATGGCATGTTAGCCTCATTATAATTTTGGCTCCATTTTAATTTCGAATTTAAATATTTCTCTCTACACTTAAGTTGGCTTGCCTATTCAAAAAAATTTACTTGATCCCTATAAAAGAGTAGCATCTCTACCCTTCATGATTAATGAAGTCATCTAATCCTCTCAGACTTGGGGAAACGTTTGTAATAGTCCTATGGCCTCGAAGTAATGTTATGCAACCAACTCACAAAAAGATAGATCAATGACTCAAAAATTATCCTCTTCAAGGGGGAAACCACCTTTACATTACATAAATGAACAATTCTTGGATGATACAAATGACAAGACCTCCTTTGTATATACAGGAGTCTAAGGGGTCACAATATAATCAGAGCCTACATAACAATAATAATGTAAGGTAACAATAATAACAATAGTGGGCTTCTATGGGGCACAACAATAATAATATGGGGGCTACATGGGCACAAAAATAATAATAAGGGGGATACACTAGTATTATAGGTACCTAACATGTCCCTCTCCTTCAAAAAAGTGTTGTCCTCAATGCTTAAGTATTCTTGATGCTTCTGTATAAAATTCTCATCCTCCCATGTGGAATCTTCAGTGGGTAAGTTATTCCACTTAATGAGATACTCTGAAATTGATTGATTCCGTAGTTGTTGGGTTATTGTTTCCATAACTGCTTTAGACTCAAATATAATTTTTCCTTCTTCGTCAAGTTCTGGCAACATTGTTTGAACTGGAAGCTTATCACAAATAACCTTCTTTAAGCATGAAACATGGAAAACTCGATGTACTCGGGAAGATGCAGGAAACTCCAATTTGTATGCCATAGTACGAATATTTTGCAACACCTTGTAAGGACCATAGTACTTGGGTGATAATTTATTATCCTTCTTAGCTTGCTTGAGAGACATTTTTTTGTATGGTTGTAGCCGTAAAAATACCCAATAACCTACATCAAAACTTATTTCACTGTGATGTTGATCTGCCTATTGTTTCATTCGATATTGCACCTGAGTGAGGTTATCCTTTAAGAATTGGATAACTTGTTGTTGATGCTCGATGTGATCTTGCACTGCTTGAACCTTATAATTTTTTCTTAAAGATGATGTGATGGATGGTGGACGATGTCATAAAGTGCCATAAATGGAGTCATTTTTGCTGCAGTATGGAAGGAAGTGTTATACCACCATTCAAATAGAGGTAACCACTTGACCCAATATGTTTGTTTATTAGATACAAACCAACAAAGATATCCTTCCAAACATTTGTTCACTATCTCAGTTTTCCCATCAAATTGAGGATAATAAGATGAGATATGAGCTAATTGAGTACTAAGAAAAGAAAATAATTTCGTCCAAAGATTTCCAGTGAAAATGGGATCTCTGTCACTTACTATAATCTTTGGATTTCCATGAATCTTTTGAATTGTTTCCATAAATGCAATAGCAACTATATTGGATTTAAAAGGATGAGATAATGCACAAAATTGTGCATACTTGGTAAGTCTATAAACTACCACCACAATGAAACTCTTTCCTTCAAACTTGGGTAAATCTGTGATTAAATGCATTGATACCTCCTCCTAATGTTGACTTAGAATGGCTAAAGGTTGTAACAGACCCAAGGTCTTAATTGTATCGACTTTATTTTGTTGGAAAACAAAACATTCTTCCACATACTTCTGAATATCAGATTTAAGGCCATCCTAAAAAAATTCCTTCTTGACCCTATGGTAAGTTTTTAAATATCCAGAGTACCCTCCTAAGGGAGAGGTGTCCAATTCGAAAAGAATCTTTTGTTTGAGTTGGGAATTATTACAAATATATAATCGATCTTTGTACCATAATGAATCATTTTTACAGCCAAATGTATAATATGTACTGGGATCTTGCTGCAACTTTTAAATGAGTGACCAAACCTCTTCATCATTCTTCCATTCATCCATTTCTTCAGTTATCTACTCAAGTTGGATAATAAAAATGGCACAAAGAAATGTTTCCACATCCTCATCGTTTCTTGAGAGTGCATATGCAACAACATTTTTTTCCCTTTTTGGTAGATGATTTCAAATTCATAACCCAAAATCTTTGTCATCCATTTTTGTTGCGCTTTTGAGGATAATCTTTGTTCCAAAACGTATTTAAGACTATCATGATCTTTTTCTACCTTGAAGTGTCTTCCCATTAGGTAAGGTCACCATTGCTTTAGTGCCTATAGTATTTCCAACATTTCCTTCCCATAAATAGGTTTGTGTAAATACTTTTCTTTGATTGGACAACTTTCAAAAGCAATGGGTCTTCCTTCTTGCATTAAAACAACACCAATTCCATTTCTTAAAACATCACATTCCACAATAAGAATAATAAATGTGAATTATGGTGTAGCTAAGATGGGTGCTTGGCACATTGCCTCTTCAAGATGTTCAAAGGCCTTCATTGCTTCTGGAGTCCAATAAAATGCATCATTCTTCAATAACTATGTTAGAGGTGTCACTATTATACCATAATTCTTAAAAAACTTGCAATAACACCCTGTTAATCCAATAAATCCTTGAATATTCTTTATGCTTGTGGGGATTTTCCATTCCTTAACGGATTTAATTTTGTTAGGGTTTACCTTAACACCCTCA
Source organism: Pinus tabuliformis (assembly GCA_031772625.1). Lineage (NCBI taxonomy): Eukaryota > Viridiplantae > Streptophyta > Pinopsida > Pinales > Pinaceae > Pinus > Pinus tabuliformis. The sequence continues at coordinate 400,616,019 of CM062805.1, read as the reverse complement.
TGAGATACAATATGACCCAAATATTCCACCTCCTATACTCCAAAGAAACATTTGGAGGTTTTTGCATATAATTGTTTCTCCTCCAATAGTTTGAGCACTCTGTGAACATGTTGAACATGATCCTTCCAATACTTTTTGTAGATTAATATATCATCAAAAAATACTAGCACAAATTTTCTAAGGAAGTTTTTAAAATGGAACTCATCAAACCTTGAAATGTGGAAGGTGCATTCGTAAGGCCAAAAGGCATGACCCAAAATTCATAATGATCGTCATGAGTTTTGAATGTTGTTTTCAGAATGTCTTCAGTCTTCATTCTAATTTGATGATATCTTGAACGAAGATCCAGATTGGTGAAGTAAATTGCTCCATGTAATTCATACAACAATTCATCAATGACAGGAATGGGAAATTTATCTTTAATAGTGAGCTTGTTGAGCTCCCTATAATTGGGACAAATAAGCCATGATCCATCCTTCTTGTGCACCAATACTACTGGAGCAGAGAAGGAATTTTGACTAGGTTGAATTATGCTAGCCTCTAACATTTTTGCAACCATACATTCAATTTCTCTCTTTTGGGCATAAGGATATCTGTAAGGCCTGATGCTTAGAGGAAAAATTCCTGGAATCACTTGATCATGATCATGAATATGTGGGAGGAATTTGGGAGTCTTAAACACCTTGGAATGTGTTAGCCTCCTGTTGCAACAGGTGTTCATCTTTCATGATTGACAGTTTTACATACCAAATATGTCATACTTTGCATCCTACAATGCTCCATATTTCCAGAAAAAGGCCAAAGAAGAGGCCATGAAAGTGTGCCAGTCCAAATGCCACTGCTGTATTCCAATTTTTATGACTTAACCATTTTTAAAGAATGTTCTGTTAAGGGAAGTCCAAACAGCTTAGTCTTGGCTTCCCTAGGTTTCAATTTCTTGTTTTAGAATATAGAGAATTGATATCTGTCCAAACAGCTTAATCTTGGCAGATTTGTAGACAGGTAGAGAAACAAAGGACTCCAACTGCTTAATCTAGGCCCCTGGAAGAAATAAGGATAGATTTAGATAGGAGGGCAGTCAAAAAAGAAAAATTGTAAAGCAGGGTCTGCAAGTCTAAGTGCACCCTTCCTGAAGTAACAAAAAATGCTAGGTGTATTAGGCTGGGTAGGTAGCCTGGGGTTGCAGAAGCAAGATCACCTTCAGTGTTGGCCTCGACAAGGAAAGCTCATCTCATCAGTAGTAGAGGTAGCAAAGCAGTGTTTTGGTGGCAGAATTCTGGAAGCATGTCTAACTTCCCCTCACTCCCCCTAAAAGTATCTTACTAACATCCCCCAAAGGACCTTGGGATCTGCCCAACAACTCCTAACTTCATTTCTGTGAAACATCAAGGTAAATTTTGGCTTTCTTAATGAAAAGAAGCCACATTTCTTGTGTAAAATCATTTCTCACTCTCATTTTCCCTTATGTCTAAGTTTTACTTTTAAAACTTAGTCTTCTGTTCTACTTTCACCTCACAAAGCCATATTAATTCCTAATTCTACTATGTAGCTCCCTAACTATTCCCCATCCCCACTTACTACAAAAATTATATAAAATCCCAAAAATAGTAATATCCCCTTCCCTTGGCATTATAGCCATATGTTCTAAAAATCCGGGGAAATATTAAGTCCACCTGGGACTTATATTTAACCTTTCCTTGTTTGTCCCTTGGAATCAGTTAAACCTCTGGTTGAACTGATAGCCATTTAAACCCTTCGCAGTCATTTCCCAAAGTTAATGTTTTAAATGCTTTATTAAACATTAAACTCTCATTCCCCCGCTTAACCCTAACCCGCAAAACCCATGTTTCCAAAGTTTTAACCCCGCTTGTATATATCCCGCAAAACCCATTGTTTATTAAAGTTCCCCCCCCAGCCACATGAACAATTAAATAAAATAGCAGGCGGGTCCCCGCCCTAACCTTCCACCAACTTACCCATCCCGTCGGCCGTTAGATCTGGCCCACCCAAGATCTATGGTGGGCGGGTCTTTTCATACACCAACACGCCGCGGGTTAGCATCCGGGAGTTCGGCAGTTTTCCCGCCGTACTCTCACCACACGTCGCCCTCCCGGGTGTGGCAGAGCCCCCTCCTCCCAAACCGCTTCAGTGCAAAGGCGGTGCGCCCAAAACCGCCAAACCGCCCTCCCCTGGGTGACATCAACGCCACGTCCTCCGCCCAGTGACGTCATCCCACTGTGTCATCTACCTGCGTCGGCCTCCCGCCACGTCACTGCCACTGTGTACCGCCACTTCACCCGCCGTACTGCTAATGTCATCAGCTGACATCATCCTGCCATGTCACCCACCGTACTGGGTCCCTCCCGCTGACGTCATCACTCAAAAAGGCGTGAAAGGCGAAAATCGTGCTTAGGAAGCCCGGATGCAGATTTTGAGGCAGTTTTTCATGCACGATTAGCGCCTAGCGCTAATCGTGCATGGCTATGGGAAATGGGCCAAAATGGAAAGCCCCTCATCGCGCAGCCCCCAGCAAGCCCGAAAGGCGCAGAATGACCTGTTTTTCTTCGCGAAGCATTCAGAAAGGGGAAAACACACTTTTTAAAGCAACAGAAGGCCGGGCATTTGCCATGAAGGATTGATGGGACAGTCTAAACCATTCAGAAGATTTTAAAGACTCCAAGATCAGCGCCAAAGAGTATCAGGAAGTGGCAGAGAGTATCAGTTCAGCAACATCAAATCAGGTGAAAATTAAAAACCTTTATCAAAGTCAGCAAAGCAATTAAGGCCATTTAAAAGCCTATCTGGTCGAGATTAGTGCACATTAATGCCAAAAAAACAGCAGCAAAACCAAGTTAGAGGTGGAGATAAAGGACAAATCACAGTTATTACAGAAGGACTGCACTAGGCTACCCAGGACAGACATTAACTCAGTTTTGATACAGCTGCCCTCAGCGCAGCCCAAAGATATTTTCATGCATTTATTTCTGGATAAGATTAGGTTAAAGTAATCATTTTCTTTCAGACCTGTTTAGGTCGGCTGTAATAAGTTAGTTTTTGATAATTTTCCCTATATATACCAACCCTCTGTATTGTTTAAAGGGTTGGTTGGTTGATAATCCTCATTAGAGACTCGCACTGGATATCAGAGATGTTTTACTTAATCAAAGATTGTTGAAAAGCTTTGGAGGAACGACTGTCTGCTCTGTGTCTAATGGTTTGAAGAATTGAATGTGGAATTCTTGTGCTGCTATATGAATCAATAAGTTTTCCTTATCTCTGTCATTTCAATTTCACATATGCTCAAGTCACAGAACAAAGGATTGGCTCAGACCTTGCTTGGTTGCACTCTATGCTTAGTTTCTGTGGCTTCTTGATGTTTTCCTCTTGAATTAGGCATAAATATGAATTCTATTATGGCTCATGTTTAACCTATTTTCATATATAAATGACTGTTATCTAGGAATTCTTAACTGCTCCTAGATAGGGCTCATTTGTCTTCTTTCTTCTAATCCGAATGAGAGATTCTTAAATTTCCCCTCATTCCTTAGCCTTTAATCCATCCCTTTTACCTTGAATGATTGTTTCATACGCAGCTAGCTTGCTCCATATTCCCTCTTATGACCAAGAAAACGCACCAACAGTCCTACTCTTTGACTCCACGCCCAATGGTTCTAGAACTTTCATGTTGTCCCTACCTCTCTACTTGAAAGCATCATCCTTCCCACCAAAAACAAAACAAAACCCCTTGAACTCAATAGCTAGCCTAAAATCATCATCAACAAAGCTAAATCAAAAAAGAGAGAGCCTTCTCTGATTGCAGGTGGGCTAGAACCTGCAGTCCAAAGATTGGTCTATGGTCACCTCAGCCGTATCCTTTTGATGCCAACCATAAGGACAACCTGAGTGATAACATAATGGTGACTCCACTTGGGACCTCCTCAGTTATTTTCACAAATCAAGTTGGATAACTCCGGAAGAACAAAAATCAATGCTGTCTGTTCCTTAAGACTACAGATGAAGTCTGAATGTCAGCCAGCAACCCTTTGAAACTGTTCTTGCTTTGCAGTTACAGGAGTAAATAAATGTTGCTTCAGCCAATCTTCATGCTAGTTTAAAAACTACAGATAGCTGTCCCCGAAATTTAATTAGTTCCTTTCCAATTCTCAAAAACATTCGCAGAAAATACCAAAGCAAATTCAGAATCTGGCTCCCAAAAATAATTCTCATTATACTAGGTCAAATCCAAACCCAAATCCACCAGCTGCTTTTGAAAATCCGAACTTAATCCCAAAAGTCCTTAGGAAGAAAGAACAAAGAGACGATTTTGCTGATAATAGTCCTCAAGCAGTTCGCCCAAGCAGCGTTCCAACCCCTTTCAAAGTCTTATTTCGTTCAAGCCCTACTTCCCCTTGTTCATCATCTACTTCCCAAAGCACTCCTTCCACACCTCCATTCACTACACATACTCCAGTTACCACTACTGTTGTACCAATTGTCCTAGTTGTTCCACTTATCCCTGTTGTTCCGGTCATCCCTGTAAGCATGGCCAATAGATATGCACCGCTGCAGTTACCCGCAAACCCTGGGGCTATGCCTCAGGATTATCAAACTAAAATCACATATTTTGATGGAACTGGCACTTGCACAACCCTTCAGCATAAAAAGAAAATGCAAGACTACTTTGAGAACTACGAAATAGATGATGATAGTGTGAGAATGAAAATTTTTGTTCAAAGTCTAATAGGTGATGTAATAACTTGGTTCAGATCACTTGCTGCAAATTCCATAACCACCTCGGATGAGCTTTACCAATCCTTTACCAACAAATGGGAGAAAAAGAAAGACCCCTTGCACATACTTGCTGAGTACGATACAATAAAAAGAGGCCCTTAAGAGTCTGTCCTAGATTACTGTGCTAGATTCAATAATGTCTATAATGCAATACCACAGAACCTGAGACCTCCACCTGACCTTGCCTTGTATAAATTCCCTGATGGATTCGACCCAGATATGGCCTACCAGTTAAAAGAAAGAGCCCCTCAAACCCTTGCAGACATGCAGAATGTTGCTGTTAGCATAGAGGCCAACCTGATTGCCAAAAGAAATAGAGCTAGAATGGAGAGAAGAACCACTTTCAAAGGAGAACCCACAGCCTTAGATCAGAAACTCGATGCTATTATCAATGGCATGCAAAGGCTGGGAGACAGAGTAGAAAGTGCTGAAGGGAAATCATCATGGGAAGGACAACAGCCCAATACAATAAGGAACCCAAATTTCAGGAAAACGCAAAACACAAATGCTGGTAGGTCTAGTCCAGACCATGATATAAGACCACCTTTTCATGAAAATTATGGAGAAGCATTTACATCTAGTGAACCCCCAGAGGACACTCACATGAACCTGGTGGAGTCAAGGCCTGAGCAACAAATTTTCCTAACTCAACAAGACCAAGATGAGCATGACTTTAATCAATTTCAGACTAAGTCTGGTGAGTCTTTTGATTTTAAAAAGGGCTATGATACTACTGTGTATGAGGTCCACAAACAATATAAGCTGAGAACTAGGACCATTGACATTCCTGAACTTAACAAACCAAAGGATGGAAAACAACCCAACAAGACTAGAGGCAAGGCTGTCATAACAGAACCAGCTGATATACCTGTCCCAAACCCGCATCAAGTGACTGTAGAGGACATAACACAAATGCAACCTTCTATTGACCAGCCTTGGCCACCTTCTTCCTCGAAAGAAAATGTGGAAAACATTCCAAAAAGCCCTCCTAAAATAGAAAATCCGCAATCAAACGCTTCCCATAACACTGATAAAGAAGACCAAGCTGCTGATACTCCAATAGAAAAAGGGAAACCTGCTTCTCACATTACTAAAACCCAATCTGAAAAATCATTTGACTTAGAGGCAGAAATAGGTAAATTGAAGATATCCATCCCCTTATCTGAACTGGCCAAACATGATGTGTGTAGGCAACAATTTCAAAGGTCACTTCAAATGCCGGAGGTAAAGGATGATGTGAATGTTCTTGATGATCAACCTGAGCTGTTGTTTGGTCCAGAAGTTAATGGAAAATCAACATATGGATCTGTCTTGCCCTTTTATGTCAGTTTACATATACATGAAAAAGTCCTGCACAATGCCATGTTTGACTCAGGTGCCTCACACAACCTTATGCCTAAAGCCGTAATGGAAAAGCTGAACCTTGATGTTACAAGACCCTACAAAGAGCTATTCTCCTTTGACTCAAGTCAAGTCAAGTGTTTAGGCCTCATCAAAGACATGTGTGTCTCCTTAGTCCAATTTCCTAACAAGACAATCCTCATGGATGTGGTGGTTGTTGACATTCCACCAAAGTATGGCATGTTACTGTCAAGATCTTGGGGGGCAAAACTCCAAGGATCCCTCCAACTAGATCTCTCTTATGCCACTATATCTATCTTTGGGCAACCAAAGAGACTGTATAGAGAAACACTGATGAAATATGTGGTAACTAGTGAGAGCCAGCCTAAACATTTTCCCATTTACTCAATCCATTCTGATATGGATTCTTTTATTTTATTTAATGATGAAAAAAGTCCTCCAATTGATGACAAGTCGTTGGCTTTAGGAATGAACACACACATCAACGAAGAAACAGTTGCCCATACTGATATAATTGTCAAAACAATCAAGGCAACCAGCTTACAAGAAGAACCTCCCCAAACAGAAAATTCAAATTTGTCCGCTGCAAGAATGACTGAAACTCTTGACACTAAATACGAGGAAGAAATCATATGGTATTTAGAGTTTGATGGCTCTGTCAACAAGTTAGGAGCAGGGGCAGGTTTCTGGATTCACAATACACATAAAAACCATGTAGAAGGCCATGCCTACAGACTAAACTTCAAATGTACTAATAACATGGCAGAGTATGAGGCTCTCCTCTTAGGCCTTAAACTGCTCAAAGCTCTAGGAGCCACAAAACTATCCATTTTAGGTGACTCTGATTTAATCATACAACATATAAAAGGTAATTTTGTTACCAATGACAATAGAATGAGGGCCTATAGGACTGCTGCCACTAGTACACTCAACACATTCACTGAATCCAAGCTTGCCAAGATTTCAAGAGAGCATAACATTCATGCACATAGCCTGGCCACTTTTGCTAGTACATGCAAGCTTCCTTTTAAACCAAATCATCATTTCACTGCTGAAATAAAACATAGGCCCGCTGTCCCAAATAATGTTAAAGATTGGCAAGTGTTCGAGAACGATGCCCAGATTAATAATTTCCTCACCCTTGAGCATGAGTTTTCAAATATTAACATTGAAATGGATGATATGACAGATGAACAACAGCAAACCAATGAAAATCAGCAGGCTGTAACACCTATAACGGTAAAACGAATGTTGAACCCAACTATTTTTGATAAAACAAATATAGAGGAACTGAAACTGATGCATTTGGAGGAAATAGCCGAAACAGAGGCCGAGATCGTTGATCTGAAAGACAACTTACTCCCTGCTAGCCTCACTCCGTTGGAAGACATGTTTGATGCTAATGATGTTCCCAAGAAACCAAAAATGCAACCCCTGAACGCTGCTATAGAGGAACACAACATTGGGACAGAAGAGAATCCCAAAATGATCAAATTATCCAAAAATCTGCCATCTGATCAAAAGCCCAAATATATTGATTTATTCAAAGAATTCCAAGATGTATTTGCTTGGAGTTATGAGGACTTGAAATCCTATGACACCTCAGTAATCCAACACACCATTCCCTTAAAACCAAACCAAAAGCCCTTCAAATAGAAACTGAGGAGAATCAATCCCATGCTTCTCCCTTTGATTGAAAAGGAATTGAAAAGAATGTTTGAAGCAGGTATCATAGCACCCATCAGATTTTCTGAGTGGGTATCCAATCTTGTTCCTACAAGAAAAAAGACAGGACAAATTAGGCTATGCATAGACCTAAGAAATTTAAACCAAGTCTCCCTAAAAGACCGCTACCCATTGCCCAAAATGGATCAAATTCTGCAGAGAGTAGCGGGATCATCTAGAATTTCTTTGCTAGATGGCTTTTCAGGTTTCAATCAAATACTGGTTCACCGGGATGACCAAGACAAGACAGCCTTTACCACACCGTGGGGAACATTTAAGTATGTAAAGATGCCATTCGGACTTAAAAACGCCGGTGATACCTTTCAAAGGGCAGTGGATATTGCATTTGCCAAAGAAATACATGATTTCCTAGTTGTCTACCTTGATGATCTAACCCCTTTCTCTAAATCTGATCAAGAGCACCTGAAACATTTAAGACAAATATTCATGACATGCAGGAAATATGGCATTTCCTTGAACCCCAAAAAATCCCTCTTTGGCCTTGAAGAAGGCAAACTCCTTGGCCATATCATATCAAAGGACGGGATCAGAATTGATCCTGAAAGAATCCAAGCCATACTCCAAATCCCATACCCAAGAAACATAAAAGAGTTGCAAGCATTCTTGGGAAAGATCAATTTCCTAAGGAGATTTATTCAAAATCTAGCTTAGTTGATAAGACTGTTAAGCAACATGTTAAAAAAGGATGCCAAGGTAAGATGGTCTCTTGAAACCAAACAAGCCTTTAAGGGCATAAAATCTGCCTTAACCCAAGCCCCTGTCCTTACAAGCCCACAATTTGATAGGGACTTTATCATATTTTCTTTTGCATCTGATCACACCATAGCTGCTATTCTTCTGCAAAAGGATGATCAGGGAGCTGAAAAGCCAATTGCATTTTTCAGCCGAGCCTTAAGAGATGCCCCTTTGAAATACCCAATCATGGAGAAGCAGGCCTATGCCCTGGTCAAAGCAATCAAGGATTTATGAGTGTACATTTTATATTCACATGTAATTGCCTATGTCTCGAATGCTATTATAAAAGACATATTAACCCAAGAGGGATTAGAGGGCAAAAGAGGCAAATGGATTGCAAACATCCTTGAGTATGACATAGAAATAAAACCAACCAAGCTCATAAAGGGACAAGGTTTAGCCAAACTGATGTCCGAAACAAACTTTCAAGCCTTAGACATCAACCAATTGGACAATGAACAGGAGCTGGCGACTCCACAGATCAGTGAAACCTTTTTGCAATCCCCATGGTATGTTGATATATGCTTTGTTTTGTTAAACCTGTTTGCTCCCCCAGGGTTGTCCAGAACTAAGAAAAGATTTTTAAGAATGAAGGCTTCAAAGTTTTGTGTCATAGATGGTGCATTATTTTGGAAAAATCATGAAGGTATACTTCTTAATTGTTTAATCATGAATGAAACTAACAATGTCATGAAAGATTTCCATGTAGGTGACTGTGGAGGCCATCTGTATTGGAAATCCACTGCTGATAAAATTCTAAGGGCTGGTTTTTATTGGCCCTCTCTTTTTGCAGATGTAAAGAAGTTTGCCATTTCATGTCACAAATGGCAAATATTTGAAGGCAAAATAAAGTTGTTGCCCATGCCCCTTAGACCCATCTCAACTGAAAAGCCTTTCCAACAATGGGGTCTTGACTTCATTGGAGAAATCCATCCCTCTTCCTTAGGCCAACACAAATGGATTTTAACAGCCACCGACTATTTCACCAAGTGGGTTGAGGCTATCCCATGCAGACAAGCCAATGACACCATCATTATCCAATTCCTTGAGTGCAACATCCTTTCTAGATTTCGCTGCCCTGAGAAGATCATTACTGATAACGCCGCTGCTTTTAAATCCAAAAAAATGTTCCATTTTTGCCACAAATTTCACATCACCTTGGGGCATTCTACAGCCTATTACCCCCAAGGTAATGGCCTGGCTGAGTCATCTAATAAGAGCCTGATTAATATCATAAAGAAAGTGCTAGAAGAAAACAAGAAGAACTGGCATAGAAAGCTCACAAATGCCCTATGGGCAGACAGACTTTCAACAAAGAAATCCATTGGGATGAGCCCTTATGAGCTAGTATATGGCATGGAAGCCAGGTTTCCTTCATCTTTGGGCATCCCTACTATCAGACTGTTACAGGAGATTCAGGCTGAACCAAACGACATTCAACGAAGAATCAACCAAACCATTCACCTTCAGCAAACCAGAGAGCAAGTTTATGACAGAGCTCAGATTTTGCAAGAAAAGCTCAAAAGGATGTTTGATAAGAGAGCTAAGGCTGAGGATTTCTATATGGGTGACAAAGTTCTAAGGTGGGATTCACGAAGAGAAGACAAGGGAAAACATGCAAAATTTGATTTTTTATGGAAAGGGCCATTCATTATTTCGGTTGTTCAGGGAAATAACACATATTTTCTGAAAACTGTAGAGGGCAGCACAGCTGAAGAAGGCCTTGTGAATGGCCGAATGTTGAAACATTACCATGATCCCTTTTAAAGGGATACATTCCAGCTCTGTATATATCCTTTGTACATTGATATTTGTATATATCAACACTCTGTTTTTTAGTTTATGTGTAAGCAATCTGAGTGTTAGAGGAGCAGCGATAATGTTTGTGAAGACACAGCCAATTGCCAATATTCCATTCTTTAAAGCTTTGTCTCTACATTTAAACTCGGTAAAACAACAATAGTAGCACTGTCATACCATAGAAATTTATGGTGAAAGCAAACAGTGGGCAGCTTGCAGTCTTCAGTCAAACAGTATCAATAAGAGAGGAGCATTCTTTAAATTTCACATCAGCAACTGTTTCTAGACCAGAGCTAAAGGAAACACATCAGTTTTGACCTCTGTTTTTCAAAGGCACAATGCTCAAGCAATACTGTACATAACATCAAGCACGCAGAAGAAAGCAGGCGATGCTATGCAGTTTACAGTAATTCAGTTGAGGAGGAAGTTGTTCATATTTCAAAGTTTCACACTATAACAGCGAGCATAAAAAAGTTTTTCAATCCACAGCAACAATAGAAGATCAAGGCAGTCTGACCTGCTGTTCTTGGCTTTTCACAAGGAAAATCCATCCCCAAGTGGAGCCACTGTTAGCCTCCTATTGCAACAGGTGTTCATCTTTCATGATTGACAGTTTTACATACCAAATATGTCATACTTTGCATCCTGCAATGCTCCATATTTCCAGAAAAAGGCCAAAGAAGAGGCCATGAAAGTGTGCCAGTCCAAATGCCACTGCTGTATTCCAATTTTGATGACTTAACCATTTTTGAAGAATGTTCTGTTAAGGGAAGTCCAAACAGCTTAATCTTGGCTTCCCTAGGTTTCAATTTCTTGTTTTAGAATATAGAGAATTGATATCTGTCCAAACAGCTTAATCTTGGCAGATTTGTAGATAGGTAGAGAAACAAAGGACTCCAACTGCTTAATCTGGGCCCTTGGAAGAAATAAGGATAGATTTAGATAGGAGGGCAGTCAAAAAAGAAAAATTGTAAAGCAGGGTCTGCAAGTCTAAGTGGACCCTTCCTGAAGTAACAAAAAATGCTAGGTGTATTAAGCTGGGTAGGTAGCCTGGGGTTGCAGAAGCAAGATCACCTTCAGTGTTGGCCTCGACAAAGAAAGCTCATCTCATCAGTAGTAGAGGTAGAAAAGCAGTGTTTTGGTGGCAGAATTCTGGAAGCATGTCTAACTTCCCCTCACTCCCCCTAAAAGTATCTTACTAACATCCCCCAAAGGACCTTGGGATCTGCCCAACAAGTCCTAACTTCATTTCTGTGAAACATCAAGGTAAATTTTGGCTTTCTTAATGAAAAGAAGCCACATTTCTTGTGTAAAATCATTTCTCACTCTCATTTTCCCTTATGTCTAAGTTTTACTTTTAAAACTTAGTCTTCTGTTCTACTTTCACCTCACAAATCCATATTAATTCCTAATTCTACTATGTAGCTCCCTAACTATTCCCATCCCCACTTACTACAAAAATTATATAAAATCCCAAAAATAGTAATATCCCCTTCCCTTGGCATTACAGCCATATGTTCTAAAAATCTGGGGAAATATTAAGTCCACCTGGGACTTATATTTAACCTTTCCTCGTTTGTCCCTTGGAATCAATTAAACCTCTAGTTGAACTGATAGCCATTTAAACCCTTCGCAGTCATTGCCCAAAGTTAATGTTTTAAATGCTTTATTAAACATTAAACTCTCATTCCCCCGCTTAACCCTAACCCGCAAAACCCATGTTTCCAAAGTTTTTAACCCCGCTTGTATATATCCCGCAAAACCCATTGTTTATTAAAGTTTCCCCCCCCCCCCCCGTCACATGAACAATTAAATAAAATAGCGGGCGGGTCCCCGCCCTAACCTTCCACCAACTTACCCATCCCGTCGGCCATTAGATCTGGCCCACCCAAGATCTACGGTGGGCGGGTCTTTTCATACGCCAACACACCGAGGGTTAGCGTTCGGGAGTTCGGCAGTTTTCCCACCGTACTCCCGCCACGCGTCGCCCTCCCGGGTGTGGCAGAGCCCCCTCCTCCCAAACCTCTTCAGTGCAAAGGCGGTGCGCTCGAAACCGCCAAACCGCCCTCCCCTGGGTGACGTCAGCGCCACGTCCTCTGCCCAGTGACGTCATCCCACTACGTCATCTTCCTGCATCGACCTCCCACCACGTCACTGCCATTGTATACTGCCACGTCACCCGCCGTACTGCTGACGTCATCAGCTGATGTCATCCTGCCACGTCACCCACTGTACTGGGTCCCACCCGCTGACGTCATGCTAACGTCATCACTCAAAAAGGTACGAAAGGCAAAAATCATGCTTAGGAAGCCCGGATGTAGATTCTGAGGTAGTTTTTCATGCGCGATTAGCGCCTAGTGCTAATCACGCATGGCTACAGGAAATGGGCCAAAATGGAAAGCCCCTCATCCCGCAGCCCCCAGCAAGCCCGAAAGGCACAGAATGACCCGTTTTTCTTTGCGAAGCATTCAGAAAGGGGCAAACACACTTTTTAAAGCAACAGAAGGCCGAGCATCTGCCATGAAGGATCGATGGGACAGTCTAAACCATTCAAAAGATTTTAAAGACTCCAAGATCAGCGACAAAGAGTATCAGGAAGCGACAGAGAGTATCAGTTCAGCAACATCAAATCAGGTGAAAATTAAAAACCTTTATCAAAGTCAGCAACGCAGTTAAGGCCATTTAAAAGCCTATTTGGTCGGGATTAGTGCACATTAATGCCAACAAAACAGCAGCAAAACCAAGTTAGAGGTGGAGATAAAGGACAAATCATAGTTATTACAGAAGGACTGCACCAGGCTACCCAGGACAGACATTAACTCAGTTTTGATACAGCTGCCCTCAGCGCAGCCCAAAGATATTTTCATGCATTTATTTCTGGATAAGATTAGGTTAAAGTAATCATTTTCTTTCAGACCTGTTTAGGTCGGCTATAATAAGTTAGTTTTTGATAATTTTCCCTATATATACCGACCCTCTGTATTGTTTAAAGGGTTGGTTGGTTGATAATCCTCATTAGAGACTCGCACTGGATATCAGAGATGTTTTACTTAATCAAAGATTGCTGAAAAGCTTTGGAGGAACGACTGTCTGCTCTGTGTCTAATGGTTTGAAGAATTGAATGTGGAATTCTTGTGCTACTATATGAATCAATAAGTTTTCCTTATCTCTGTTATTTCAATTTCACATATGCTCAAGTCACAGAACAAAGGATTGGCTCAGACCTTGCTTGGTTGCACTCTATGCTCAGTTTCTGTGGCTTCTTAATGTTTTCCTCTTGAATTAGGCATAAATATGAATTCTGTTATGGCTCATGTTTGACCTATTTTCATATATAAATGACTGTTATCTAGGAATTCTTAACTGCTCCTAGATAGGGCTCATTTGTCTTCTTTCTGCTAATCTGAATGAGAGATTCTTAAATTGCCCCTCATTCCTTAGCCTTTAATCCATCCCTTTTACCTTGAATGATTGTTTCATACGCAGCTAGCTTGCTCCATATTCCCTCTTATGACCAAGAAAATGCACCAGCAGTCCTACTCTTTGACTCCACGCCCAATGGTTCTAGAACTTTCATGTTGTCCCTGCCTCTCTACTTGAAAGCATCATCCTTCCCACCAAAAACAAAACAAAACCCCTTGAACTCAATAGCTAGCCTAAAATCATCATCAACAAAGCTAAATCAAAAAAGAGAGAGCCTTCTCTGATTGCAGGTGGGCTAGAACCTGCAGTCCAAAGATTGGTCTGTGGTTACCTCGGCTGTATCCTTTTGATGCCGACCAAAAGGACAACCTGAGTGATAACAGAATGATTGTCCAATAATTTTTTGAGATCTAGAGAAATAGATGATTTCGATGTTTGAACCCCTAGTGAGCATAATTGTGAAATTACGCCTCATTTTTATTCCTTCATAATATTGTCATGCCATTAGAGTTTATTATCTTTCTTGTTTTCCCTGTGATACCCCTTCATTCAACTTACTTTCCTTCCCAAAAAATTCAAGAAAAGTTCTTGAAAATTGAAAGTTATCGTCCCCAAAGATTGTAACCATTGGACTCCTAGTACAACAACAGTACCACCCTTTGGAATGGAAAGCATTGGAATGGAATGGAATGGAAAGCATTAGACTCCTAGTACAACATCAACACCCCTTGACTATCCTACAAAGAATAAAATTATTGGTAATGCCTGAATCAATCAACACTATTACCTTTTTATTCTTGATATATCCTTCTATCTTGAGATTTTGAGGAGTGGTAATTCCTGCCAATGCATTACAATATATGATCAGATTCATTTATTCTTTCTCTAGGGTTGGTTCCTAGTGTATATCCTCCAATTTTGATGTCTTTTGTTCCTTTTCTTCCTCCTCTTCACAATCTATGTAGAATAATTTCTTCTCAACACACTTATGACCTTTAGTGTATTTGTTATCACAACTATAACAAATCCCTTTTTCTCCTTTTTCCTCCAATTTTTGTGGTGTACACCTTGTAGGTTGTGTAAAGATAGGAATAGAAAAACTTCCATCTTTATAGTTATGAGTGGTAGACTTCCTCGTTTCCATAATTTTTCTTTCAACTTTTCTTACAACCCTGAATGCCTTCTCCATTGAATTAGATTCCCAAAGGCGAACCTCATGTTGGATGTTATCCTTTAAGGTGCCTACGAAGACATAAATCCTATGCTCCTCTGGAATTTCATTTACCCTGATATTAATTTTTTTGAAAGTCCTCGATGTGCTCTTCCATTAAACCCTTTTGTTTGAGATTTATCAATTGGCTAAAGAAGGTGTTGCTCTTTGTATCCTCATAATGTGCTATCATTTCCTCCATAAAAATTGACCAAGTGACAAGTGGTTTACAAGAACAAATCTGTCGATTCCATGTAAATTGATTGGGTTCTAAATATAAAGTTGCAATGTTACCTTTTGTGTGGGTTGCACATTATGGAAATCGAAATATTGCTCCATCTATAGTACCCATGTTACCAGATCCTTGCCATCAAACTTCCTCATATCGATCTTTGGAATATGGTGGGTCTTCAATACAATGTTAGAGTTATGGAATCATCATTAACATTCCTTTTATTCTCATCATGAGTTTCATCTAATACCTCTTTGCCATTAGGAATCATTTCTTGTAGCAAATTTTTCAAACCTTCCTTTAAACATTCCATGCCTGCTTTTAAACCATTCTTCAAATCTTCAACCTTGCCTTTCATTTTTGCTTATATACCATCCATATTAGCTTCCATACCATTCTTCAAACCATCTACCTTAGCTTCCATGTCATTTTTGGTTACTCTTTCCAAGAGCGAATGTTTTTTCACTTGGTCTCGTAATTTTGATATATCATGTTGCATTTATTCCTCTTCTTCATGTGTCATAGAAGATATTTCTAGTTTCTTACTAGGTGTGTCCATTTTTTGTTGAGAGGAATTTTGAAACCAAACAATGATATATATGCTTCATTATGCTCTTTGAATCACTTCAAACTGATTTTTCAAGCAAAATTTATGCAAAATTTAAAAAATACACACATTTTTCTTGCTTTCTAGGAACTAGATATTGTAGTTGTTGTATCTCTATAATTGTGAATCTCCAAGATCTGAAATTCCTTCTTGTAGTATCCCTCTGAGTCTTCCTTCCAACCCAATAAGTCAGAACAATATTGGATTCTTAAATAAATATTTATGCCCAATCTCCCACGATGGCCGGATTAGAGCCTAGTTCAGTAGAGGGAACTTGTACGGAGTTCCACATGTCACTATTTCGACCTTCAGCCCTAAAAATGATACCCAAAAAACTAGATTCCATTCTATTTCTGTCACTTTTTATGAAATCCAAATCCGATTCTCATAGAGAAATTTATGATGATTTTCCCTAGGTCACTTGTTTGAGATGGAATTTTAGAGCTTGCAAAAATCCTAACTTCCTCAGATTGTATCTCTGAAAATATAGAAAGAAAAGATCTGAAATTTGTACACAAAGTTCACCAAGATTTTAGCTCCACGTGGTTTCAATTTCAACTTCTGGATCTTCGTAGAAAAATTTTATGGAGAAAATTCCACGATGACCTGTTTGAAGTCGCAAAACCCTAGAATCCAAAGCTCTAATACCAAATGTTATGCAACCAACTCACAAAAAGATAGATCAACGACTTCAAAATTATCCTCTTCAAGGAGGAAACCTCATTTACATTACATAAATGAACAATTCTTGGATGATACAAATGACAAGACCTCCTTTCTATATATAAGAGTCTAAGGGATCACAATATAATCAGAGCCTACATAACGATAATAATATAAGGGCACAACAATAACAATAGTGAGCTTCTATGTGGCACAAAAAAAACAATATGGGGGCTACATGGGCACAACAATAATGATAAGGGGAATACATTAGTATTATAGGGACCTAACAAGTAATTATGGAAGGGTTTTGATATTGGTTAATACTTTGTCTCTTTTGTGTTTTGTTGGCACTATTTTTTATTGTAGGAAATTTCTTGGCCTCTTGTCTCATCTTAGATGTGAAGCAAAGTCTTTGCAGTCTTGTGTCTTGTGTATTCATCTACAAGAGAATTTGAAGGAACAATTTTGCGGCTAGGGTGCATAAAACTGTCCATTTTCGGCGGCAAACCTATGTGCATTTTCTCTATGCTTGAAGATTACACTTGCCTGTGCAACAAAAGAACTTTTCTCTAGAAGGCTTCATTTTTTGGTGCCTCTGTGACTTCTCAATGCTATTATTTGTGGCCTAGTTGTTTAACACTCTACGACCTCTATATTATCCCAAGCGTTAGTGAAGAAGCAACTTAAATTATTCGCTTGCACAACTATGACATTTGGTGTATGCCCACCTTAGTTCAACTCACTCCTTTTATAATATACTAGATGTCAAATCTTCTTTTGAAGGCGTATTTGTTGAAGAATCAGTGGAAGGAATACAAATTATTCTTGTAGCCTTAACTTCTATAACAATAGCATCAATTAAATTATTAGTTTATTAAGTGATTGGTGGATATAAAATCTGTATGCAAATAACTAAGGCTCAATTTAAGCTTTTTATGGTGGATGCGACCTTGAAGTGGCACCATGGAACAAAACCTTCCCTGTTTATTAAAAACCCACAACCTTCTAGTCACAGACCTCTGGCTTTTCAGACCAGTTATTTTGATGATCCTGTTATGGTCCCTGTCTCAAGGATTTCATACTTCCTTTGTAGTAGTGCCGATCTGAAGGTTCGGCCTTCTTTAGGGCTATAATCCTCTACATGAAGACATATTATAAACCAGCAAAGATGTGGTTACTTAGATATCTAGCCTACACTTTGAAAATAAACCAAGGGTTGTTCTATGCTATCCCTGTGGAGGATCAGTTAAGGACTATGACCTACTTTTCTAAGCATTTATGAAGATTATCAATGAGTAGAGAGGGTTTGATTTTTGTACATGTGTTGGAGCTTATTACAAACCTATTCGCAGCTCTAAATGGAAATTCTTGATGACTTGATCACGACACATTTTTGATCTAGGTCAAGGGTTATAGCCCCTCTGGTATGGACGTCTCATTAAAGGATTTTGTTCAATAAAGTGCTACTGGTAATTGGGATCTAGCCATTGGGTTTTCACAAAAATCTGCAATATTCACAAGTTTGTTAAGATTTATGAATTGACAGTCCTAAGACCTAAAGTGTCTAAATCTTCTGGTCATATTGATACAATATTCATTGGAGTACACTTGAATTATCATGGTTGCATGATATTTTTTATAGCTGGTGCAATCCTTCAAGCATGAATAAAGGACCTATATGGCAATGAGCCTGATTCGGTCCATGATTAGTATTGAGATTTTCTTGACATATTGATTCCTTATAGCCAAGTAAAAACATAAGCATTGTTGATGATGCTTGTTTTGAAAGTTGATGACTTTTACTTGATGATAACAACAATATACATCAGTAAACAATGACCTAGAGTAGTGTGATATATTGCATGGCTTGAGGCAAAGATCTCCAATATGGTATTTAGTGAGTTTTCATCTTAGAGTGATGTACATAAGAATATGACAACTTTGTTGCGTAGCAGTAACCCAATACACAGTGACATTTGTTGTGATGTGATGATGTGACTTGACTTGATAACATTGATGATAGTGACTCTTGAAGTTGATAATAGTAGCATTGTTTATGACTAGACAATGACAATAGTGACATCACTTATGTTATCTTATGCATAGTGACAATGACTTTATTTAAGTGATATAAGGATAGTAACTTTACTTGTAGAGACGTCGATGCTTGATGACAGAGATCTAGCCTCTATGATCTTGTCTTATGATACATGAAACAATGACATTTCTATAAGTGAGCTTGAAAATAGTAATCTTGTGTTGGCTTAGTTTGGGTTGAACCGGGTTTGGATTTTACTACACGCCAACAAAAACCTCAATCATTCGCCCTTCCAATGACCTACAAGCAAGTCGCATTCTCATCCGAAGTGACTATGGGAAGTTGCAGAACCAGGTTTCTGCAACCTTGAGGGATACTGTGATGTGGTAATTTTTTATTTTCTTATGCTTAACACTTATAAATTACTTAACATTCATGAACTACTTCGCACTTATATATTGCTTCGCAGAATTACATTCATCATTTAAACATACATACATAAACTTCACAATACTGAAATAAAGTGCAGATAATAAGAAAAACACATGAAGACACAGATTTTATCTTGGTTCATCCCAATATGGGAATACATCCACAAGAATTATTGCTTATAATAAATAATTTGGTACAATAAACAATTATTCACATGTGCACACAACTACAAGTTGTCTGTGCACTAAGGTGCAGACAGTCTGCACACTAAACTACAAACCCAGGCCTCCGCGCACTCAACTTTGGAGCCTCACCCCTTTATCTAAAGTACAGATCACAAAGATACAATCATAAACACAGATCTAGATCCAATCATAGATAGATATGTAGATAGATACCTTCCTTCTTTATTATTCATCCATATATATACTATTACATGGAGGGATTACATCATTACATTACCATGGACCCAATACCATGGTTTCCAAAATACAAGGAACTATGGTCCAAAACCATCCAAATTTTACAATGTTATATGCTTTTACAAAAAGTTAGGGGCTTCGCTGTGAAGCCCCTATAGTACATGGTGAGTTTGCTGCGCAATCTTCATTGTGCTTCACTACTCTACTATGTGATGCACTCTGCACTCCGCGACATCCTTTGTAATGTGTGCTCCACAAAATTCAAAATCCTTACTCAAAATCTGGCCAAGTTAAGCTGCACCCAACAAGCCCCCAACACTCACATGTGACTTGTCCCAAGTCACTCAACTGCTTTGCCTAAGATATTATCTTCAATGTTGTTGTATGCCTTTTTTGAATTGTTGCGAAATCTTTTCCAACTACTTTTCCTCGCTGCGCACTTCTTCTGATAGTGCTTCTGTGACATGTTCTACAACCTTCTTTGCCAATTATGCCTCCCTTTGTCAAATATGTTGAATCTTCTCGTCCACTTCATGTGATAATTGGGGGGCCTCATCCCGCCAAGGTTGAGTCCTTTCTATCAAAATTTTCTCCTCCTTCTTCAACTCTTCGATTTTCTTCTACATCTCCTTTGACTCATTAATTTTTGGGAGCCTCTGTGAGATTGGAAAAGTCTTCACGGCTGCTTGATTCTCTTCCAATTGTTGTTGCTTTTGTTACATTTTCTCCTACAGTTTCTGAACATTTGGATCTTCCTGTAGTGAAGTCCAAATTTGCATGCTCTAATCCAACAATTTTCCACAGTCTGCCAATGTTGCAGAGATGTTGTCCATCCCACTCTTTAAGTTAATCTCCCTCTTTTCATGCACTTTTGGTGGTGTGGTTGGCTGCAACTTCATTTGCAGCTCACTGATTTGCATCTCATACTTAAATTTCACTGCGACAATTTTATCCTTCTGCTCCTTGACTGCAAGGTCGAGCTTCACGACCTTTTCTTCTGTTGATTCATCCTTGAGGGCCTCCATGCATGGAATTTCCTTTCAAGTAGCTTTGACCACATCCTTCAGTCTTTGTTGTTGTAGCTCTACTTGTTCCTGCCCTTGATGGCCTGGTCGAGATGTTTCTTCAGTGTGGTGCGCTCTTGTTCTATCTAAATGTTTAAGTGTAAGGCATGTTGTTCACACTCTTTGAGCTCATTTGTTATACCTCGATTCCATTCATGTAGGACTGGAGTGGGTAGTGCTGCCATGTTCATATTAACATGGTACCAACCTTTTTCTTGTTGCTTGACTTCGGTAGAGTCGAACTGTAGAGCTCTGCCGGTATCTGCATTATCCTCATCCCAAATGTAATTTCTATCAGTCTTTCTATGTGGCATCCTTGGCCAATCTGTGCTGGTGGTCTATATGTTTGCGCCCAAATCTTCAACTTTGTAATACTCTATTTCACACCTGTCATAAGCTCGCCGTAGCGATCTTCCACCCTATTCCAGGATTCTGCGGTTATCTCCTAAACCTTTTCTCCGATTTGATCCAGGTCAACTTCAGTGAGAACCATTGGTGTGATTTGTTTTGATTTATCCACATTATGCTTCTTTCTGCTCTTAATGGTATCTTTGCCTTCGCTCTTTCTTTTCTCCGTGACAGTTTTCTCTATTTCTTCCTTTTCTTTCGCCTTATTCGTATCCTTACCTCCTTGAGGACCCTCCTCATGGTGTTCTTCTTCCTCTTCCTCTTCCTCTATTTCCTTCTCCTTGTATTTTCCACTACCTTCGCCATGGTGTGAAGTGTCGAGTTCTTCTTCTTTTATTGTGTTGTCTCCTGCTTCCTCCAACGGATTCATCCATTCTACAGGCCATGTCTGTATTACTTCTACTGGATCATCTTCTTTGACCATATATGGCAATGCATTCCATTCCTTCTTCGTGTCTCTACACGTCTGTATGTACGATTTATGGAAATCCACCTTGAAACTCGCCACAGGGTTGTAATGTTTGTGCAAACTCAATGAATGACATGGATGTTGGTTTACCAACATGTGTAGATCCATTTGACATAACATAAAAAATATCATGTTCTCCTGTGCTCACGAGGGTTGAGTGGTATGCCATAGTGAAGTATACATCATAGCCTCACATACATCTCCTTCTATTGGAGGAAACTACGTATCCTCCGGCTCCTTCCATGTGAACATAGTAATGTTCAAAATTAACCAGGTGTAATGGAAATATGTACCTTTCTCCAGGACCTACGCAGCAGTCATATAGGAATTCCTTGCATAAGTATCCAGCCTAGTTATACTAGAATCCATTTGCACACTGCGTGGCTAAAGACACCACCAACGTAAGAACTTCATTTGCGTGGAACTTCCTCATGATATTTCCGGCCAAAATATGAGTGGTGAAGTAGGCTACTTGGTCACTGATCGAGTTTATGTCGTATCCCATGTTGCCTTTGCCCAAGACATACTTCTTCTTCATATTCTCCGCCATAGCGCGGTCCTTCTCCTTTCCAATGAACTCCTATGTGGGGTTCTGCCCTTGGTAAGGTAATCTAGTGATCCTCCAGATCAACATTTGGTCTATGGGGATCCTATTCCCCATCCACAAGTGTCCATCATATATTAACACCAATAATTGGTGCACACACATTGAGCTTGTTGAGCTTCTGTTGAAGTGTGTCACATTCAACATGTTGAGTAGTCCTAACTGCGCCAACCCAATTTCCCATTGTTGTGGTTCTAATGTCATCACTCCACTGTTTGGGTAGTGAACTTGCTGCAAGTACATTTTTGGTGTGAACTGAGGGTAATTATTTCAGTCATTAAAGTCATATTCTATAAATTTTAGTTGTGGAATTTTCCCTAAGATCTCTCCTAAAAACGACACAACTTCTAGCAATAGTGGTGTGAATGTCCCATACTTTGCGCCTTTTGAATCCTTTACTGGTTTGGAATTTGGCTTCCTCGGCGGGATATATGAGGGAAAAGGTGACATGAACATCACACCACCTTCCTCCACCTGTATTTCCTCCACTTCTTCAATATTTACCTTCTCAAGTTTCTTCTGAGGTTTCACAGGTTCGACAGGCTTCTTGTCCTGCTTTTACTTGGTTCTTTCTTCCTTGGTTTGCTTCTGCCTTGGTGATGTTTTTTTGTTTTTGTGGTGGTGGTGTTGTTGTTGTGGCTAATGCTAATGTGGGTGTTTCAACTACTGGTGCAGACATATTTGTGGCTTCCATGACTCTAGACAATCCCTGCTCATGAAAATTTCACACAATCTCCTCCCAAGATCACTCAGATGACATACACAGTGAAGTCTCCTGCAACTTCTTTACACTATTAATCACTCAAGCTCTTGATTCAGAAAAGTTCTTAATCTGAATGGGAATCAGTTATTTATAACAATTTCAGCCTTCGAACCTCATCATTAGATTTGATTTTGTCCTGATTTTGTTCAGATTTCATCATTAAATGCATATCTATCCTTAAATTCTGCCAACATGTCGTCTTAAATGAAACTTTGCATTTGTTTTTTCCTTTTTAACAGTCATATTTCTACTTTTCCATTGAGCTTAGACATGTTCACTATTGTAGCGCACCTTCATCTTACGTTACGACTTCCTATAAACTTCGACATATTCCCAATTGTAGCAAAGTACTTTCTTCATTGAAGCTCTTTCTATAGCGTATTTTATAGTTCAGTGCCCACTTTCAACTACATGTGACAGTATGACTTTCCTTCTTTCTTCTTTAGGGCGAAGCTGTAGGGGAGGGTTTTCCATGTACAACTTCAACCTATTTCCATTTACTTTTCCCTGAATCAATTCTCCATTTAACTTCGTTAACTGCATTGCGCCTCCATGAGTAATATACTTAATAACATATGGTTCTAACTAGTGTGTTTTGAATTTTCCTGGAAATTTCACAAACCTACTATCATAGAGGAGCATGAGGTCTCCTATCTGAAACTTCTTTTTCTTAATATCCTTGTCATGCCAAGCCTTTTTTCTCCCTTTTTGTACTTGTTAATGAAATGCTACTATAAACTTGTCTTCTTCTAGAGCAAGTAACTGTGACATACTTTCTTCCATTATGTCAGGGTTTGCCATATTTATAAAAGTTGTAATTATTAGGCTAGGGACGATGTATTCCATGGGAATCACAACTTCTTGCTCATAAACCAATCTAAAGGGTGCCTGAACTATCAACTATTTGCATGTAGTCCTATAAGCCCATAATACTGTTGGAATCCTAAGATCCTAGTCATCCATGTTTACATTGCATACCTTGGTCAGTGCATTCTCCAAAATTTTATTGAATGCTTCGACAGTTCCATTTTCCTGAGGATGATAAGGAGTGTTCTTTTGGTGGTAAACTTGAAATTCCTCAGTTAATGCTTCAATGGTCTTATTCAAGAAATGTGATCCTTGATCACTCATCAATATCTTTGGACACCCAAATCTGGATAGTATGTATTCAAAGATGAAATTTGTAGTAGTTTCTGCACTGCAATCCTTTACTGATTATGCTTCAGTCCACCTTGTCAAATAATCAATTGCATTGATTATATACCTCTCAGAAGTCCTTTTCCCTAGTGGATTGATAGGTCCAACAAAATCAATAACCCATTTATCAAAATCCTACAATGTTACTTGTGGCACTAGTGGCATTTCATCTCTTCTTAAATGTTTTCTTGTTCTTTGGCAAATATCACAAGCTCGATAGTACTATATTGCATATTTGTGCAATGTAGGCCACCATAATCATGCTTTTAAAATTTTATGTACAGTAGTTTTCCCTACATAACGTCCACCATTTGCACCACTATGAGCTTTTGTTAAGATTATATGTCTTTCATGCTCAGGAACATACCTGCGCAATATTTCATTTGGTCCCATCTTATACAAATGTCCTGCTATTAGTGAAAATTTTGTTGCCTTAACCACCAATTCTTTCTTATGTTGTGTAGTGTATTATGAAGGGGCCATCCATGTGGTTGAGAACTGAATAATATCAGCGAAGTGATCATCTACAATCTTGATTACAAACAGTTGCACATCATGAAGATTATCCCTTATATTTGTTGGTTCTTCTCCTGTTTCCAACCTTGACAAATGATCAGGTCCACCATTTAGTATTTCTAGCTGAATAACAACTTCAAAGTCATACTCCTGAAACAATAATAGCCATCTGCAAATATTTCCTCCTAAAACAGGCTTATTGACCAAATATTTTAGTGTAGAGTGATTTGTGAACATCTTGAAATGTGATCCCAACAAATAATGTCTAAACTTTTGTAAAGAATATAACATAGCAAGTCCTTCCATTTCTGTATTTGTATAGTTCTTTTCTGCTTAAGATAGTTTCCTACTTGCAAAAGCTATAGGGTGATTGATTTCTCCTGCACCAGGTTGTGTCAATACCACTCCTAAATCTATGTTAGGTCCCTATAATACTAGTGATTCCCCCATTACTATTGTCATTGTATCCCTTATCGTTATTGTTGTACCCCTATTGTCCCCATATTGTTATTATTCTGCCCCATAGAATCCATCTATTGTTATTTTTGTGCCTTTATATTATTATTGTTAGGCCGGCTTGGTTATATTGTGACCCCTTAGACTCCTATATATAGAAAGGAGGTTTTTTCATTTGAATCATCCAAGAATTGTTAATTTGTGTAATGTAAAGGATGTTTCCCCCTCAAAGAGGCTGAATTCTAAGGCGTTGATGTTTCCCCCTCAAAGAGGCTAAATTCTAAGGTGTTAATCTATCTTTTCTATCTTTTTGTGAGTTGGTTTCATAACATTTGGTATTAGAGCTTTGGATTCTAGGGTTTCGCTTCTCCAAATAGTTCATCGTGGAATTTTCACTATAACTCTTTTGCTACGAAGTTTCAGAAGCTAAAAAAAAAACCATTTGAGAAGAAATCATTCTGAACCTCGGCTCCGAATTTGAGATCCTAACTCACTACATTTTTAGAGATATAGTTTGAGGAAGTTAGGGTTTTTGCAGACCCCCGAATTACATTCCAAACAGTTCACCTTGGGAAAACTGTCATAACTTTCACTCTGAGCATCAGATTGAATTTTCATAAGAAGTTACAGAAAGAGGATGGATTGTAGTTTGTTTGGGTATCACTTTCAGAACCTAAGGTTAAAACCATGATCCGTGGCACGTCGTACAAGTTTTCTCTACTGAACCAGTCTATACTCAGGTCATCGTGGGAGATTTGGCATAACTCTTCATTGGAGAATCCAACCTTGATCAGACTAATGGGGTTAGAAATATTGCTCAGAGGTTTACCGCAGGAAGCAATTTCAAACCTAGTAGATCCAAAATTACAGATATACATCAGATTCAATATCGATCTCCTACAAAGTGAAAGAAGGTGTGTAGTTTTTTTTTTTTAATTTTTGCATAAGCTTGGTTTGAAAAATTAGTTTGAAGGAATTCAAACGGCATAGTGAAGCATTATTATTGGTAATTTATGCCCCGAAGAAAGAAAATTGAAACACCTAGTAAGCAACCTGAAAGCTCTAGCATGACTCATGAATAAGAGAAATAAATGCAACATGATATATCAAAATTACGAGACCAAGTGCAACAAATTTCACTCGCACAAAAAGTAACAAAAAATAATATGGATAATTTAAAGAAAGACGTAGAAGCTAAGATGGATGGTTTAAAGAAAGGCGTGGAAGCTAAGATGGATGGTTTAAATAAAGGCATAGAAGCTAAGATGAATGACGTGGAAGCTAAGATGGACAGCGTGGAAGCTAAGATGGACGACGTAGAAGCTAAGATGGATGGCATGGAAGCTAAGATGGATGACATGGAAGCTAAGATGAATGATTTAAAGAAAGGCATGGAAGATTTGTAGAGAAATTTGACAAAGTTTCTACAAGAAATGCTTACTAATGACGAAAGGGTAGTAAAGGAAACTCATGATGAGAACAAAATAAATGTTAATCATGATTTCATAGAATCTAACATTGGATCGAAGAACCAGCATGTTCCAAAGATCGATATGAGGAAGTTTGATGGCAAGGATCCTGGAACATGGATACTACAGATGGAGCAATTTTTCGATCTCCATAATGTGCAAAACACACAAAAGGTACACATTGCAACTTTATATTTGGAACCAAATCAGTTTGTATGGTATCAATGGCTTTGCTCTCGTAAACAAATTGTCACTTCAGCTATTTTTACGGATGAAATGATAGCACATTATGAGGATACAAAAAGCAACACTTTTTTTAGCCAATTGATAAATCTCAAACAAAAGGGTTCAATGATGGAGCACATTGAGGACTTCCAAAAATTGAATATAAGGGTAAAAGATATTCCACAGGAGCATAGGATTGATGTGTTCATAGGGACTTTAAAAGATAACATCCAACATGAGGTTCACCTTTGGGAACCATATTCATTGGAGAAGGCATTCAGGTTGGCAAGAAAAATGGAAAGAAAAATTATGGCAACAAGGAAGCCTACCACTCACAATCGTAAAGATGGAAGCGTTACTACTCCTAGCCATCCACAACCTACAAGGTTGAAACCACAACAATTGGAAGAAAAAAGAGCAAAAGGGCTTTGTTACAGTTGTGATAGAAAATACACTAAAGGTCATAAGTGTGCCGAGAAGAAATTATGTTACATAGATTGTGAAGAGGAGGAAGAAAAGGAACAAGAAATGTTAAAAGAAGAGGATATACACCAGAAACAAACCCTAGAAAAAGAACAAATGAATCTGACCATATCTTGTAATGCATTGGCTGGAATTACCACTCCTCAAACTATCAAGATAGAAGGGCATATCAAGAAGAAAAAGGTAATAGTGTTGATTGATTTGGGAATTACCCGCATTTTTATTCATTGTAAGATAGCCAAGGAATTGAATTGCTTCTTATATCCAGCAACAGAGTGTCAAGTGATGGTTGCAAATGGAGGAACCATAAATTTCTCAGGAAAGTGCCAGAATATCAAGCTATCCATGGGAGAATATGTATTGAATAGCCCAATGATTTCCATTCCAATGGGTGGTGCTGATGTTGTACTAGGAATCCAATGGCTACAATACTTGGGTACAATAGCTTTTAATTTTCAAGAACTTTTCATGCAATTCTCTTCAAAAAGAAAGGAAGTTTAATTAAGGGGTATCACAGGGAAACCGGGAAAAATAATCAGCTCTAACGGAATGACAAAGCTTCTAAAGAAAGAACAACGAGGCATAATTGCACAATTATGTTCACTAGAGGTTCCC
The DNA here is from genome assembly GCA_031772625.1 of Pinus tabuliformis. NCBI lineage: Eukaryota > Viridiplantae > Streptophyta > Pinopsida > Pinales > Pinaceae > Pinus > Pinus tabuliformis. The sequence continues at coordinate 400,588,286 of CM062805.1, read as the reverse complement.
ACATCGAAATCATCCATTTCTCCAGATCTCAAAAAAGCCTTGGACAATCATTCCAAGGTATTTGAGACTCCCAAAGGCCTCCCACCTATTCGTGATCATGATCATGCTATTAATTTGATTCCAGGAAGTGTTCCTCCAAACATCAGGTCTTACAGATATCCCTATGTCCAAAAGAGTGAAATTGAACATATGGTTGCAGAAATGTTAGAGGCTGGTATAATTAAACCTAGTCAAAGTTCTTTCTCTGCTCTAGTAGTATTGGTTCACAAGAAGGATGGATCATGGCGCATGTGTCCAGATTATAGGGAGCTCAACAAGCTCACTATTAAAGATGAATTTCCCATTCCTGTCATTGATGAATTATTGAATGAATTGCATGGATCAATTTACTTCACCAAGTTGGATCTTAATTCAAGATATCATCAAATCAGAATGAAGATTGAAGATGTTCCAGAAACAACATTTAGAACTCATGAGGGTCATTATGAATTTTTGGTCATGCTTTTTGGCCTTACTAATGCACCTTCTACATTTCAAGGTTTGATGAATTCCATTTTCAAACCCTTCCTTAGAAAATTTGTGTTAGTATTTTTTGATGATATACTAATCTACGACAAGTCTTGGAAGGATCATGTCCAACATGTTGACATGGTGCTCAAACTATTGGAGGAGAAACAATTATATGCAAAAATCTCCAAATCTTTCTTTGGAGTACAAGAGATGGAATATCTGGGTCATATTGTATCTCATGAAGGTGTTAAGGTAGACCCTAGCAAAATTAAAACCATTAAGGAATGGAAAATCCCCACATCCATAAAGCATCTACGAGGATTTCTCGGGTTGACAGGGTATTATCGCAAGTTTGTTAAGAATTATGGGAGAATAGCAGCACCTCTAACAACATTATTGAAAAAAGAAGCATTTTCATGGACTCCAGAAGCAACGAAGGCCTTTGAACATCTTAAAGATGCAATGTGCCAAGCACCAGTCTTAGCTACACCAGAATTCACAAAAACCTTTATTGTGGAATGTGATGCCTCAGGCAATGGAATTGGTGCTATTTTAATGCAAGAAGAAAGACCCATTGCTCTCGAAAGTCGTCCAATCAAAGGAAAGTATTTACACAAAGCTGTTTATGAGAAGGAAATGTTGGCAATACTACATGAACTTAAGAAATGGCGACCCTACCTAATGGGAAGACACTTCAAGGTAAAAACAGATCATGATAGTCTTAAATACTTTTTAGAACAAAGATTATCTTCAGAAGAGCAGCAAAAATAGGTCACAAAGATGTTGGGTTATGACTTTGAAATCATCTACAAAAAATGGAAGCAAAATGTTGTGGCAAATGCACTCTCAAGAAAGGATGAGGGTGCGGAAGCATTTATTTGCGCCATTTCTATTATCCAACCAGATTGGATAAATGAATCAAGGGATGAATGGAAGAATGACGAGGAAGTGTGGGCACTCATTCAAAATATACAATAAGATCCCAGTACATCTGATACATTTAGCTGGAAATATGATTCGTTATGGTACAAGGATCGGTTATACCTATGTAAGAATTCCCAACTCAAACAAAAGATTCATAGGGAATTGCACACCTCTCCCTTAGGAGGGAACTCAGGATTTCCAAAATCCTACCACAGGGTTAAGAAGGATTTTTTGGGATGGCCTTAAATCGGATATTCAAAAGTTTGTGGCGGAATGTTTGGTTTTCCAACAAAATAAAGTTGAAACAATTGAGGCCCCAAGACTATTACAACCTTTATCCATTCCAAGCAAATGTTGGGGGGAGGTTTCAATGGATTTTATCACATGTTTAACCAAGTCCGAAGGAAAGAGTGCTATCATGGTGGTAGTTGACAGACTTACCAAGTATACATACTTTTGTGCATTATCTCATCCATTTAAAGTGAGTACAATTTATACTGCATTTATGGAAAAAATTCAAAAGCTACATGGAAACCCAAAGATTATTGTAAGTGATAGAGATCCCATTTTCACTGGAAAATTTTGGATAGAATTATTTTATTGTCTTGGTACTAAATTAGATCATAGCTCATCTTATCATCCTCAATCTGATGGGAAAACTGAGATAGTAAACAAATGTTTGGAAGGATATCTTCATTGCTTTGTATCTGATAAACATACACAATGGGTCAAATGGTTGCCTCTAGCTGAATGGTGGTATAACACTTCCTTCCATATTGCAACAAAAATGACCCCATTTATGGCACTTTATGGATATCATCCACCATCCATCACATCATATTTAAGAGGAAATTCTAAGGTTCAAGAAATGGAAGATCACATCGAGCATCAGCAACAAGTTCTCCAACTCTTAAAGGATAACCTCACCTTGGCGCAGAATAGAATGAAACAGCAGACAGATCAACATTGCAGCGAAAGAAGTTTTGATGTAGGTGATTGGGTATTCCTATGACTACAGCCATATAAACAAATGCTCCTCAAGCAAGCTAAGAAGGATAATAAATTATCACCAAAGTATTATGGTCCATACAAGGTGTTGTAAAAGATAGGTACTATGGCATATAAATTGGAGCTTCCTATAGCTTCCCGAGTGCACCTAGTTTTCCATGTTTCATGCTTAAAGAAGGTTATAGGTGACAAGCTTCCAGTTCAAATAATATTGCCAGAACTTGATGAGGAAGGAAAAATCATATTGGAACCTGAAGCAGTCAAAGAAACAAGAACTCGACAGCTACGAAATCGATCAATTTCATAGTATCTCATCAAGTGGAAGAACTTACATGTTGAAGATTCCACATGGGAGGATGAGAATTTTATACAGAAGCATCCAGAACTACTCAAGCATTGAGGACAACACTTTTTTGAAGGAGAGGGGCATGTTAGGTCCCTATAATACCAGTGATTCCCCCATTACTATTGTCTTTGTATCCCTTATTGTTATTGTTGTGCCCCTATTGTCCCCATATTGTTATTATTGTGCCCCATAGAATCCCTCTATTGTTATTTTTGTGCCTTTATATTATTATTGTTAGGTCAGCTTGGTTATATTGTGACCCCTTAGACTCCTATATATAGAAAGGAGGTTTTGTCATTAGAATCATCCAAGAATTGTTCATTTGTGTAATGTAAAGGAGGTTTCCCCCTCGAAGAGGCTGAATTCTAAGGCATTGATCTATCTTTTTGATGTAGGAGCATCCAGACTTAACTAGCAATGTGAAGGTTTGTTCACATGTTGTGGCTAAACAAGTGAATTTCATTGACCTAATGGGTCAAAAATCATTTTTACTGAGAGGGTTTGATCTCTCAAGAAATGAGTTGTATTTCGTTATTGTAATAAGTTAGAAATTATCTTATTTTAGGCTTAAAGATGAGTTGTTAGCATAGGTGTGAGATGGAACTAGGAATTAGAAGATTTGTTGTTAGATTTATCAAAAATATGGATTGATTTGTTTGTTGGCATTATGATTCTGGTATGGCTCTATGGTTCATGTGTTGTACTTGATGGCAACTCAAACAGGTGGCAAAACTCTGATCAGGCTCTCAAAATGATAAAAATTAAGAGGTCCACATGTGCTCTATGAAAAGCGTGCGTACCCATAGGTACGCCGTGAAGGGACTGCGGCCATACACGCAGGTCACCCGTTCAGAAGGTGCGTACCCCCAGTTCACTTACTTCAAGGCAGAGTAGCGCGTTCACGTGGGGTTTCCTATGTTTGGCCCATGGTATTTAGCTCGCCGTTCTTGATTCTATGGTTTTGGCCCGTGGTATAGGATCTATTTTAGCCCCGGTTTGGATCCCTTGTATTGGTTATTGATGGTTTTGCCCCATGGTGTGAATAAGGGCTTTACTATAAATAGGGAAGGAGATCTCTTGGCTAATGCATCTTTTGCAAATTGAATATCTTAAGATCTGAAATATTGGGTTATTGTTTTTAAAAGCTTGATCTATATAAAAGTGAAGTTGAAAGCGAATCTATGAAGGGTGATCTCTCGAGCGCATGATCAGATCTGAGCATCTGACTATCTGTGGCACACAGGGGGACTGCCAATTCGGCCCTAATTAGAGGTACGCAGGTGATTAACGGTGCAAGTGCGTGGGTACGCAGAGCAGAAGAAGGAGCAGTGCGTGGGTACGCAGAGCAGAAGAAGGCGCAGTGCGTGGGTACGCAGCGCGACAGAGGTTCAAGTGCGTAGGCACAGTGAAAGTGCGCGGCGCTTTAGAAGCCGCAGGTGCGTAGGCACGCAGCACGATAACATCTGTGGGTGCGTGGCTACAGTAGCAATATGCGGCGCGATAGCATCTGTGGGTGCATGTCTACAATAACAGTACGCGGCATGATTGAAGAAACAGTGCGTGGGTACGCGGTGCAGCAAAAGGCTCTCTGTGGGTATACGCAGGGGAGCAGAAGGTGAAGTGCGGAGCCACGCAGGCTAGATAAAGAAAAACTGCGGATCTGTCTTAAGACTTTTGTTGGCTGAATTTTTCTGTTGATAAGGTGCTCTGGGTTTAGTTTACTGTTATTGTTGATCTGGTTACTGCAGTTGACTGGGTGATTTACTTGTACTTGATGATCTCTTGATGTTTATGGATCCAGTTTGAAAATTTATGAAAAGTAGTCCTTGAAAGAAAAGAAGTAGGGGGTTGTAGCTCCCTTCCAGGAGAGACTGGAAAACGAGAGAGAGTTGTAGCTCTCTGCAGGTTGCAGCCTGCGTACTGGTAAAGGACTGCACCAGTACAAAACCATTGTAAAAGGAGTTTCTAATTTGAAAGAAGATAGAGACATATTGCAGCAGGTGGTTTTCACCCACATTGGGTTTCCACCTTATATCTGGTGTTCTTTGGTGTGACTATCTGTTTTTCTTGTTCATGCTCATTATTTTATGGTACTGACATGCAAAAATAATTCAAAGTATAAATAAGGAAGATTTATTAAAAGAACTTGATAATATTGATTCACCCCCCCTCTCAGTATTATTTCCAACAATTGGTATCAGAGCAGGTCCTTCAGAGAAGCTTGATCGCTTGAAGGAAGATCATTCATCATGAGCAACTACGAGAGGGAAGCATCAATCAGGCCACCAATCTTTGATGGGACAAACTTAAATTATTGGAAGGTAAGAGTTACTGCCTATCTTCAATCTCTTGGTACAGAAGTTTGGGATATCATAGATATAGGCTACACTTTTCTTTCAGCTACTCCTACAGATTCAGTCGAGAAGAAGAAATATGAAACAAATGCTAAAGCAGTCAATACTCTGCTAGGATGCTTATCTCAAACAGAATTCGTAAAGGTTATGCAATATAAATCCGCAAAGGAAATATGGGACAAGATTGTCTTGAGCTACGAAGGAGATGAACAGGTAAAGTGTGCTAAACTTCAAACCCTCAAAATTCAGTATGAGAATCTCAGAATGTATAATGATGAAAGTGTGGCTAACTATTTTCTTTGGGTAGACGAGATTGTTAATTGCATGAAAAACTTGGGTGAAGAAATAAAAGAGGCTATTGTGGTTGAAAATTTTTTAAGATCATTGTCCCCCAAGTTTGAATCTAAAGTATCTGCAATAGAAGAAAAGGAAAATCTACGAATTCTTACTATGTCTCAGCTACACGGAATTCTAACTGCTTATGAAATGAGAAAGGGAGGTCCATCAGACAGGAGAGAAGCTGCTTTCAAGGCTTCAGGCAAAGGAGACTACTATGAAGCAAGTCACGTGCCAGAAGAAGAAGAAGAATCAAATTTTGTCAGAAATCTTCAACGGGGTACTGGAAGGTTCAGAGGTAAGTTACCTTTTAAATGTTTTGCTTGTGGAAGAGTAGGTCATTATGCTGCGAAATGTCCTCATAAGGATAATATTGACAAAGGAAAGGAACCTGCTAGATGGAGCAAGAAACAGAATGCAAATAAGAAAAGCTACTACACTCATGAAGATAGTGATGGTCTATCAAATAGTGATGAAGATGAACGAGGTAATGACTATAAACTTTTAATGGCATTTGAAGATGATGATTACATGGATGCTATAGATGTGGATAGCTTTCATGAAGAAATTTCTAGACTCAAGACATGTATAGAAGAAAAGAATATGATCATTGATACTCTACAATTTCAGATTGATGAAAAAGAAAAATATCTTGAAAAGTTAGAAGGTGAAATTGTTGGTCTTAGAAAAGAGATTGAGAAAACAAAGGCTATTAATCTTAAGTTTGTCAAAGGATCTTAAACTCTAGATGAGATCATCAATGTACAACGTTCTCCACTAAACAAGACAGGTCTGGGGTATAATGGAGAAACTTCTCAAGCATCCACCTCAAAGAGTTATCTTGATGCAGCAAGAAGGAATGAGCAAAAGCACAATGGAGATCACCAGGTAAAGCAGGGACAAATTACAAACAAAGACTATCAGGCAAACCAGGGGCAATTCGTCTTAAGGATGAACAAAAGCTACAACCAGCCACAGGTAAAATCCTCTCAATTTGCTTCAAGAATGGATGAAAATAGAAATTACAATCGTTTGGTCGGAAGATTTGATAACCGCAGAAGTTTCTTCAATGGACAATGCTTCTCTTGCCATAACTTTGGTCACAAAGCAGCTCAATGTGTTGCATATAAAACGATCATGACTAGAGAAGCTCAAAAACAAAGAAGTATGACCGAGATTACAAAAAGGACCTATAACAACTTTTCGGTTCTTGAAAATGAAGTTGAATGTTCTATTTGCAATAATTTTGGTCATGAAGATTCTGAATGCAGGAGCAGGTTTCAGCAGACAAAGGAACAAGCCTCAAGCACCAAAACATGGAGAATAAAGGAACCACAAACAGAAAGATGTGGGATAGCATTTTATGCAGAGGGACAGGAAAATATATGGTACATTGACAATGGATGTTCGAAGCATATGACAGGTGATAAAGAAAAACTTGAATCATATTCTGCTCTAGAAAAGGGAAAGAAAGTTTCTTTTGGAAATGATACTCCTGCAGCTATAAAAGGAAAAGGCACTGCTCAGTTAAAAGAAAAGGTCAAAGCTGGAAATGTTTTGTATGTTGATGGATTGAAACATAATATTCTAAGTGTCAGCCAGATGTGTGATCAAGGAACCGAGGTGATATTTAGATCAAATGGATGTCTTGTTCGTGATCTTGATACAGGTAAAACGGTGATCAAAGGTAAAAGAACTCCAAATAATCTATACATATTTGAAGAAGGACAACAACAATGCTATCTAAGCAAGGATGATGAACACTGGTTATGGCACCGGAGGTTGGGGCATCTAAGCTTTTCACAAATAAGGAAAGCATGCAAATATCAGGCAGTTCGCGGTCTTCCAGATATCAAAATTCCAGACAACACCATATGCAAATCATGTCAGTTTGGAAAGCAAACCAAAACTAACTTTCCAGAGAAGGAAGGATCAGCTAGCATGCCTCTTGAGCTTGTACATACAGATGTATGTGGACCATTCAGGAAAAGGACACCTCGAGGAGAAGAATACTTGATATTATTCATTGACGATTTCTCCAGGTTTGTCTGGTTAGGACTTATGAAGCACAAAGATGAAGCATTCGAAAAATTCAAATCCTTTAAAGCCTTGGTTGAAAATGAATCAGGATACAAAATTAAGTGCCTCAGATCTGACAGAGGTGGGGAGTTTACCTCAAATGAATTTTTCGATTTCTATGAAGAACATGGGATAAGAAGAGAATTCTCTACAGCTAGAACTCCTCAGCAAAATGGAGTAGTGGAAAGAATGAACAGAACAGTCCAACAAATGGCTTGTGCTATGCTTGATGAGTCTGGAACTCCTGCAACTTTTTGGGGTGAAGTTGCATATGTTGCGGTTGTTATTCTCGACAAAACAAATGTCCGGGTGAACAGCACTCAAACTCCTCATGAGCTCTGGTATGGTGAGACTCCTTTGGTAAAGCACTTCAAAATCTTTGGGAGCAAATGCTATATTAAGAATACTGATGAGCAACTTGGAAAAATTGAACCTAGAGCAGATGAAGGCATTCTTCTTGGTTATTCTCCACACAGCAAAGCATACAAGTGCTACAATAAAAGACTTGGAAGAATTGTTGACAGCATTGATGTAGTGGTTGATGAGAAGGGATACATTCCTAGGCAAGTAAATCATGAAGATATCGAAGAAGATGAAGACTACCCTCAAAGACAGAATGAAGAAGAAGAAGAACCTCAAGAAGAACCAGAAGAGCAGATAAGGATAGAAGAGAAGACTCCATCCAGATATGTTCAAAAGAATCATCCAGAATCTCAAATTTTGGGGCAGAAAGAAGCAAGTGTACAAACAAGAAGAACAGTTGCAGAAGCTTCAAGCTATTTGGCATTACTCTCTTCCACTGAACCACAAAATGTGAAAGAGGCATGCAAAGATGAATGTTGGGTGAAAGAAATGGATGAAGAACTTGAGCAGATCGAAAAGAACAACACTTGGGAGCTAGTTCCTAGACCAAAGGATAAGAATGTTATAGGGACAAAATGGGTCTTCAAAAATAAATTGAATGAAAATGGAGAAGTAATTAGAAACAAGGCCAGACTTGTTTGTAAAGGGTATGCGCAGCAAGAAGGAATATATTTTGAAGAAACCTTTGCTCCTGTTGCAAGACTTGAGGCCATCCGAATGTTCCTTGCTCTCTCAAGCTTTCAAAACTTCAAAGTATTTCAAATGGACGTGAAATCAACCTTTCTGAATGGAGACTTGGAAGAAGAAGTATACATTGAGCAGCCAGATGGTTTCATTCTTGGAAATGATCCAAATCTTGTATGCAGATTGAAAAAGGCTCTCTATGGTCTCAAACAAGCTCCAAGGGCTTGGTACTATCGCTTGGACAAATATCTTCATCAACAAGGTTTTTCAAAAGGATCAACAAATAGCAATCTTTATATAAAAGTTGAAAACGACAAATTGCTAATACTTGTTGTGTATGTAGATGACATTATCTTTGGGAGCAATGAAGAAGCTATGAGTCAAAGCTTTGCCTTGGTAATGCAGAAAGAATTCAAAATGTCCTTGCTGGGAGAACTGACATACTTTCTTGGTTTGCAAATCCAACAAAAAGAAGGAGGGATCTTTTTGTCTCAAACCAAGTATCTCAAGCAGATTTTGAAGAAATATGGCATGGAAGATGCAAAACCAGTATGTACACCCATGGTCACAGGATGTAGCCTCAGTGCAAATGATGAATCAGCAGCAGTGCATCAACCAACCTACAGATCTATGATTGGAAGTCTACTTTATTTGACAGGTACCCGACCAGACATAATGCATGCAGTAGGAATAGTTGGAAGATTTCAGGCAAATCCAAAGGAGACTCATCTTCAGGCAGTAAAGAGAATCTTCAAATATCTTCAAGGAACTCAAAACTATGGCTTATGGTATCCTAGAGATACAGATCTCACACTTCATGCTTATACAGATGCAGATTGGGCTGGAAGCGTGGATGACAGGAAGAGCACAAGTGGTGGTGCATTCTTTATGGGTTCCAGATTAGTATCTTGGTTCAGCAAGAAACAGAGTTCGATTGCCTTGTCTACAGCTGAAGCGGAATATGTTGCTGCTGCATCTTGCTGCACTCAACTCCTTTGGATGATGCAGACCTTGCAGGATTTTCAAATCACTTGTATACCACCCATCTCCATCTTATGTGATAATACAAGTGCAATCAGCATTTCAAAGAACCCAGTCATGCATTCAAAGACCAAGCACATACCGATCAAGTATCACTTTCTCCGGGAACAAGTACTTGAACAAAAGGTCAAGTTGGAGTATGTTCCTTCTAAGGAACAAGTTGCTGATATACTCACCAAACCATTGCCCAGGGAGACCTTTGAATACCTCAGGAAAAAGCTGGGGGTTGTTGATGCATCATCATGTTGTTGAATCTCTTTTGATTGACGGTTGTATGCAAGGTTCATCTGGGGTATATGCGTACACTTGCTGGGTTGCAGATTGGTCGAAGATCAATTGGCACAGGTTCAGGGGGAGCATATAATGCATTGTTGGCATTATGGAGGAAGTACATCATGGATGCTGGTCTGAATAATGCTGAAATATGTCTCTATCTCTTTCATGGTCATTTATGGTGTTTGGTTCTTCTTTGCAGATCTGGTTTATATTCAGGGGGAGCATGACCCTTTGCCCTTGATGTCAAAGGGGGAGAATGACGTTGAAGATTTTGAGGTTGCCATCAAGTCCAAAGGGGGAGATTGTTGGCATTATGATTCTGGTATGGCTCTATGATTCATGTGTTGTACTTGATGGCAACTCATACAGGTGGCAAAACTCTGATCAGGCTCTCAAAATGATAAAAATTAAGAGGTCTGCATGTGCTCTGTGAAAAGCGTGCGTACCCGCAGGTACGCCGTGAAGGGACTGCGGCCATACACGCAGGTCACCCGTTCAGAAGGTGCGTACCCCCAGTTCACTTACTTCAAGGCAGAGAAGCGCGTTCATGTGGGGTTTCCTATGTTTGGCCCGTGGTATTTAGCCCGCCGTTCTTGGTTCTATGGTTTTGGCCCGTGGTATAGGATCTATTTTAGCCCCGGTTTGGATCCCTTGTATTGGTTATTGATGGTTTTGCCCCATGGTGTGAATAAGAGCTTGACTATAAATAGGGAAGGAGATCTCTTGGCTAATGCATCTTTTGCAAATTGAATATCTTAAGATCTGAAATATTGGGTTATTGTTTTTAAAGCTTGATCTATATAAAAGTGAAGTTGAAAGTGAATCTATGAAGGGTGATCTCTCGAGCGCATGATCAGATCTGAGCATCTGACTATCTGTGGCACACTGGGGGACTGCCAATTCGGCCCTAATCAGAGGTACGCAGGTGATTAACGGTGCAAGTGTGTGGGTACGCAGAGTAGAAGAAGGAGCAGTGCGTGGGTACGTAGAGCAGAAGAAGGCGCAGTGCATGGGTACACAGTGCGACAGAGGTTTAGGTGCGTAGGCACAGTGAAAGTACGCGGCGCTTCAGAAGCTGCAGGTGCGTAGGCACGCAGCATGATAGCATCTGTGGGTGCGTGGCTACAGTAGCAGTACGCAGCGCGATAGCATCTGTGGGTGCGTGCCTACAGTAACGGTACGCAGCGTGATTGAAGAAACAGTGTGTGGGTACGCGGTGCAGCAGAAGGCTCTCTACGGGTATACGCAGGGGAGCAGAAGGTGAAGTGCGGAGCCACGCAGGCCAGATAAAGAAAAATTGCGGATCTGTCTTAAGACTTTTGTTGGCTGAATTTTTCTGTTGATAAGGAGCTCTGGGTTTAGTTTACTATTATTGTTGATCTGGTTACTGTAGTTGACTGGGTGATTTACTTGTACTTGATGATCTCTTGATGTTTATGGATCCAGTTTGAAAATTTATGAAAAGTAGTCCTTGAAAGAAAAGAAGTAGGGGGTTGTAGCTCCCTTCCAAGAGAGACTGGAAAATGAGAGAGAGTTGTAGCTCTCTGCAGGTTGCAGCCTGCGTACTGGTAAAGGACTGCACCAGTACAAAACCATTGTAAACGGAGTTTCTAATTTGAAAGAAGATAGAGACATATTGCAGCAGGTGGTTTTCACCCACATTGGGTTTCCACCTTATATCTGGTGTTCTTTGGTGTGACTATCTGTTTTTCTTTTTCATGCTCATTATTTTATGGTACTGACATGCAAAAATAATTCAAAGTATAAATAAGGAAGATTTATTAAAAGAACTTGATAATACTGATTCACCCCCCCTCTCAGTATTATTTCCAACATTGTTAGATACAGTTAGAGTGGTATCTGACTTATAAAAAGGAGGGAAAATGTAATGAAATAGAGAGAGAGGATTAAGGAGTGGATTTAGGTGAGAGAAAGCAAGATAGTGTGTGGATTGTAATTTGAGACAGAGGTCTTCATTTGTGTAATCAGGCCCAAGGCTGAGACTCTGTAATTTTATTATGAATGAATTGATGTTGTGCGCATAATTATATATATGCAGCCCGTGGAGATCCTCGAATGATAGTTTTCTCTGTATTTGGTTGATATTGATGCTTGCTCTGCTTTCCATGCTTTACAATAGATAAACATTGAGTTAAAAGAGTAATCAGTGAGTTAAATGTATCATTTTGGTTCTGCAAGCGGAAAACCCAAAATACACTAGAAATCGTCGCAAAATGCCTTCGGATTTAGAATCCGGACTTCAAATTTTATAGATGGAGGTTTTGAAGGTTATTGAGTCCATGGAACCCAATCGCATCGCTTAAGTGGAGAGGAACGGCTTGTGGAATCGCCGATTTCTGATATCGCGATAATACTGGATCCGAAAAGTTATAGAGCAGGGTTGATAATCTATCAGGTCCACAAAGGGTCATTGCATTAGCATATTGAAGTGCAAGGTGTCTGGCAACTGGACTTTGTGACTTGCGATTGTGCGATTTAATTGCAACCATTGGATCATAATCAATCGTGATCATTGTATCATTGGAAAAACCCGCTACAGTGAATGGTTATCAGGCGCGTTGAAAACCGTAAGCAGTTTTAAGTGGTTCAGCCCTGATTCCATTGAGGAGGTGCCACGTAGCAAGGCAGAATAGAATGAAACCATATATCAGGTGGTTAAACCCCGATATATTGAACCACCTGAAACCTTTGACAACCGTCAGATCTCGCAGTTCTAGATCGACGACCATCAGTGCTTGGTGCATTGACTTTCGCGTACGATGAGTGCGCCGATACAAAAAGGTAAAAAAATCAATGTTTTGTGTTGTTTTTCAGTGTATTTCAGTTTCAAAGGAAAACAATCAAGTTTGGCTTAAAAAGGGGATCAACGGGGTGATTTTGGGGTTTTTGTAAGTCCCGCTTCCGCGCTGTGTCATTTGTGGTATTAGAGCAAAAGAAAGGGTTGTTTGCAGCGAAAATGCCACCAAGGAGAGGCATTGGTCGAGGGAGACCTAAACCAAATGCAATTCTACTAGAAGAGGTACGGAGTCTGCGTACGAGAATGGAGACAATTGAGACTACCCAGAGAAGAGCACCTAATGAAGGAGATGAAAGTTCTTCAGAAGAATCTCCTGCAGAGGAGATAGTAGACGAAAATGATGAAACTGCCAAATTCCTTAAGATGTTAGTGAAAGTAGGAGGAAAACCTAAGGCGGAAATCCCTATGTATGAAGGGAGTCTGAACACAGAAGAACTAACGGATTGGATCAGATCCTTAGACCAGTACTTTGACTATGAAGAGATTGATGAGGGAAAGAGAGTGAAGTTTGGAGTTACCAGATTGAAGGGTCACGCAGCCATCTGGTGGGACGAGTTACAAACATCAAGAACAAGGAAAGGGAAGTCCAAGATCAAGATATGGGACAAAATGGTAAGTAAAATGAAAGCCAATTTTTTTCCTAAAGACTATCATTTGAATATTTTTAAGCAATTGCAAAATTTAAGGCAAAAAGGAATATATGTTAAATAATATATAAAATAATTCTATAGATTGAATATTAGAATAGGGCATGTAGAGGATGATGTCGAAAAGGCAGCTAGATATATCAATGGCTTAAGGTATGACATACAAGATTATATTAGCTTGTTAAGTCTGAAAACTATTGAGGATGCCTATCAAACAAGTTTGAAGGCATAAGAGAAGATATTGAGGAAACAGAGTCAAAGGAATAGAGGAAAAAGCTCAGTAAGAGGTAGAGGAACTACCAGACCAAGGGGACAACAGCATCAGCATGAAGCAGGAAGCTCAAGTAGCAGATCACCACAGAGGGGAGAATCTAACAGAGGAAGATTTGTGCCCAAAGGAAGAGGGCGAGGAAGATATGTTCGGTGTTATACATGTGAAGAATGGGGACATATGTCATGGGATTGTCCTCATAATAAACCAGCAAGTCATAGGAATCCGAATGTGGCTGAGGCAAAGCCAGAACCACCTCGACTTGTCGAAAAGGAAGAACCCCCTAAGGTAGGTGAATCTATGTTATTGAGAAGGACTTTGCTTAGGGCAGAGCTGGAGATTGGAGAACTAGCGCAGAGGAAGAATTTGTTTAGAACTACCTGTAAATCCAAAGGTAAGTGTTGCAAAGTAATAATTGGCAGTGGAAGCACTGACAATCTTGTTTCTACAGAGATGGTGGACAAGCTCGAACTAGTAAAGACCATGTACCCTACTCCTTACAAGGTATCATGGTTACAAAAGGGACATCAGATTATTGTGACTAAACAATGCAAGGTGGAGATACAAATTGGTACATATAAAGATGTGATATTATGTGATGTAATGCCCATGGATGTATGCCATGTATTGCTGGGAAGACCGTGGTAATTTGATCAAAAAGCTATTCATGATGGAAGAAGAAACACTTATACTCTAGAGAAGGATGGAACTAAACACATATTGCTACCATTGAAGGACAATGCTAACAAAGGAACACCTGGAAGTAGTATTATGTTGATATGTGGAAAAGAGCTGCTGTAGGAAGTAGTGAAGAATGAGGAGTTGCATTTTGCTATTGTGGGAAGACCAAAGGTAATTTTGACTTCCACAAACTTGGATGATTTGCTTGAAGAAGTTAAAATGCTGTTAGATGATTTTGCTGATATTATTGTGGATGAGTTTCCAAATGCATTGCCACCAATCAGGAGTATTAGTCATCATATTGACCTAATACCAGGAGAAAGTTTGCCAAATAAAGCAGCATACAGATTAACTCCTCAAGAGAACACAAAAGTTGGAAGACAAGTGCAGGAGCTGATGGATAAGGGGCTAATCAGAGAAAGTCTTAGTCCATGTGTTGTACCAACAGTACTCAGTCCAAAGAAAGGAGGAGAATGGCGTATGAGCACAGATTCCAGATCCATCAACAAGATTACTATCAGGTATAGATTTCCTTTACCACGCATGGATGATTTAATGGACTGTTTGAGTGGATCAAAATACTTTACTAAAATAGATTTGAAGAGTGGATATCATCAAATAAGAATCCGAGAAGGCGATGAGTGGAAGACTGCATTTAAAACAAATAGTGGGTTGTATGAGTGGTTAGTGATGCCTTTTGGACTCACTAATGCACCTAGCACATTCATGAGATTAATGAATGAAGTCTTGAAGGAATATGCAGGCAAGTTTTTTATTGTTTATCTTGATGATATTCTAGTTTTTAGTAAAAGTAAAGAAGAACATTTAGAGCATCTTAAGTTGGTTCTAAGAACTCTACAGAAAGAGAAACTACTAATAAATCTGAAGAAATGTAGTTTCATGAAGGAAGAACTGGTTTACTTGGGATTTGTAGTTTCTAAAGAAGGCTTGAAGATGGATCCAGAGAAAGTCCAAGAAATTTGGAATTGGCCTACTCCCAGAAATATATTTGAGGTAAGAAGCTTCCATGGTCTTCCAAGTTTTTACAGAAAGTTTATCAAAGGCTTTAGTCAGATTTGTGCACCTATTCTTGAAAAAATCAAGGAGATCAATCAGCCATTCAAGTGGAGAGAAGAAGCAGACAAAAATTTTAATTGCCTGAAGAAGAAAATCACAGAGGAACCAATTTTGGCTTTACCTGATTTTGAGAAAGTCTTTCAAGTAGAAACAGATGCTAGTGGAGTTGCAGTTGGAGTAGTTCTGAGTTAGGAGCAAAGACCGATAGCATACTTCAGTGAGAAATTGAATGATGAAAAGAAGAAATATTCTTCTTATGATAAAGTGTTTTATGATATTGTGTAGGCCTTAAAGAAATGGAAACATTATTTTCTGCCCAAAGAATTCATATTATATTTAGACAATCATGCCTTACAGTTCATCAATAACCAACAGAAGTTGAATCAGAAACACGCCAAGTGGGTAGAATTTCTGCAAAGCTTTACTTTTGTAATAAAGCACAAGAGTGATAAGTCAAATAAAGTAGCAGATCCATTGAGCAGGGTAAGTTTTATTGTGCAAGAATTCAAAGTGGGTGTTGTAGGATTTGATGAAATGATTGAAATGTACAAGGATGCTGCAGATTTCAAAGATATCTATACAACAGTTCAGAATCCAATGAGTCATAACAGAAGTCAGTGGTTGGACTATCTCATTCAAGGAAGCCTATTGTTTAAAAGCAACAAGTTGTGTATTCCCAAATGTTCCATGAGGGAAAACATAATAAAGGAGAAACATAGTGGAGGATTATCTGGTCACTTTGGACAAGATAAAACCTTTGCTCAGATGAATTCTTTTTATTATTGGCCAAAAATGCAGACTGATGTTAAGAAGTTTGTTGATAAATGCAGGATATGTCATTATGCAAAAGGAAGGAGTCAAAATACAGGATTGTATCAGCCATTGCTAATACCAAACCGACCGTGGGATGCAGTTAGCATGGATTTTGTTCTAGGATTACCAAAAACCTAGAGAGAGAATGATTCTATTTATGTTGTAGTAGATAGCTTTTCCAAAATGGCACATTTTATTGCTTGTAAGAAGACTAGTGATGCCACACATATAGCAAATTTATTCTTTTCATAAATTGTAAGATTACATGGATTTCCTATAAGTATTGTGTCTGATAGAGATACAAAGTTTGTAGGGCATTTTTGGAGAACTCTTTGGAAGAAACTGGGAGCTAACCTCAGTTTTAGTTCAGCATACCATCCTCAAACAAATGGATAGACCGAAGTAGTAAACAGGAGCTTGGGAAATATATTGAGAAGTTTAGTGTATCAAAATCCTAAGCAGTGGGATTTAGCACTAGCTCAAGCTGAGTTTGCTTATAATGATACTCCAAACCGAAGTACTGGAATGAGTCCATTTCAGATTGTTTTTGGAATGAATCCAAGAGGTTTGTATGAGCTGAGGTATTTGAGTAAATAGGAGAACAAAAGTGCAAAAGCTGAAGAGTTTTCATAATAGATGCATAGACTACAGGAAGATGTCACAGGAAAATTACAGGAAAGAAGCAACAAATACAAACAGAGGGTAGATTTGAAAAGAAGAGAGAAATAATTCCAAGTGGGAGATTTAGTAATGATGTATTTGAGAAAAGAAAGATTTCCTGTTAAAAGTTACAATAAACTTAAAATGAAATGATAGGACCATGTAAAATTGTAAGAAAATTTTCAGTGAATGCATATGAAATTGAGTTGCTAGAAGGGATTGGAATATCACCCATCTTCAATGTTGCAGATTTGTATCCATACGAAGAGGTAGAGATAGAGCTACAGGAGATGAAGTTCAAACATTGAACTGGGAAGAACATATGCCAAAGACAGCTAAGAAGGAAGTAGAAATTGTTTTAGAGAAAAGAGTATCCAAAAGAACCAGAGGACAGACTTATTTCCAATATCTAGTCAAATGGAAGGGACAGGTAGTGGAGGATGCTAGCTGGTTGACAACAACAGAATTACAGAAGTATGGAGTAAGTGCTGAAAGTTTGAAGGAAGATTCTTTTCTTCCCCAGGAGTCTGATGCAGGAGCATCTGGACTTAGCCAGCAATGTGAAGGTTTGTTCACATGTTGTGGCTAAACAAGTGAATTTCATTGACCTGATGGGTCAAAAATCAGTTTTATTGAGAGGGTTTGATCTCTCAAGAAATGAGTTGTATTTCATTATTGTAATAAGTTAGAAATTGTCTTATTTTAGGCTTAAAGATGAGTTGTTAGCATAGGTGTGAGATAGAGCTAGGAATTAGAAGATTTATTGTTAGATTTATCAAAAATAGGGATTGATTTGTTAGATACAGTTAGAGTGGTATCCGACTTATAAAAAGGAGGAAAAATGTAATGAAACACAGAGAGAGGATTGAGGAGTGGATTTAGTAGAGCGAAAGCAAGATAGTGTGTGGATTGTAATTTGAGACAAAGGTCTTCATTTGTGTAATCAGGCCCAAGGCCGAGACTCTGTAATTTTATTATGAATGAATTGATGTTGTGCGCATAATTATATATATGCAGCCCGTGGAGATCCTCGAATGATAGTTTTCTCTGTATTTGGTTGATATTGATGCTTGCTCTGCTTTCCATGCTTTACAATAGATAAACACTGAGTTAAAAGAGTAATCAGTGAGTTAAATGTACCATTTTAGTTCCGCAAGCGGAAAACCCAAAATAACTGGAAATCGTCGTAAAACACCTTCAGATTTAGAATCTAGACTTCAAATTTTTATAGACGGAGGTTTTGAAGGTTATCGGGTCCATGGAACCCAATTGCATCGCTTAAGTGGAGAGGAACGACTTGTGGAATTGCCGATTTCTGATATCGTGATAATACCGGATCCAAAAAGTTATAGAGTAGGGTTGATAATCTATCGGGTCCGCAAAGGGTCATCGCATCAGCATATTGAAGCGCAAGGTGTCTGGCAGTTGGACTTTGAGACTTGTGATTGTGCGATTTAATCGCAACCATTGGATTGTGATCAATTGTGATCATTGGATCGCTGGACAAACCCGCTACGGTGAATGGTTATCAAGCGCGTTGAAAACCATAAGCGGTTTTAAGTGGTCTGACCCCGATTCCATTGAGGAGGTGCGACGTAGCAAGGCAGAATAGAACAAAACCATATATCGAGCGGTTAAACCAGGATATATTGAACCACCTAAAACCTTTGACAACCGTCAGATCTCGCAGTTCCAGATTGACAACCGTCAATGCTCGGTGCATTGCCTTTCGCGTACGATGAGCACACTGATACAAAAGCTAAAAATATCAATGTTTTGCGTTGTTTTTTAGTGTATTTCAGTTTCAAAGGAAAACAGTCGGGTTTAGCTTAAAAAGGGGATCCGCGGGGTGATTTTGGGGTTTTTGTAAGTCTCGCTTCCGCGCTGCGTCACTTTTCTATCTTTTTGTGAGCTGGTTTCATAACAAGCTATGCATGAAGCATCCACATGAACATGAAATTCCTTATTCCAATCTGGGAGTACCAGTATAGGAGCAGTTACCATATTTTATTTTAGTGTGTTGAGGATTTTTTGACATTTTTCATTCCATAGGAATGTTACATATTTCTTCAGCAGTTTTTCCATAGGTGCAGTGATCTGTGCACATCCTTTGATAAATGTTATGTAATAACCTCTATGTCCCAATGTGGTGTGAAGCTACCTCACTGTCTTTGGTGGAAGTAAATTTACCATAATAGAAATCTTCACAAGATCCACCATCAATCCTTGTTTGCAAACAATATGTCCCAACAATATACCAAAAGGTACACAAAATATGCACTTTTTGATATTTAGAGAAATCTGATACTGCCTGCATGTGTCAAGCATCAATCTTAATCTTGCAAAATGTTTCTTCAATAACCCAAATATTGTCCAATCATTGAAGTATACTTCTAAAAACTTGTGAATATATTCTTTGAAAGCTACAAGCACCATTCTTGAAAATATGGTAGGGGCATTCTTCAGTCCAAAAGGTATCACTGTATACCGGTATGAACCCCATTCTATAGCGAAGGTGGTCTTATGTTGATCCTATGGTGAAATTCTAATCTGATGGTATCCTTAAAATCCATCTGTAAATGAATAGGCCTCCTGACCTCCTACATTTTCCAATACTTCATCAATGAAAGGAGTAGGGAATGCGTCATGCAGACATGCATCATTTGACTTCCTTAAATCAACACAAACCCTGATTTCTCCTTGTGTTTTCTATTCTTGTACCACCATAGGACTTACCCACTCTGATTCTTCCATAGGTTCAATGATTCCAACTGTTATCTTTTTGTCAAGTTCTTTCTTCACTTTTTTTTTGTACTTTGGATTCATTCTATAAGGCCTTTGCTTAAATGGCTTCACATCAAGCTTTAGAGGAATATTCATAACTCCTAAATCTCCTACTATGCCCTTCATATCTGAAAACTTAGTGGCGAATAACTCCTGGTAGTCATGCAGAAGATCTATCACTTTGTTGACTGTTTCTTCATCCCAATAATCTCCTATGGTTGCAAACTTCGGCTCCTCTTCTGATCCTATATTCACCTTCTTTGTCTTCAATGGCTTTGTTATATCAAGCATTTCTAATTTAGGTCCATTCACTTCATGGTAGCCTTTAGATTATGCTATGTCAATATTGTGAGGGTATTCATCTTCTTCTATAGTGAGGTTGTAGCATTACACTACATTTTGTAGCTGCACGACCCAATTAGGTTGCCAAGAGAGTGGAATTTCATTCTCAAAATTCTTATTTTTAACTTTCTGAAGGGTTGAATCTATACTTGGAAAATCATATTCAAAGATAAATGTCAAAATAAACCCATCAACCATCTCTGCCCAATTCACAGTTCCATGTCGAAGTTCTGTTTCCAAGTACCAATTTTGAGGAATTGTCTCCAATGTATGGATGAATCCATGCACCCATTCTTCTCATGGAATCTCCTTCCATGTTGTCATGCAAAGCTGGATGTGCTCTCTAGGATCAGTTTAACCATCATATTTGTATGCCAACTTTGCTTCTACCTAACCAAACCTTATCCATATCAACCTTTGACATTCTTGCCAAGTTCCTATATTATTCTTATGTGTACCCCACCATCTAGCAGGAGTATCTCTTAGGGCTATATCCAGAGCTAACAATATTTGACACTCTGGTACCTATTCTTCATATTCTTCAAGAAAATTATTTATATCACCCAAACCATCATAAAAGGGTAAGTCACATACCTCAGTTTTCATACAGTGAACTACTTTAGTAACTCTTTCACATCACCTTGTAGATACTTCATGTAACCTGTTTTTCCAATTTTCCAATTCTTCTTCTGAATCTAAAGCACATGAACTGTCATGCTCCCAACTTAACTTTCCTTCAGTATGGTTAACATAGTCTTGTTCTTTTGTTGTCATCTGATAGATGTTATCTATATCAGCTGTGCTGTACTCCTCCTTAACTGGTTCAGTATACCTTTCTCCTTTTGATGGATCCAAGGGAACGATCACTCTCATATTGTTGCTTTAAAATATCATTTGCCTCTTCTTTAATTCGGTTATATCCATGTTGGAAAATGGAAAATATAGTCCAATTAATGCAGGATAAGGGTTACTGTCATCCAGAAGTTCTATTACTTCAAAATCAGTAGTAGTGCGCACCCCTTAAATGTCCATTATAATGCCTGATTATCTTCCTAGAGGAACAATCTGTTGTTGATTCGCCATTCTTAGCTGAACAGGGGACCATTGCAACTTTGGTTTACCCATTAGTTCCCATGATTCCTTTGTCAGGACATTAGCTTCATATCCCAGATCTAAAATAAATTGGTCCATGTCATATTCTCCTATTTGTGCATTGAGCCTCATTTCCTTTCCGGTTCTCTTTTGTCTATGTAAATTGTTAACTTCACGCATTTCACTCCATAGTACTTCTTTAGATGCACATGAATTTATCAATTTTGGAAGTCCTTCTACAACTCTTTGATCTCACAATAATTTCATACAAGTTTGAAGAAAATATTTTAAAGTATCTGTAACCGTACATGCTACAATTTGTTCCTGTATTGTCAAAGATTGGCTTTGTGTCGAAGATGCTACACCGCAGCTATTCTTTTGATTCTACTATGTGCTAGATGTCAAAGCCCCTATATCCATAAAGCTTTGCTTCACTTCCATAAGGACTTCTTTTTCCTTCTAAACATAAACGGTATGATATTTCTCCACAATATTTCTTACCCATATGGCTTCAACTTCCTTTTTTCCATCTTCTTTATCATTTCCAGTCGCAGCTCCACTCCTTGTTACAATATTAATGTGAGGTTCATCGGTCCTTGGTTTCACAATCATCATCTAAATGTTTTGTGTCGACTGTTGATTTTTCTTTTATTGCATTCTTTTCATAAGTACCAGAAACTATTCAATTACATGATAAAATGATTTTCAATACTTACATGTCTTAGTAGGACTCTGACAATCTCTTGCAAAGTGACCTTCCTGGTTGTAGCTGTAACAAATAATCTTTCCACAACCTCGACCAGCTCCACCACCTCAACATCTTCCTTGATAGCTACCTCGACCACCGCATTGTCCACTTCCTTCGTATCCATGTTCATCACCTTGCACTCTATAGGCATTGGTACTGCGCTTTATTATCAATTCATAAGCTCAACCGTTGTTCTCATCATGCCCTACTGATTTACAAAATTTGCAATAATAAGTTTCTTGGAGTTTGGACATACTTTTGCAATAAGTAGAAATCTTTTGCACGATGTTCACCTCTACTTTTACATATCTCACACCATAAGATGGATCTAGGATTCAAAGGATTCGGTGCTCCACTAGCCATGTAGTTTATGAAGATAGGTCATTGTTCTTTAGAATGGCCTTTTGATTTACACTTCATAAACCACACTTCCTCGTAGACTTCTTTACTTTTCTTCATATCTTTCTAGAGTGTAGAGCCTGATTATCTTTTGTATTCAAAGGTATCGCCGCATTGGACAACAGTTCATAATGGGGCAACAAAGTTGCCCGTAAAATATACACTGCAGGGGGGGTCTAGGGGGGACCGTTCATTAGGCGGAGATATGACAGTAGAAGTTATGTTCAATTTAGGGTTTTTTTCCCTCGAAGGCAACCCCTCGCTATATATGAGGGAATTATATTGCGTCTATGTAGATCTGTATTCTGAGTGAGGAAGAGAGAGGAGATTGTGAGCAAAGAGGAAATTACAGTGGATCTGTTGTAGCTTGTATCTCTTTAGTTTGTTGGATAATATAAAAATAAGGACTGGTTGTTTCTCCGTGGACGTAGCCCAAACTGGGTGAACCACGTATATCTGTGTCTCTCTTATTTTATGAAATAGATGTAAAATTGCCTTATAAAATGTTGTAATTTCGTAGTCAATCTGGGTTGTTCATTAGGTGGAGATCTGATAGTAGAAGTTATGTTTAATTTAGGGTTTTTTTCCCTAGAAGGCAACTCCTCACTATATATGAGGGAATTGTATTGCGTCTATGTAGATTTGTATTCTGAGTGAGGAAGAGATAGGAGATTGACAACGAAGAGGGAATTACGATGGATCTGTTGTAGGTTGTATCTCTTTATTTTGTTGGATAATATAAAAAGAAGGACTGGTTGTTTCTCCGTGGACGTAGCCCAAACTGGGTGAACCACGTATATCTGTGTCTCTCTTGTTTTATGCGTTTTCCGTGTTTATATTTCTGCAATATTTTATGTGTTCCATTTCTCTGTAATATATAATTTTCTAACAACTGGTATCAGAGCCAAAGGTCTATTTGGTTGATAAACTCACAAGAGAGAAGGGTCCCTGGTTCGAGTGGGAGCAATGGTGGAAGATGGTAGGTTTAGGGTCAAAAAATTTAACGGCCAAAACTGCCAGCTGTGGAAGAAGTAGATGGAAGATTATTTGTACTAGAGAGATCTGTACCAAGCATTAAGCGGAAAGGCAAAGAATCCAATGAGCATGACAGACACGGAATGGGATATTCTCGACAGAAAACCACTTGGGACAATATGGTTGTGCCTAGCGGCTTCAGTAGCATTTAATATTTCAAAGGAAACGACAACAAAGGGTTTAATGTCGACATTGGCTAAACTATATGAAAAACCCTCGGCCTCAAATAAGGTATTTCTTATGAATCATTTATTTAATATGAATATGTCAGAAGGTTGATCTGTTGTTGATAATTTAAATGAATTTAATACATTTACCAGTCAGTTAAGTTCTGTAGGGGTAACTTTTGATGATGAAGTTAGGGCTCTGTTATTTCTATGCTCATTTCCAGAAAGTTGGAACGGTTTAGTTATGGCCATTAGTAACTTTGTCTCTGGATCTAGTACTTGAAATTTTGATGATATTGTTGGTGTAATCCTTAGCGAGGAAATGCAACAGAAAATCTCCGGTGAGACATCAGGTAATGCTTTGACTGCAGAGACTAGGGGAAGAAAAATGGAAAGAGGAAAGAGCCCTGGATATCACAGTAAGTCAAGAAAAGGCAGATCCAAGTCCAGATCAAGGATAGTGTGTTGGAAATGCGGGACGAAAGGACACCTGAAGAAAGACTGCAAGTCTTGGAATGGAAAAGAAGGAGACGCGCAACAAGAAAACAATCATGAAGCGAATGTGACAGGTGATGTGTCACAAGATGCTTTGATTCTTTCATTAGAAAATATTATTGATGCCTAGGTGGTATATTCAGGGGCCTCATTCCATTCCACACCTGATAGGAAACATTTTCATGATTATGTTCAAGGAGATTTTGGACATGTTCGATTGGGTGATGATAAACCCTGTTAAATCATTGGAATGGGTACAGTTTTCATAAAATAGGAAAATGGAAATCAATGGCTATTGAAGGAGGTAAGGCATGTTACAGATCTGAAGACCAATCTAATTTCAACAGCGCAGTTGGGAGGTGAAGGCTGTGTAACTACTTTCATAGATAAAACCTGGAAGGTCACTAAAGGAGCCCTAGTAATAACAAAAGGAGAAAAGGGTGGTACATTATATTTATGCAATGGTATTTCTAATTCTGTTAATGCCTTAACCTCTATAGGAGAAGATATGACATTTTGGCATCATAGGCTTGGGCACATGAGTGAGAAGGGGATGCAGATCCTTCACTCAAGAAATTTGTTGCCAGGTTTGAAGCATGTTGATTTGAAATTCTGTGAAAATTGTGTTTATGGAAAACAGAAGAGAGTCAGATTTCTCAAAGTTGGGAAAGAAAAGAAGAGAGAAAAATTAGAGCTTGTGCACACAAATGTATGGGGACCTACTCAGGTATCATCTCTCGGTGGCTCTCATTATTATGTTACTTTTATTGATGATGCAACCAGAAAAACCTGGATTTATTGTATTCGAAATAAATTTGATGTATTTGATACTTTCAAGAAATGGAAAGATTTGGTTGAAAATGAGACAGGAAAAAGGTTGAAGTGTCTCAGATCAGACAATGGAGATGAATATTGCAGCAAAGAGTTTGATAGGTACTATTCAAAAAATGGAATTCACAGAGAGAAGACAGTTCCAGGAACACCACAACAAAATGGTGTGTCAGAAAGAATGAATGGGACAATCATGGAGCATGCAAGGTGCATGAGATTACATGCAAGATTGCCTTTACAATTTTGGGCAGATGTTGTAGATACTGTTGTTTATCTAATAAACAGAGGACCTTCAAGTTCCTTGGATGGTGGTATTCTAGAGGAGGCATGGACAGGTAAAAAGGTAAACTACTCTTTTTTAAAGACTTTTGGTTGTGAAGCCTTTGTCCACATTAATAAAGAAAATAGAACAAAGCTTGAGGCAAAATCAAAGAAGTGTATCTTTATTGGATGTGGTGTTAATGATTTTGGTTATCGCTTTTATGATTATGAAAAACTCAAAATCATTAGGAGAAGAGATGTAATATTAAATGAAAAGGTTTTGTATAAGGATCAACTGCAGGAAAAGAAATAGAAAAAAGAAAACAGAGAATACACAGTGCTTGAAGGGATCACAGAAAAAGTGATCGTGCCTGAAAATCATAATGATCAACGGCCAGAACAACAACCACAAGAGCAACAAGCACCTCAAACACTTGACAGTGGTGTTAGAAGATCTACTCGGATAAGTAGACCCCCTAAACGATACTCTCCTTCATTATATTATGTACTGTTGACTGATTCTGGTGAACCAGAATGTTATGAAGAAGCAGTGTAGGTAGAAACCAGGAAGAAGTGGGAGCAAGCGATGAAAGAAGAGATGGACTCCTTAGCACATAACCATACTTGGGACTTATTCAGGTTTCCTACAGGTAAAACGACATTGTAGAATAAACGGGTTTACAGGTCGAAGGAAGAAGATGGAGGTAGACAAAGGTATAAAGCTAGACTTGTGGTGAAGGGATTTGCACAGGAAAAGGGTATAGACTTTAATGAGATATTTTCTCCTGTTGTTAAAATGACTTCAATCAGAACTATTTTAAGTCTAGTAGCAGCTGAAGATTTGCATCTTGGGCACTTAGATGTAAATACAACTTTTCTCCATGGGGATTTGGAGGAAGAGATATATATGCAGCAGCCACAAGGATATGAGTAAAAGGGAATGAGAAACAAGTGTGTGGGTTGAGGAAGAGCTTGTATGGTTTAAAATAGGCTCCAAGGAAGTGGTATCTAAAATTTGACAGGTTTATGTCTGAACAAGGTTATACTAGATGTCACTCTGATCATTGTGTTTATCTCAAAAGACAAAATTATGGCAACTATATTATATTGTTATTGTATGTAGATGACATGCTTGTTGCAAGTTCTAACATGTAGGAAATAAATGTGCTCAAAAGAAAATTGGTGAACTCATTTGCAATGAAGGATTTGGGTGCTGCAAAACAAATCCTTGGTATGAGAATAACTAAAGATAGGAAGAATTGCAAACTAACATTGTCTCAAAGTGAGTACATAGAAAAGGTGTTGAAAAGGTTTAATATGTAGAATGCAAAACCAGATAGTATACCTTTCGCTAGCCATTTCAAATTAAGTAAGGAGGAGTGTCCCAAGACTCAGGAAGAAATGGCTCATATGTCTAAAGTTCCATATGCATCAGCAATTGGAAGCTTAATGTACGCAATGATCTACACAAGGCCTAATATTGCACATGCAGTGGGAGTTGTAAGCAGGTACATGAACAATCCAGGAAAATAACATTGGATGGCGGTGAAGTGGATTCTCAGGTATTTGAGAGGTACCACAAATCAAGCATTATGATTTGATGGTTCAAACATTTCTCTACAAGGATATGTTGATGCAGACATGGCGGGTGATAGAGATAACAGGAGGAGCACAACAGGGTATGTGATTACTGTAGGTGGAACAATTGTCAGTTGGGTTTCAAAACTACAAAGTGTTGTTGCACTCTCAACAATGGAAGCAGAGTATGTTGCTACTACAGAGGCTAGTAAAGAAATGATTTGATTACAAAGGTTTCTGGATGAATTAGGTAAGAAGCAGGAGTTGGGCATGTTATACAGTGACAGCTAGAGTGCCATACATCTTGCAAAGAAATCTAAATTTCATTCCAAGACTAAACATATATAGCTCAAGTACCATTTCATACAGTCAGCATTGGAAGATGGAAAGTTGAAGCTGGAAAAGATACACACTAGCCAGAATCCTATAGATATGTTAACAAAAGTTGTAACCAGGGAGAAACTAAGATTCTGCTCAATTTCAATTGGTCTTCAAGTATGATGAAGAAGATGAAAAATAGTCAGGTGCCAAAGTGGAGTCATTGTCCAGCAAATGAAGCAGTCGCGGAGTTTCTATAATCAGTCTCCAAGTGGGAAATTGTTGGGTGTGGACCTGTTGAAGCCCCGAAAATCGGGTCTACAACAAGGGGGATACCCGCCCGGTCCGGACCTTGGTTGGCAGCTCCTTTTCCATTTGGTATAGTAGGTCCAACTGGGGATATGGGACCAGTTTCCCAATTTATGTGTGTGTGTGAGAAAGATGGATATTTCTGTTTCTAACAGTTTCTAAATGGAATACTTCTACTCTAATTCTAATCTAACAATAAGGAAATTATATTCTAATAAACAGAAATATGTAAATCTATACTAATCCGGGGTGTAATTTTTCTTCTATGCGATCTAAAATGATTTCAAACAACAACTGGTGATAAAGATCATTCAGCTGCTATGAGAAAATAATTCAATAAAGATGAACCACTTCGTATAAAAAGTTAGACGAAACAGTTATGAAAAACATATCGCATAATGAGGTATTCATACACTAAGCATAAATAAATAGCTATCACTGTACAGAAGTGCCAAATGATAACTCAGCCATTCATACATCAATATATAAATAACTGAACTGAAAATCACTCTAACACAAGGCAGAAATAGTTAAGAGATAGAAATACCATTTATAACTAGTCCTACTCATGAGCTTCAAGTGATAACGATTTATCTCTTCTTGATCAAATATCCACTAAGAGTACAAAAGTGCAACATCAGTAGCAGATATCAAATGCAAACATCAATAAATCTTGTTCCATTCATTCATCAAAACCTCCTCAGAGGGTACAAAAGTGCATGTTCTGGGGATAAGTTTTTGATAAATTTCAGGACCCTTCTCTAAATGCATGAGAAGGGTTTAAATACTACTAACTAATTCTAAAAATAAATTATTACAAAAATATAGGATGTGGTTTAAATGACCGTCCTCTTTTCAGGAAAATAAAACAAAATTAAAGCTAAAATTAAATCTAAAATTAAACTACTTCTGTATTTGGTCCTTGAAATCACACGCATGCAGCATCTGTTTGAGAAGAGTCGGCTGGGTGACATCCGCTTTTAGCTAAGCTGAGAAAACAGAATCAATAAGAGCTGGCGCCATATTTTCGGCCGAATTGATGATACACTTAACAGTCATCCACTGGCTATGTGGCTTTACCAAGTAAGCCCAGTAATAATCCCAGTTTAACCTAGTTAACCCTTGAATTGCTTGTGCTTTTTCTTGGGCCCTCTATTTCCAATCTGCCTGTAGTGTTGTTTTCTTGCAATTTTCAGAGCTTACAGATGACTGGGCAATTAGTAGCTTGTCTTTTCAGAAAAAATTTCTTAGCGATGCGTGATTAGCGCTAGGCGCTAATTGCGCATCGAAAACTGCTTCCGTTTCTTGATCCAGGTTTCCTTGATGCATTTTTTGCCTTTTGTGCTTTTTCCTTCCAGCAGATATAAAGTTCAAAATTTGTAAAAATAATAATCCCATAAGCTCTTGACCCTGAGTTTTAAACTATCTGTTCTTGATATCTGCACTGTCCAATATCCATTTCACCATGTCCGTGTATGGGAGAATTTTGGGCCTTGCTGCTATCCGGTGCAAGAATGAACAGGCTAGCTCTGTAAGGGATGCTTCAGAAGAACCATTTGAGCCCGCAGTAGCAACAACTTCCATTACTCTTGGATTCTCCTCTTCAAGAAAATTATACATGCCTTCCCATGTAGCAATTCCCGCGTCTCTGTTACATGCCGTGTCTGTATACAGGGGCGCCATTTCCTTTTCTTCTGAACTCGGGCTTTGCTTTTCTTTCCCATTTTAACCTGTGTATTGCTTTGTATCGTCCTCTATTCTCCATTCCTGCAATTCACAAGTGAAGTGAAAATGAATGACAAGGAAGGGTGATGGGAAAGTTTTAAATGCCGCAGACATACCAAGTATACCACCTTACGTGAAATGATTCTTTCGATAAGCATGAACCCATATTCCATTAATAACTGACAACTACCTTATTTATTAGCATTAAAGCGCATAACCAGGTGTCAGCTTAAGGAAATTACTTTTCTTGAATAATGTGCCCGAAAGATCTACGATGAAGCGATTTTGCGATTTGCTTCGCAATATCGCAGATCACAACATCGCAAAATCGCAAAATCATAACATCGCAAAATTGATTGCTCGTGACATCGCATTATTGCAGTATCACTATATTGCAATATCGCAATATCGCAAATCGCAATATCACAAATCGCAATATCGCAAATCGTAGAAACGTTACATATGACAATCTTTGTTAACTCGTTTTCTGCGAAATGCGATTTTGCGATCGGCGTCATCGCATATCGGCAAATTAACGCGTTTCGTTGTAAGTTGTATGCGATGCGATATTTCATTATCGCACATCGCATTCTTGCAATGTTTAAAATTCAACTCATAAGGAGGTATCCCGTTATCTTCTTCCGATGCGATATTCCTAAGGAAAGGTTTGTGTCTTACCTTATCATAAAACTTAGATTTTTTGGATTTTAGAAGGGGGGCTTCCTAAGTTTATGATGGTAACTTTATTCAACAAAGGAAATTTAAACACTAATTTGATTTTTTAAATTTTTTGCTAAGGGTCCCCACTTATTTAGTATTAGGAATAACACTAAATAAGAAGGGGGGTTGTTGCTAGCCACAACAGGACCCTAATTATCTTCCATATTCAAAGGTATCACCGCATTGGACCCCAGTTTATAATGTGGTGACAACATTTCCCATAATATTTGCACTGCAAGGGGGGTCCACGGGACGTGATTGTGATCTTTGGGAGCCCCCCTTAGTGAGGGATCGGGGACAGCGCCCCTGAAGCTAAAAATAGATGTAAAATTGCCTTATAAACTATTGTAATTTCATAGTCAATTTGGGCCATTCATTAGGCAGAGATCTGATAGTAGAAGTTATGTTCAATTTAGGGTTTTTTGCCCTAGAAGGCAACCCCTTGCTATATATGAGCGAATTGTATTGCGTCTATGTAGATTTGTATTCTGAGTGAGGAAGAGAGAGGAGATTGAGAGCGAAGAGGGAATTACAGTGGATCTACTGTAGGTTGTATCTCTTTAGTTTGTTGGATAATATAAAAAGAAGGACTGGCTGTTTCTCCGTCGACGTAGCCCAAACTGGGTGAACCACGTATATCTGTGTCTCTCTTGTTTTATGCGTTTTCTGTGTTTATATTTCTACAATATTTTATGTGTCCCATTTCTCTGTAATATATAATTTTCTAACAATCTTGTATCTGCAGAGTCAAATTTTCCAGTTGATTCTAGATCTGATGCATTCCTACATTGGTATCCCCTATAGGCAAAGCTTCTAATTTCATCGCAAGTTCTAAATATTTGGCTTGAATTTCTATCTTCTATTGTGACATTTGTACACCACACTTCCTCGTGGAATTCTTCACTTTTCTTCATATCTTGTATCTGTAGAGTCAAATTTTCTAGCTGGCTCTGGATCTATTACATTCCTGCATTGGTATCCCATATAGGTAAAGCTTCTAATTTCATCGCAAGTTCTAAAGCTTTAGCTTGAGTTTCGATCTTCTGATGCAACAAAGGAAAACTTATATGTGGAAGAAAAAAAACTATAAACCATTCTTTATGTTGTTGCGGAGATATTTCAAAGCTCGCCTGATCCAATAATATCTTGAATCTTCGATCAAATTCCCAAATAGACTCAGTAGGCTTATGTTCGATTTCTTTTAGCTCTGTGATACACTGTGACTCAGACTTTGGCTTCTTAAACTCTTTTACCAATGTTTGTTTAATGCCTGCAAATGATCTGATTTGATTGCTCAAATACTTCATGTACCATGTCAATGCTCTATCTCATAATATTGTGACAATTTGCGCTTTATTTATAGTTTCATCGTGGACCTGCTTAATTATTCATACTGCTTCGCATAAAAACTAGAACTGCTAGGGATTCTCTGATCCATTCCCTTTAAAGATAGGTAGCTTAATATCATCAGCGATAGTTCTTCTGGGAGGGGGAGGGGGAGTGGGTGGGGGAGGAGGATTCGTAAGGGGAGGTGGATGGGGGGTAGGGGAATGGGGAAAACCAAAATCACCCTAATTACTACTTGATTCTGGCTTTGGCGAACTTTCAGGCTAGAAGGGTGAATACTGCGGAGTTCCTTCGGGGTTCTCAGGATGGTTTTCTTCACTTTCAGAATCACTCAACAGGGGGCTATAGTCAGTTTCTATAAAATTCTTCAGATATTGGACACTAGATATCTTCTTAGTGTATATTCTATATCTTTTTCCACTTCGTGTTGTTCCAGTTTCTTCTTCAGATCTTCTCCCAAACATAAGTAACTAATAATCTGACTGCATTCATAAAATTCCCTTTTCACACAAAAGCATCTTAATCCAAAGTTTTAGAGATTTCAAGAACTTACCTCATGGTCCTTTGAAAAATTTACGTTCTACTTCGCTATAGGAAACAATCGAGTCTACCGTGAACTTAGTAATGAATCCTCCCAAGATGTTATCAATCCAAAAATCAATAGCTCTTGAGATCCTGTTGTCATTGTTCTTGAGTCGTTGTATCAGTTTAGGAGTCCACTCCTTAGGTTCGTCTCCTTTAAAATAATTCTTTCTCTCGGTCAACCTTGATATCCGCTTATATATCTAAACATGAAATGAACCAAAGAATATTTGGTATTGATCTTCGAAAATATACTTCTCCAAACATCTCCTAGTTGACAAACGAGGGTTTCTATTTTCTTTTTCTACAAATTCGTGTTCCTTCTTTTCTACCCACTCTTGGATTTCTTTCTTCAGCGGATGCCGCATAAACATCCATCAAACAGATCCCAGTCTCGACAATGGAACCATTTGTTGGCTTAGGTTGGGCTGACCTAGGTTCATATTTTACTACGTGCCAACAAAACCCTTAATCACTAGCCCTTTCAGAAATAACCTGCAAGCAAGTCACAGTCTCACCTAAAGTGACTATGGAAGGTTGCAGAACCAGGTTTTTGCAGCCTTGAGGGATACTGTGATGTGGAAAATTTTTATTTTCTTATGATTTAACACTTATAAATTACTTCTCATTCATGAACTACTTTTCACTTATATATTACTTCGCAGAATTACATTCATCATTTAAACATACATACATAAACTTCACAGTACTGAAATAAATTGCAGATAATATGAAAAACACATGAAGACATAGATTTTATTGTGGTTCATCCCAATGTGGGACTACATCCACAAGAACTGTTACTTATAATAGAGAATTTGGTACAACAAGTAGTTCTTCACCTACGCACATAGCTGCAGGTTGTCTCTGCACTAAGCTGTAGACAGTCTATGCACTAAGCTGTAGATTCAGGCCTCTACGCACTCAATGTGGAGCCTCGCACCTTTCTCTGAAGTACAGATCACAAAGATACAACCATAAACACAAATTTGGATCCAATCATAGATAGATATATACATAGATTCCTTCCTTCTTTATGATTCATCCCTATATATAATATTACATGGAGGGATTTCATCACTAAATTACCATGGTTTCCAAAATACAAGGAACTATGGTCCAAAACCATCCAACTTTTACAATTTATATGCTTTTGCAAAAAGTGAGGGGCTTTGTCATGAAGCCCCTATATTGTACGGTGAGTTTTTTGCGTGGTCTTCATTGTGCTCCATTTCTCTGTTAAATGGTTTACTCCACACTTTACGACATCCTTTGTACTACGTGCTCCACAAAATTCAGAATCCTTGCCCAAAATCTAGCCAAGTTTTGTTGTGCCAAACACCTTGATGGTGATAGTAGCATCTTAGACATAGTAGCAATCTTGTTGATGGCATTATCTTAATGACAGAGTGATATTGATGATAGTGATGACACTCCACTAATGAAATTATCATTTGGCATGGTAGTGTATGACTTAAATGAACAATGGAAGCAGATGAAGAAGTTGAAAACGACAGTAGAAATTTGAAATAATGGGAGTAGTTGCAACAGTGGTAGTAGTGGACAATAGTATCATTAAGTGGAATCAATGGCAGTAGTGAACAGTGGCAACAGTAAGTGGGATCAATGGCAGTAGTGGACCACGGCAACAGTAAGTGGAATCAGTGGTAGTAGTGACTAATTGATCCAGGTAGATATTAGCAGCCACCCACCTATTCCACTTGGACCCCCAACACTATTTCTTTCATTTTTCTTAATTGTAGTACAATTTACTATTTTTGGCAGTTTTTTGGGTATCAAACTTCCAGAACCGTTTACCCTAAATGATGTTTTTCTAATCTAGTAGACCCATGGTATTTTCCATAGGACTAGGCCACATGTATGCAGTCTAACTTTTTTTTCCTTGGATATATCTTTCTAACAAGGTATCGTATGTGTCAAATGAAGATCATATGCCAAAGTTATGACCCTAGGAAGTTGACATACCAACTAACCCCAACTGGGCCCATAAACTTTTGGGGCTTTATCTCCTAGGGTTAGGTTTTTGGATGTTTAGGGTTTTCCATTATTTTTTAATAATAAAAATTCCTTTGAGCCTCATTATCAAAAAGTTCAGAAGGCAAGTAATCGTCACATCTCTTCTAAGAGATAAGCTACTATCACCCAAGCTAGTTTATTTCCATTATGCATTTAAACAATTTCAGTATTTGTTATTAATGAATTGAAGCTTATTTTTCACTATAAATTTGTTTTTATGTTTAAGTCTATATTTAATTTTGTTCCTGCATAAATATGGATCACTAATGTGAGTAATGGACAAAAGGAGCAACAGTAGCAACAACAGTGACAGTGGAGAGCAGTAGCAGTGGGTGAATTAGTTATTTTTAAAGGAGGATGAAGTCTCATACAGACCTTATTTGCAAACACCTTCAAGCATTGGGGAGTCCTGTACTTCCTTCTAGCTCGGTTGGTAAATTGTTATATGTAAACCATACATAATACAAAGTCTGTTTTGAGATAAATTTCTTTGTGTATTCTTCCTTTTGATGTAGTGATGCTGAGTTGTGTTTTATGCTCTGAATATTTAATCTAATAAATTAACTAGTTGCATAAAAATTAGGGAAATATTGATTCACTCCCTTCTCATCATTTCCAACAATTGGTATTAGAGTCGATCCTCTGTTGAAATCTTAACTTCTTGACGGTAGATCTGTAGCATTTAGATTTGATTGGTGAAGCGTGTAGTTGAATATAAGGTGGCTTCTGACCTTGAAGAATATGCTATTTCCCTCAAAGAAAAACTTCCAACAGTGACATTGGATAGGGATAGGACTACAAGGATGTTTAATAGTATTTATAAAGAACATGAAGACTTGAAGGCCAAGAAGAAGTATTACGATAGTTGGAGATTTGTTATAGTTGATATCAACCACTTTGAACTTCGAATTAAAAAACTACAAACATCAGGAAAGGGTCAGGAAATTCATGAAGCAAAGAAGGAAGTGGGGAATCACAAAAGCATGTTGGAAGAGGCAAACAAGAGAGAAAGCACCCTAACAAGCTAGCTCAAGGAAAAGGAGGATCCAAATAAATGGAACAAGCAGGATAAAGAACTTGAAAAACAAATAACCTCCTTAAAGAAGTAACTTGAAGAAGCCAAAACTATTGGGGATGTATTAGGAAGTCAGGTGAAGCAGAAGGAAGAAGATTGTATAAACCATGAGAAAGAAATTTTCATTTTGAGAGAAAAAGTTGAGAAGCTAAATAAAAAATTTAGGAGTTCAAAGGTTTTGGATGAAATTATCAATTGCCAGAGATCACCTGTTATGAAACCAGCTCAAGAAAAAGATAGAAAAGATAGATCAACGCCTTAGAATTCAGCCTCTTCGAGGGGGAAACCTCCTTTACATTACATAAATGAACAATTCTTGGATGATTCAAATGAAAAAACCTCCTTTCTATATATAGGATTCTAAGGAGTCACAATATAACCTAGCCGACCTAACAATAATAATATAAAGCCACAAAAATAGCAATAGAGGGATTCTATGGGTCACAGTAATAACAATATGGGGATAATAGGGGCACAACAATATTAATAAGGGGTACAACTACAATAGTAATGGGGTAATCACTAGTATTATAGGGACCCAACATGCCCCTCTCCTTCAAAAAAGTGTTGTCCTCAACGCTTGAGAAGTTTTGGATGCTTCCGTATAAAATTCTCATCCTCCCATGTGGAATCTTCAGCGGATAAGTTCTTCCACTTGATAAGATACTCCGAAATTGATTGATTTCGTAGTTGTCGAGTTCTTGTTTCTGTGACTGCTTCCGGTTCCAATATAATTTTTCCTTCCTCGTCAAGTTCTGGCAATATTGTTTGAACTAGGAGCTTGTCGCATATAACCTTCTTTAAACATGAAACATGGAAAACTGGGTGCAATCAAGAAGCTGCAGGAAGCTCCAATTTGTATGCCATAGTACCAATCTTTTGCAACACCTTGTATGGACCATAATACTTTGGTGATAATTTATTATCCTTCTTAGCTTGCTTGAGGGACATTTTCTTATATGGTTGTAGCCGTAGGAATACCCAATCACCTACATCAAAACTTCTTTCGCTATGATGTTGATATGCCTGTTGTTTCATTCTATTATGTGCCAACACGAGGTTATCCCTTAAGAGTTGGAGGACTTGTTGTTGATGTTCAATGTGATGTTCCACTGCTTGAACCTTAGAATTTTCTCTTAAATATGATGTGATGGATGGTGGTTGATACCCATAAAGTGCCATAAATGGGGTCATTTTTGTTGTTGTATGGAAGGAAGTGTTATACCACCATTCAGCTAGAGGCAACCATTTGACCCATTGTGTCTGTTTATCAGATACAAAGCAACGAAGATATCCTTCCAAACATTTGTTTACTATCTCAGTTTGCCCATCAGATTGAGGATGATAAGATGAGCTATGAGCTAACTAAGTACCAAGACAAGAAAATAATTCTGTCCAAAAATTTCCAGTGAAAATGGGATCTCTGTCACTTACAATAATCTTTGGGTTTCCATGTAGCTTTTGAACTGTTTCCATAAATGCAGTAGAAACTGTACTGGCTTTAAATGGATGTGATAATGCACAAAAGTGTGCATACTTGGTAAGTCTGTCAACTACCACCATGATGACACTCTTTCCCTCAGACTTGGGTAAACCTGTGATAAAATCCATTGAAACCTCCTCCCAACATTGGCTTGGAATGGATAAAGGTTGTAATAGACCCGGTGTCTTAATTGTTTCAACTTTATTTTGTTGGCAAACCAAACATTCCGCCACAAACTTTTGAATATTTGATTTAAGGCCATCCCAAAAAAATTCCTTCTTAACCCTGTGGTAAGTTTTTAAAAATCCTGAGTGCCCTCCTAAGGGAGAAGTGTGCAATTCCATAAGAATCTTTTGTTTTAGCTGGGAATTCTTACAGAGGTATAAGTGATCTTTGTACCATAACAAATCATTTTGCCAGCTAAATGTATCAGACATACTGGAATCTTGTTGTAACTTTCGAATAAGTGCCCACACTTCTTCGTCATTCTTCCATTCCTCCCTTGCTTCATTTATCCAATCTGGTTGGATAATAGAAATGGCGCACAACAATGCTTCCACATCCTCATCCTTTCTTGAGAGTGCATCTGCCACCACATTTTGCTTCCCTTTTTTGTAGATGATTTCAAAGTCATAACCCAACATCTTTGTGACCCACTTTTGTTGCTCTTCAGAGCATAATATTTGTTCTAAAAAGTATTTAAGGCTATCATGATCCGTTTTTACCTTGAAGTGTCTTCCCATTAGGTAGGGTCACCATTTCTTAAGTGCATGGAGTATTGCCAACATTTCCTTCTCATAAATAGCTTTGTGTAAAAACTTTCCCTTGATTGGACGACTTTCAAAAGCAATGGGTCTTTCATCTTGCATTAAAACAACACCAATTCCATTTCCTGAAGCATCACATTCCACAATAAAGGTTTTTGTGAAGTCCGGTGTAGCTAAGACCGGTGCTTGGCACATTGCCTCTTTAAGATGTTCGAATGCCTTTGTTGCTTCTGGAGTCCATGAAAATGCATCTTTCTTCAATAATGTTGTTAGAGATGCTACTATTCTCCCATAATTCTTAACAAACTTGTGATAATACCCTGTCAACCCGAGAAATCCTGCAGATGCTTTATGGATGTGGGAATTTTCCATTCCTTAATGGCTTTAATTTTGCTAGGGTCTACCTTAACTCCTTCATGAGATACAATATGACCCAAATATTCCACCTCTTGTACTCCAAAGAAACATTTGGATCTTTTTGCATATAATTGTTTCTCCTCCAATAGTTGTAGCACCCTGTCAACATGTTCAACATGATCCTTCCAAGACTTGTTGTAGATTAGTATATCATCAAAAAATACTAACACAAATTTCCTAAGGAATGGTTTGAAAATTGAATTCATCAAACCTTGAAATGTTGAAGGTGCATTGGTAAGGCCAAAAGGCATGACCAAAAATTCATAATGACCCTCATGAGTTCTAAATGTTGTTTTCGGAATGTCTTCAATCTTCATTCTGATTTGATGATATCCTGAACGAAGATCCAACTTGGTGAAGTAAATTGATCCATGCAATTCATCCAGTAATTCATCAATGACAGGAATGGGAAACTTATCTTTAATAGTGAGCTTGTTGAGCTCCCTATAATCCAGACACATGCGCCATGATCCATCCTTCTTGTGCACCAATACGACTGGAGCAGAGAAAGAACTTTGACTTGGTTGAATTATACCAGCCTCTAGCATTTCTGCAACCATACATTCAATTTCACTCTTTTGGGCATAGGGATATCTGTACGGCCTGATGTTTGGAGGAACACTTCCTGGAATCAGATGAATAGCATGATCATGATCATGAATAGGTGGGAGACCTTTGGGAGTCTCAAATACCTTGGAATGATTGTCCAAGACCTTTTGGAGATCTGGAGAAATAGATGATTCCACTGTGCACACATCTAGCGAACATAATTGTGCAATTACACCTCTTTGTTCCTTTTTTAGAAGCTTTGTCATACCATTAGAGCTAATTATCTTTCCTGGTTTCCCTGCAATACCCCTTAATTCAGCTTCCTTTCCTTCCATAGAAAATTTCATGAAAAGTTCTTGAAAATTGAAAGCTATTGTACCCAAGGATTGTAGCCATTGGACTCCTAGTACAACATCAGCACCTCCCATTGGAATGGAAAGCATTGGGCTAGTCAATCCATATTCTCCCATGGATAGTTTGATATTATGGCACTTTCCCGAGCAATTTATTGTTCCTCCATTTGCAACCATCACTTGACACTCTGGTGCTGGATATAGGAAGCAATTCAATTCTCTTGCTACCTTACAATGAATAAAATTGTGGGTACTTCCTGAATCAATCTGTTAGTGTCGGTCTTGAGCCCTCCATCAGTGATCAATAACTCTTTGCATATGCATTT
Source organism: Pinus tabuliformis (assembly GCA_031772625.1). NCBI lineage: Eukaryota > Viridiplantae > Streptophyta > Pinopsida > Pinales > Pinaceae > Pinus > Pinus tabuliformis. The sequence continues at coordinate 400,549,658 of CM062805.1, read as the reverse complement.
ATAGGTGTCTCATCAGTGTCAGTTTTGCATCCCGCTAGGCATGCCATAACACTGAATGGAGGAGCTGGTCTTTGTTCCCTTCTTGGCTTTGCTGGATCAGGTCATACAACAATGTAATTGAGTCATACTTGTTTTTGTTTTTGTCTTGAGGTCCCATGGTCTTAGGTCTAGGGTTTTGAGTCAAAATCTTTTCAAGGTCATGAGTCATGGTCAGCAAGTGCCCAGCAAGCTGGAAGGAGTTTTGTACATATGTTTCATTATCATTTTCTTCAGCTACAGCTCACTTTATGCCTTGGATTTAAAAAACCCTGTTTTTAAGTCCAAGGCCATGTGGAATTTGAAAAAATAAAGAAATTCTCAAAAATTTGTAAAAGTGCCAGAAATAACCCTGGTTCCTTCACTACAGTCCCTTAGGCGGTCAACCTGCAAAAAGAAAGGAGTCAAACGCATCAGAAGGCTCATTTCAGGACAAAATGACTCCAAAACAGTGTTAAAAAAAAATGTCCAAGTGGAAACATTATAAAGTGGGTTTTTGAGTTAAATTTTTTCAAATGTAAGCATATAAAGGTAAATTCCCTCTTTGAAGACCCTCATTGTGCATTTGAAGGCAAGAAAACGCAAGAGAAAGAGGTGAGAAGGCAAATTGGCAATTTGCAGCAAATTCTGGGCTTTCTGAGCGTGCGCGACCAAACCACAGGTGTGCGCGACCAAACGGAGGCCAACGCACAGTGTTAAATAACACGGGCGCGACCAAACGGAGGAGCGCGACCATTCTCAGAGCGTGCGCGACCAAAAACTCTGTCTGCCGTAAAACTCACCCAAACTTCAATTTTCTTTCAAATTTGCTCGGATTTCTTCAAGGTATGCTTCCCTTATGATGTTTATAATCATGCCATGGATGAATAAGGAGGGTTATGGTAATTTTATCATGCAAGAAATTAATGAAAAATAGGTTAAGTGACTTGATGTCTTTGCAAGCTTATGTTAGGTTGTATTGTTTGTTTTTCAAGGTAATTTTTCCTTTATTCCCTTCCATTAGTTTCCCATTATAAATTCACATGTGTTAGAGTGTCATTTTCATTGATCTCATTTGCAAATTAATGCTAGACCCCATCCCAATTTCCTAAAAACCCTAACCCCTCCTAAACCCTATTTCAAATCCTAATTTCTCCCATGCATCCTACTCAAACCCTAACACTTTGTCACACAGCAAAGTAAAAAAGAAAACATTGTAAAAAACAAAAAGAAAAGTGATGACAAGGCATGCACACAAGAAATTGTAAAAACAGTGAAAATGTCATTTGCATAGCCTTATAAAAAAAAATAGAGAAAAGTGTCATCTTGCTGTGTATATGTCAAAGATTCAAAGCTGTGTTAAAGTCATCACAAAATTCATCAAAAATACAGCTGCATAATTGTCAAAGGAAACAGTTTTGCTGTGTTAGGGTTTCTCATTAGCATGGTATCATCTCTCTATCCATAAAAATCTGTTTTTCCCTATCCATTCCCCATATGAAAACCTAATTCAAATTGCATTTCCCTTCATGCAAAACTCCCTATGCAATTGAATTTCCATCCCCAATGTCAAAACATACAGTGAAATCCTAATTCCCAATGACAAATGCAAAAATGAAACTGCCAGCACCATGGAAAGACTGCTGTTATGAAAATTGTTTGGCAGATTTTGGTGATGGGTTTTATTGTCTCCTTAAACCTATTTCTCTATATCCCCTCATCTCCCTAACTCACAAGACATCATACTCTATTTCCATTGCAAACCTATCACAGTAACCCTTCCCTCCCTTGGTGATCAAACATACAAAATCACTGTTTCCCAAAAGCATTGAATGGCCATTCCAAAAGTTATGAAAAAACAGAGTATGCTCTTAGATGACATGCAAAGGCAAAATTTAAGGAGAGCAGCCTGTTAAAGGTTTATGATTGATGCTACCCTATTCCCTTATACTTATGCCCTCATTCCCTCCATGATGAAAATCTATATTGTCCTTTCCCTTGGTGATCATAAAACATATTTCCCTAATACAGTATTCATTTGCAAATGATGAAAGATGGAATGACATGTTTAGCATTATGTGATGTTTTCCTTCAGAATTCCCTGCTTATATATATATATTTTTTCCCTTTCCTATATGTAAATTCCCTCCCCTAACATATCCCTCATGATGTTTCCCCTTGAAAACAGCATACTTCACAGCATTTTGCAGGCAGGGCAACGGTCATTTTGACTTGTTTATTCCACCTTGCTCAATAACACCATGTCAACCACCGAGACTAATGAGCAAGGTGATGACCGGTCATCATCTACTGAGATTGAGATACAGCAGAGGCCTCGTAGGGGAGGCAAGGGTGGTCACCACAGGAGGGAAGAGCCCACATCATTGACAGAGTTGCAGGCTTGCCCATTGGCAGTGTCTTGTTTTCAGCATATGGCTTGTTATCAGTTTTGTGAGAGGCTGTCACACATTCAGCATCACAGAGAGTTGGCCCGGTTGTTTGTCCTACATCTCCATAACAGGCAGGTCACCCTTGCAGGGGTGAATTTTGTGTTTTCTCCAGAGGCTATCACAGAGGCTACCGGGATACCCAATGTGGGTGAGGTGTGGCTGAAGCGCAAGTGGCTGGACCTAGTATACTATGAGCCATATGTCAGGCCTATCCATGTGCATAACTTGTCAAGGAACTTTCCTATCAAGTTCCTCTGAGCAGAGTATATAGATATCATGAAACTCATTATGCACTACCTCACATGCGAGGGGAGATTCTCACGGGTATTTTCTTGTCATATCCGCATGATGATGCACTTCACCAGAGTGAGGATGATGAACATCTCGGCATACTTATTTCATGACACTCAGAGGATGGTTTCTATCTTTCGGAGACAGACCCCAGCACAGCAGCTTCGGAGCCTATGTCATCATGGTCTTATCTAGTTGGTTGTTTCTCATCAGCTGAGCCAGCAGGGCATTTCTTGGGCAGATTTTATCTCCCGTGAGTTCTTCACACAGCCACAGCCAGAGCCAGAGGCAGTTCATGAGGAGGGAGGGCCATCACATCAGCCCGAGACCAGCATTCCGAGACACATGGCTTCTTCTCCTCGGGTCACATATCAGAGAGGTCATAGGACCTTATTTGCAGCAGCCCGACGAGTACTTTCTCCACAGCCAGTGGAAGGGGTCTCGTCTTCATCATTTTCAGAGCAGCGAGTGTTATCTCCACACCAGGTGGAAGGGGCCTCGCTTTCTTCATCGGCACAGGGAGTACGAGAGGGCAAGCAGCCCATGGTTGAGGATGAGGCAGTTGGAGAGGCACATGATGATTTCACTGGTCGCGATGCCCACTCTCCCTCTTCAGGTTTTGATGAGATCATCCGGCGGAGAGATGAGGAGAACCTTGTGTTGCAGCGGAAGCTTGAGATGGCTCAGTGGACCATCACTTATTTAGAGCAGCACAACCGATAGCTAGAGACGGAGAAAGAGCTGGATGAACTATGGAGAATCCGCGGTGACAGAGGCTTAAACCGCAGGAGGCCTGGTGACCCATTGCCCGGTGACCGGGAGACTTGGTACATTCATGAGATTACTCGTTTGGAGAGATTGTTGGAGAAGGAAAACCATGACAAAGAGCTGCTCCGAAACATGAGGACACATTACTGGGCCAGATTACATGTTTGCAAGGCGAGAATGAAAATTCTCCAAAGAAAGCTATCGGAGGCCCGGAAGAGGAAGAAAAGGACAAATCCACTCCGCATCTTGGCTGAGGCCTCCCTCACTCATCATGGTACTGATCAGCCTTGATCTAGCATCAAAATGTGAAAATTTTGAGAATTTTGGAGCATTTTGGAAATTTTTGGTAAAATTACAGGTTTTGCCCACGGTTTGGTCTCACCCCGGGTGAGACCATTTTGGAGGACTGCTCGGAATTTTGAAAACTTGGCATTTTTGGAAAGGGCATGAAAAAAGAAAAATTACCAGTACTTGGGAGCAGCCTAATTTTGAGATTTGAGCCTCCAAAAGCTCAAAATACATCAAAAAAATGACTTTCTGCCCACTTTTTGAGTTGCAGAAAGTGACCTTGGGAGAATCAATTTTTGAGGGGTAAAATCAACACCAAATTCAGAAATTCCACTTGGGATGGAAAGTAGACAGGCCAAGCTTTCCAATGAGCCATCTTGCACCTGATTTGGACCAGTGGAACCCACTTAAAAACAGCTGTGAAGGGGCGCGACCAGAACTTCCAGATTTGCCAGAATTGCCATTTTCGGTCAAAAAACACTGTTTTGACTATGGTTGACCATTTTTACTTGTAGATGATGGATGAATGTAATATTTTCATGGCACTTTGATAGTTTTTATCTTTCTTTACTCTTCTAGAAGCTTCTTTGATGTAAATAGTGAAAAATTAATGCATGGATGAGTTAGCTAAGTAATAGAGGCAAGTTGTTGGGCTGCCTATTTTCTAGTTCTTAGTTTAGAATTAGTTCAAACTGCTCCTAGGAAGTTGAGCTCGACCCCTAGAGGTGGGGAAAGGAGTTAGATGGTCTAGGAGGTCTATATTATGCTCTCTCCTTCTCATTTTCATGGTTGGACTCTTGTGGGAGAAAGCATTATTGTGTATTGTACATCTACTTCTGCAATTTAAGGAAAGGAAGGCCAGGGTTTTGCAGACTTCATTGTCGATTCTTGTGGATCATTGTGTTGATGGTGTGTCTTCTAATTGTTACTGTAAGTTTGTTTATGTGTTACATCTCTCTTTCTTTGCTGCTAATTGAACAAGATGAAGTGATAAAGTTTGAATTCATGCATGCCATGCTCAGCTTTTAATTCTGTTCAATATCTATGTTTTCCACTGTTTAAAGAGGATTCAAAGTCCTTGTTTGCCCTCTTTAACCTCCTCTCTTTCTTACCTGATCACTCATCCAAGCCAAAGGCATCAGCACAAGTTCCTACCTTGCCCCAAAGATCCCCCTGCAAAAACTGTGCTCAATCCCCGCACCCTAAATTGCACTCCCTCCAATTGCCACCAAAAAACCAAAAATCTTTAAATCAACCCCCCTTTATCAATTTACTAGCCTAATATCTTTGATCCTAATTGGTCAGCATAATTATATTATAAGATCTATCAAATCTGACTCGAGAGAGCCTTCTCATACCTCGTAGGGCTAGCTACGAGGTGAAATGGTTTGATGTAGCCTTGAGAGTTTGTCTATCTCAGCCTAGGTGAATTCCAAGCGCTAACACAATCAACACTATTACCTTTTTCTTCTTGATTTGTTCTTCTATCTTGATGGTTTGAGGAGTGGTAATTCCCGCCAATGCATTACAAGATATGGTCGGATTCATTTCTTCTTTATCTAGGCTTTGTTCCTGGAGTATATCCTCTTCGTTTGACCTTTCTTGCTCCTTTTCTTCTTCCTCTTCACAATCTATGTAGAATAATTTCTTCTCAGCACACTTATGACCTTTAGTGTATTTGCTCTCACAACTGTAACAAAGCCCTTTTGCTCTTTTTTCTTCCAATTGTTGTGGTGTCAACCTTATAGGTTGTGGAAGACTAGTGGCAACAACACTTTCGTCTTTATAGTTGTGAGTGGTATGCTTCCTGGTTGCCATAATTTTGCTTTCCATTTTTCTTGCTAACCTGAATGCCTTCTCTAATGAATCAGGTTCCCAAAGGCGAACATCATGTTGGATATTATCCTTTAAATACCCTATGAACACATTAATCCTATGCTCCTCTGGAATATCTTTTACCCTTATGTTCAATTTTTGGAACTCCTCAATGTGCTCCATTATTGAACCCTTTTGTTTGAGACTTATCAATTGGCTAAAAAAAGTGTTGCTTTTTGTATCCTCATAATGTGCTATCAATTCTTCCGTAAAAATTGCCCAAGTGATAATTTTTTTACGAGAGCAAAACCATTGATACCACACAAACTGATTTGGTTCCAAATATAAAGTTGCAATACGTACCTTTTGTGTGTTTTGCACATTATTGAGATCGAAAAATTGCTCCATCTGTAATATCCATGTTGCGGGATCCTTGCCATCAAACTTCCTCATATCGATTTTTGGAATATGGTGGGTCTTTGATCCAACATTAGAGTCTATGGAATCATGATTAACATTTCTTTTGTTCTCATCATGAGTTTCCTTTACTACCCTTTCACCATTAGTGACCCTTTCTTGTAGCAACTTATTCATATTTATCTTCAATTCTTCCATGTCTGTCTTCAAATCTATCTTCAAATCATCCATCTTAGCTTCCACATCATTCATCTTAGCTTCTACACCTTTCTTTAAACAATCCATCTTAGCTTCTATGCCTTTCTTTAAACCATCCATCTTAGATTCTGTTCCTTTTTGTGCAAGGGACAGTTGTTGCACTTGGTCCTGTAATTTCGATATATCATGTTGCATTTCTTCCTCTTCTTCATGAGTCATGCTAGAGCTTTCAGGTTCCTTACTAGGTGTTTGCATTTTCTTTCCTCGGGGCATCAGTTACCGATAACAATGCTCTACTATGCCCTTTGAATTCCTTGAAAATAAATTTTCAAACCAAGCTTAAGCAAAAATTTAAGAAAATCTACACACCTTTTTTCACTTTGTAGGAGCTCGATATTGCCTCTAATGTATCTCTGTACTTTCCAATCATATAGATCTGAGTTTGTGATCTGCAGTAGCCCTCTATATCCTCTTTCCAATGCCACAAGTCTAACCCAAATTGGATTTTCCAAGGAAGAGTTATGTGAAATCTCCCACAGTGACTTGATTATAGACTAGTTCAATAGAGCGAACTTGTACGACATGCCACGAGTCACTGTTTCGACCTTTGGATCTGAAAAATGCATACAAGAAACTACAGTCCGTCCTCTTTCTGTACCTTCTTACCAAATTTTAATCCGATCCCCAGAGAGAAAGTTATGACGCTTTTCCCCAGGTCACCTGTTTGGAATGTAATTCAGGAGTCTACAAAAAGACCAACTTCCTCAGATCATATCTCCGCAAATATAGTGCGAACAGATATGAAATTCAGACCTGAGGTTCAGCGCGATTTCTTCTCAAATGGGTTTTTTTTTAAACTTCTGAAACGTCACAGAAAAAAGTTATAGCGAAAATGCCAAGATGACCTGTTTGGAGCAGCAAAACCCTAGAATCCAAAGCTCTGATACCAAATGTTATGAAACCAGCTCAAGAAAAAGATAGAAAAGATAGATCAACACCTTAGAATTCAACCTCTTCGAGGCGGAAACCTCCTTTACATTACATAAATGAACAATTCTTGGATGATTCAAATGACAAAACCTCCTTTCTATATATAGGTGTCTAAGGAGTCACAATATAACCCAGCCGACCTAACAATAATAATATAAAGCCACAAAAATAACAATAGAGGGATTCTATGGGGCACAGTAATAACAATATGGGGATAATAGGGGCACAAAAATATTAATAAGGGGTACAACTACAATAGTAATGGGGTAATCACTAGTATTATAGGGACCCAACATCACCACTTATCAAGACATGTCATGGATATGTTGGTGAGTCCTCATGCTCCAAAAATTAAGAAAGGCCATATGTCGAAGAAGAGAAGCCTCATCCCAATGATGAATAGTAGCCACATGAAGATAAACCTCATCCCAAAGATGAAGAGAAGCCACATGTCAAGGAAGAAAATAAGTCTCATGAAAGGAAGCCTCATGCCAAAAATGGAGACAAGTCGAAATTCAAAGTCTTGCACAAATTAACCAACATGGAAAGTTGGAAAACCAATACCTCAAGAAATCAAGATGATGAATTTAGAATGTCAAATCATTAGATAACATTCAAAAACATAGAGTAACAAATTCTTGGATTATTGGATATTCTCAAGGGAAAGACATCTTTAGCAAATCTCCACCCTATACTCCTAGGTATGTTAGCACATTTCATGGTTAATGTTACACATGTTCTAACAATGGTCATAGAGCTCGAGATTGCAGGGTATATAGCAAGAGTATCAATAGAGGTTTTTATCCAAGCCCTAGGAGAATATTTTACGAAAGACAAGACAGATCCCCATACACCTATGACAATAGAAGTTACAACTCATTTGTTCCATTATTAAGGTCAATGTAGAGTTTTATTTATGCCATAATTTTGTCCATTTTGCACAATATTGTGGAACTGGCTTGATGTGGACCCCACTTCACCAGGAAGGAAGACAATACCACCAGGGTATGGCAGAGAAAACATGTTTCACAATGAATTCTCACACAATTGATATATACACTGAGACAAGGGAGTTTGTAGGAGAGGATACCAACAAGGGGATTCTATGTAATGGAAGGAATGATGCAACAAGGAAGCACATTGTCAGGGGGAGCTTGTAAAGATAATGCAATAGGTGAGCATGTTTTCAAGGGGAGCCACATCACTTGGACATATCGTCAAGAACATGTTAGCCACTCTTTCCCTTGATGTAAAAGAGGGAGAGAATATTGGGGGAATCATGGGAGAGAGAGAGGTGCATGATGCAACATGCCTTGTCATGTTAGATGTGTTGACATCAATGACAAAGGGTGAGATTGTTGAGTATGTTGTAATTGATGTCAAAAAGGGTGTATGTGCTAGCAAGTGTAGGATGTAGATATCATCATTGATGTCAAAAATAGTTGTAGGTTATTTATATGATACAAGTAATGATGATGGTGTAGGAGGACTGAGATTATGCAGCTTGATGATGGATGTCAAGTATAATTGGAGGTTATTAATATGATATAGGTAATGATGATGGTGCAAGATGACTAGGGTGATGCATCTTGATGATGTCACTAGATGATGTAGTTTAATGAAACCCTAGCACTAGGGTTTGGTTTCCCAAACAATGGACACACCCTACAATTGTTGAGGATTTTTTATGATGTAGATAAGTCGAGTTTTCCTTGGAGACTCTTGCCATAAAATTCTCCTTGTCATGTTGATTCTGGTGGTATGTGGATCATCCCATGGGCCTTCACAATTTGTGAAAAATGCTCAGTCATATTTGAAGACCCATTGTTATCACCAAAAAATTGATCATCTGGCCTAATTTACTAGATGGATCAAAGTATACCATGTAAAGCCAATTTTACCCTAGTAAAATTGCTTTCACTGTGAGAAATTACCTAATAAACCACTTTTATTAAGTAATTTATAGTTAAACCCATGAAGTATAATTAAATAAATCATTATTGATTTGATTTTCTTCTAGGAATAATTAATTTAATCACTGTTTTATTATTATTCCTTATCAAATTTGACCCAATCATGAAAAATAAATAGATAAATCATTATTTATCTTATTTTTATCTAAGAATAATTAATTAATCTCTAATTAATTATTATTCTTTGTTAAATTTGACTAAATCCCCAGGAATAATTAAATAAATCCTTATTTGTTTATTATTCCTTAACTAATTCATTGAGATGATAAATAAATCATTTAGTTATTTATTATTTCTAAATAAAAGTTTAAATACATTTTCCTTCCTAAACAAATATAATAAAATATTCCAAGTGGTTATTCCAAGAATGGGATCAATAATATTTTATTATTGCTCATTATTTGAGGATAACTCAATATTTTGTTATAAATAGAAGGGTTTTCCATTCATTATTCACTTTTGATCATTTTCATTGTTGCACTCATTGTTGTAACTCTAATTATTTTCATTGTCACACACCATATTTTTACTGGGTTTATGCATTATAAAGGAGAGAGACTCTACAAAAGTTGAAAGCGTTTGAGGATAGCCAAGAACCCATCCCATAGAGGGGGACTAGTAACATATATTTGTTCCCTTCACAGGTGTTATAATAAAATCATTCTTTACATATCTGGTTTCCATTGGATGTTTTGGGGTTATTACTCTTTATTTCACTATTTAACTATGATTGCAACATAGATCAGAATTTTGGCAAGTTTTGTTTCTATCAATAGTTGCAGATCTACAATGTTTAGCAGTCATTTCTATTGTTGAGATCATTTGTCATCCACGATCTTAAGTGGGTTCTTTTTGTACATCATTGAGAAGAAAACACTACAACAAATTGGCGACTCCATTGGGTTTTATACTTCAGATCCAAAAACCTGGGTGACCTTTGGTTTTCAGCTTAGGGTTTCTTCCTTTTTCCATTCTATTAATGTTTCCTAGTGTTTTAACCCTAGATTTGATAAATTTCTAAAATTTGCAAACCGGAAGTCTCAGAACAGAAATCGCAGTTTTCAACCCAAAAGGTGCGACCTAAGCTCTAGAACATGTCTTTTTGCCCAAAAAGTGTGATTTCATAAAAAAACAAGTCAGAACTTGCAATTTCTGGGTTTTAGGGTTTTTCTCAGATATGTTTCTGGGTTTTATTGAGAACTTTCTACTAGGTGTCTGAACTCTATCTCATCTTGCTTAGGCCTTGATCCATTCTGTTTTACTCGTCGAAGTCGAATTTAGCCTCCGTATGGGCTTCTAGTACACTTTCGCCTTACTAGGAGGAGTTTAGCTTAGTGAGAAGTTTGAGTTTCTACAACACTTTCAGCCTCATTTTCCAGATTTGTAACCTTTTGTTTCAGATCTGATAAGATAGGTTGCTACCATCCACAGTTTCACATTCAAACTTGTTTGATCATTCCCTTAGGTTCCCATTGGTCGCCCTAGGTGTTTCACCCATCTCCCTATCTTTTTGCAATGATCTTCCCCTCTAGTTTTTTGTTGTTGTTGCACCACTTTTCAGTAGCTTAGAGTCACTTGATCTGAGTCACATCAACATTCAGATCTCTTGACCGTTTTAGTGTATTTTCCATCGGTTTAGCCACCTAGCAATACAAATTTTGCAAACCTAGTTTGGGTGAGGTTTAGTTAATTGTTTCACTGTTTATTTTCTATTATTTATTTTAGTTTATTTGCAGCAAGAGTTTTTCTTTTTTTTAAAAACATGATCTGGGCTTAATCAATTAATACACTTGCACACACAAGCACACCTTAAGAGAAGGGTGCTTCGTTTACACTGCCAAGCTAAGACTTAATGTAATAAAATTATCTCACCGCATCAAAGACAGAAGATATATTGTTTATCTCCCTTCACCATTTCCATGTTCCGTGTGTCCTTCCATCATTGTGCCACCAAGGCGTGAGTCATGGAAACTATTATGCCTTCAACCTCAATTTTCGCTTGGGCATATTACTCCTCCCTAACGGGTTTGAGTTCATAGCCCTCCGAGTCCCCATCTTGACTCTTCTCTCAATTCCTCATCTAATTTCGAGCCTCCTTCACCGCATATCGTCACCGTATCTGGACCCATAGCTGGTGCAAGAACCCAACCTGGTGGTGGCTCCGGTTCTACACCAGTAATCACATCAGGCGAAACAGTCTCAGGAACCATTCCGGTAGCTCCCATGCTCCCCTTTATGGCTGGGTTAAGTCTACTGGATCTTAACCAATTGATAAACGACCTCATAAACCACGATACTGGTTGGCCCTCTATGCCAACTAAGCTTCCCTCAGACATCCCAAAGCTTAGGGTATCGCTGGAGAGGATCCTACCAACCATCTCCAATCCTTCCACATGTGGTGTTCGTCCAACTCCATAACCGATGACTCCATACGTCTTCGGCTCTTCCAATGCACGCTCACTGGAGATGCTGCAAAATGGTTTGTAGACCAGCCCTCTACCTCTCATTTCATTTTCGCGGCACTTACTAAAGCATTCTTATCATATTTCCAGTTACCTCTCCGGTATGGAACTGGTAGTAAGCTTTTGACCACATTCTGTCAATCCTCTGCTACTCGACTTTCTAACCATGTTCAAGAGTGGCGAAGGAGGAGCACATGTTGTGCCCAACTTTCGAAGAACATGTTTATCTAGATTGGTTTCTTAAGAGCCTTTTATCCCCATCGGGAAAGATGTCGCATCCCATTTTCCTTAGACCAAGGAAGAAGCTCTCTAGACCGCATTGAGATATGATTTGATCTTTGCTCAATTAGGTTATGTATATACCGTTATTCTAGACCTCCCTCATCCTACCAGTGCTAATGCACCAGGGGCATCTCACACAGCCGATGGTATCGTTGGATCCATTTCACACTCTTTGCCATATTCTCATCATAGTTATGGTTACCCGCATGGGGGGCACTGGTTCCTCCAACATTTATGCCCCTCCTACTAGCAACATGTTTCCAATGCCCCAACCTGTTTATCAAATTGTTGCTCCTTCTCATGCACAGCCTGGCGCTCTAGCCCCTAAAGCATTAGCACTGTAGCCTCCAATGCATCCTCAACCCCAGCAGCCACCAGCCCCTCAGGGTCAGGTGTTTTCACAACAGATTGATACCAATCCCTACAATTTAAAGAAAAAGAATAAGGGGAAAGGTAACAAGGGTAACTAGGGTAACCAAGGTAACCAACCTAGTGAACCCTAGGGGAACCAGCCTAACACCAACAACCAGCAACAGGGTAGCTAGCCCAAGAAAAACAAGGTTATTCATACGAATAAGCCTTGTGCATGTTGTGGTGTACATGGCCACTACACACATGAGTGTCCCCTTTTACCCTAGATGCACCAACTATGGGAAGCTCAAGAAGCTTCCCAAGGTCAATAATCGCCTCAAAATCTTGTGCCACCTCAACCGGTCGTGCTCACAAATCCTTTCCCTCAGCAAGGAGTTTTTGCTACTCAACCCCAGCTAGGTCAAGCAGCCCACCCCCCCAACCTTCTAGTCCCAATGACTACCAGATCTTGATGATGAACTCTGATGAGGTTAACCCCTCTAATATCAACCTACAAACTTGGTCGTACCAATATGACAAGCCCTCCACTTCGTCAGCTGTCGAGTCCAAAACCAAAGTGTCCACTGAGCCTCTTATGACACCAAATGGTCCTTTACAGATCCCTCAACCCAAATTTGAGGCCATTCCCAAGATCCCAAAGGGACCATTATGTCGTAATGCGGCTTCTAACAGAGTTGCCCATACATACAATATAGTAGACGACTTGGAAAAATCAGCTACCGCCATGCTAACACTAGAAGTCCTCCAGTTGTGCCCTTCCCAAAATAAGGCTCTACTAACTTCCTTGGGTGTAGTGGATCCTTCCGATGATTGTTTGATTGTCTTCCCAGTTGATACATCAGAGCACCCCCCATTACCTTCATTTGTTGCTTTCCAGATACTAGTTAGAGTCCGTAATGCCATCATCTCCAGATGCATTATTGATGAAGGCACATCCACATGTGTGATGTCTGCTACTATTTGGAAACAACTCAAGTCACCCAAGTTGTCCCCCTCCACCATCACCTTATGTGCGTGGGATGGACACTCCTCCCAGCCCCTTGGCATGTATTGCAACTGTTCAGTGACCCTTGCGGGAAAGACTGTCCATGTCGATATCGAAGTCATTAATGCCCCTTTGGATTACAATATTCTCTTAGGTCGTAGTTACACATACGCCATGTGATTTTTTGTATCTGCGGTGTTCTGCAAGATGTGCTTCCCCCATGAAGGGAATATCATTACCATTGATCAGTTGACTTACTACGAGTCAGCATCTATGACCTCCCCTGACTCCTTCATCTCGTTGGTATCCAATAAATAGTCATCCACTCCTTGCACGAGTGTCTCACCTAGAGTCTATAAAGATTCCTCATTGTTAGGTGCCTTCCCTGGTCCTCCCCCTCCCATTTCTGAACCTACTTCCATGAGTGTTTTCATGTTACAAGTGTCACGAGTTTCCCTTAAGCAGTCTGGTACACCTAATCAATAGCCAGCTCCCCAACATCCTATTGTTGCTCTTCTAATTGAACCTTCTAGACCCACTCCCCCAAGACCTCCTCCATTTGTGGGTGCCTCTCCTATGTTCCCTCCAGGAACTGTTCCTCCAAGTCTCAACCATCTAGGAGCTATTCCATCGGGGAATTATCCTATTGGCCAGACACCTTTCTTGTTTTCCCCTCAGGGAGTTTTTTTTGTACCTGTCATGGCTTCACTAGTCCTTCCTAACATCACTCTCGAGATCCCAGTATGGTACATCGATCCCCCTGCAAACACTTAGCCTGATCACCCAAGACCGTATCATGCTTTGACCCTGTTTCAACCGGTCCCCATGACCCCTTCGACTGGTTCAGTTCCACCACAACCTCAATAGGAACCAGATCCTCTTACGAAAGCATCTAGCCAAGGGGGCAAGCCAAAAGGAAAGATTTGAAGGACAAGGATCCCCAAGATCCTCCTGCCCCTAAGGCCCCAAATCCGACACCCTTGTGTGCTTTGTGTCACATTGTTGGGAATGCCACCAACAATTGTCCTGAACTTCCTCAACTTAAACTATTGGTTCATGAAGTGTTCCATGAGTTGAATATTCCGGAAGTCCATGTTAACATACCAGTCCCACCTAAGAAACTCAAAATTCTTTGCACAAACCACCCTTGTACCCTTTGTGATCTTCATGGTCACTTTTCCCATTGTTTCCCTTGTCTTGATGAGTTTCGCGATTTTCTTGGGGCGATTTGTGACTACGATGCCACCCGTAGTGGAACCTCTACTCCTCTACCTGTGGATTTTGGTCCCACCATTCACCAGAACAGGGAAACTCTGGCCCTTCTATTGTGATCCTTCCCCCTAATGTCGAGATGACGAACACCACAAACCCCATTCTTTACCTGTTGTCATCCTTGATTTCCTCGCTGGCAAACCTTCCTAAGGTTGCTACGAGCATTTCTATCAAACCTTTTTCGACAGAATCTGAGGTCTCAACATCAGTAGACCCTCCGTCTACCATTCCATCATCTACCATTCAAGACAATACATATGTGAACCTTATTCCTTAGGTTGATGCACCAGGTAATGTCGTCGCATCATGTAGTCAGTCTTCCTCCCGTCCACCCATCTCCAACCTGATGAGGACACCATGGAAGTAATGTGTACCCCTGATTACCCCTACACTTCAGAAAGGGGGCATTCATTCAAAATGATTTCCAAGGCCATCTCCTTCTTAATTCTCCCAATGCGTTCTACCTCAATAAATTCCACTCATAGCACATCCCTTTGATTTTCATGTCTTTATTTCTACCATCAAGTTAGGTAGATTGCATCATCTCATCAGTTGGCTTTTGCACCTTTCAAATAGATCCATCAACCACACCGTATGTCGGTCATGCCGACGATGCAAGCCGCTTCTCCTGGAATCTAGGCTCGGTAGCCTGGGCCATTTTCACCCCCTTGCATACGTTAGTCCTTTCAAACAATATGTGTATTGGATCTGCCACCAATAGTCAGGCCGAATATGATGTAGTGATAGGTTTGTTAGTCGATGTCCTTGGTCATCGCATCCTTCATCTTCATGTTCATTTAGATTCCTTACTACTTATCATGCAATTGAATGGTGTGTATCATGTGCATAACTAAGTCCTATTTAGAAAATATCTACGAGTTAAGTTGTTGGTACATGAATTTGAAACCATTTCTTTTAGTCATGTTCCTAGAGCCCAAAAAAACTATGTAGATACCATTGCAAATAAAATTCTAGATTGGCATTTATCACATGTATACCATAGAAGACAACCATAAACAAAACAAATGGTGAACCATCATCACCATATTAAATGCATAATTATATTATGTATCATACAAGTGTTTTGAGGCCCATAGATCTAAATACATCCAGTACGCCCATAGCATATTGGGGGGCACATAGGCCCCTACATCTCATTCAGAGGATCTCGTGCCAAGTTGGGTCAAGATTCTTGAATCCCTTTTTCAAAAACTCAGAACACAATGGCGCTCCATAAACTCCTCCTGCTAGGGGGGCATCATTCTCCCCTTTGCATACCAGATCAACATCCCATGCTTGGGGGCATGATGGCTTTCCCTATCTTCTCAACTAAGTCTTGGCCTAGATCCCACTAGATCTAGGTATGGTCGATTATCCTCCCATTCCTTGGATAGTTTGTCCTACCAGCCTCTCCCGTGAGGAATATGCACATTGCATATCGTAGACGTTTGATACCATATCTTCAAATATTCTACTCTATGTCCACGTAGTCCCCATGTTTGACTTAGTGGGCGAGGATGATTATAGACCTCCTCTAGTAGTTCATTCTCATTTTCCTATTCCCTTAATTCTCCACCAGGAACCATCGTTCCAAGAAGCATTAAGGCCATCTTTAGACAAGTACGAACACTTGCCTAAAACTCATAGATCCCAATTCCGATGATCGATTTATCTACTACGATCTTCGTAGCTCAATTTGATGAACCATCAATATCGTTGGAAAGCTCTCACCGAGCTCTATAATGGGTCTTCCTCATTTTTTATGATTTGACACTTCACCCATAAACCATTTTTCCAAGAAGATCACTTCGACGTCTCTCAAAATCAAATTTTGTCATAAAACGAAACTTCTACTTTGAGGTCCACATCCTCTTAATACTTGTCATACCATCGTCATGAGTAACCATCATTTACTCATGTTTTCATGGTCCCCATCGGGCCTAGTCTGTGTGGCAACGTCATCGAGTCACCCTTCTTTAGAGCATCTGCGATGAGTCACCCTTGCATTCTTTGAGTCTTTTTCATGTCCCATCATATCATGTCATAGTATTCCATCCACATTTTCATACCATTCATCCCGTGGCACCCATTTTGGCCTCCAGTCATATTGTCCCCATCCCCTCTGAACTTGAGTCAATTGCTGCCAGGTCAACCATGCACTTTATGCTCTGACAAGGGAAGTCATGTGTTTGTCCCTCAGTCCTCTTTTCCCCATTATCCTTGGTGTTAGTCCATTAGTCACATTACTATTTTCCATCGTGATTTAGTTGAGGATCCTCATTGCCTCATCTATCGTGGGCCCTATTTTGTCGACATCAGCTCATTTATTCCAGAAGAACGGCCTAGAGGGTGGCGTATCTTGGTTCCAACTTCCATTCTTGTTCGGCGTCATGGATTGAGAAGAGGGTATCATTATTGCCCTTTGACTTGATAATTTCATGTTCGTGATCCATACACTTGATGGTCTGGTGATGCAGCAGATTGTACTAGTGATTCTCGGGTGTGTGTGAGATGTTTCAGACCTCATGAGGGGGTGGCCCTTCAGGTAGCCCCCCACATGCTGGATGCATACCTATTATGCTACAACCTCAGATGTAGTTCGGCAGAGTTTATGGGTTCGGTTCCAACCGATCACAGTGTTCACAGCATGCATGTCTCCCCCTGATGATCCATTTAGTTTTGTAGAGCCCTTCCTTGTTCAACAGTGCTTCTCTAGTTGTTCTACCCTCCCTCCCACCCATTTTTTAAGGGAAGGGGATTTGTATCTCATGTACTTAGGTATTATTGTATTCATTCATGTCTCATGTTTTTTCTAAGTGCATTATGTATATGGTACACATTGTATTATTTTTTGGCTCTGTTATGCCAGTATGTCATGTACCATTCACCCTGTACTTCATTTCTCAGTTTTATATTTCTTGGAGAACCATTATTTTTTTACTAAGTTATCTCAGCGGGTATGGGTATGCCTCCCCCACCTCATTGAGGCCTGGTACCACAACATAAAAGGAGACTTGCATTATTCTCGCCCCCTCTGTCACTATCCTCTCTCAGATTCAGCTTCATTGGTCTCTCTCTCTCTCTCTCTCCTTGACTCCCATGTGTTGTCTAAGTGATTGCATCTTTAAAACGTACTTTGGTCATACGTTTTGCTCCTAACACTCGTACGTTTGGGGGTAATCTGTTATCACCAAAAAATTGATCATCTCGCCTAATTTACTAGATGGATCGAAGTATACCATGTAAAGCCAATTTTACCCTAGTAAAATTGCTTTCACTGTGAGAAATTACCTAATAAGCCACTTTTATTAAGTAATTTATAGTTAAACCCATGAAGAATAATTAAATAAATCATTAATGATTTGATTTTATTCTAGGAATAATTAATTTAACCATTGTTTTATTATTATTCCTTGTCAAATTTTACCAAATCATGAAAAATAAATAGATAAATCATTATTTATTTTATTTTTCTCTAAGAATAATTAATTAATTATTATTATTTGTTAAATTTGACCAAATCCCCTAGGAATAATTAAATAAATCCTTATTTGTTTATTATTCCTTAACTAATTCATTGAGATGATAAATAAATCATTTATTTATTATTTCTAAATAAAAGTTTAAATACTTTTCCCCTCCTAAACAAATATAATAAAATATTCCAAGTGGTTACTCCAAGAATGGGATCAATAATATTTTATTATTGCTCATTATTCGAGAATAACTCAATATTTTATTATAAATAGAAGGGTTTTCCATTCATTATTCACTTTTTATTATTTTCATTGTTGCACTCATTGTTGTAACTCTAATTATTTTCATTGTCGCACACCATATTTTTACTGGGTTTATGCATTATAAAGGAGAGAGACTATACAGAAGTTGAAAGCATTTGAGGATAGCCAAGAACCCATCCCATAGAGGGCGACTAGTAACATATATTTGTTCCCTTCACAGGTGTTATAATAAAATCATTCTTTACATATATGGTTTCCATTGGATGTTTTGGGGTTATTACTCTTTATTTCACTATTTAACTATGACTGCAGCATAGATAAGAATTTTGGCAGGTTTTAGTTCTACCAATAGTTGCAGATCTGCAATGTTTAGCAGTCATTTCTATTGTTGAGATCATTTGTCATCCACGATTTTAAGTGGGTTCTTTTTGTACATCATTGAGAAGAAAACACTGCAACACCCATTTTGTGGACCAAAACCCCCATGGATTGTGGAGGTTCCATCATATTGATGGTTGAATGATGTGGAAAAAAATGATGAATTATTAAAGAATTAAATTTCATTTAACTAAGGCGATATGGTCCAAATTTGAGGTTGGAAGGGTAAAGGTGATTATCAATCAAAGATATAGACCTCAAATACTATGACTCCAAAATTAATTTTTTCCTCCAACGTGTCATGTGAGCCTCATTATAGTTTTCGCTCTGCTCTAATTTCAAATTTCAAATTTAAATATTTCCCTCTACACATAAGTCAAGTTGCCTATTCAAAAAAGTGTACTTGATCCCTAAAAAATGGTAGCATCTCTACCCTTCGTGATCAAGGAAGTCATCTAATCCTCTCAAACCTGTGGAGAAGGATTGTAATAGTCCTATGGACTTGAAGTAATTCTAGAAGGGTTTTGATATTGGCTAATACTTTGTCTCTTTTGTGTTTTATTGGCACTATTGTTTATTGTAGGAAATTTCTTAGCCTCTTGTCTCTTCTTAGACGTGAAGAAAATTTTGTGTAGTCTTGTGTACTCATCTACAAGATCATTTGAAGGAACAAATCTACGACTAGGATAATCTTTTCCATCAAACTGTCCATCTTCAGCAACAGACCTCTGTGCATTTTCTCTATGCTTGAAGATTACACTTTCATGTACACTTCTCTGTGGATTTCTGAGTAGCAAAAGAAATTTTCTCTAAAATCCTTCGGTTTGGTGTCTATGTGACTTCAAAGCACTATTATTTGTAGCTTACTTATTTAACATTCTATTACCTCTATATTCTCCAGAACCTATGAATAAGCAATTTAAATTAGCCACAGGCACAAGTATGACATGTGGCATATACCCACCTTAGTTCAGCTTTCTCCTTTTATAATATACTAGATGTCAATTCTTATTTTTAAGGCGTATTTTCTAAAGAATCAGTGGAAGGAATACGCACTATTCTTGTAGCTCTAACTTCTGGAACGATAGCATCAATTAAATTATTAGTTCGTTCACTAATTAGTGAACATAAAATCTGTATGCAAATAATTGAGGCTCGATTAAAGCCTTTTATGGTGGATGTGGCCCTGAAGTAGCATCATGGAACATAAAATTCCATGTTTCTTAAAAACCCATGGCCTTTCAGTGACAGACCTCTGG
Organism: Pinus tabuliformis; assembly: GCA_031772625.1. NCBI lineage: Eukaryota > Viridiplantae > Streptophyta > Pinopsida > Pinales > Pinaceae > Pinus > Pinus tabuliformis. The sequence goes on along the minus strand of CM062805.1, from coordinate 400,529,703 downwards.
AATTTTGGATCAGTTATTTTGATGATCTTGTTATGGTCCTTGTCTCAAGGATTGCAAACTTCCTTTGTAGTAATTTTGGTCTGAAGGTTCGACCTTCTTTAGGGCTGCAATATTATGTATGAAGACATATTACAGACGAATAAAGGTGTGGTTACTTAGCCATATAGCCTACACTTTGAAAAGAACAGATGGTTTTTCTAGCAATGTCATCCATGTGGAGAATCATTTAGGGACTATGGCCTACTTCTGAGCATTTCTAAAGATTATCAAGGAGCAAAGAGGGTTTGATTTTTGAAAATGTATTGGAGCTTATTACAAACCTATCCACAACTCTAAATGGCAACTCTTAATGTCCTGATCACAACAAATCTATTGATCTAATTCAAGGGTTGTAGCCCTTGTGGTATGGACGTGTCATTAAAGGAGTTTGATTAGTAAAGTGCTATTGTTGATTGGGATCTAGACCTTGGGTTGTCACAACAATTTACAAGATACCCAAGTCTATTAAGACTTTATGAATTGACAGTCCTAAGACCTGAAGTGTCTGAAGCTTCTGGGAATATTGATGTCATCTTCATTGGAGTACACCTAAAGTAACCTAGTTTCCTGATATTTGTTATAGTTGGTGCAATGTTTCAAGCATGAACAAAGAACCTATATGGTAGTGAGTGTGATTCAGTCCATGATTGGTATTGAGAGCTACTTGGTAGGTTGATTCTCTACAGCCAAGTACAAATAGAAGCATTTTTTACCATTCTGTTTTTCTGATAGTTGATGAATTTTACTTCATGATGACAATAATGTACAGGAATATACAATGACCTATAATAGTGCGATATATTGCATGGCTTGAGGCATAGATCTCCAATATGGAAGTTAGTGAATTTGTGTATTGGAGTGATGTACTTGACAACACAATGAATTTTTTGCATAACAGTAACCCAATACACAATGAGATTTGTTGTGATGTGATGTTCTGACTTGAATTGACAACGTTGATGACAATGACTCTTGAAGTTGATAACAATAACAATGCTTGTGACTAGATAGTAACAGTAGTGACATTGCTTATGTTACCTTATACATAGTGACAGTAACTTTATTTAAATGATATAAGGACGATATCTTGACTTTTAGAGACCTAGATAGTTGATGACAAAGATCAAACCTCCATGATATTGTCTTATGAAACATGAAACAACGACATTACTATAAGTGAGTGTGAAGATAGTAACCTTGACGGTGATAACAAAATCACATAGCAGCAATCTTGTTAGTGTGATTCTCTTGATGATAGAGTGAGCTTGATGATAGTAGCCCTTCGCATGGTAGTGTACGAATTAGATGAACAACGATAGTAGATGGAGTAGTTAGCAAAGGCAACAGAAAGTTGAAATAATGGGAGCAGTTACAGTGGCAGTAGTGGACAGTGGCGGTAGTAAGTGGAATCAGTGGCAGTAGTGGACAGTTGTAGTCGTAAGTGGAATCAATGGCAGTAGTTGAAAATGGCATCAGTAAGTGGAATCAGTGGCAACAGTGGAATTAGTGGTAGCAGTGACTAATGGGAGTTGTTAGGTTCCTATACCAATAGGTGTCATATTTCATGATTGACTGTGGAAATGTCAAATATGATCATCCTTTCCATGCTGCAAAGATTCCATATTTTCAAAAAACCAAAAAAATTAAAAAAATGTAAAGAGGCTGTGCCCTAAAAGAAAAATCAAAGGGAAAAAAGAATGAATTGGTAAAGAAAGAAAGAAAATGAACCCCAAAGAAAAGACCAGGAAAGTGTGCTAGTCAAAATGCCACTACTATCCTATTTTTTGCAAACAAATTCAAATTATGCAATCAGTGACTTCTGTCACACTTGATGGATGGCCAAACAGCTCAATCTTGGCCTCTCCATGTTTAAATTTCTTGTTTTAGCATTAGAGAATAAGGTCTGTCCAGACAGTTCAGCTTGGCAGATCATTAGTTAGGTAAAGAAGCAAGGGAGCTCAACAGCTAAATCTGAGCCCCTGGAAGAAATAAGGGCAGACTTAGATAGGAGGACAGCTAAAAGAAAACAAGAGAGAAAGGGTTTACTAGCTCAAATGCACCCTGGAAAAAGAAGAAAAAATGTTAGGTGTATTAGGCTAGGTAGGCAGTTGGATGTTGTAGAAGCAAGTTCATGAACAATTTTGTCTTTTTGTGATCTATCTCATGGCTATCAGAGGGACCATGCCAAAGTGGTTGCAAAGCAGATGGAGCATGACTAATTCCCCTTCCATTTCCCCAAGAAAATGTACTAACATCCCCACAAGGACATTGGGATCTGCTCAGTGGTCCTAGTTCCTTTCACTTTATGAGAAAAACTAAGAAAAACTTTGTGGTTTCTTAGGCAGAGGAAGCCACATTTCTTGTGTAAAAATCCTTTTTCTTCCATTGTGTTAAGTCTCTAAAGGTTCATGACTTGGATCCCTTCTATCTTCTAAGCCTAAGTTTACCTTCAAACTTAGTGTTTTGTGTAAATCTACCTTTCATATTAACATTCTAACTCTATTATATAACTCCTACATATATTTCCCCTCCCATACTATATAAAACTTATACAAAAACCCCAAAGTTTATACTATCCTACCCCAGGCTTATTAAAGCCATATGTCAATGTTTTGGGGGTCCAAGGTTTACCCGAAACCTTGTTGACAACCCTCCTCCCCGCGCACATATAACAATGGAGTTTAATTAACATTTGGTTGATTAAATAACCAGCCCGCAAAACCCAAAGTTGAAATACATTGTAATACCCCGCAAACCTTACAAAACAGTGAAATATTATGGCGAGACCCCGTGGCATAGCCTTCTGCCTATTTTATATGCCGCCAACCGTTGGATCCGATCCCCCATATCGGACGGCCCACATGCATATCGCAAGCCTTTATATGCTGAACGATAGCGTCTGGGGGATGGGCGGTATTTCCGCCGTATAGAGGACACGCGGTAGGCGCCCGGGGTGATCGTTGGCCCCCCCTCCAATACCACTATGGCCCAAAGGCGATGCAGGGGCCAAACCACTTACCGCCTATGCCCCCGCCCCACTGATGTTACCTTCTCGTCACCCTCACATCATCACACATGTCATCCGCCAGCCCGCCTCTGTATCATCCACCTTGTCTGCCACATCACTGCCAAGTCGGCCTCCGTAGCCCCACTATACGACAAAATCCTTGCGTCATGCTGACGTCACCCAACCAAAGCACGCCAAAACCAAATTTTTTTTCAAATTGGCCTGAAAAGGTCGTTTTCGTCCATTTGTGTTGGTTTGTTCTATGCGACGCATTCATGCGGTTTTCAACCAAAATACCTGTTTCACTGCACAATCCGCCACCCAGCTAACTCCAGCCTACAAACCAGTCTTCAAGCTCGGCCCACCACCTGCATTTTGCACAGAGCGCCCATTAAAGCAGGTATTTACTCAATTGCTTCTGAACCCTGTGTATTTCCGCTTTTTCTCTGAGTTAAATCCATGAAACCAAAAATTTTACAAATCCAGTCGACAGCTCTTGAGAAATATACCATAACTATCCCTGTTTTTCACATTATTTCCACAAAACAACCTGTTTTATCCATTTTTTCGCAGAAAACCAGAGTTCCATAACTAAAAACACAGTGCTGCCCCTGAACCTCTGCATTTTAACCTCTGTTCTGCCCATTTTTCCGAGAAATTCCTCAGAATGTGACTCCCTCTGCAAATTTACCCGTTTAGCTAAAGTTCAAGCTCATTTCGGCCTGCAATTCCCGCAGAAAGAACCCAAAAGCACTGTTTTACCTACTATTGTTGTGGAAACCCAAATTTCAAATTCAAAAATCACCAAATATTGAAAAATGGAGGCTCCAGTGGCCCTCAATGTTTCCCCCTTGAATGCACCTCACAAGCAGCTGGAATGGTTGCCCTTAGCTGATAGGGACTTCCAAATACAAGACTTAATGGGTATCAAAGACCATCTGCAAACATTTTGCGAAATTAGAAACAGCTACCTGAACAAGACTGATCTCTATGGCATATGGGAGTCCAATTTGCCCATATATTATCTTCCATCAGTTAATGTATTTCCAGATATAATCCACTTGTGTTGTGCTAACTATGAGCCTACTCAAAGAGCAGTCATGTCCCCAAATGGCACTGTCCTGTTCTATATCACTCCTGACTCAATCAATGAGATGTTGCATTTCAAGCCTAATCAGCCTCTGGCTCCTCTTTCAATGAAATATTTGTTGGACCAAGGCTCCAAACTATCCTCTGCAGAAATAGGCCGAATTGCCAAGTTATTCATGAGCCTAGACTCCCAGCCCAGAGACTCACCTCCTTTTCACCAGGTCTATTTCAATGAAGTTTGTAGAACTGTTATTGATATGATATCCTATATTCTAGGTTTTAGAACAAGTGAGTATGTGGATGAGACCATTTTAGCTCTGATGTCCATATTCATTCCAGGACACCCACCTGCTATTAAATTTGACTTTGCTACCTTCATCAGCAACAAAATCCATGAACAATTCATGAATCTAAATAGAGAATGGGTTTTCAAGTATACAGCATATATATATCATCTGTTCTTATACTATCAAACAAATAGTTTTCAGTTCCCTGTCAAGAAATTGGATGCAAAAGGAGAAAGGAGATCTGTCATATTTTGGACCCCAGTCTTCCATCTAGTCCATAATTCTCCTTATACTTATTGTGAGTTCATTGATCTATTTATATATCCAGTCTCATCTCTGCTGATGAGAAGTCCCCCTCCCAGACTCTCAGCTGAAATGCAGAAAAAATTGCAGCTGTCCAAAAGCTATAAAATAGGTGATTGGTACTTTTACCAAAATCACACAAAGATCAGGATTTATGGCTGTGAATTGTGCCCCTACAAGCTGCCAAAGTATGTACCTATGAGACTGTTTGCCCTTGAATACTTTAGGCAATTTATTAGCTCATATTTGACTCATTTTTATGCTGCCAAGAAAAAGGCTCAGCTGAAGCTAAGAAACCAACTAGGCCCCTTCATTATTAACAAAAAGGAAGGGTGGAAAGATGCTAAAAAGATATTAGATGAGCAACTCAAACTAAAAAGGAGTTTTTGGTGGGTACTCTATGACCCAAAGGGATTTATTCATGATAGAAAGACAAAAAATAGGCTATCAGGCTATGATCATTGTAGAATCCCTGATATAGAACAGTATGCTAATCAAGATGAATGGGTAGAGGGCACATTGGTAGAACAGATTACTGAGGAAGAGAAAATGGAGCAGGCAATGAAAAACCTTGAAAAAGCTCTTGACCTGGACTCTTTTGGACATAAAATAGGTGATTGATACTTTTACCAAAATCACACAGAGATCGGGATTTATGGCTGTGAATTGTGCCCCTACAAGCTACCAAAGTATGTACCTATGAGACTGTTTTCCCTTGAATACTTTAGGCAATTTATTAGCTCAAATTTGACTCATTTTTATGCTGCCAAGAAAAAGGCTCAGCTGAAGCTAAGAAACCAACTAGGCCCCTTCATTATTAACAAAAAGGAAGGGTGGAAAGATGCTAAAAAGATATTAGATGAGCAGCTCAAACTAAAAAGGAGTTTTTGGTGGGTACCCTATGACCCAAAGGGATTTATTCATGATAGAAAGACAAAAAATAGGCTATCAAGCTATGATCATTGTAGAATCCCTGATATAGAACAGTATGCTAATCAAGATGAATGGGTAGAGGGCACATTGGTAGAACAGATTACTGAGGAAGAGAAAATGGAGCAGGCAATGAAAAACCTTGAAAAAACTCTTGACCTGGACTCTTTTGGACAGGTCTCTTTCAAATTGCCTCAACACATTGGAGCAAGCACATCATCCGCTACAACTTCACAACAACCTGCCCAAGAAAGTACTCCACCTGTAGGGACATCCAAAGGCAAAGAAGTGCTGCATTCAGAGCAACAAGAAATGACAGATCAGCCAACTTCATCAAAGCAGCAAGGCCAAGGGAAAATTCCTCCTGCCCAAACCAATGCACCAGAGATACCAGCATTACAGACTCCTCTCAATGAGAAGAAGGGTAAAAAAAGGGACCGGGAAGAGGCCACACCCATAAGTGGGCCAACAGAGCAGACAGAAGCAAAGAGATAGAGAGTGGATCCTCTACCTGAAGAGGAAGTTATAGAGGAGATCATTGAAAGTCCAAGAAGTGAAAGGGCAGCCAGCCCACTAACTTCCCCAAGGATGGAATCACTTACCAGTTCTCATGAACAGCAGTTGGGAAAACAGCCTAGTATGGAAATTTCATCAACACGGCCACAAAGCAAACAAAGCTCTGATATTAAAAGGCCATTCATGGACATCAAAGCACAAAATGAGCCAATAAGAATGCAGCTTTACGATCAGTTCCTCAAAATGACTCCTGCCAAACAGCAGAGATTGATGTCTACATATGATATCAAGGAAGGGAAAATGATCTTGAGTCACTTCAAGCCCACAGTGCAGTAGCCACAGTCAGCTGCCGATTATATTAGAACAAATCTGGAGGCTCTTGCCAAAGATATTCACCCTTTGGACCAGGTTGAGTTGCACAAGCAAACCAGTGAAATGGTCTATTCCACTTTGGCAGACAAAGCCATACAAGCTCAACAATTGCAGAATTCACTAAACAATACATCTGCCCAATTAGAGTTGGAAAAGGCATCCTCTTTGGCCAAGGACAATAGGATAAAGTCCTTGGAAGAAATCATCATTGAGCTGGGACATAATCCCAAGGATCCTAAGGCAATAAAAGCACTAATAAAGAAAAAGGAGGATGACATAGCTGCCCTCAAGAAGTAGTTAAAACTACCAGTTACTATGCATCCGCAGACCATACAGATAGTGAAAGAAAAAGAAGAAGAAGACATGATGGAGTTGTTGATAAAAATGAATCAAAGGCTAAGTGAAACAGAGCAGGCTTTGGAGAAAGAATTGCAGGAAAAACAGGGAGAGTTGGCCTCTCAGCCATCTCAAATAGCCCCAATAGCTACAACTGCTCCTCCTACAGCAACAACAGCAGTCCCTCCCGCTATCCCAGCATCAGCAGCAGGTACATCAGTCACAGATACTTCAGCAGCAGCAACAACAATAGTACCAGATACCAGCATGAGCATGGAAGAGATGATGAAGGAAATAAAAGAATTAGAACTCCAAATGGCAGAGCTAAAGGAAGCCAAAGAAAAACTGGCCAAGTTAGAGGTAAGCTATGATAAATCTAAAATGAATGTGGCTGAAAAAACAAGAGAGGTAAAGGCCTTGGAAAATAAGGTAAAATCCTTGGAGAAAAATCTTACTCTTCATAAACCTCTATCAGAAATCAAAACAATTTTGTGGACTAAAATTGGCCAGTCCATCACTGATCAATGGAGATCAACACAGACTATCCATGAGCAAATTGAATTGATAGAAATAGCCCAAGTGGAGATTCAAAAAGCTAGAGCATTATTGAGAAACATGCCCGAACAGGCCAATAGACTAATTCATATTTTGAATACTCATACCAAAGAGCAACTAGCAGCTCTAGATATCAAGGACAGAACAGGTACCATTTTGACAATTAAAAAGGTGCTGACTATGAAAAATTTTATACAAAATCTGGAGAGAAAGTGTCAAGAAATGCAGATGGAAATAAATGCTTTTACAGAAAAATTTACAATCTTGCAGCAAAAGGGTCTACCCAGTTTGTTAACCAGCAATCAGAGGTTGTTGACACATGAACAATATGCTCACAGGGTGAATACATATGTTACCAATCAGATCACAGCATCATCAAGCACTTCAGAGGACATAGTACCTCCCTCTGGACAGAGCTTATATGACAAGTTGGAAAATCTATTCTATATTGAGCATGAAATAACACATATTTTTGAAGTCCAGCCCAATTTCTACAGGTATACTGAAGCTGATGAAATATTGATAAAACTACAAAGACACCAGTTGCCAACAGACCAATGGTGGCAGAGCATGTTAGAGATTTTACCAATGTAGTTTTAGTTCTCTTTTTGATCATCTGCATTGAATCAAATTCAATGCACGTGCCACCTATCATAAAAATGAAAACAACAGAGGAAGGAATTCACGCCAAAACGCATTAAAGCGGAATCAGGCATAGATGAAAGGGTTGGGACAGCAACGCAGGAACACAAAATAAAGAGACAGCTACCAGCCAACTTGTTGAGTTAAAAAGTCAAATATATCAAACCACCTAAGGCAGCCAGTACAGCGGAAATTACTCCTACATTCATTGCGCTCTGTTTTCAATGTCATTTACTTCCTTTGAAGAAGTAGATGGATAAAGTTATTGCTTGATATTTTCTCTATGAGATATTTTGTAACTCTTTTTTTATAAATACCTCCCTTAGAGATGTATTGTTGGTTGGTGAATATCATTCTGGACCTGCGCTGTAAATTTTGAGAACTCTTCTGAATAAAGATTGCTGGAACGCTTTGCTGATGAACTATCTAGTTATGGAATTGATGGCAGAAGCCCATGTTGCAGAATTCTTGGATTATCTCATGGATCAATAAGTCTTTTAACTCTTGCTTTACTATATCTGTGTTTTATATATCATCTAAGTATCATGTTCTAAAGTGCGGGAAAAAAGAATAGCCCAGAATTTACTTTGTTGTACTCTGTGTTCAATTCCTATCATTTTTATGTTTTCTTCAGGACTAGCATAAGCAGGAATTCTTGACTGCTCCTGTCTCCCTGGTTCTTATACTCTGAATATAATTAAGGAATTCTTAACTACTCCTTGGTAATATTTATTCATTTTCCCTCTGTTAGCATAATGAAAGATCCTTAATTTCCTTTCATTCCGTGACTCCATTTCATCCTATTCCAGCTTGAAGATTGTTCCATGGCTAATCATCTTGCTCTATAGTTCCTCCTTTTGCCAAAGAAATCATACCCAGAAGTTTATTTTCATTGACTCCATTAACCCAATGGTCTGAACTTCTCATACTTTGCAACCCTGTTCTATTGAATGTCACCATCCAAACATCAAACAACTATCTGCACTTCATAACTAGCACAACATAAAGCAAAACAAAGCTAAATCATAAAGAGAGAGCCCTCTCTGGCTGCAGATTGGCTAGAATCTGCATCCAAAAGATTGATTAGTGGTTACCTCGGCCGTATTCCCTTTCCCACTGCTTTTGGGGAACAACTTGAGTGATAACAGGAGTAGTGGACAGAAGGAGCAATAGTAGCAACAACAGTGACAGTGGAAAACAATAGCAGTGGGTGAATTGGTTTTTTATAAAGAAGGCTAAAGACTCTTGCAGACCTTGTCTGCAAACATCTTTAGGCATCGTGGAGTCCTGTACTTCCTTCTAACTCGATTGGTAAATTGTTATATGTAAACCATAATGCAAAGATTTTTTGAGACGAAATTATCTGTGTATTTTTCATTTTGATGTAGCAATGTTGAGTTTTGTTCTATGCTCTAAATATTTAATATAATAGACTAACCAATTGTGTAAAAATCAGGGAAATATTGATTAACCCCCCCCCCCCCCCCCCCCCCCCCTTCAGCATTTCAATGAGTGGTGTACTAGATCTATTATTTTTTTTTAATGCAATTGATATATGTGTGTATGTGTGTGTTTTTCTCGACAAGAAGACCTTATAACCTTTTAGAATTGTTGTATTTATAGTAAAAATGTTGCAATATCTCTTAAATGTAACATATTTATAAATTTATGTACCATTAGAATTTTGATGTTTGTTGACCAAATCAAGGTTGAGTAGTAAAAAAAAGTGACCGGTCATTTGATTGCAACATCTCTTAAATGCAATATATTTATAAATTTCTTTACCATCAAAAGTCCAACGTTTCTCAATGGATAGATGTCATCTATCTTGCTACAAAACAAGAAAATCATCGCAATTATGATCATGTGGAAATTTCTCGTTGTAAGACCAACAAACTCAAGAGGATTAGACAAAAATAAATAAACAAAATTGACATTATTCTTTTAATTTTCAATAGTACTACCGATTTTAGTCACACCATCGTACTATTTTGTAAAAAATTATTCCTATATGTAGTAGTGTAGTAGAAAATTGCCTCAAGAAGCTAAACCAACCAATCATCTTGGAGGTCAACCAACCTCTTATGTCACTAATTTCCCTTGATATCCATGGAGGTCAGTGGTTTACTACTCTTTGTTGGAGTAAAGTTATCAAGTTTTTATTTTGGATAATCTACCCAAATTTTCAACAACACTAGAGGTGAGTGATCCCATTTCTTTCCAAGTGCCCCAAGACTTCTAAAGGTAGTGACTTGCCTTATTTTGGAAAATTCTCACCTTGGGGTACATAGCAACCTCCAACCCTATTGAATTTCCTTGTAACCCCTGAGGTTCATGATTTGTTTTTCTCCTTTCTTTATTCCTAACAATAATATTTCTCAAACATAATGCTTATTTTGTTTGTATATGCGCATAACATTTGCCTTTATAAATAACTAAGGTAGTAGTTGGCCTAAGTCTTTATCTCTCATTCCACCTCAAGAGATTTAATCCCTCTTGACTCTTGGTAGATTTGGAGTTAAGATGGATCTATCTTGGTTTTAAACAAAACACTAATAAAATGTTTTAACTATAAGAAATGTCTTATTTTCACTCTTTAAATATAATGTATTCATAATTCACATTGAAATATTTTATTTATGATTCACATTTTCCATATTAAAATGTTAATACATGCTCCCTCACATTTCAAGGTATATATATATATATATATATATATATATAGAGAGAGAGAGAGAGAGAGAGAGAGAGAGAGAGAGAGAGATGTTACATGTTAATTATGTATTGAACATTGAAAGAATTACTATTTTCCTTCATGTCTTATAAGAATTATGTTGATGTCTCTCTCTTTGTATTTATTTATGTTAAAATATTTTACTCAACATGCATATTGAAATATTTGATTTATGACTCATGTTTTTTTCTTGTTATTATTATTTCTAAATATTATTTATCAACTCCATATTAAAAATGGAATAAATTACACCTCCCTCACAATGGAAAGTGAAAATAAAAAACATTTTTTATTTAAATTACTTTATTTTTCTCTATATAAAGTTGATATGAAATTATGCTATTTAATATGGACATTAAAATATTTTATTTATGAATGGCAATATCTTTTTATTTTAAATACTGCATGTCAATTGAACATAGAATGAATTATACATCATATAATATTAATAGTATTATTTTTCCATGATCTATCTAATCCATATTAAGTAGTGAAGGGATTACATACTAAAAAGAAAAATATTTTTTTTTCTACTTTCAATTACTTTGTCTATCTATATAAATTGATGTAAAATTAAGGTGGAAATTAAAGTATTTCATTATGGCCACATTGATCTTTTTTTTTAATTACAATTTTATCTTGTTAATGTAAGTATTATTTTATTATTTTTAAATGTAAAGTTATGTGGCAACATCTACCTCATACTTAGTTGTAGAGATTCGAGATTATTTTGTTAACGTGAGTATTATTTTATTATTTTTAAATGTAACATTATGTAACAATATCTACCTCATATTGAGTTGTAGAGCATGTCTCTCGGTGCAAATATATCCTCTTCATTAATAGAGCAAATTGAATATTTCTATATAAATTTGCATTTTAATTTATTATTAGTGTAGATTTATCTTAACTCTTGAACTATCAAGGGTTGAGAGACTCAAACCTTTCAATATGTAAACATATTTTTAAGTACAAATTTTAAGGAAAAATTGCACCTCAATAAATCTGATTCCTTGGAGTTAAGATGAATCTATATTGTTTTTTAATAATATTTTTATATTTTATATAAATTTCATATTTATGTATATAAAACATTTATAATACATATAGTTACATATATATGTGTTGGGCATTTATCTTTGACATGTTTTATAAAAATTTTAATTTAATTTTTTAATGTATTATGCATGACTTGATTTTATATATATATATATATATATATAGAGAGAGAGAGAGAGAGAGAGAGAGAGAGAGAGAGAGTGTGTTTGTTAAAAGTATTAATTTTGTATATGTTTATTAATCAAATTTATTAAGTTTTTATATATTTATTAATTATGTATGAATATGAATTATTATATTTAAATTTATATTAGTGTCTGTTGTGCATATTATAAAATTTTTTTGGAGAAAAACTGTTTATAATTTTATTAATAAAAGCAAAATCATAATATAACATTTGAATTGAATCGATTTTTTATTCTTTATTACTTTTTTAATTGAGTCCATATTATTATTATTATTATTATTATTAATGTTTCATCTAATGCATCACTACAACATCTCTCCCATATTAGGTTGTACAGTGTCTCTCAACACAATCAATCAGAATTTAATATTATAAAGAAAAGGATATTAATTAACTTTATTTAATTAAAATTTAATTAATTAATGTAGGAGGATTAGTACATTTAAGAATTATTGTATGGGTAATAAGAATCATCGATACAAAGAGGATAAGGAAGTTTTTAAAGGGTTTGAGCCAAACATGTGAGTGATTTTTTGTTGTTGTTGTTGGTATTGGGAATATGAACGGAAAAGAGGAAGAAACATATGATATTAATAAAAGTGTAGTGGGGATATATTAGTTTTGTTAAGGGAGGAATTTTTACCTGGTTTTTTTGAGAATTTTGAGTGGGAAAGAAATGGTTTGCATAGTTTTACTAGTTGAGGGTTCGAAAACTTCCAAGTTATAGTTGAAGTATAAATTGGGAGTAGACTTGTCCCCAACTCTCCATTATTACACTAGATTTAATATTAGTACTTATCATATAGGATCCTTAGATATTGTTGTAAGTCTATTTCAAATTCTACATTTTTATTTGTAACATGGAAACATATATTATTATGCAAAATTTTAGTACAATATAGTGTTATAAATATAATCCTACAAGCTCTTTCTGTCAATGTAAATTATTGTAAATATTAGGAATATGAACAAATAGGAATATGAGAAAGTAGGAGAACCTCTTAGAAGATGAAACCGAGAGTCAATCATCTATTGTATTAAATATAATTCTAATCTTAATGAAATGCATCCAATTATGGAGTTACCTTTGACAATGGTATCAGAGCTTATTAACTCCATGATTCTTTGCTTGCCTACATTCCTTCCATCCCTAACTCTTTGGTCTGTGACCAATCCTTCCATTCTTATCTTTGTTTGATGTGTATAAACATCTATCTACCATTATAAGTCTTATCAATTCCTCTTTATAACCTTATTCCTCTTTTGAGCATTACTTTTCATCGCTCAATCAACATGCATGTCTAATGCAACCCATTTGTGCGTTATCCCTCTGTGCATTGAAACAGGCTTGCATAATTTCTGCCCCTAGAATCATATTTGTGACTGAAGAAAAAGGTCCACAAATTTAGATTTGGTATTGGATTCCTTCTCTTATAAGTTGAAGGGATCAAAATATTATCCCCTTCAAGTCAAGCTCATTATCATGGACCCCTAATAATTGCACTTCATGCAAAAGAATATAAAGGATTCCTTTAACAAAATCCATAGAGGCATCAAATTGCATAACATGGTGAATGATATTAAGGCTAGAAGGCTTGATCCTTTGTCTTTGGACCCTCTTGAAGTCCATGAAGGAAATTATGGCACACTGTAGTGGGATAACAAATGAAGGTTGTATATGTTGTGGGAAGTCATTGCTCAATTAACTAGCACGAAGATAAAATCTAGCCTTCAAGTTATTCCTTAGTTTGACTCAGTTTCTTCATCGTGGCTAAGTGGTATTGTGGCATAAATAGCCTCTACTTGAACATGATAGAATATAGAGAATTTTTTTTATCTATTCAGGTAGAATAAGGACCATTCTAAATCCTATCTTGTGCAATAATCTTCAATTTTCCAAAAGCAAGTGGTTTTCATTGTTCCCATGGGAATGATTGATAAGGTCAAAGGTGAGCCAAAAACGTGTGTTGTTTATAATCCATTAGATATTCAAGCTAAAATGTTCAACAATTAACTTATAATTGTTTATGTGTCAACCCACCATTTGGCCTTGTGCAAGTTGAGTTGTCACCACTCAAGCACGCCTCAACTTTGATCATGGAAAATTATTTATTTCTGCAATGATGTTTTTCCTCCTCTAAATACACCTTATTAAATTATTTTACACCAAAAATAACTCAATATCATTATCATTTGACATCTTCAAGAGTACTCCAAATAACATTGTGTCAAATCACTTATAAATAGCAAGAAGCAACCATTAGTGAAGTTGCATTTTCTCGTATCCATCATTGGCATTGTGCTGACTAGCATGGAAAACTCTAGAGAATGATACATAAATATCAAACTCACACTCATTTTCAACAATATATGGGATGAAATTTGTCAGGGAGAGGAGAAAAATGGACCTAAGAAACCTAAATCAAATAATGAGCTAGCCATACAAAATAATAAAGACAATAAATCCTATGCCTTTATTGTTGTCTCAGTGAGTGAAGAGGTGAGTCGTCATATTGTTTCTATTATAGATTCTTATGGTTCTCTAAAGAAGATAAAATTATTGTATGACTCACACTCAAAATTTGAGCTTCTGTAATTATTGGTGAAACTCATCAACCTAGAGTTGAAGGATTATGTCTCCATGGCCTTAGCCTTTGAAATCGAATCGATCATGCATGACATAGATGTTACTAGAGTGAAGACAAATATTCCTCTCATAGACTTCACCAAGTCCCTCTACCCTATATACTATCACTACCTTGAATCCCTACAAGCTATTGACCAAATGAAGTCTATCACATTTGAATCTTTGGTGGAGGAAGTTGTAGAGTGTGAGAAAAATTTGGGAAAAGGAAAAAAATAGCTCATCCCCTTGAAGAAATAGGGTGAATTTCTCAGAAAAGGATGAATTAGTCACATTATTCTTGTAGAGGATAAATTAGTAAAATAGGACATGGAAGAAATAACTTTAGACATGGGGGGGTACAAACAACCAAGGTGAGAGACGTGATTTTCACTATATTTATTGTGGAAAAAATGGGCATGATACATCAACATGCAAAATCCCCTGGGAGAAGATCAAAACAAATAAGAGCACAAAGAAGATAGAGGTAAAACAACAAATCTAGCAAGGTAAATCATTTGAATCTACTCATTACATTGTTTTCCACTACAATATGGAGTAATTAAATATTTGTTTCATACTTTATTTGCTTCTTGGAGAGATGCTTGGCTACTTGACATAGGTGCAACATGTCACATGATCATCTAAAGAGTACAATGAATAAATTAATAACAATGTAGATGGCATAGTGTATTTTGCATAAATCAAGTCTCAAACCTTTGAGACTTAGAGCCATCAAGCTTAAATTGCTTAGATTCTCTGATTTTCTTCTACATTATGTACTCTAACTTCCAAATCTATGAAGGATTTTTTTGTCCCTTTTGCACGTTTAATAGCAAGGGCACTCCATTAACATCTTTGATGGAAAAACAGAATTAAGTAAGGCTTCTAACAACATGATTTTCATGACTCGAAGTGGAGGATGAAAGACTACTGAAGTTGAAAGGGACATTTGTTCATGCACATAATCATACATACCTCAGTCGTCACATTGAAAGTGCATTTTCATCCAATATTCTATGGAATGCTACACTTAGATATATAAATTTGTGACAACCTTCATTGTAACATCCTTTTCTCTAGTCCCTATTGATATTGTAATTGTAATTAATTATGTTATTAATCCCTATATTGGAATGTAAATGTAAATGGGAAAAATACTTGAAATAATTGTAATTATAATTTAAATACCAATTGATGAAGAGGTGAAGCCTTGATACGATATAGAGCATGTGAATTTTTTAGGAGGAGGGAAGCCAAAAAAAAGGAAATTTGAGAGTTAATAGTTTCTAATCGATTATTGGTTGAGTCAAATGTTCATAAAATGTTCATAAGGATCAAGAATATCAACCTTTCCCCAAAGAAAATATCTGGTGGGAAGGCATCGAAATAACTACCCTTAGTTATGAGAGGAATGGGGCAGTAGCACCAAGACTGCTCAAGAGTATGGACAGCATACCACTGACCAACATGGACAGAACCAATATGAAATCCCATCAAGGAAAGAAACCCAAGTTAGTTGACCATGAACGACAATAAAAGGAAGAGAAAAAAAGAGAAGAGAAAGACGAAATGAGGAAAGCAATAATGTAAGAGAAGGAAGAAGAGTAGAACACAAGAGCAAGAGAAGAGATTGGAGTAAAGTATAGTGCAAGGGGGCACATAGAAAAAAAAGGGACCAACACTCGTGGAGGCTCTCATGTGAATGGGAGGGGAAAATGACTGGTGCATGATTTATAGTTCGCATGTTCAACGAGTGAGGTCAAGGGGTGATTCTTATCTTGAGCTAGAGGGTTGAATGGTTGTAGATAATTGTTTGTATGTGCATAAATATGATAGAAGGAAGAGTCGAGGGGATATTGAACTAAGGAAAGGGCTCCTTTTGTGATGTGCGAGCTTGGAATGACCATCTATTATGTAAAATGTTGGATACCATGTACCTGAGCACCCAAGAGAGGCACCAAGGATCTCTTGGCTAAGTGAAGGGTTATCCTTGTGCTATGCAGGTTCTAATGTGACAATATTGGTAGTTCTTTTAGGCATTGGCTCTACAGGCTAAAATACTCCATACTAAATTCTGAGTGGATGAAGGAGAGTGGCCTTCATCCTTAAACAACTAATAGACTCAGATATGCTTCCCTAGGGTTCTTGCTAAGTAAAGAATGTAAGAAATCACCCATAGAATCAACGAAGAAATTTAGGTTTGGTGTGACCCTAAATATGATCAGTTAATTTGATGAAGGAGAATAGGCTTCATGACTCCATCCTATAATGTTGAGTAGAAATTCCCTAATGGCTTCTTGATCTAGCTTAGGGGTGTTCAACTACAAGAAATATTGCAATGCAACTAAGCCTATGGTAGGGTGGGACATCAGTCACTCTTCATCATTTGCAGATAGCGTAGGATCTTGAACAAATAAGTATCCTTGTGGAATTTATCCCTATAATGTAAATTACGTTATGAGAAAGAAATGATCATTACTAAAATGTATTTTTTTATGTGCGTATTTTCTAAATGAGAAATATGGTTTGTATTATTTATATTTATGATATGTATTATTAGATCTAGTTGAAATGGTTTTTTTCAACTAGTCCCAGCCATGACTAGTGACCATGGTCTGTCACTGGGTAGACTAAAGAAGCTCCAAATGAGTTGATGTAATAAGAGGGTTTTGTGAATAATGTGGATGATAAAGGAATGAATAGAAGCCTTGATTTCTGAAGGGGGAACTTAAGGGAAGGATTCTTCTCAGAAGATATGATGGAAAAACATTAAAGAGTTCACTAAATAAGTCTAGAGTTGTTTGGGCCAGCTAAACGTTTAAAAAAACCATAAGTACACTGGTGATGACTATTGACTTGTGGGAAGTTTTTTCCCTACAAGAAATGAGAGGATTGGAGACATTTGTTCCATCAGGATTCCTTAGCACAAATCAAGGCTTAGTTTAAAACCTTGTTTTAGTTGTTGGGACAAGAAAAGGACCTTATTTGCAGTTAAACCCTACTCAAGAGATAATTTATGATTTGAACCTTTTGCTTTAGGCTAAAAATAATTTGGGATTTGGAAGCCTTGGCCTTAGCCCCAATTCACATGGAAAATTCAAGGGTTGTGAGTAGGATCCAATCATAAAGGGGACTTACCAGATATCATGCCTCAAAATATTGAAAAGGGTTGCATTAGATTCCTCAATATCAAGCAGCTCTAATAAATGGGACACCGCTTGATGACAATATATATGTTGATTGGGTGCATCAATTGATGGAACCAATACCCTAGATATCAGAACTTTTAAAGCCTAGGAATTACAATAGATAACCTTATCATGACACCAAAATAGATGATGTGAAAATACCAGGTGGAGGACACATGTCACCCAAATTCGAGGTTTTTGGCATGCTAGCTAAGTAAAGGTAAGTGACATGTGACATACATTAGTGATGCCATATGGAAGATAATACATCAACATCTGACACATGTCATATTTTGATTGGAAATCATACTTTTGAGGTGGCATGTTAAGCTAGCTACCAAGCCATCAAACCTATCGAGAATTGTAAAGGTTTGTAGTTGTAGGAATTTGTTGATATCTGGTATTCCATATCAGCATATAAGGCCACCAAGAATATCAACATATTAGGCCACATGGAATATCAACATATTGACCATGTCATTGTATTGGACACATTGTCAAGATCAACATATTGGCTATGTTTGTGTATTGGGATATCAAGACTTCAAAGGAATGGATAACGTAAGTCTTATAGAAATCATCGATATGGCAGGGCCCCATTATGATAGGTCAGTCAGGGACATGGAAAAATGCATGGGAGACATGTGGCCAAGGGATTCCATGTGACAACTATGTGGTTAGAGATTATCTTTCTGATTAATCACATCATTAAGTTATGGTCGACACTTTGAACCATCTAATGTGGTTCGTCTTGAGGATGAACCACATTATATGGTTTGAAACATCAGCCATAACTTAATGATGTGATTAATCCAAAAGACAATCTCTATCAATATAGATCACAAAAGTCTAAGATAAAACTATGTGGTTGTATGAATGTTGATGTGGCCCATTAAGGGGCGAGTCTTTAGAGAGGCATAACTTTGTTCCTAGATCTTGGATTGAGATTAAATTTATATTGTTAAAAATCTTTCAACAAGTTGAAGATGATTGCAATATCAGAAATGTGATTTGAGTTGACAAAGGAAAGAGAAAATATGATAACCTCATCTTCATAAAAAACCTTGCAAGTTGGGCCTAATTCACGTCTAATTATGCCCCAAAACACTAATAAGTCATTAGGTAGTTGGTAATGTTACAAAGTGGAATTATATTTGTGGTTAAAACATTGTGTCTAGAGGGCCAAAGATACACCACAAGGATAAATTTAGAGCTCCTCTCTAGAGATATATTAAAGTTAAGGTTCAACACTCAAGCTGGATGGGCCATAGAGATATGAAATTATCTAAGATGAATTTGGAGCTTTGATAAAAAGTAGTACCAAAGTTGTGTTTCCAACACTATGCCTAGAGGGCCAAAGATGTACCACAAGGATGAAAGAAGAGCTCTACTATAGTGTGCTATCTACTAAAAAGTAGTAAGAGAGTGGCTTACATAGGTGCCAATCTAATATAGAGTAATATCTACTACTAGTCCACTACATAGTGGTCAAACGAAATTTTAGCACTAGATTTGGATGGTCCAGGAAGACATAGTACACAAGCAGACTTGTCAGAGTAATAGAGCAAAGTCTCTAGAGCAAGGAGTATAATAGTAAGGTTGTACAACATGGAACTAGGGTCATTGGGTACAGAAAAATGGTTGTATATATCCAAGCTTGTGATATGTACAAAATGTCTTTGAGACAAGAGTAACAAATATATATTAAGAGATTGAGGCAAGACTATTGAAGATGCAACCAGATAAGAGATTCACGAGAATGTTGATTACCAATGTTGTAAAAGAGGACACAATAAGGATGCTAACTAGATATCCCTTGAACAAGTCAATAAATGATAACTATAGAAGCACATGGCCAAGTGATGCAACCATGATTACAAGGGGGAATCTCTCAACCTATTTCTTGTTATTTGGATGCTTTATTATATTGTGTGTTATGAAACCAACTCACAAAAAGATAGAAAAGATAGATCAATGCCTTAGAATAAGCCTCTTCGAGGGGGCAACCTCATTTACATTACACAAATGAACAATTCTTAGATGATACAAATGACAAGACCTCCTTTTTATATATAGGATTCTAAAGGGTCATAATATAATTAGAGCCGACATAACAATAATAATGTAAGGGCACAATAATAACAATAGTGGGCTTCTATGGGGCACAATAATAACAATATGGAGACTACATGGACACAAAAATATAATAAGGGGGTTGTGCTAATAAAAAAATGGGGTTACACTAGTAGTATAGGGACCTAACATGCCCCTCTCCTTCAAAAAGTGTTGTCCTCAACGCTTGAGTAGCTCTTGATGCTTTTGTATTAAATTCTTGTCCTCCCATGTGGAATCTTCAGTGGGTAAGTTTTTCTACTTAATGAGAAACTCTAAAATTGATCGATTTCGTAGCTGTCGGGTTCTTGTTTCTGTGACTGCTCCAGGTTCCAATATGATTTTTCCTTCCTCATCAAGTTCTAGCAATATTATTTGAATTGGGATCTTCTGCAACTTTTGAATGAGTGGCCACACTTCTTTGTCCTTGTTCCATTCATCCCTTGCTTCGTTTATCCAATCTGGTTGAATAATAGAAATAGCACAAAACAATGCTTTCACATCCTCATCCTTTCTTGAGAGTGCATCTGCAACAACATTTTGCTTCCCTTTTTTGTAGATGATTTCAAAGTCATAACCCAACATATTTGTGACCCATTTTTCTGTTCTTCTAAAGATAATATTTGTTCTAAAAAGTATTTAAGAATATCATGATCCATTTTTACCTTGAAGTGTCTTCCCATTAGGTATGGTCGCCATTTCTTAAGTGCATGTAGTATTGATAACATTTCCTTCTCATAAATAGCTTTCTTGAGATGTAGCTGTAAAAATACCCAATCGCCTACATCAAAACTTCTTTCACTGCAATGTTGATCTGCATGTTGTTTCATTCAATTCTGCACCAAAGTGGCGTTATCCTTTAAAAGTTGGATAACTTGTTGTTGATGCTTGATGTGATATTTCACTACTTGAATCTTTTTCTTCTTGATATGTCCTTCTCTCTTGAGAGTTTGAGGAGTGGTAATTTCTTCCAATGCATTACAAGATATGGTCGGATTCATTTCTTGATGCTCGATGTGATCTTTCACTTCTTGAACATTTTTATTCTTGATATGTCCTTCTATCTTGATAGTTTGAGGAGTGGTAATTCCGGCCAACGTATTACAAAATATGGTCAGATTCATTTCTTCTTTCTCGATGTGATCTATCGCTTCTTGAACCTTTTTCTTCTTCAAATGTCCTTCTATCTTGAGAGTTTGAGGGGTGGTAATTCTTGCCAATGCTTTACAATATATGGTCGGATTCATTTCTTCTTTCTCTGTGGTTGGTTCCTAGTGTATATCCTCTTCTTTTGATGTTTCTTGATCCTTTTCTTCCTCCTCTTCACGATCAGTGTAAAATAATTTCTTCTCAGCACACTTATGACCTTTAATGTATTTGTTATCACAATTGTAACAAAGCCCTTTTGCTCTTTTCTCTTACAGTTGTTGTGGTGTCAACCTTGTAGGTTCTGGAAGAATAGGAGAAACAACACTTCCATCTTTATAGTTGTGAGGGATAGACTTCCTTGTTGCCATAATTTTGCATTCCACTTTTCTTGCCAACCTGAATGCATTCTCTCATGAATCAGGTTCCCAAAGACGAACCTCATGTTGAATGTTATCCTTTAAAGTCCCTATGGAGACATCAATCCTCTTCTTCTCTAGAATATCATTTTCCATTATATTCAATTTCTGAAAGTCCTCAATGTGCTTTTCCATTGAACACTTTTGTTTGAGATTTATCGGCTAAAGAAGGTGTTTCTCTTTGTATCCTCATAATGTACTATCATTTCCTCCATGAAAATTGACCACGTAACAAGTGGTTTACGAGAACAAAGCCCTTTATACCATAAAAATTGATTTGATTCTAAATAATTAGATGCAATACGTACCTTTTGTAACAGTGGTACATCATGTAGATCAAAATATTTCTTCATCTGTAGTATCCAATTTACCGGATCCTTGCCATCAAACTTCCTCATATCGCCTTTTCTTGATTTTGGGAGCTCAATCTTGAAATGACTGTAACTTTTTAATATAGGATCTTCTAGTTCTAAAATCGCGAGCTATAGTAGCCCTCTACGTCCTCTTTCCAATGCCACCATTTTGATCGGAATTGGATTCTCCAAGAAAGAGTTATGCACAAATTCCCAAGATGACCTGATTATATACCTTTTCAGAAGAGTGAACTTGTATGAAGTGCCACGTGTCACTGTTTTGACCTTCGGATCTGAAAAATATACACAGAAAACTACAGTCCATCCTCTTTTTGTAACTTCTTACAAAATTTCAATATGATGCTCAGAGAGATAGTTATGACAAATTTCCCCAGGTCACCTATTTAGGATGTAATTCGGGCGTCTTCTAAAACCCTAAATTCCTCAGATCATATATCCTCAAATATAATGATAAAATATATGAAATTCAGACCCGAGGTTCAAATTGATTTCTTCTCAAATGGGTTTTTTTTTTTAGCTTCTGAAACTTTGTATCAACAAATTTATAGCGAAAATTCCACAATGATCTATTTTAGATGAAATTCTGGAACTTGCAAAAACCCTAACTTCCTCAGATCATATCTCTGAAAATATAGCGAGACAAGATCTGAAATTCAGACCCGTCGTTTAGCGAGATTTCTTTTCAAATGGGTTTTTTTCTTAGCTTCTGAAACGTCGCACAAAAATAGTTATAGGGAAAATTCCACGATTACCTGTTTGAGGTAGCTAAACCCTAGAATCCAAAGCTCTAATACCAAATGTTATGAAACCAGCTCACAAAAAGATAGAAATGATAGATCAACACCTTATAAATAAGCCTCTTCAAGGGGGTAACCTCCTTTACATTACACAAATGAAAAATTCTTAGATGATACAAATGACAAGACCTCCTTTCTATATATAGGATTCTAAGGGGTCATAATATAATCGGAGCCGACATAACAATAATAATGTAAAGGCATAATAATAACAATAGTGGGCTTCTATGGGGCACAATAATAACAATATGGGGACTACATGGGCACAACAATATAATAAGGGGTTTGTACTAATAAAAATAAGGGGTTACACTAGTATTATAGGGTCCTAACATTGTGACACGGTTATAATATGTTGATAAATAAGAGCATAGGCATGATGAGATGGAAAGGAATTGAATAGCTAGATTGCATGTGCACTTATAGGCATGAGGATAGTGAGATGCTAAATTCATACAAATATGCCATGGTGCATGTAAATAATGTTTAAGTATACAAGAGATATAATTGTGGACTCAAAGTAGTATATTATCATAAGATGATTACCATGACTGAAAATGGATTGATGAACATGTAACCATGAATAAGTTGATTGTATATCTAGAAAAGTCGATGAGGGAACTACATAGATTCTTATGAGGACAAGGCTAGGGATAATTAAGTTGG
Organism: Pinus tabuliformis; assembly: GCA_031772625.1. Taxonomy (NCBI): domain Eukaryota; kingdom Viridiplantae; phylum Streptophyta; class Pinopsida; order Pinales; family Pinaceae; genus Pinus; species Pinus tabuliformis. The sequence goes on along the minus strand of CM062805.1, from coordinate 400,506,319 downwards.
TGAAGAGGAGTTTAAGAACCCTCCTTGAGACACTAGGTCATCAGGTAGCGACCAATAATTGTTAACAACTGTTAGCTCTGCTATAAGTTGCAGCATTTGAAGGTCAAATCGAGGTCTGATGGTTGGTTCATGCCAAAAAGATGCTTGGAGTAGTTTTTCTCTTCCTTCCTTCTTCCCGCATTTTCCTCATATTCTCTCAACTCCTGCTTAATCCCTTAAAACCTGTTAGCCTTTCTTTACCCCGAAAATCAATATAAAGTCTCGTTCCCTTATAACTTCCGCTGCCTCCATTTCTTCTTTCCCCTGTATTCTTTTAATTTTTCTCATAATCCATTCATTTCTATTTTATCCCTTTAAATCCTGTATAAACCCATTTGTTTTAAACTCTTGGGCGTTTACACCATGAAGCCGCGCCATTATTTATCCTTTGTTGCTCTTTGAACCCTAACCGTCCGATCTTTTCCTGCAAGATCTAACGGTGTCCGCAGCCTTTTCCCACACGTTAAACTTTATGTCCCTTCCTCATCATCTTACCATCCATTGCCAGATTGACGACAGTCGCTTCCCATGATCACGCGACCTGCACATGCGATAACCCACAGGGGAATGGTTTTGCGCTGCCACGCGGCGCTTTATTGCAGGATCGTGCCCCGCAATACGAAAACCGCTGAGCCCCGGTAGGCAGTGTGGGGAATACTGCCCACCTCCCAAAACCATCCTCTCGCCTGTTAACAATCGTGCTTCTTCTGTGTGCGATCACCGTCGGATCTGCCGAGTCCAGATCCAACGGCCCTCATTGCATCCTCTTTGTCACCTCCTGATAGCCTCTAGGATCTAATCTTCGTCATTCATCCTCGCGATCCGACGGCCCATATTTGATTCCTGCTTCCTCTCTGATAGCTTATACAAAGCTTTTCTCGCCATCGATCCACGCGATCCGATGGTTGATTGTTCTTCTCCTGTGCATGCCTCTGCCCTGAAATCTTCATTCCTCCAATTGTCTTGATCTCCCAAAGGAGAAAGCAAGTGATCAATTACCTGTACCTACACAGTTAAAGCCTCAACAACTGCAATTAATCAGCAACATGGCCGAGGACAAATAGGACTACCTTGAGCAGTTAAAAGCAGTCAAAGGTTATGGTTTCATTCATATTTGACTTCATCTACCCGAGAAGGACCACAGAACACCAGAGAAGGTCTAGATCATCCATTAAAGCAGTCAAATTGCAACAGCGACCCATATCTGAATGTAAATGTGGTTGGTGGTCCATTATGACCCCTCCATGCTTAGTAGCAGAGATATTTTGTAGTCAACCTCTATATATACCCAGCAACACAATGTAATGGGTTGATGAGTGTTATTTTGCTGTAAGGTTCAACTTCTGGAGATTGTAACTGTTGTGATACCTGCAGTATCTGGTCTTCATTTTCAGCTAATGCAAGCTTCTTTTCCTATTAATTGCTCATTGTCCACTTCTTCTTCTTGTTCCAGGCTGTGCCTGTCTTGCATTTATTCATGTGTTGTTAATGTTAGCATTAGAGGGGTTGTCATCCCACCTCTGTGTTAGGATTTAGCATGTATCATTGAATTTGTATGCAGGTTTCTGTTCTTTTAGTGCCAGAGAGCTGTCATCATGTCTGTTTGTTAGAAAACAGATTTACAAACCTTTTAACTGGTTGCAGCCGACCATCACAAGATCTTGTGCATCTGTTGGTGTGGTCAGTCTTCTCCATTATCACCTTATCCTCAAACTGTGAGTAATTGGTGGTCTAAAGCCTTGTAGTATGGGGGTGTTCACCCATGTCTGGGGTCAATCACAGTAGAAGTGGTTATCTGGCTTGAATATACAGCATTTGTTTCATTCATCCACCAATTTTCCAACATTTTTGTTGAGTTTGTAATGTTCCCTAACATCTCTGAGATACAACCTAGGAGAGTTTCTTGGGGTGATAACATTAATTGGCGCCGTTGCCAGGGAGAGGAGAATTGAAGCTCAGCGTCCCTGGGAGAACAACACAGCTTCAAACTTTGATGATAGACAAGGTTTGAACACATATTTTGGTTGTAATCATCTATCTGGCTACTCCACTAGGGGAATACCATCCTTTGGCGACTCCACATTGCAGTTTTGGCTCAGTTTATGAGGTATGTTCAGAGATATCTTCAGAAATCACCAGCTGAACCAGTGCCTGATCCTGAGAAGATCGTTCAGTAGAAGAAAATATCGAAGTAAGGAGCATCAGGATCAGGTAAGCCTTGAAATTTTTATGTATCTCTGCTAGTGTGGGAATACCTTCAGAGATTCATGCAGCTCCTTAGTCATTCATTTCCCTTTCAGACCTCAGTTAGAAAAAGCATCCATGTTGTCCATCATATTCCTCTGTTTCTATCATTCTTTTCGTTGATTCATTTCACTCATTCTACCAGTATCCTTCCATTTACCTCAGCCATGGCAGCCCAGCAAGCTCTTACAAAGATAGAACGAATAGTTGCTGCTAGGTATGGACCTTTAGTCTTGCCTACCCCTTTGAATGCCATGCCTGCAGGGGATTATCAAGAATTTATGCCTAAGTTTATTGGTGCAGAAGGAGTAACAGCTGAAGAGCATTTAGAAGCCTTTTATAGCTATGCTGATAACCTGGATATCAATGAAGAGGATGTCTGGATGAGGGTTTTTGTCCAAAGCCTAGATGGGGAAGCTAGAAAATGGTTTAGAAATTTACCCCCTAGGTCTATTGCAGACATTGAGGCCCTAGATGATGTGTTCTTAAAGCACTGGGGGAATAATAAAGACCTTCTCTTTTATCATGAAGAATTTGGGAACTTGCAGAGAGATGGTGAGCTGCTGTCCGAATTTAACATCAGATTCAATGATATGTACAACAGAATGCCAGCTGAAGTAAGACCCACCCCTTCTTCTGCTATGATCACTTATGCTCATGCCTTCGATTCTCAGTTCTGCCTGCTGTTAAGAGAAAGGAGATGTGCTTCTCTAGCTGACATGCAATATGCAGCATTTGAAGTTGAATCGAACATTTTGGCTGCAGAAGGACTTGAAGGAGATGCTGAAAGCAGAAGACAGGGAGGTGAATCCTCATCATCCTATGATCTTGAGATAGATGACTTAGCTAGGATGATTGAGCTTTTGGCCTCTGAAGTTTCCAAGCTAAAGGTTGAGTAGCATTTTGATGAAGAAGGAGCTCATTGTGACTTTTCTCTTCCAAAGCCAAATTCATACACAGGAGAAAATGAGCATGTGCAGATTTCACAGAGAAATAGAGATGTAAACGAAGATCAAAGGGTGAAGACCTTTTGTCAAAATATAGTCATGGAAGAGGTGTAGCATGAGGAGGAGGTCCATGTTTTGGAAGGTGCTCCTTTCCTAACCAGAGTTGCATATGAAGAAGCATTATCAAGAGGCACTGCTTGTCAGTTTGTTGTGCCTGCAGAACAACAAGCTTATCAGCAGTAGCAATCAGCAGAAGGCACCTTCATCCTCCAAGAATCTAAGCTTGAAGCCTGCCCATCTTCCCATGATTATGCAGATCTGCAAATTAGCCAGCCTGCTATCATCCCTGGTCCAGTGATCAAAGAGGGAGAAGAAAACTCCCATTCATCTTTTGTCCCTCTGTCTGCTCAAGTGACAATCCCTCACAGTTACCCCTTGAACACTGAGGAAGAACAAAATCCAATGCTCAAGTCTGAGATTGATCACCTTAGTTTTGATTTTCTGAAGCCTGCTCAGGTGGCCTATACATAGCATGAAAGGGCATCTTGCCAGATGACAGAGGAAGAGGGTGTACAGTTGTGGGATTCCTCCTTGGATGAGGATCGTTCGAAGAAAAATTCAGGAGAAGATAATGTCTCTGTGTCCCCTGCACAAGAATACAATGGTGCATCTTTTATATTTATTGTGCAGGCCAAAGAAGACACAGACATGTACACAGCAACAATGGTTATCCAGCAAGTGTACAAGTGTTCCCGTGAAGAACATCCGAGGAGGAAAATATACAGAAGGGGAATGAAATTTGATCCCTATCTACCCATCAAGGTCAAATATCCTAAACTCTTTGAGGTAGAGGATCAAATAAATCCTGTCTTGCTGATCTATGATGAACCGTATCAGAGGCAGCATTTTTTATGGCCTAGCAGATGGGCAGTTTCTAAAATTTTAAGTTTTTAGGCTTTAATGATTGTAAGCCGTTTCTTTTTTAGGTTTAGGAGTAGACCTAGTTTGACTCCATGCCCAATGGATTCTAGGCAAATGTTTTTTAAGCTGGTTTGGTATGAAGGCATTGGTCTGCAGGTTCTTGAGACCTCACAGGGAGGATCTCATCCCCAGAAGGAGCCAATGTTAGCTCTGCCATAAGTTGCGGTGTTTGAAGGTCAAATCGAGGTCTGATGGTTGGTTCATGCTGAAAAGATGCTTGGAGCAGTTTTTCTCTTCCTTCCTTCTTCCCCGCATTTTCCTCATATTCTCTCAACTCCTACTTAATCCCTTAAAACCTGCTAGCCTTGCTTTACCCCAAAAATCAATATAAAGTCTCGTTCCCTTATAACTCCCGCTGCCTCTGTTTCTTCTTTCCCCTGTATTCTTTTAATTTTTCTCATAATCCATTCATTTATGTTTTATCCCTTTAAATCCCATATAAACCCGTTTGTTTTAAACTACCGGGCATTTACACCATGAAGCCGCGCCATTATTTACCCTTTCTCGCTCTTTGAACCCTAACCGTCCAATCTTTTCCCACAAGATCTAATGGTGTCCGCAACCTTTTCCCGCACGTTAAACTTTGTGTCCCTTCCTCATCATCTAATCGTCCATCGCCATATTGACGACAGTCGCTTCCCCCGATCGCGTGACCTGCGCGCGTGATAACCCACGGGGGAATGGTTTTGGGCTGCCACACAGTGCTTTATTACAGGATCGCGCCCTGCGGTACGAAAACCATCAAGCCCCAGTAGGCGGTGTGGGGAATACCGCCCACCTCCCAAAACCGTCCTCCCACCTGTTAATGATAGTGCTTCTTCTGCATGCGATCACCGTCGGATCTGCCAAGTCCAAATCCAACGACCCTCATTACATCCTCTTTGTCACCTCCCAATAGCCTCTAGGATCTAATCTCCGCCGTTCATCCTCGCGATCCAACGGCCCATATTTGATTCCTGCTTCCTCTCCGATAGCTTATACAAAGCTTTTCCCACCATCGATCCACAAAATCCGATGGTTGATTGTTCTCCTCCTATGCACGCCTCCGCCATGAAATCTTCATTCCTCCAACTGTCTTGAGCTCCCAAAGGAGAAAGCAAGCGATCAATTACCTGTACCTACACAGTTAAAGCCTCAACAACTGCAATTAATCAGCAACATGGCTGAGGACAAATAAGACTGCCTCGAGTAGTTAAAAGCAGTCAAATTTTATGGTTTCATTCATATTTTACTGCATCTGCTCGAGAAGGACCATAGAATACCAGAGAAGGTCTAGATCATCCATTAAAGCAATCAAATTGCAGCAGCGACCCATATCTAAATGTAAATGTGGTTGATGGTCCATTATGACCCCTCCACGCTTAGTAGTAGAGATATTTTGTAATCAACCTCTATATATACCCAGAAACACAATGTAATGGGTTGATGAGTGTTATTTTGCTGTAAGTTTCAACTTCTGGAGATTGTAATTGTTGTGATACCTGCAGCATCTGGTCTTCATTTTCAGCTAATGCAAGCTTCTTTTGTTGTTAATTGCTCATTGTCCACTTCTTCTTCTTGTTCCAGGCTATGCATGTCTTGCATTTATTCATGTGCTATTAATGTTAGCATTAGAGGGGTTGTCATCCCACCTCTGTGTTAGGATTTAGCATGTATCATTGAATTTGTATGCAGGTTTCTGTTCTTTTAGTGCCAGAGAGCTATCATCCTGTCTGTGTATTAGAAAACAGATTTATAGACCTTTTAACTGGTTGCAGCCAGCCATCACAGGATCCTGTGCATCTGCTGGTGTGGTTAGTCTTCTCCATTATCAGCTTATCCTCAAACTATGAGTAAATGGTGGTCTAAATCCTTGTAGTCTGGGGGTGTTCACCCATGTCTAGGGTCAATCATAGTAGAAGTGGTTATCTGGCTTGAATATGAAGCATTTGTTTCATTCATCCACCAATTTTCCAACATTTTTGTTGAGTTTGTAATGTTCCCAAGCATCTCTAAGATACAACCTAGGAGAGTATCTTGGGGTGATAACAACAACCATGTAGGTATGTTTTGGTATGCTTGAAATATTGAGAGGAAATTAGGTAAGAGTTTCCATAGTAAAAATTTAATAATGGAAATGATATGAATTCATGTATAGAAAGTAAATCAATAGATATATTTTATTAGGCTCTAGGTGGCATTTATCGCCATGTAATCATTCCATGATATTTGGAATGAATGACTTCTTTGTTGGTTCTTGTTATATGAAAGGGAACAAAATATTGCACCTATGAGACATGTCATTAAATGGCTATAAGTTCTCATACAAAGGTTTTTTTTACATTTCATAAATGTATAAGGAAAATAAGGAAAATGTTGGTAGTGCACAAGCATGATAATGTGCATTATTGAAACATTCATTGAATGAATGGTTGAATGCATAATGTAAATGCATGTTTATATATTATACAACTAAAAATGTTTTATTAAGAAATTGATTGATTTGAGTTGGTTCTAACTCATGAAAATGATATTATCTTAGGTATGTTGGACATTCCAACTAAGGAAGGTTACATGCCAATATGGTTGCATGTGAATGGATTGCTAGGAAGTTATGATTGAGTAAATGAAGCTACAAAAGATGAATATAAAAGCTAGAATGATGGCTTGAACCCAAGAAGAGATGACTAGCATGGTTGAAAATAACTACTCAAGCAACATAGTAGAGTTAAATGACATTTGAGTTGTGCAAAGAAAATTAAAAAGGGAAAACCCTTGACATTCTTCCTACTAATATTTTTTTGAAAATGAAAAATATTGGAATGTAGAAAATTATAAAGGCCTAAGAATGCTTGCATAAGTGATATCAAAAGGATAATGTTCTTGGTATACCCAAGATTGAAATAGTTTTTATGCAAGACAGTATGAGGGAAGGAATATTTGGGTTATTATAAGAAAAAGTTTGGTTGTTATGCCTTTCTTCTTAAAGAGGCCTAATTGTGAAGTATATTTAACTTAAGCATGTGGATTTATTGTTGATATATGTTAATTTATTACTGAATGATTGTAAATTTAAATAGAATAAATTAGTTGTTGATTAGAAGTGTTAAAGCACATATGTGGATTAATTTAACTAACAATTGGTGTATAAATAACATTGTGCATCAAGAAAGATGCAGGTTATTCTTGTGATCTGAAACTAAAGGATCACTCGTTTGAAGTGGTATATGAGGCATAAAAATGGTTTCAACCATTAAAATGATTCAAAGGACAATGATAAAGGGATCCACAACTAGAGAAGTAGCCAGGTGGAAACCTTTGAGAAAATAATCAACTGAAAATGCATAGTAATGGAAACCATGTAAGTATGGAAATCAAGCATACTACAAAGATGGGTAAGTTGAAGGAATTGGGTAGGGAATTCCTTTAGGTTAAGTTTATATTTTTTTCAAAATAATGTATGTATTGCATGAATTCCCAAGAAGGGTATGGTTAAGGAAGAGTTTCAAACACAAATAATATTTGATAGAATCTTATAAATCCATATGAATCATCTTGATAGACAACAATTAGATAGGTGAGTAGTACACCCACTAGTCAAGGAAAGCAATGGTGGATTATGCCATCAAAAATGTGGAAGAGTTTCCAACACAAATAAGATTTGATAAAATCTTATAAATCCATATGAATTATCTTGATAGACAACAATCAGATAGGTGAGTAGTACACCCACTAGTCAAGGAAAGCAATGGCGGATTATGCCATAAAAAATGTGGGTTTATCAAAATTTGAATCCCGTGAGAATGAAATCTAATCCACCCATGATTCAGTGAGTATGAATTTGAAAATGGGATGGATGAAAACCCGTTGAGTCACAGTATATCGAGTGGGATTATGATTTTAACCTTGTTGTTTAAGGAGGTTAGTGAAGAATCCATAAACCTAGTCAAATGCCTAAAAGAAGTTTTGAAATGTTGGTTTTACTAAGGCTTAAAAAGAACTAGAAGAAGGAGAGGTATTGAGGGAATGAGAGATAAAAAAAGGGCTCCCTTTTGTGTTGTGCTAACCCTGAATAGTTTTATTTTGTTAATAGGCCCTGACTCAACACTTGAAGTGTGGAATCTTGGATCTTTTATGTAAAGGAGTGAATGATAATGAAACTATCAACCTTGAGTTAATTTGAACAATGGGAATGGAATTTCGAGTGCCATGGGTTTTCTGAAATAATTGCAACATGATATTGAAGTGAATTTTGCAGTGCTATGATTTCCCTTTTTAATTTTCTTAGTATGCAGATGAACATGAATTAATAAATGACCATGTGATAGTTTTTAAACCAATTCAATAACTAATGTAAATGATATTATGAAAGGATGTAATGCCAAAGAAAATAACATTGTTTGGCTATGTGAAAATGTATTTTTCAAGAAGAATTCCTTTAGTATGCCATGGAATGTGAGCTAATGTAACTATCTAGGGAGGATAAATGATGGTTGCAAGTCAATGTAGTGCAGCAAAAGACTTGGAAGTGTTCCATGTAATGCCTCCTTAGAAGGATATGGTGAATTCCCTAGTTGGAACAACTAAAGGTTTAGAAGTGGAGAGCTCACTAATAATGCCACTTAATTGATATTAGACCTATGACAAGAGAAATCTCAATCAGGTATATTATTTGAGGAAGGAGAATTCCTAGACACTTAAATGGGCATGTTCGATGCAGACAATGTGTTGAACTTGTCAGCTATGGAAGACTGATGAAGAAAATAGTAACCATGTATATAAGTATTGTGGTTAAGTAAATATTTTTATTAGACTTGAGAAAATTTAGGAATACTCAGGTTTAGAATTTTTTTTTTAATATAGTTACTTATTCATAAGTGTTATAGGAATTTCAAAGGTCTGAAAGTGACCAAACCATGAAGAAGAATTCCATTTTTGAGGTAGTGGAAAAAATATATAAAGGACATGATGATTGATGTTGATATGAAGGAGAAAGGACGTTGGTGGAACTCAAAGGTAGCAATCCATATATTGTTGTAATGAGCAAAAGCACTTGAAATAGTGTAATGCTTCCAAAAGTGACACCTAAAATGGGTGTGAACATCGAGGATGGTGTTCCTTTAAGGGGAAGGGAATTGAAATATCCCTTTTTCTAATCCCTACTAATATTGTAATTGTAATTAATTATGTTATTGATCCCTATATGGGAATGTACATAGGAAAAATAATCGAAATAATTGTAATTATATAGCAACTAACAAAGAGGTGAAGCCTTGATATGATATGGACCATGTGAAGTCATAGGAGGAGGAAAGCCAACAAAAATAAATTGGATATCAACAAGTTACCAATGGTTTATTGGTTGAGTGAAATGTTCATAAGAATCAATATTTACCAAAGAAAATATCTCACATAAATATGTGGCAATAACTACCAAAAATTATGAGAGGAATGTGGTAGTAGTACTAGGACTACTCAAGAATATAGACAATTTTAAATTGACCAACATGGGAAAACCCAACATGCAATCCCATAAAGGGAAGAAACCCAAGGAAGTTGACCATGAAAGAAAAGAAGAAAAAAAAAAAAAACAAAACAAAGAAGAAAGAGAAGCATTGGGGAAAGAACTCATGCACAGGTACGTAGAAGAGAAGAGTACAAGAGCAAGGGAAGAGTGTGGATAAGATTATAGCACAAGGGGAAAGTGAGAAATAAAAGGGACTAGCATTCATTGAGGCTCTCATGTGAACAAGAGAATAAATCATTTGCATGCTTTCTAGTTCACCTAATTCAATGAGTGAGATTAGTGGGTGAATCTTAGCCTAAGCCAGAGGGTTTAATGGTTGTTGAGAATTGTTTTCATATGCATAAACACATTGAAAGGAAGAACTAAGGGGCTCTTGGAATGATAAAGGGTTCCCTTCATGTTGTGTGGACCTGGAATTGCCATATGTTGGGTAAAATGTTGGAATCCATGCACTTGAGCACACACGAGAGGTACCTAGGAACTCTTGGTTAAATGAAGTGGTATTCTTGTGTTGTGTATGTTCCAGTGTGACCAAATTGGGAGTAATATGAGTCCTTAGCTCTATAGGATGAAATACTCCATACTAACTTCTGAGTGGATGAGGCAAAGTTTCCTTCATCCTCGCACCACTACTGGTCTAGGAGATTTTTCCCTTGGAAACTTGCTAGTTAGAAAAATTGAGAAACCACCCATAGTAGATGAGCATAACTCTGGGCTTAGTGTGATCCGAAAGGAATATGATGAGTTAATTTGATGACATAGAATATCCTTCACAATTTCATCCTATTTTGTTGAGAAAAACTTCCTTCATGGTTTCTTGGTCTAGCTCAGGGGTGACCAACTATAATAAATATTGCAGTGAAACTGAGCCTATGGTGGGGTGGAAAATGGCTCACCCTTCATCAATTGCAGATAGTATATGACCTAAGATTTGTATCCCTTAATTGGCTTAATAGTTATACCCCTTCATCACCCTATGTTGGAGTTATTTCTAAAACTTTGATAATCATATGACATACACAAGGTTTAGCTCAACATAATGGTGAAATGGATGGGTTAGACCCCTAATTAAAAATGACATTGGAAAATTATGTAGAGACTAGAGTAACCAAAATTATTTTTCCCTTAGGATGATGAGAACAAATTTACATAACCCATAACCAAATTACTAGCAGGATAGTGTGAATAAAAAAACCTATAATCTTGATTTCTTACAAACATGAAATGTATATCCCACCCTTAGATGTCAATATCTAGCAGAAAGTGTGCTTTCTTCTAGGGTCATTGAAACCTTGAGCATTCCAAGAGGTCACTTTCATTTCAAACTTGCAGATTGCTACACCTTAGCATTAACATTCCCAATGTAAACATAACCCCACCATCCTTTTAGTTATTTTATAGTTTAAGAGTTAAGTTGTAGCTAATTCATTGACAAACATAGAGATTAGTTTGTTGCTATATTTGTGAGTCCAATAACTAGTGAGAGAATATCCAAAATGTGATTCAATACATATTAACCATATATACCAGAAGACATTTAGGAGTATAGAGCATGGTGAAGATCAACATTTTCACTACAGTAAACGAAAATTAGGTTGTACAACAGAATGCCATTAATGTAAGAGTTTACCAAAGAGGAGAATTCAATTTAAATATTGAGTATACTCAATAGTAAAGCACAACTTTACTAATAAGGAGCTATTTGTAGAAATTTGATAAGCATATTACATAGATGACATTTAGCTTAGCACAAGGGTGAAATTGATGGAATTAATTAATGAGGTTTATGCATCACAAGTCTCTTCTCTTCTATACCTATTAAGGGTCCCCACCTTTGGCTCTATACCATTAGTTCAATAGTAATTAAAGTTTCTAATGAGTAAGGTTGACCAAAAAAATTATGGCTTAACCAACCTTACCATTTTTCCTTAAGCATGTACAAGATCTTGCATGCCTTTCAATGGATGGACTAAAGGCCCATAGAAATTTTTGACCATAGAAGAGAAGCAAGAATTTTTGGAAAGAATATTTGTATACTTAACATGGATGTAATTTTAGACCTTATACAATGATGTGATGTATATATAGGTTGTTAATAAACATTAACGTAAAACAATTCCAATCACACATTACACAAATATTTACCCTAGAAACCTAAACTAAGAAACCATTAAACTTCTTAGAGCAACACTTCTAATTTATTTTATCAACAATCAAGTTCAATGTTTACAATACAATATACATGACCTTATTGAATCCAAAAACCCTAATCCATTAACCCAGATTAGAAAATAGTTTCAAGTCCTTAATTTGAATTGTAAAACCATGACTTGGACCACAATGCACCACAAAATATCTAAAAGTGAAAACCATGTTGTGAAAATCATAAAAATCATAAGTAAAAAACCATCAATTTTTTTTTTGGGGGGCTCTATCCCATGATTACCCTCTCATTATGATCGAAAATTACAAATAACACATGAGCCTAGTCATGCAAATAATATAACACATTTCCAACATTCTCCCACTTATTGTATAACAGGAGTGCATGATCAACACTCCAAGATAGCAATGCTCATTATTTTCTACATCAACAGAACTTCTCATTGGTCACAAACTTTTTTAATGAATCTGGAACATCACTCAATGTGTCCACTTTTACCATCAACACCTTCTTGTTTTTAACCACGTATCTCAAAAATTTGTAGTGAGCATAGATATTCTTTATCTTCGAAAGATAAGTTTCGTTCTTTGCTAGAAAGATTGCACTTTGACTATCATAACCAAACCTTAGAGCTTCTTGTACAAACCCAGTACCTAAACATAATCTCTATAACCATACAACTTCCTTACCTACATGAGTGGGTGTCATGTATTCACTTTTGTTATTGACAGTGCCACTACAAACTACCTCTTGCTCATCCAAATGATTGTTCATCCAGATAGGTTAAACACATAACCACTCGTAGATCTTATGAAATCCATATATCCAACCTAATAAACACCAACAAAGCCTTGTATATTGTATGTTCAAAACTCCATATTGTCTAGATCTTTCTTGGTAGCAAGTTCCATAATTTGTAATACCATTGTAAGTAGTTGAAAACCCTCTTTATAGTTTTCCAATGCTCCTTCCCCAGTTTTGAGATATAACTACTCAAAACTCCCATTGTGTACAATGTCTACTCTAGTATAAACCATTGTATACATAAAACTTCCAACATCACTAACAAATGGAACATAGGAAATATCCTCTTCCTCTCCCTATGTCTTGGGACACTAATATGAATATGCATTTACACCTATAGGAATAGGGACCATGGCCAATATATAATCCTATATATTAAACCACAAAAATGTCTCAATATAATTCCTCTAATTCAACCAGATTTTTGTGTTTACTCGATCTCTTTTAATTTCCATACCTAAAATAAAATTTGCAACACCAATATCTTTCAAGTTAAATTTAGACGGAAATTGAGTTTTCAATTGATGATTTCCAGGTTGCTTCCTATCAACGACATGTTATCCACCTACAAGACCACAAAAATTAAATGATCATCTACTATTGTGAAATACACACAATGGTCAACTTTTATCCTTGTGAAACCAAGTCCCAATATATAATTATCAAATTTTTGATACCAAATCCTTGGAGATTGATTTAACCCATACAACGACTTTTTCTTCTTGCAAAATAGCCTTTCTTATGTTTCATTGTAAATCCATTTGGCTATTTCATGTAGACTACTTCTTCCAAATCCTAATGTAGGAACGTTATCTTCACATCCATTTGTTCTACTTCAACATCAAAAGAAATGAAAACAGATAAATTAAATCTAGTAAAATTTTACCTAATAATAGGAAAAAAATTCATCAAATTCAATTCTCTCAACTTGGGAACCTTTTCTTGATGGATTCACTACTTGAAATAACTTTTGATGTCACTTACCAATCAGATAAAGGAATGGATCAAATTTATCCTATTCCCTCTAGGAATTCAGCCCATTTATGGTTCCAACCATCCATAGTAGCCCTAATTTTATGAAAAAATATATTTCACCTAATTCATAAATTGCAAATGTATTGTTCATGAACGAACAAAAGAATTAGGAGATATTGTTTCCTATTTTGTGTAAAAGGGGATTGGTAGGAGCATTACTTCACCTCCTAATAGATGTATTATTTTATAATCATGCTTTGTATTTTCCCACTTTACCTTCCGCATTCAAATTCTTCTTAAACATTCATTTGCTACCAATGGGATTCCTTCCAACTGAAAAATCAATTAGATCCCAAGACACATTCTTCCATTTCCTTGACTGTGGCCTTTTTCCAGAGTTTACCATCCTATGAATTCACTTCCTCCCTAATAATTTGGGTATAATCATTAGTGACAGACAAAGAAAAACTAGAATGAATCAAATAGAGTATTACTTTCTAGTTTCCATCTTTCCCAGATTGGTCTCCTCAATATCAAAGTATGAGGTTTTTATTCTTATTAATCATGTTTATATGTTGTCCCTAGATCTTTCATCCTACCACTCAAACTCCACTACCAATGGTTCTTTTTCCCTCGATGGGACTTCCTATCACGAGGGCTTCACTAGGGGGGATCAATACCATACCACGTGGGTTCATATTGGGGGATATATATTGAGGAAAAAATGGCATAATATATTGGGGGATATATAGGGGGTAAAGGGTTTTTATATTGGTAGGTATAAAAAATGGAGCTCAAAGTCAATGAAAAAATATAAAGGGGTATAAAAAATGTTAATGAAAAAATGGATACCCATAATATCTAGTGGAAGTAGGGGTTTTTTAAATTGGGAAGGCGTATTGGGTTTGTATTGGTAGGGTGTTAAATAATATGATTGTTAGGGGTATTTTCCAATATGTATTCAAAGTAAGGGTATTGTTTAATATGCCACGAACGCACGTGATAGGTCAGAGGTTCATTGAGTGAAGCCCCCATGCTTCCTATTTGACAACATCCTTGAACTTTGTAAAGAAAACATCTTGACTGTAAACCACCTTCCTAGTTTATGGATTCCAAAGCTTATAGCCTTTTAAACTATCACTATAACTAATAAATATGTACCCTTTAGCTTTATTGTCCAACTTACACCTATTTTCCTTTGGAATGTATAAATAATCATCATATCCAAAATCTCTAAGATGTTTTAGAGAGGGTTTCTTACTCATCCATGCCTCATGTGCACTCTTATCAACAAATGTTGATGAGGGTGATCAATTTGCCAAGTAACAAATAATACACACTTCCTCTACCTAGAATTATTATCATAATATGGCACCACTAAGCATGCTTCTTCCTTTTAACATCAGTGTCCTACTCATCCTTTCTGTAACCCCATTATGTTAAGATGTGCATGGTGTAGTATTCTACCATGCTATATTTCATTACTTATAGAATTCCTTGAACTCATTTCCATATAATTCTCCACCATCGTTTGTCCTTGAAACCTTGATTTTCTTCTCTGTCTAATTCTCCACAAAAGCCTTAAATTTTTTAGATTTTCCAAATATGTTATATTTTTTTCAAAGGAAATAAATCCATGTATTCCTTGAGAAATCATCCATAAAAAAGGCATAGTACACAAATATTCCTAGTGATGGAATAGCCATAGGTCCAAACAAATCACTATGTACTAAATCTATCATTCCCTTAGCCCTTATAGTTCCTATTAAGAATGTTACTCGCATCTATTTACCATAAATACAATGTTCATAGATATCAAGATCTAGAATGAAATCAGACATGATTCCAACCATACATTTATTATGTAGTGCTTAAAGGCCCTTCTATCCATTATTCCCTAGTCTTTGATGCCACAACATCATTTTTTCTCTAAAGATAATAGGAGTGATGGAATAGACATAGGTCCAAACAAATCACTATGTACTGAATCTATAATTCCCTTAGCCCTTATAGTTCCTATTAAGAATGTTACCTGAATCTATTTACCATAAATAAAATGTTCATAGAAATTAGGATCTAGAATGCAGTTAGACATGGTTAGAACCATACATTTATTATGTAGTGCTTGAAGGTCCTTCTCTCCATTATTCCCTAGTCTTTGATGCCACAACATATTTTTTTCTCCAAAGATAATAGAAGTTTTGAATTCTTCATCTCCACCCTCATGAACAATGGAACTTTTACACCCATCATTAGTAGTTCTTCCCAACAAATTGTATAGATTGCTAGTATGTAATCCCCTTAGTAATACCATTGCTACTCAAACCATCCTTCAAGTTTCCTTTTCAAACATAGTAATTACACCTACATCACTCATACTGCTTACAAATATAAGGCTTTTAGCCAACCCTAAAATGGTGTAGAACACTAGGGAGTGTTCTAACCCTTCTATCATTGAACATCAATTCCAATTTTTCTTGTCTTGTAATCTTGGTTTTCAATTCATATCCAAGGAAAGCATCACCTCCATCATTCCTTTGATATTTGCAAAAACAATCCTTATACAAAGTCATATGAAAGGGGTCACTTGAGTCAATAAGTGATATTTCATGATTTACATGTGTTCTCGAAGAAGTGAAGTGCACATCCCCTCCTTCCTCCAAGGAGGTCTTCTCTTCTTTGAAGGGACTATCATCAGATCCATTCCCTCTTTCAATATTTTTGGATCTACAATTCCTCCCTCAATGCCCTTCTTTTCCACATGTCCAACGTCTCTTTACAAATTTCTCAAGAGATTTAGATCTACCTCTATACTTAGATCTCCAACTTGAGGACTTATTCTTGTTTCTATCTTATGAATTTCCTATTACAAATAAGCCACATATGCTATAAATTTGAATGTTTTTCCACCTCATCTACTCCAACAACAAGAATTAGACCACATCATCAAAATTTAAATAGGTGCATTATTACCTATGGATGCAACCAGACCATTCCATGAGTCTGGAAAAGAGTGTTATAAATTGATATACTTATCTGCATTAAAAGTATTAATATCAATACACAAGAACTGATTTATCATAGTATTGAAGGCATTCAGATGCTCTATCACGGAGTCTTCATCATTCATCCTCAAATTGTACAACTTCTTCCATACAAAAAAAATTGTTTAATAGGGACTTAGATTGATACAAATCCACTAAATTATTGCATAATTCCTTGCTTATAATTTCTCCTAAAACATTTGGTAATATTGAATTTGAAAGACAATCAGATTGTGCTCTTTTCCTTCTAGTCCAACTTTTTCTAGTTTTTTATTGACATTCCCATAGTCGCACTACCTAGAACCCCATGGACCTATTCAACTTTGTCTAATAAATTTTTTTCCATCTTGAGTTTCCATAGCTCAAAAGTTTTCTCATTAAATTTCTCAATGTGTATTTTTGAACTACTCACCATTCTTTTCTAGCACGAGAATCACCATCATAGAGCTTCCATTACAACAAGGTTTATCATAGACCCAAGATAATTGAACCCTTAGCCACAAAGGATTCCCCCTGAAGTCAATAATTTCTTTAATGCCAAATGTAAGTTTTAAAACTTATACAATAGTGTAATGGATATAAGAATTATTAATAAACAGAAAAGTAAAACTATGGAAACCACATATTATACAGAGATTTACCCTAAAATCCAAAATTGATAAAATCAACAAACTATTTAGATTTGCACCTCTAATTTTATATCATTATTCAATTTCGTTGTTTACAATACATTATATATGATTTCATGGCATCTAAAACCCCTAATCTATTAATCCAAATTAGATTACAACCTTAATTCCTGGACTAGAATTAGAAAACCATAGGATGAACCACAATGCACCACAAAACCACCAAAAGTGAAGATTGTGTGCTGAAAGCCACCAAAAATAGATGCAAAAAACTACCCAATTTTTTTTGGAAACCCCTATGCATATGAATTGCACATGGGGCTAGTCATGCACAAAATATAACACATACCCAACATGGGAGACATTGGGACCATACAAAGAAGAACAATACTTCTATCAAATCCATACTTGTTTGAATGGAAATCCAAATAATTGCATTTTTGGATATGAGAAAACAGAAGAAAAGTGAATGCAACTTCAACGTCCTATCAACTATGAGGGTTTGTGCAAAAGGTAACTACCTAAATTGGTGTCGATTATTTCTCAACAAATACATCAAAGTTGTTAATGAAGCCTATGTAAAGGCATTAGCTTTCAATTATGGATGCTTCTTAATTACCTTTTCTATGTTCAATTGGAAAGTGCTAGGGTTGAGAGATGTTTCATCAAAAAGGGCCTTGATTTCAACAACATGCGAGCCATGGAGGTTATGGAAGGATGTTGTCAACGTAGAATTTAATGAAATACCATTATGATTGCATGGTATGACAACATGGTGGAAGTTATCTGGATTTAAACAGGAATGCAACAAATTACAAATATAACCATAAATACAGAGATGCAACAGAAATAATACTTCATTTTATTAATGTAAAATACTAAAATATGTTTACAAACAGAAATGGAAATAAACCAGCTAGGGCGATGGTAGCTTATCTCTGAGAAGAGATATGGCGGCTACATGCCTCTTAACTGTCTTACAATGAGGCTCGAAGGCCTATTTATTGTTGAGAAACAATGGAAAACCCTAAACATCCAAAAACCTAACCCTAGGAGATGAAGCACTAAACTATGGGCCCCGTTTTGGGTAAATTGGTACATCAACTTCCTGGGGTCGTAACTTTGGCATACGATCTCTGTTTGACGTGCACAATACCTCGTTAGAAAGATCTACCCGAGGACTACAACTTTGGGATAAGCAACATCAATCCATGGACCCATGTTGTTCCCATTTTTCCCAAAAAACATCGTTTAGGGCCTCAAAACGGCTCCGGAAGTTCAGGACCCGAAAAACTGCTAAAAATAGCAAACTGTACTAAAATTAAGGAAACTGAAAAAAACAATGGTGGGGGTTCAAGTGGAATTGGTGGGTGGCCACCAACATCCACCTGGATCATTCCTCCCCCCTTAGGAAGCAATGGTCCCCATTGCATTGATTTCCTCCATGAGATGAGGAAACTTCTGTTGAACTTGGTCCCTGTTGAGTTGTTCTGCAACCTCTGATGTGTGCAGTAATGGTTGGAAGCATGGTCAAGGGTGGTCCACCTTAAACACTCGATGCAAGAAAAGGAATGGGGGAATTTTGTGCTCCAAAGCATTGTTTCCTACAGCCTTGGTAATGGTGTAAGGACCATATCAGAGTAATCTGAGCTTCTGATGGGCTCTTGTAAGGCGTTCTTTCTGCAGATGCAACCAAACTTTGTCACCCGCTTGAAACTTGTGTGGCACCTGATGTTGATCATGTCGCTGCTTATGCTTGGAATTTTCTAGAATGGAGTGGCGATAGATCGGCTCATTGGGTAGAGGTGCTCCGAAAGTCAGATCAGACGAATGCTTGACCCAACAATGCAACGGTACCCCTGTGGGTGAGGAGAAGATGTTCCTGTCTTCTTTCATGATTGTATCCACCTGCTTTTGCTACGTGGAGGAACCCTTCCTGGGGGCCATGGATGTGGCTACGATCTTCCCCTTACTTTGAAATAGAACCAAACAAAAAATAAATTTCCTAGTCTGGGAGATGATCTTACTGCCTTTCTTAAGTAGAGATCAAAGAAGTGGCGGTAGGTGGGGCTACCTCCAGTATCCTGTATAATGTATTACACAAATAAATAATAACAATGTGAGGACTTGACTCATACACAACATGTCGCTTCCACAAGTATGGTTGGCCTAATAATACATCACAAACATCAAGCGGTGTAACATCACACAATACCTCATCTGTGAAGGGCTTGATGTTGTAGGGAAGGCAACACTGTTGGTGGACTCGGAGATCTCGTCCTTGGTGAAGCCACCCGATGTTGTACAGTTGCGAGTGTGGTATGGTTGGGAGTCCCAGCCGCTTCACAACCTTTGCTAAAATGAGGTTCTTTTGGCTGCCACTGTTGACAATGAATTGCAGCGGCGAACCCTTCACCCACATCTATGAGTGGAAAAGACACCCCCCCTCCTCTGGATCTTCGGGCTCATTCTTCTGGACCTTGATGGTGGCAACAGTGGAACTGGGCTCTGCACCAATGATTTTCTTCCCTTTTTCATTCCCCTTGTTGGGTTCTAACTCAAGGTCGGAACATGCATCTGATTCTGAAGCCTTCAACTCGGCCACCAGCGACTACTTGGTCTAACACTCACTTGTGTTATGAGTGGGGCTCTTATGGAACTCACACCACTTTCCTGTTGCCTTCTTTGACTTCGTGGTGCTGTTCTTTTCTTGCGGCTTAGGCGGGTTGTCTTGGGTCACCCCACTTTGTCTTTGTCCTTTGTTCTTCGGATTCGCAGATCCAAAGTCCCGCTTCTTTTGTTTAAACTTATGTTCGATCTTAACAACATATCGATATGTCGTGCCAAGCGAGGAGATGTTCAGGAACTCCATCTCGTCCTGGATGTACCTGTGTAGGCAACCACAATATTTGAGTACCAAATGCAGCTCAAAATCCTTGAAACAAAACTTTGTGCGAAGGGTATGAAAAATATTTGTGAACTCCGGCACATCTTGGTCCCTTCCCTGCTGTAGCATAATCCACTTTATGTATTTATCCTCATAGCTTTTGACAAGGTAGTACTGCTCCTTGATGGCATCTCGGAATGAATTCCAGGTGGGTGCAGCTGAAAACAGTGAGCTCGTACTTTCATCCTTCTGCTCGCAATATGTTTCCCACCATTCCTTGACGTGAGGGGGCTACTTTGAGAAACGCAAAATTGATCTTTTCCCGGCTAGAAAAATCATGAACAAAAAAATAACCATCTAGCAAATTTAACCATTTATCTACAACATCTATGTCTATCTGACCCTCAAATATGGGGATTTCAAAGTTAACTTGTACCTTAAAGGGTGTGGCGCTTCCAGAGAAGCTGTTGGAAGTAGATGTGTCGCCCCTGGGCAGCTGCTGAAGGATCTGGGAAAAGTTGTCCATCATCGTGTTCCTTTGTCGCTCGAGGTCTTCTTCAAGCAAGATTTTGATAGGATCTCCTGCCCCCTCGTCTGTCTTTTCATCCACCATGGGAGGCCGTCGAGAATTGTGAGGCTGGTCTTGCAAAGGTTTGACCAGTTCAAGCCCTAACTCCTTATATCCCGACCTCGTTAGTGACATGCAAAGAAAAACAGAGAAAGAGCAAACCCCTCTAATACCACTAAGTCAGATTTAAATAGGAACGCAACAAATTACAAATATAACCATAAATACAGAGATGCAGCAGAAATAATACTTCATTTCATTAATGTAAAATACTGAAATATGGTTACAAACAGAAATGGAAATAAACCAGCTAGGGTGATGGTAGCTTATCCCTGAGAAGAGATGTGGCGGCTACATGCCTCTGAACTATCTTACAATTAGGCTCGAAGGCCTATTTATTGTTGAGAAATAATGAAAAACCCTAAACATCCAAAAACCTAACCCTAGGAGATGAAGCGCCAAACTATGGCCCCCATTTTGGGTAAATTGGTACATCAACTTCCGAGGGCCGTAACTTTGGCATATTGTCTTCGTTTGATGCGCACAATACCTCGTTAGAAAGATCTATCCAAGGACTACAACTTTGGGATGAGAAACGTCAATCCATGGACCCATGTTGCTCCCAGTTTCCCCAAAAAATGTCGTTTAGGACCTCAAAACGGCTCCAGAAATTCACGACTCGAAAAACTGCTAAAAATAGTAAACTATGCTACAATTAAGGAAACTGCAAAACTGAAAGAAACAATGGTGGGGTCCAAGTGGAATTGGCAGGTGGCCACCAACATCCACCTGGATTAGGAAGCTACTCAATGTCAATTCAAGTTCCTTACAAGAATACTTAATCATTATAGAAATGGTTGAAATTTGAAGGTCCCAGGGATAACACTATACAAGGTCCATCTCGGAGGTAAGGATTGTATAGAAGTGAACCATCTACCCTTTATTATTGTTGTGATAACTATCAAAAGAGAAATGGAAATATGACCAACATCATCAATATCACGTTGAAACAAAGAGATTTATTCCTTTTCCCTAAAAAAAATTATAAAACATAAATAGAAAATTTGACAAAGTTCCAATTTTATATCGTTAATCACTAGCCGTAAAATTTTGGGAATATTGAGATTTAAAATAAGATTTATAAGAAACATAATAAAAAAATATGATTATTGAGATTTAAAAGAAATGTAATAAAAACATATAAATTAATCATATTACAAGAAAAATATATTTACAACTCACATTGTATATTATAATTTATATAAATATAATTAAGTTAAATTGGAAAAAAATTAATACAAAATATTATATAAATAAAAATATGCTTAAATATATAAATTATTGGTAAATATAATATAATAAATATATTTGCCTACATATTTAATATATAAAACATAATCTAATATTTGTATCACATTTAAATCAAAATATAAATATAATAAATAGGAATTCATAACGTGCCACATAAATACATGAGGTGTTGGTAAATATAATACTAGGAACACAATGAATTGAGAGCGACCTAATATTCAAGGATATAGTGAATGGAGAGTGCAATATTATATTTGAAGCTATTTAAATTTGGGAAGTTTGGGAAGAATAGGTGTGTACATTTTGTACGTTTGGGGTTGTGGAATCGGAAAAACATTTCATTTTGGAATGTGATACATTCAAAGACATCAGAGAAAGTTATGAGAACATGTTAGCATTAGTTTCTTGGCATTATCTTTTTAGCGAAGGGATTGTTGGAAGGTTGGGCTAGCTCATCATCAATTTGAATTGGAAAGGGATTGAATTGCAAAAGGCGAAAAACAAGGAACTAATGGTCTCATATACTATTTTTAGTCTCATAAACCTTAAAATATCATTTCATTTATATAAATTTGTAAAAATATAATGATAAGAGAAGATAATGTAAACATATGAGAGTATTAAAACTATTTTTATTTTTACACACTTTTATTTATATAAAAGAAAGTTAAAATACTTTTTTTTTCCCCTGGAAAAATCAGTAACTTTCATTAATATTTGAAAATTACATAAGCAAATGCCATGGCATTACTGTCTTGTTCATACAAAATCCACCTTTTCAGGTGTTTATCAGTGTGTAACAAACAAAAGTACTAATTACATTTCATTGTTCTGGCTCTACAGCCTATTCGCTTGTACAAAATGTTTCTATTTATAAATATAGTAGCAGTTTATCAAAATTTGTCTCCATTCTCGGTTAGCTATTGGGACTATTGTCCCTCTGTTGCCTCTGATCTATATATGGTCGGTGGTAAAACTGATGTTCATCTGACCCATTCTGCTCCACTATTTGCCCATCGCCTCGGGGAAGTGTCGAGGCCTCTTTGGATAGTTTGTCAGCCTCGCTATTGTGTTCTTTGTATATATGCACACAAGTAAAATGATCAAATGCTGCTTTGAGTGTGAGAGTATTATGAAGTAAATTGCTGAGTGTGTGAGAATGGCAAGTAGTGACATTATTGATCCAGTTAACAACCACCAATGAGTCCCCAAATATATTGATCTGTGTGTGCTGATGTGATAAAGCAAAATGTAGAAGATTATGTAATGCAGAGAGCTCAGCAAAATTGTTAGATCCATTTCCGAAACCCAGTTTTGCAAGATATCTATGTTGTTCATTAATGTGTAGGACAAATCCTCCTCCACACCCGGCTTGGTTCGCTACCCCATCGAAAAATGCCCATGGGATGGATCTGTCAATCTCGGGCATGGGCTGAATGGTTCTGGGTCTGGTAGGAGGCGGATCTGGTAACTCCTGATATGTAGCAATAACAGCGATTTCAATCCGGCAACCCATAATCGGTCGATCCTCGAAAATGGCCCTATTCCTTGCGAGCCAGATATACCAGGTGGCCACAAGGGGGAGGTTGTTTAATTTTGAGTCCGGATGGGATTGTGACCAGCTACTCCATGCGCTATGTAAATCCGGTCCACTCCATTGTCCCGAAATACCCAATTGCTGACAAATATTTCTCCATATGATTTGGACAGTCGGGCAGAGAAGAAAAATATGGTCTGTGAATTCAGACGCATTTTTGCAGAAAGTGCACCAAGAGGGGCCGTGTATGGCTCTGCGGGTCAGCTGTTCTCCCGTGGGGATGATACCATGGAGAGCACACCAGAAGAATAGTTTGGATCGGGGAGAGGCCTTGAGCTTCCATATGTTATGCCACCACGGGTGGATCTGTGAGATATGAGAGCACTGTAACCGTGCTTTGGGGTATATATACCATGGTCCGCTGGGCACCAAATAAGTTCATCTGGCCCTTGTTTGATGCGGATGTGTGATTCAGTTAAAGCCATGATATATTGATCCCATTCCTGGTGCCATTGAATAGGGAGTTCCAAATATTGAGCAGATTTCCAAGCTTGAGTGAAGATGTCTATTCGATGCGGGTCAGCAATCTGTGCGAAATGCCGGATCCCCCGGGCTTGTAGATAATTGATAAGCTCCTGATTTAATATATGTCTGCCCCCACAGTTATTCCATGGGTCCATGCCAATTCTGCCCGTCATGCCATCATTTATGCGCCAAGCCAGGTTGTCCCGAATGAGGGGAAGGGAATCAATCAAGGCCTTCCAGACAGATGAGCCTCCTTTCGAAGACCAGGATGGAAGTCGGGCCCAATCCATAATATTTCGAGGCCAAATGTATTTGTGATAAGTAACATGTGTCCACAGATTTTGCCTAGTGAGCAGGGTCCATCCCATCTTGGCTGCTAATGCTTTGGCGAAATCTGGGAGGTCTTTTAGGCCCCAACCTCCCCATTTTTTAGGTAGAGAGATTTTCTTCCAGCTAATCCAAGCAAATATTCTTTTCTCCTGACTCCCATTCCATAGGTAGCGGTTGCAAAGCTGCTGCAGCCTCCCCAGGATGTTCCTAGGTATCCAGGCTAGAGCCATCCAGAACACCGGGGTAGCCTCTAGCACAGATTTGATGAGCACCAGTCTGCCAGCCCTAGATAGATATCTGTGGCTCCAACCCAGAAGCCTCTTTTCCAATTTGGCCACCAACCAGACCCAATCAGCTATCCTTTGGCAG
This sequence comes from Pinus tabuliformis, assembly GCA_031772625.1. Classification (NCBI taxonomy): domain Eukaryota; kingdom Viridiplantae; phylum Streptophyta; class Pinopsida; order Pinales; family Pinaceae; genus Pinus; species Pinus tabuliformis. Next base: position 400,481,459 of record CM062805.1, on the reverse strand, counting down.
GTAGGCTTCAGATTGAAACCCAGGTATTTAAGACCTCTATCCAGTGAGTGCACCGAGTAAGGAAAAGCCTGAAGGGCAGTCCGTGTCTCCTGTACAGTAGTGCGAGCGCAGGTGATGGTGGATTTCGTCTGATTTGGCTGCATACCTGTAGCTGCAGAAAATCTTTGCAGGATTTTCGAGAAAGACCGGGAGTCTCTGACACTGCCATCAAGTAGAATAAGTACATCATCCACAAAAAGTAGATGTGTAAGATAGCACAAATCGGATATGCCAAGACCTCCAATATCACCATCCCTCTTTGCAGCTTCCATGAGGCGACTGAGGCCTTCCATGACCAAGAGAAAAAGAAGAGGTGATAGAGGGCATCCCTGTCGCAGACCTCTTTCCGAGTGGAAAAATGTAGATGCCGAGCCATTGATGAGGATACTAAAGGAGGGGGATGTGATGCAGGCCATTATCCAAGTGATAAAAGCATGTGGGAACCCCAAATGAATGAGTATCATTTTAAGATAGAGCCAGCTGACACGATCGAAAGCTTTGGAGAGATCGATTTTGAGGAGGATGGCTTTTAGATTTTTGGACCAGATGGAGTGAAGGGCCTCTTGTGCAAGTCCAATGGCCTCATGAATTTGTCTGGAGTCTAGAAAAGCAAATTGCTGCGGGGCAATGGACCTGGAGAGGATAGGTCTAAGCCAGTTAGCAATGATCTTCGAGATGATTTTGTATAAGCAGTTACACAGTGAGATGGGTCGATATTCATCAAAGGATGCCGGGGAATCGGATTTGGGAATGAGGGCAATAAATGTGGAATTGATAGCATGATAGATGGATCCAGTAGATCGGCTCTCCTCCACCACCCTCAGCAGATCCTGCCCCAGATCTTCGTAAAAGGCTAGATAGAATTCAATGGTCCAACCATCTGGGCCGGGGCTTTTATCTTTCTTGAACCACTTCAACACCCCTTCAAGTTCTTCAGCTGTAACAGGGTCAGTCAAATCCGCCACATCTTCATCCTCCACGAATCTAGGGAAGTGGTTTGCCACATTGATGATGTCCAGAAGATTGGCTTCCCGGGGACTCTTGTACAAATTCCTGAAATGGGTGGTGCCCAGGTGTGCAAGCTTATGAAAATTGTCTGCAATCTCACCATCCAGAGAGGGAAGCTTCCAGATTGTATTAGAAACCTTTCTGCTCTTTGTATAGCTATGAAAGAACTTTGTGTTGTCATCCCCAGCTTGTATCCATAATGCTCTACCTCTTAATCTGATGGATTCCTCCCTCTCTTTGAGGATCTTGGCTTTTTGACTTTCCAAGTCAATTAGCCTGCCTTTGTCAGCCGCAGAGATGAATCCCAAGCCCCGATCGTCAGTAAGTGAGCAAATATCAGCCTCAATTTGAGTGAGTTGTGCTGTTTCCCTCTCCAATTTTGCCTTAGCCCACTGGATGGAAATATGCTTTAATTCTGCAAGGTTTCTGCAGAAACTTTTAGCATAAGATTCATGGTCATTGATAGGGTGAGCTATCCAGTAGTCCTTAATCAACTTGATATATGAGGGGTCCTTCAGCCAGGTATGGTTGAATTTGAAGGGTGCCTTGGGTTTCTTGGTAGGTCCCTGAATCTCCAAATAAATAGGGTTATGGTCCGATTGCCCCCCCGAGCCAACCCATTGTCGGAACAGATGCACGCGCTGGAGAAGAGTCCCTTTAAGTAGGAATCTGTCGAGTCTGCGAGCAAGGGCAGCGTCCCCAACCCGTTTATTCCTCCAGGTAGGAAGGGGGCGCTACATGGGGATATCTATAAAATTTGATTGCTCTAGCAGATTGAGCATGAAATCGGTAATGGGGTCAATTTGAGCATCCGAGCCCCAAGACTCCCTGAACCCCAGCGAGTAATTTAGGTCACCTCCGATAATGACATGATCTTCATTCAGTAAAGGGAGATGAAGGATGTGCTGCCAGAATGCTTCTCGCTGGGAGCAGGGCGCGTAAATATTGACAATTCTAAGGTCCATGCCGAGGTCAGCAGAGAAAATATCCATTCCAATGAATCCAGCCCCCCCCCCAACTAGAATTTAGTTTAATGGTGCGGGGGTTGATCCCAATGGCAAGCCCCCGGATCGACCAACAGCATCGATTGCAAAGATGTTCCAACCAGGGACCAAGGTAAGCAAGGCTTGAGTACACTGATCAGCTGTGCAGAGAGTTTCTTGTAGCATGATAATATCTCTAGGCTCTGATTCAATGAGCCTCTTCAAGGCTAGTTTCTTGGAGGAACTAGCCAGTCCTCTACAGTTAAATGAAAGACACTTCATGGGGTAACACCTCTCGGGGTGTGTCCTGCTCTAAGGACCCCGTCAATGGTCGATTGTCTGCCAGAGACCACCTCTGCCCCAGCAAGTTTAATGGCTTTAGAGAGATGGGATTTTCTCCCTCTAGTATTCGATACACCCCCTTCAGGAAAAACAATGCCCAGACCGGAATGTCCGATTGGGGGCTCTCTGGCTGGATTCCGAGATCGAAGAAAATATGGGTATGGAGGAGAAGACGTCCGAGGGGAGGAGCAGTGCTTAAGGGGAGAAGTGGATATGATTGGGTCCGAACAGGTGGTAGGAGATGAGATTAGAGGACAATGAATCATAGGAGAAAGTGTGGGACCTATGACATCAATCGATGAATGAACATGAGAAGTAAGAGAACCAGAGATCATACCCGCTTTAGCCGCCGAGCGTGCCCTAGTGATAGGAGGTGAGGGACGCCGGAGTCCAGACACGTCCATAGGTGCTGAAGCCGAAGGGGGCGGACCGGCAGAAGGAGGCCGAGAAGAATTTGGAGATGCCATCCTGGAGGAAGTCGGGGTAATCTTCGGAGTGTCTTTAGCTTTCTTGTTGAGGGGACAGTCCTTAGCAAGGTGTCTGACTTTATGGCATCGTCTGCAACAGAAGGGGACTCCTTCATAATCCAATAGCTGAACCCTGATGCATCTGCCCCATTGAAGCGTGATCTGCTCCTCAAGCCCTTCCCGGGTGTCCAGATGAACCAAAATCCGTGCAAGTGTTTGACTCCCTGATTCCACAAAAGTGCGATCGAAGTCCAAGTAGGTCCCGAGGGCATTGCCAACCTGAATAAACACTTCTTCGGCCCAGAATGGTAATGGAAGACCCGGGAGGCGAACCCAGATCGGTCCTGCACCAAGCTCTTCCCGCTCTGGTTCAAAAAGGGGACTCCAGCGCTTAAGGAGTACCGGGGCCATTTCGATATGCCAGTAACGCCCCAGTACCAGATCTGTCTGACTTTCCTTGGTGAATTTTAGTGAGAACCAGCCTCTTGGTAGAACATGAACCTCTGGTAGATCGAATAGTACACCGCCCCAAATCTCCTTAACCCATAGAATGAGTCTCTGTCTCGAGTATGTTCGGCCCCTGACGTGCCCTACTAACACGGTGTTTGCGATATCCATATATTCTCCGAGCGGCTTCGATTCGTCGAATTTTATGGAAATGTCCCTCGACGTAGATCTCACACAGTGAACCTTCTTTTTGCCGGATCGAGGGGCCGATGGGTGATCTACCAGAGGATTGGTGATACCCTCCCTGGGAGGGGGTTGAGCGGGTCGGGTAGTGACCGCAGGGGTTTCAAAACAACCAGAGGGGCGTAATCCAGAGGGATGTGATGCAGGGTTTGCGATCGGCGGAGGGAGAGGCACCGATAGGAGGGGCGGAGCCTGTGGATCGAACGAGGGCGAGGGAGGAGTATGCGAGGCCAGGAACTGTAGAGAACGAGAGCGGAGGGACCTCGAAGGGCGGTGACTCAGAAGGAAAAGCTCCAGCAGATGAAAGATAGTTGTGATAAACAATGGGCGCATCGGAGGTGGGGTAAGATGGGAGCCCAGGAATCGATGACGATGAGGAAGGCGCGAACTGTGAACGAGGTCCAAAGCAGGGCCTCCCGAATATAACCTTGTCCGGCGATGGATCCGCCGAATAGTCCATCGATTCAAGCTCCGAGGCAACCATATCTGACACTATGTCGGCACCGAAAAAGACAGATGTGGATAACAATGGGATTGCTGCAGCTGGAGGTTCTAGGATCGTGACCGCAGCGGCAGAAAACTAGGCATAGAAATGTTACCGAGCCCTAGCCTCTAAGAGCCGCAGTAGATGCGCGAAAGGTAACCCTAGCCCAGGCCTTTGCGCATGCGATCCATCCTCCCCCTTTTTGATAAAGAAAAATCAGAAAGTTAAAATACTTGTTAATTCAAGTAATTTATTTTTATTAGAAATTTATATATTTTTGTTATAATGATTATTTTACTCACAAAATTATTATGGATTAATATTTTCTATTTAGAATATGATAAATAAGTATTTTTTATTTAAAGAAGGGTAATTTAACCCAAAAAAAAGGATGTCATGTTTTAAATTATGATTGGTTCTTTTGAAGCTGAATTTGAAAATATATTTTTTTTGTCTTGAGGCTATTATGGTAATTTAACAAAATGATTTCGACTCTTTTTTAATCAGATTTTTTAGTCGATTTTTCTTTGAATTATGTAGGACATTAGGAAAATTGTAGTTATAAGTTGTTGACTTTACTCAATTTAAATAAATCAAGTTTTTTTACAGTGTTGAATCCATTTTTACATTCAAAAATGTAATTTAAATGATAGAACTCTACAATCTCACCAAGAATTATGTCACTAAATTTCAGCAAAAAAACTAAAAATTATCTTAATAAATTACAACCACCTTTTACCTCAAAATTTCCATAAGTATCCGAAACTTATTCAACTAAGGAAAATAAAAGATATATAAATGGGATTACCGAAAAAGCTAATTGTGGAAAAGCACCCAACTTCTAAAGAAGTATAGTCAAGCCACTTTTCCTAATGTCATAGAAAGTCATAATGAATAAGAAGCGGTGGAACGCAAAGTACATATAGCAAGGAGTAATAAAACTATTGGACTTTTTTAATTGAAACCCCATTAAAGAAGAATTTTACCCACCCACTTTAGGGCACAACACGTTGATCAATGGTAGAGGCGTAAGAGTTGGCTTTACTAATATAATACCTTTGTGATAGTAACCCGTTAATGGGACCTAAAGCACTCCACTATCACCACACAAGGTAAGCTCCTTAATGGTCAATATAATTGTTTCAATGTTCACAAATTTAACACATCTCAGGAATAAAGTCCCTTTTAAAGATATTATTGATGTTCTTGATGAAGAAGAAGAAAACTCTCAATGGTCGAAACTATTATTGAAATAGAAGCTTAAGATGCCACCAAAGGATAGAAAGCCAAAGGTGCGCATATGGAAATTAAAGTTATGATAGGGATTAGAGTCATATCCTAGTACAAACCAATAAGGAGAGATAAAATGCCAAAATTAATACATGCACATGACCCCAACATTCCAAATTTGGCACCAGAATATCCACTAATTTGGCTCTAGAATATCCCTTAGTGGATATGGCAAATAAAGTACATGTATAGAACACATAAGTGAGCATAAGCATGCACTACATGAGTCAATGTTAGTGGAGAAATCAAATATAAAGAAAAAGGAATTTCAAATTGTGAATACCATCAACCCAATTATTTACTTAGTAGAAGGAATGAAAGGGAAATTTAAGGTTGCAATTTCCCAATGTAAATATATATATTATTATTCATTTTTTTGTTTGAAGATTGATTTTGTATTACTGATTTAAAGCATTACATAAAGTAGGTCTTTGTGTTACTGATCACCCTATTGGGAAACAAGCATTACATAAGATAGGTCTTTGTGTTACTTGCTACCTTGTTGGGAAACCGACCCAGAAACATAGATTAAATTTCTTTAGATTACAAGTATTCTGCTTGATAAGCTTATCTGACAAAATGAAACAATTGATAAAGCTTAAGCTATTGGGCAAAGAGTTACAAAAATGTTGGCTTTGTTCTACAAAACCATCTAGATAATGACAAAAATGAAAGAGATTACCCATACTTAACTAAAACATAATAGAGAACAATATCATGATCTAGAACTAGTGATAAGCCACAAACCTCGAACCATGGACCAACGAGAAGCCATAAACCACAGACCAGCGAGGAGACATGAACCACGAACCATAGTGCCATCGAAAAGCGAGGCCATAAGCCCCCAACCATACAAACCATGGAGCCACCAACAAGCGAGGCCACGAGCCATCATTCACACAAAACCTCCAACCTCTTGCCACAGAGAAGCATGTTTGAGCCTACTAGATCTGCAAACTCGAAGCCATGAACCATAGCATCTTGTTACCCTGAGGTTGTTTGTGCCAAGCATCGATTTTCATCACCCCTATTTTGCTGATAGTGTGGATATTTTCTCCTTCACAGGATGGAAAATGAGTGTTGGTCATCGCCATGCCTGTGTCTAGCACCATAGAACCACCTGGTGAACCATAATTGCTGATCATCTTGATTTGATTGACATCTTGAGCCTGAGCCCACCACTCTAAACCTGATCCCGAGCTCACCGCCAAGAGTTTCGCAACTGACTAAGGATGGAGAAAACCCTAGTTTTCTTTTAGGACTCCCAGAGCCGCAACCAACAAGAAGCAGCAAGAAGGAGAGGTGCTTCAAGGTTGAGGAATTGGGCTAATGAGAGAAAATCCATGAAGCACATTGATCTTGAAATGTTAAAGCCTGCGAATTATAATAAAATGAATAATTCTCTTATAAGGTCGCACCATAATGTTATAGTTTGGGGACCAATGGAGATTCCAAAGCCATCCTGCAAGCAGCGGAGGCCAAGGGTGGCCGAATGCGAAACCAATTGTAAAGAATACACTCCATTGCTGGGAGTACAAAAATATGCCCAGAAGCAATCCCATTAAAGAGTACAAAGAGACAATGAGCGTTACAGGTATGACGTTCCTGCAATAACGAAGCAAATTCCATCTTTTCCTCTAACGAACACCAAACAGGACAAATCCCAGGTAACAAAAATAGGCCTAAGAGAGGACGTCGGCTCACCATAATGCCACTCTCGTTTGGCGTTGCAAGAAAGCTCTTCAAATCATTATGCATTTCCACTATTATCCCGCGAGCCAAGCAGGATTTGGTGTACGATAACTGAGGCCAAACTGATGTGAGCATCATTTTAGGGTTAAATCAAGTGTTCTGAGGAATTAAATTATCAACAAAGTGGCTTTCCCTCCCACTTAACCTTGATTGCACAAAAACAAATGTTGGATTTAGGCACTCGCCATGGGGTATACAATTATTCACTTAATAGGAGTGAAAGGGAATTTTAAGGTTGCAACTTCCTAATGCATGCATGCATATATCTATATATATATATATATATATATATATATATATTCAAATAAAAAAACAAAAAGGAGAAACCAATTGATGAATTATAGGAACAAGTTGTTCATATGTAGAAAAAGATTGATCAATTAGTGAATCCATCCCAAAAGAAGCAAAAAAGCAAAAAAATCAAAATTCTAATGGGGTCACTAGAGTAATTGTTTGAATCCTTACAAATAATGCAAACACAACTACAACAACTCAAGTCAATGGTGTCAGAAAGATATATTGCACTACAAAATATGGAGGATTAATATAATAGTGTCCAAAAATCATCCAATAACACTTGAACATGACAAAGCACAAATATACCTAGTTGGGATGAATATTTCAGAAGGAATGGATGAAGGAATTGGAGAACTTTCTTCAAGTTAATGGAAATGTCCTTGAGCTAGTCTTGGACTTGCTCCCTTCATTTGGAAAAGCAACCCAAAATTGACTTAGGGGTGAGTCAATAGATGTAGTCAAGTTTTGTTGATGCCTTAGTTTTTAGGATTGATTTGACATGTTTTTTTTTATTGATTTTACATGTGATGTTCACTTGGGATAAATTCTTTATTTTTTAAATGGATTCTTTAAACAATTGATTAGGTTATCATCTCATAAAAGGAGGAATGAGAGGCAAATGTATTACAAAAGTTACACGAGGGCATAATCTAGGAACTTTGTAGGAGAATATCAAATTCATTATTTCACTTAAGTAAAGGGGTGAGTGCATAAACTTTTCTCATAATTCTACCTTAATTATTTGATTATTATATCTTTACATAAATACAATTTGTCTTTCCTAAGTCTCATAAGAAAAAGTCATATGTTTTGTTTATTATTAATTCAAAAATATGTGTTAACTACTAATTTCTTCCAATATTTTTAAAATGAGTAGATTGGGAGAAATAAAGGCAGAGAGTAAAGTTGTACCAAAAGACTTTACCAAATTATGTTTAAATCTGATTTTAATTTCATATCAATTTCAATTTGTAAGAATATCTTTAAATTTCATAAATAGCGATAATTCTTCTTTTCGGATCTATAACATATCTAAATTTTTAAATAAGGTGTTATAATAGATTTCCTTGTGCAACTAGGCTGCCCCAAGGGAAACCAACCCATTAGCACAAGTTTAAAGTCTTGAGGTTACATTGTCCCCACTTAACCATGTCATCCGACAGAATGAATACATTACAAAAGTTTGCATCAGATGTTGAGAGACAACAAGTATGCAGGTCGTGATTTTCAAAAACAAAAATTACAATAGCAGAGAGTATTCATAAAATAAGAGGGAGACGTTCCAGGGGCAAAGGTGGATTGAATGGGCCACCATCGAAACACTTGGATAGGCAGAACCAAGCGAAATAGGAGAAGGGTCAAGCCAAGGGGCCATACATTACCTAGAACAACGCATCCTGAGCAGCCCACAGAGACCGATCTTACCATGAATGATCAAGCCATGAGTTACAAAGACTTGAGGTCAAGACATGAACCACGAGCCCTGGCACCACAAGCCACGATCCACAAACATTGGAGCCATGAGCCACTAGAAATCACCAGCAAGATACCTTGAACGACCATCTAGCTAAGTGAAGTGACTGAACGATCACCAAGACATAATAAAGGTAGAACCATGAACTTGCTACCATTTTCATATTCACACCAATAACTCCAAGACCTGGGAAAAACAATTGATAGGCTATGAAATAGGACTATGGACCATTTAAATGCTACCATCTCAGGACTATAGAACACCGAAAAGAATTTGACCATGAAGCCTGGACCAGAGTTGTACGCGAATGCACAAATAAGAGGAGGACCCATCAAAGTAGTATGTGAATTGAGATTATGCAGGAGAGACGATTTGATAGACAGATTATCGACGTGAAACAAGCAGGCCGACCTAAACCCCAAAGAAACCAAGTGAATTATGGTGGAGAAATAGGACCCCATGAAAAATACAGAGCAACCCAAATCCTCCAATCCCAAGAGAATCAATAAAAACCCATGGCTAGGCCAACCAAGGAGTGCATATAAGTGGTGAAACCGGCTGGCATGGCTCCCTGATAACAACATATCTAGACTCAAAGAAGATTGTTAGTACTGCTACCTGGTAAGAGAGACATATCTAAGGGAAGGCTCTATCGTTGAGTGACGTTGCGCTCTGCCATCCGCGCATGGAAGCATCCTGAATCATAATTCACATCAATCATGAAACTGCAAGATGAGTATTACAAACACCCCAGGTCTATAAATGCCTGTCTCGCATGAATATTTAACGAATTGTATGCATGCTCAAGAGAAGTCGTTTGGTAGGCCAGATGGCATGTGATTCCAGATGGTTCCATCATTATAATTTCATATAGCTACATTCATCACCCACGGTGGGGGAACTTTTTAAATATTATTAAGTGTGGTAATCAAAATTTTCCTTCTTAAGTATAGTTCACAAGCTACTTTTGAGCATTTTTCTCATCAAGACAATTGCAATGGTTATAATTTTTTCAAACTCGTAGCCACGACACAAATTTATGGCCCTCCAATTGCAATGTCAAGATATTTGTATGATGTCTATATAGCCCTAGTGCACATCACCATTATCCATCATTATCCATACTACCAACTCATCATTTGTATGGATAATTTATTGGCTTCAAATCATTTTCATTGCATTGAACCACTTTTGTCTTATTGTTGAGACTAATCTTCATTTATTGGTGAACTCTCTTTATCAATGCTTTGTCCTTTTCTTGCCTTTGTATCAAAACCAAATCGTTTCTCTTCCACAGTGTATGGGCACCAACATCTTTTCTTATTGTTGAAAGTGTTTTTCCCATCGAAATGATTCTCGTTTATTGGAAACCATTTGAGTTTGTCTCACTAATATATTGAACCCAACAATATTTCCTTCTTAACTGATGAACATATTCCTTTATCACCTTCAAACCAAATTTCTATAGTAGTCTATTGCTGACTCAAGAGAATATTTCTTGCTAAGAATTCTATATTTGCAAGTGGTCGTGCCACTAGCTTAAGGGAATATTTATTGACTAAGCCAAGCAATGTTTCATTGGCTCAAAGGAACCTTTATTTACTAAGCCAAGCAATGATTCACTAACTCAAAGAAATCCTTTGTTTTCTTAGGTTCTCTTTTCTACCTTTTAGTGTATTAGCAACCTTTAAGTTTCTTCATTAGTGCATCTTTTTTTCATTCACTAAGAGATTTCACTTTTATCAGTGAGACTTCTCTTGGTCTTGTCAATGTAACGACATTACCCAAGGATCCTTCTGTTGGTGTATCTCCCTATGATGTTTTATTTTATCTCAATTCAAACAACCTTACCTTTATTACCAAGAAAACATCTTCTTCCTTCCACCAACATATCGGTCTTAAAATATTTTCTTTGACAAATAAATGTTTCCTCCTTTTTCTTTACAACCAAAATTTTCCCTTCCATTAAAATGTATCATCCTCTAGATATTTTCATTCTGGTATAAGATATTTTCTACATTCAGGTGTATAGACTAAAGGAAATATTCCTTGGAGATGTATCAACCCTAAATATTTTTCTACATCGATACACAAAAATATTTATATTAAGCCATATATAAGCCCCATTTTAGCCCAAAAAATCCTTATTAATCCCTATATATTGAGTGATTAAATTTTTAGTGTTATATTGTTATGTAGGCTAGAACCCCTCATGGTCCTATTTTATTATAATTATATCATTTGTCTCCTATATATATACTAAGGATACTTAGTCTTAGGATCATCAAATATTGTAATTTTCATTGTATTATTTGTAAAAGGAGGTTTTCCCTCAAAGTGGACTTTAATTATTTATTTATTATCATTTTTAAGGTGCAAGGATCATAACGTTTGTAATTAAATCTCTTGATTATAGGGTTTTGCTACCTCAACGGGTCATCCTCGAAATTTCACTATAAATGTTTTTTGGTGTGGTTCCAAATGATAAAACCTGGAGAATATTGATAAGACATCCCAAGGAATCTTTGTTTCAAGTTTTAGATCTTGGTTCGCTACATTTTTGAAGATATGGTATAAGGAATTTAGGGTTTTTTAATACTCCTAAATTATGTCTCAAACATGTATGGAATTTTTGCTATAACTTTTTTTATGTGAGGTTTGAGACTGTGAAACGCATACCATGTCGAGAAGACATATTGGTGAAGATCTAGTCCAAGTTACAGATCTTGGTTCACTATGTATTTTGAGATGTGCTCCAAGGAAGTTAGGGTTTCTGTATGCTCTGGAATTTAGTCTCAAACAAATCAGTTTGACATTTGTGCTATAACTTTTTTCTGTAAGGATTCATAAAATGAAACTTGTAAAATATTAAGGAGATATATCCAGGAATATATGGTGTATTTTTCATAATTTTTTTCTCTATTCTTTTGGGTTTATACCCTATGAAAGTTAGGGTTTGTGAACAGATAAGAAATACATTTTAAACAAGTAAGCTTGGTTTTTTTATATATATTCTTGTATGGAAATTTTTAGATTGTGAAATATTCAGGTATTTTTGGAAACATATAAAAGTACCTCAGGTACAGGTTCTAATATTATATTTCAAGAATTGGACACGTGGCATGCTATACAAGTTTGCTCGTGTGAAGAGGCCAAAAAAAATCAACAAGTTTTGGCAAAGTTATTATGACATTCACTTGGCACAATAGATTCACACATGTGGAATTGTAGAAACTACATATCCGAGTATTGCAAAACAAATTTTCATATCTATAAGGCCTCAATTCTTAGAGATATATCAACAAAAGATTCAGACATTATGATATTCTCCAAATTAAGGTATGTAACTTACTAGTGACCTAACTGTTCATTAGAAGATCCTTTTTTTCGTTGTAATAAAGAGGAGGACTAGTATTATTTTCCAACATGTCTCCAAAGAAAGCTACTACTCCAATTAATTCTACTGAAGGTGCATCCTTGACTCATGAAGAAAGTGAAGACTTAGGATTTAGGTTATCATAAATAAGATAATAAAGTTAATGAAATGGATGGTAGTATGTTAAAAAAGGTGGATTTCTCAGGTTCTCAAGAAAATCTTAAAATGGAAATGGAAAAGAAGATGAATGAAAATAAGGAAGGAACAGAAAATAAGATGAATGAAAACAAGGAAGGAATAGAAAATAAAATGAATGAAAATAAGGAAGGAATGCAAAAGAATATAGAAGGAATAGAAATGAATATGAATGAAAATAAGGAAGAAATGCAAAATTCTATGATTTCCATCAAAAATATTCTCTTGGAGAGGCTTACTAAAAGCGATGTGGATATCCGAGGAAATCGTGAACATAAGAAGAAGCATGTTGTTGAAAATCAATCTTATATGGGAAGTATGGTATCACAATTGGAGAGCACAAATTTTGAATCGCAGAACAATAATCATGAATTTTTAATCCAAGGTCCACATCATTAGGGCTTTAAGTCAACACCAAGGAACTACTACATTCCAAAGATTGATATAAGGAAATTTGATGGTAATGATATTGTAACATGGATATTTCAGATGGAGAAATACTTTGATCTACACCAAGTGGCATCCTTACAAAAGGCAAATATTGCATCCATCATTTTAGAACAAGACCAACATGTATGGTATCAATGGATTTGTGAAAGAAAAAAAAATTGTGTTATATCTTGGTCTAGTTTTACAGAGAAATATATAGCACATTATGGGGATATTAAGAGAAAGCCATTCTTTAGTCAACTAGTAAATCTTTGACAAAAAGGTCTTGTCACTGAGCACATTCAACAATTCCAAAAGTTGAGTCTCGGAGTAAAGAATATTTTAGAGGATAACTTGTTATACCTATTTATGGGAACTTTAAAGGAAAACATCCAACATGAGGTGCATCTCTTTGAACCTAAATCTCTAGAGCATGCTTTTATTCTAGCAAGGAAAATTGAAAGTGAAAATATGGCTACTAGAAAATTGGTGACTAATAACAACCATAGAGAAAATCGGGCTCTTTTTCCTAAACCAATAGGTTAACTCCTCAAAAAATGGATAAAAGAAGAGCAAAGGGACTATGTTTCAATTGTGACAACAAGTATAGTAAAGGGCATAAATGTAGTGAGAAGAAATTATTCTACATATATTTTGAAGATCAAGAAGATCAAGAATTAGAAACTTCACAAGATCTAGAGCTAGAAGAAACTACTCTGATAATATGTTGTCATGCATTGGTTGGAATCAATACTCCACAAACCCTCAAGATAGAAGGATATATAAAAAATAAAAGGGTGACAATATTGATTGATTTAGGTAGTACCCATAATTTCATCAATTAAAAATTGGAAAAACTTCTAAATTGCTTTGTATATCCAACACCAGAATTTCAAGTGATGATTGCATATGGAAGTACCATAAAATGTTTAGGGAAGTGTAATTAGACTAAGTTGAATATGGGGGAGTATTTATTAGTTTATCCCATGATTAAAATCAATTGGGTGGTGTGGATTTTTTATTACGAGTCCAATGGTTACATTAATTGGGAACAATGGCCCTTAATTTCCAAGATCTTTTCATAATATTTTTCTTAGAAGGAAAGGAAATTAAGCTTAGAGGTATCCAAGGGAAACCTAGTAAAGTGATAAGCTCTAATAACATGAAAAATTGTTGAAAAGGGGACACCAAGGTGTAGTTGCACAATTGTGTTCATTAGATGTTCAAACATCTATATCCTCTGCTCTAGTAGATCTTTAAAAAGTTATCAACAATCATGCTAAGTTATTTGAAAAAATGCGTAAGGGTCTTCCACCTGTCCAAGATCATGACCATACTATTCATTTGTAGCCTGAAAGTGTACCACCTAACATTACTCCTTATAGATATCCACATGCCCAAAAGAGGGAGATTGAGTGTATGGTTCAAGAAATGTTAGAGGCAAGAATCATTCAGCATAGCCATAATGATTTCTATTAACTAGTGGCGATGGTTATAAAAAAGGATGGTTCGAGGCATATGTGTCCAAACTACAAAAAAACAACAAAATGACAATCAAAGATAAGTTTCATATTCCTATCATTGATGAATTGCTATATGACTTACATGGAGTAATTTTATTTACTAAGTTGGATCTTCGTTCTGGATATCATCAAATTAGAATGAGGCAAGAAGACATTCCCAAAGCATCCTTTAGAACATGTGAAGGTCAATATGATTTTTTGGTTATGCCATTTGGACTTACAACTACAACTTCAACATTTCAAAGCTTGATGAATTTTATTTTCAAACCCACCCTTAGAAAATTTGTGCTAGTATTTTTTTATGACATGCTAATTTACAACAAATCTTGGGAATAGCATTTTCAACTTGTTGACAAGGTCTTAAGACTATTGGAAGAGAAAAAAATATATGCAAAGCCTTCCACGTGTGTCATTGGGGTTCAAGAAGTGGAATATTTTGGTCATATTATATCACATGATGGTGTCAAGGTGGAACCTAACAAAATTGTTAGACACCTAACATGTTAGGGTTATGGTGAAAAATTACCAACAATCCAAGAAACCTTGGAAGTTGAATCCAACAATTTCAATTTTGTATTTATATGTACAATATTCTTAATGAAAGTTAAATTCATTTCCAACGGTTATTCCAACTGTGGTATTAGAGAAATGGTGTATCTGTGTTGTTGAATACCTTGATTCACTTGTTTGTGGCCTTCATTTTCATAGACCGTCCATGGCGTGTTACGTCACAGCATATTTAACATATGAGGCGCGATGACTCAAACCTTCATGGTCAAGATAGCCATTCGTTGATAGCATTGCAGATTATCCTTAGGGTGTCCCTTCATTGTTTGAAGAATTCACAATTGCATGAATTGATGGGCCTGAAGGAGGAAGAGCAAGAAAAGTTCCTCGAATTTATATAAAGATCCTACAGGACCAATTCTGAAACTAGACTGGCGGGAAGAAATGATTAAGCGGTGGCCTCGAAATAGTATGTTATGTTTAGATACCGATCACCTCATGCAAATTCTCCCTGCAAAATGTCGATGAATGACCATGATAGCATAATAGAGTTTGGTCGGGAAAACCTATTTTATCATCATTTATTTTGTCATCAAATTTCGTCCATTGGAGTTTTTTTGAGTGATTGTTTACGCCATTGCTGAGATTCTACAGTCATTTGGCTTGACGTTGGAGTTCCACGCAAGTCTACATGCACATCAGCCAAGTAGATGTGTACATGGTTGAATGCAAGTTGAGAACATCCAATTTCTCAAAATAATCGTGGCCACATGGTTGATATCCTCCAATTTCTCAGTGTAGACAAGGCCCAGTAAATATTTATCATCATCAAATACCAAATTGTTTGCAAATAGACGGGTCAGGTCTGAAGATCCAATGCAACATGCCTAGGTTTTACCTTGGATGGAATATTGCAGGAATTAGCAATCGATTTAAGCTCAAGGCCTTGGGGCATCCTTATGT
This sequence comes from Pinus tabuliformis, assembly GCA_031772625.1. Taxonomy (NCBI): domain Eukaryota; kingdom Viridiplantae; phylum Streptophyta; class Pinopsida; order Pinales; family Pinaceae; genus Pinus; species Pinus tabuliformis. The sequence goes on along the minus strand of CM062805.1, from coordinate 400,465,640 downwards.
CAATTGCTGATTCCTCGAATATTCGGGAATCGGATGGACATGGATGTGGTCAATTTTTTGACCGCGCCTATGTCTGTCCAATTCCCGAATATTCTGAGAATCGGCAATTGATTTAAGCTCAAGGCCCTAAATGATGGGTGATAAATTTATTATTCATGGAAGCCATTGTAATAAATATTTGCATGAATCACTTTGAAGGCTACATGTAGAAGTCCCAAAAATGATACCAATTGCATCTCTTGGTCACACTTGCCACTCCCGATTGATTTTATATTCTAATTTTATATTGTAGAAAAAAGTGGAGTCACTCCCTACGATGGCATTCTAATTCATAGTTATTTCATGTTTGTACACATGTATAGGCTACAAAGATGCTAAGGCACATCGTTTCTCTACAATCACAGGTATTCCCGAGTAGCTTTTTATAATGCATTGGTTTCACTTAGTCTGGAGCGGTGTATTGTGTATGGATGATAGGTTGAGGGTTGTATCTGGAATAACTCCTTAAAAATGTAAAGGATTTTAGCAAGTTTTCCTTGAGCAGTACAGTAGGATTCCTTCTTTCATTTCGAGCTCAGTTTGCACGCAAAAGAACAATAGCATATGTATGTTTCCTATGTGTTTCTAAATGAAATTATCACAGTAAATTTTCTCAATAAAAAATCATTCTTTGTCATTTATTTATCTGTTCAATTACCTGATGATTTGTTTTGAGAATTATTATTAAAGCTATGAAACAAAGGATCAAATTAAAAAGACCGAATGGTCGCTACGGTGTCCTCAATTTCGCTTTGTCTGTCAATTATGGAACTATTTGAAATGCCATTTTATGAATGAGTTGTGGCCAGAGCGTTGAGACTTGAGGTGTAGTTATTAGTTAGGTAGAAAGCTTGTGGTTGCATACACATGTTATTCATTATATGTTATGAAACCAGCTCACAAAATGATAGAAAAGATAGATCAACGCCTTAAAATTCAGCCTCTTCAAGGGGGCAACCTCCTTTACATTACACAAATGAACAATTCTTGGATGATACAAATTACAAGACCTCCTTTCTATATATAGGAGTCTAAGCGGTCATAATATAATCAAAGCCGACATAACAATAATAATGTAAGGGCACAATAATAACAATAGTGGGCTTCTATGGGGCACAATAATAACAATATGGGGACTACATGGGCACAACAATATTATAATGGGATTGTACTAATAACAATAATGGGTTACACTAGTAGTATAGGGACCTAACATGCCCCTCTCCTTCAAAAAATGTTGTCCTCAACGCTTGAGTAGTTCTTGATGCTTTTGTATAAATTCTTGTCCTCCCATGTGGAATCTTCAGTGGGTAAGTTCTTGCACTTGATGAGATACTCTGAAATTGATCTATTTCGTAGCTTTTGATTTTTCAGTTCTGTGACTGCTTCAGGTTCCAATATGATTTTCCTTCCTTGTCAAGTTCTCGCAATATTGTTTGAACTGGGATCTTTTGCAACTTTTGAATGACTTCCCACTCCTTTGGGCATATGGATATATGTAAGGCCTGATGTTTGGAGGAACACTTCATGGAATCAAATGAATATCATGATCATGATCACGAATAGGTGGGAGGCCTTTGGGAGTCTCAAACACCTTGGAATGATTGTCCAAAACGTTTTGGAGATCTGGAGAAATACATGATTTCGATGTGGGATCCTCTAGTGAACATAATTGTGAAATTACACCCCATTGTTCTTTATTTAGAAGCTTTGTCATGCTGTTAGAGTTGATTATCTTTCCAGGTTTTCCTTCGATACCCCTCAATTCAAATTCCTTTCCTTCCCAAAAAAATTTTAAGAAAATTTCTTGAAAATTAAAATTTATCGTACCCAAAGATTGTATCCATGGGACTCCTAGTAAAACATCAACACCACCCATTGGAATGGAAAGCATTGGGATATTCATTACATATTCTCCCATGGATAGCTTGATATTATGGCACTTTCCAGAGCAATTTATGGTTCCTCCACTTGCAACCATCACTTGACACTCCGGTGCTGCATATAGGAAGTAATTCAATTCCTTGGCTATCTTACAATCAATAAAATTATGGGTACTGCCTGAATCAATCAACACTCTTACCTTTTTCTTCTTGATATGTCCTTCTATCTTGATAGTTTGAGGAGTGGTAATTTCTTCCATTGCATTACAAGATATGGTTGGATTGATTTCTTGAGACTCAATGTGATCTTTCAATTCTTGAACATTTTTCTTCTTGATATGTTCTTCTATATTGATAGTTTGAAGAGTGGTAATTTTGTCCAATGCATTACAAGATATGGTCGGATTCATTTCTTCTTTCTCGATGTGATCTTCACTTCTTGAACCTTTTTCTTCTTGATATGTCCTTCTATCTTGAGAGTTTTAGGAGTGGTAATTCTTTCCAATGCTTTACAAGATATGGTCGGATTTATTTCTTCTTTCTCTGGGGTTGGTTCCTGGTGCATATACTCTTCTTTTGATGTTTCTTGATCCTTTTCTTCCTCCTCTCCACAATCAATGTAAAATAATTTCTTCTCAGCACACTTATGACCTTTAATGTATTTGTTATCACAATTGTAACAAAGCCCTTTTTCTCTTTTTTCTTCCAATTGTTGTGGTGTAACCCTTGTAGGTTGTGGAAGGCTAGGAGAAACAACACTTCCATCTTTATAGTTGTGAGGGGTAGACTTCCTTGTTGCCATAATTTTTCTTTCCACTTTGTAACAAAGCCCTTTTTCTCTTTTTTCTTCCAATTGTTGTGGTGTTGCTCTAAAGAAGGTGTTGCTCTTTGTATCCTCATAATGTGCTATCATTTCCTTCGTGAAAATTGACCACGTAACAAGTTGTTTACAAGAACAAAGCCCTTTATACCATAAAAATTTATCAGGTTCTAAATATGAATATGCAATACATACCTTTTGTAATAGTGGTACACCATGTAGATCAAAATATTGCTCCATCTGTAGTATCCAATTTACTGGATCCTTTCCATCAAACTTCCTCATATCGCCTTTTCTTGATTTCAGGAGCTCGATCTTGCAATGACTGTAACTTTGTACTTTCGGATCTTCCAATTCTGAAATTGCGACCTGCAGTAGCCCTCTGTGTCCTCTTTCCAATGCCACCAGTCTGATCGAATTTAGATTCTCCAAGAAAGAGTTATGCACAATCTCCCAAGATGACCAAATTATATACCTTTTCATAAGAGCGAACTTGTATGAAGTTCCACGTATCACTGTTTTGACCTTAGGATCTAAAAAATATACACATGAAACTACAGTGCGTCCTCTTTCTTTAACTTCTAAGGAAATTTCAATCTAGTGCTCAAAACAAAAGTTATGACGATTTTCCCAAGATCACCTGTTTGGAATGTAACTCAGGAGTCTGCAAAAAGACCAACTTCCTCAGATCATATCTCCGCAAAAATTCCGCAAAAAGCTCTAAAATTCGGACCCGAGGTTCAATGCAATTTCATCTCAAATGGGTTTTTGTTTTCGCTTTTGAAACGTCATAGAAAAAAAGTTATAGTGAAAATTCCACGATAACCTATTTGGAGCAGCGAAACCCTAGAATCCAAAGCTCTGATACCAAATGTTATGAAACCAGCTCACAAAATGATAGAAAATATAGATCAATGCCTTAAAATTCAACCTCTTAGAGGGGGCAACCTCCTTTACATTACACAAATGAACAATTCTTGGATGATACAAATGACAAGACCTCCTTTCTATATATAGGAGTCTAAGGGGTCATAATATAATCAAAGCCAACATAACAATAATAATGTAAGGGCACAATAATAACAATATGGGGACTACATGGGCACAACAATATAATAAGGGGGTCGTACTAAGAACAATAAGGGGTTACACTAGTATTATAGGGACCTAACATTATATTATATCAACATACCTGTAGACTTTCAAGGGATCGGTTCACAATGTGTGGACATTTGTTCCAACACATCCGAGTGGAGCCATATATCATATTTTTGGTGATTTTTTTTTAAGTTTGGATGGTTGAAATGAAGGTAGTCATTTCAAGAAGTAACGTCATTAATCATATTTGTGGGTGTGTCGAGGAGGAATATATAAATACTTGCAAACTAGAAGATAAAAAGTGTTGGGTGTCCATCTATAATGAAGGAATTGGGAACACAACTTGTGAGATTCATGTGATTCATAATTGAGAGTTCTCTTTTATTTAACATTTAGGTGTCGAAACTCCTTTCAAAGTTGATTGTAAGTGTTTTTTGCATTCTTAGAAATTGTTTTTTGTGTTTTAAGAAAATGGCCAGAATCAATGATTTGTTAGAGTTATTAAGCACTCTAATGATGTCTAATGTTCATAACATAGTAAAAATAAGCAAGGACACTCTCTCTAACATTCAAACTTGTTTACTACAAAATGCACAAGACAAGATCGAATTTCTACAATTTGAATCTGAATTCCAGCGAGATGAACCACAATAAAAGAGATGCGATTTTGAATTGATTCTTGTTTAGAAAAACCCTTTGTTTGAGCTTGAATCCCATCAGCAGATAAAGATTAATCAGAATAATGAGGTCATTTTAGGAGAATATTTCCATAAAGATGCATATGTTCATGCTGTACTTCCCAAGCCCATCATCAAATCTTGGGAAAAAATTGTTAATGTTAGTGTCGGTATCTTCATCCTTCCACCAGTGATCAAATTCTCTTGTTGCATTGCATGTTAGGTGTCTCACTCAGTCAGTTGCATTCCATTAGGATCATGGATCATTTGACAATAGTTGCTTGTTGTACATTTTCCCCCATGCCCTTTACCTGCTGGCACATTTCCATTCATCTAGATCATTTGCAGTCATTTTTTGTTTTTAAATCTGCAAGAGTCATTTTTAGGGTTTCCGCTTCATTAGGTCTAGGGTTTCGTAAAAAAGGTCTTAAAAATGCTCAATAAATGTCAGCAGGTGCATGAGGAGGACAAATAAAGTTTCAACGACAATAATTTCTATAATCACATGCTCAGTGATTGATTTTTCCTCAAAACCCTGTTTTGAGGAGAAACAGAGTTTTTAATGTTTTTATGTATAAATTTGATGTAATTTCAGGTTTCCATATGTAATAACTTCAGTGGAAACCTTGGTCACCTTGCCAAGCATCAACAACTCCATCACCCGCAAGGAAAACAAAAAATCAAAGCATTCATTTCATCAAAGGCACAAATAAATAAACTGCCCAAAAACAGAGTTGAAAAAGTAAGTCACATTGCAAACATTATAAAAGTAGGTTTTATGAAGGAAAAATCAAAAGCTCTTGTATATAAATCATTTTCAAAAAGCTCATTGGCACTCAAAGAAGAAAGATTGAGCAAAGTGAAGGTCGTGTTGGAGAAAGGAAGAGAAACCGCAGCAAAGAATTTAGGTTTTGGAGGCACGGCGCATTGGGTGAGAGGCGTGGCACATTGGGTGAGAGGCGCGGCACATACAAGTGGCACGGCACATTGAGTCACCCTCCACAGTGTTAAATTTATACTGGCACGATGCATATAGGGGGCGCGGCTCGTTGGGTTTGTGGCGCAGCACATAGAGCTGCCAAGCCCGATTTCATCATTAACTCCCTCAAATTGCCAAAATTGCTCAAGTCTTCTAGTGTGCAAGTAAGTCAAGCCCTTTTCCTTGCTAGTCAAAGAGGTTTTCTTAAAAATTTATGGTGGTTGTGTGAAAAAACTCAAACCCTACTCCCTTGCAATTTCTCAAAAAATGATTGCCTAGGGTTTGCATTTGTCATTTTGCTACCAAGTTCACTCCACCACTCCCTCACTTTTGATCCCTCCATTTGTTTCCCAATTTCATCCACTCATTCCCTAACTTCCATATTCCTAAAACAAAAATTCATTCACCCCTATCCCCAATTCTTATTTTCCCAAATCCTAACTACAAAATCCCCAAACCCTAATTGTTGTCCCTAAGCTTACACACTATTCCCTAAACTCCCTATTCCCCAAAAAACTTATCATAATATTCCCAAAACCCCTCATACCCTCTCCCTCCACAATCCCTCATTCATTCTTACCCTTGGTGGTAGAAAACTAAAATCACCATAAATCTCTTCATACTCATCAAGAAAGCTCACACATTAGCAAGCATGGAATCTGATCCTTCATATGACCGAGATGAAGAGACACACAGTGACTCTCCTACAGACATGCATGCACCAAGGAGACCTCATAAGGGTGGCAAACATATACGAGAGGAGCCTACTTCACTTGCTGAGCTGCAGGCCTGCCCTCTTGCTATCACATGCTTCCAACACCAATCCTGTTATCAGTTCTATGAGATGGTTGCTAGAGTCTAGTATCATCATGGGTTAGCCTGGTTGTTTGTGCTTCATCTACATAATGGGCAAACCACTCTAGCTGGTGTGACATTCACCTTGACATCAGAGTCTATTTCTCTAGCAACCGGCATTCCTAATGTCAGAGAGCAGTGGAATAAAAGGCAGCAGATTGACAGGGAACATTATGAACCATACATCAAGCCCGGTTATTTGAGACAACTCAGTAGAGTTTTTCCCTTTCGGTACCTGAAAGACTCATATGCTCCCTTGATGAAACTCATAATGAAGTATTTCAGCTATGAGGGACGGTTTTCTCGCCTATATGCTTATCATATCAGATTGTTGATGCACTTTACCAGGGTGAGAATGATGAATCTCCCCTACTTCATGTGCCAAAATATTGAGAAGATGACCACCCTAGTACAACAGAAGACTCCTCAGCAGCAGTTTAACAATATATACCATTTTGCACTCATCAAAATTGTGGTCATGCATCAGCTTGGTTTGCAAGGCATCTCATGGGAGGATTTCATTTCTCATGAGTTCTTCACGGCTCCTCAGGTACCTCCAGAGACTTTTCATGAAACAGGTGGAGCTTCTCATCAGCAGGTGGGTCATGAGACACAGACCGCTAGTGTGTTGGTGTTTGTCACCTATCAAAAGGGCACTAGACAGTTGTTTGCAGTAGCAAAGCGAGTATTATCTGCACCTAGGGTGGAAGGGGTCTCGCTTCATTCCTTAGCACAGCAGGTTCCGGATAAGGGCAAGAGGCCATTACATGATGATGGGCCTTTATGTGAGTAGGAGACCAATTTCATTCTCTTTCAGGACGATGACACGGATTTGGGCCCACAAAGCTCAAGGAGGTCATCCAAGAGCAACAAGAAGACATCAATGCTTTGTCCCTCAACTTGGAAAGAGATGAGTGGATAAAAAAGTACCTAGAGCAAATAAACAAGCAACTAGAGGATCAGCAAACCATAATGGAGCTAAGAAACATACGAGAAAACCAGCAAGCTGCCAAAAGGAGGAAAGTCAAGTTCACAACACTTGAGCAAGAAATCAATGTTGATCATGAGTCTTGGTTGGAGAGGACTAATATCCACTTGGAGAGGATGTTGGAGAAGGCCATCAATGAGAAAAATATGTTGAGAAACATGGCATATCACTATTTGTCAAGGAATATGGTGTGCCAAGCTAGAATCAGGAACTTGAAGGCCAAGTTGAAGAAGAGATTGAGGAGGCAAAAAGCGCAAGATAAACTTCAGATCTTGGTTGAGGCTTCCTTGGCCCAACACAACACTTGATGGAGAACACTCAGCCCAAATTTCAAAAAATTTGGGGCACTTTTTGCATTTTTGAAATTTTTGGGCTAAAACACAGAATTTTCTGCCCAATGCGCCGTGCCACCTGGCGCTCGCTTTTGATGGAGGCCTCCAAATGACAAAAACTCAGCATATTTGGATTTTTCTTGGAAAAATATGCATTCCTACCAATGGCCAAGAAATTTTGATAGGTTTTGAGCCCCCAAAAAGGTCAAAAACACCCAAAAAATGACCTTACTGCCCCTATTTTGACACACAGGAAGCAGTGTTGGGAGAACTCAGTTTTGGAGGGGCAAATGGAGGCAAAATTCAAAAATTCCACTTGTTCTAGAAAGTAGACAGGCATACCTTTCCAACAAGCACACTTGGAGAAAATTTGGACACCGGGAAGGCCTCCAAAAGTGGCTGCAAACAGGCGCTATGCATAGAGAAATCAGCGCGGCACATTGGGGAAATTTTGCTCAGTTTGACCAAGTATACTCTGTTTTTTGCCTAGTTCCTTGACAGTTTGACTTTTCTCTTTCTTAATGTCAAACTTATGATGTAATTTAATGTAAATTGATGGATCTTGATGTAATTATGTCAAATTTTCACTCATGGAGGTAGATTCATCTATCAAAAAGTAGTTTGCAACTGAATGAATCAGTTCCCTAGTTTCTAGAGGCAAGCTGTTCCACTGCCTAATTTGTATACTCATCTCAGCAGTTTTGGCTAAGGAATAGACCAGGATTTGTAGCACTCTATGGGATTCATGTGGCATCTTGCTTTGATATTGTGTTTCCTTCTGTAATTTGTAAGTTTATATGTGTTTTATGTATTCCATTATCTCTCTTGTTTCTTCTTAACTAAAACAAACAAGGATAAAGGTAGAATCCATTGAAATTGCAGTGCTCTACCTAGGTTTTGCTTAGCTATTGATGTTTTTAGTTGTTTGAAGAGGATCCTTGAGGTTTTCTTGTCCTCTTCAACTCCTCACCTATCTAAATCTCTCCATTCATTCAATTTGAAGTATCAAATCATTTGCCTACCTTGCCCCATTGAGACCTTTGCAAAACCGAGCCTCATTCCCAAGACCAAAAATTTGCCTTTCCATTTGAGCCAACAAAATATCTTTAAATTCAATCAAACGCTTTTGCACACATACCTAGCCTAAGATCAGTATTCATATCAGTCATCTCAAGCCCTCATTGATCGTATTTTGCTGAGATTGACAAGGAGAGAGCCCTCTCCCGACCTTGTAGGGCTAGCTACCAGGTTAAGCGTGGTTTGATGTTACCCTAGATCCTGCCTTTCTCAGCCTAAGGTAGATTTAGGCCCTAACATAGTGGTGACCATACTGGGGAAGAAATTGTTTTTTTGTTAGTTTTCTTCATTTATAAACTACAGACGGAGCCTGAAGTTATGCCAGGTAGCCTTCGAAACACTCTTGCTTTGCATTAGAGAAAGTAGATAAAAGCTGCTTCAGTCAATCTCCGGTCTAGTCTTATAAACGGAACATCTGATTTGCAAATTGCCCCAGTACATGTATCAAGTTAGATCTGATTGTTGATGGTGGACAGCAGTTAGACACACAGGGAGGCTGAAATCATTCACCTGGTGACTCCAGTGTCGAAGAATCCCAAGGTTCAGAATTTTTATGGCGACTCTACTCTTTAAGCATCAGTAGCCTAAAGAATTTCTTGGTTAATTCATTGTTATCAAAATGGTTTCGCTGGATCAAAGGTATGCTCCCATGAGCCGAGATCACATTCCAGGTTTCCCAAATAAAATTCCAAAGGTAGATTGGCAAAGGAATTTGCCTATGTTTAACGATGATGATAGAAATGATGTTGCTTTACATCTAGTTAGATTTCACATTCATATTCTCAAGTTGAAGGTTGATTTTCCTGAAGATTGCTTGATGAAGATATTCATGGCCACTCTAGAAGGTGAAGCCCGATCTTGGTATGAAAGTTTGCCGCCTGCTTGTATTTATTGTTTAAAGGATTTTCATGCCATGTTCTTTGCAAGGTATAAAGAATCTTATCCATCATTAAATTTGGTTCAGAACTGTTGCAAAAATGTTTATAGTTTTATTGAAAATCTTGAGAGAATTTATGAAGATGATAACTTCATGGATGATGAGATCATGGAAGCCTTGCATGAAAATCCATTTCAGCAGCATAAAGAGGATATTTATCAAGATGCGCAGGAAAATTTGCAGCTGGATCAAGATCTTACTACTGTAGAAAATGATGAAAGAGAAGGTTTTATTTTAGATCTGTCCATAGAATAACACAGCATGCATGAAAGTCAAGTTTCAATTTCAGAATGTGATAAAGTCAAGTCGGCTATTTCAGATCTAGATTCAGATCGTGATGATGAAGACTATCTTGTTTTGAATCCCATGAAGGAGAGCTCTACTGTTGAGATCATCTGGAATGAAGAAGACATAGGTTTTGACCCAAGTGTTCTCATTTCATTAGAACAAAGCCTTCATGAGGAGGTAATCCAGTCATTTTATGAAAAACAAGATGAAACCTTTGTTCAAGTAAGTGAAAAATCTTCTTTCAATAACTCTGTGGTAAATGATAATTTGATTGCCATGTCATGAAGATGATCAACAATGTTTTCAAATTTCAGAAGATCAGGGAAATGAGGATTGTCATTCAGGTTTTTCATGTTTTGAAACGTTATTTCATGAATAAAATAATCACTTGAGCAAAACAAAGCAGAAAGTATTATCTCCTCTGTCTGAAGATGAGATAGATCAACTCCTGAAAGGTCAGGTTACAACCCAAGCTAATGCAGGTATGCAGTGTCACGTGTGCACATGGTCAAGAAGATGTTGGTGAAGCTTCTTCCACTTTTGAAAATGATGATAGTCTTGAAATTAGCTTTATAGATCAGCAAACAGATAATATTTTCTTTCATGAAGATGATAAGGCTGTCATGTTTGATAATCTTGAAGAATGTTTTCTATTTAAGAATGACCTTGACCATGAAATTGAGGAATACGAGCTTGAGAGAGACAATATGCCAGAATTTCTCATGCTCAAGGAATTTACAGTTGACACTCAGATAGCAAAAGCTAATACCTCTCTATGCCTTCCCATCGCTCGGTAACCAGTTGTTCTTTCAGATCAGAATGAAGGGAGTACTTGTATTTTTGCTGCTGGATCTCAAGACAAGCTAGTGCTTCACGACTTTCAGGATCCTTTCGACATTCTTTTGCAAGCACTAGAGAAGATGAATGTTGCCTGGTTCATTATCATAAGCCTTGGTTTAAGTTGTTATTGTGAGTTGCCTACTTGTATACCGTTCTACCTGCTTGGAAAAAGTGAGAGCAGAAATTCAGTATGTAGCCATCTGCTAGATTGGTTACATTGGAAGGCCCACTACACATGATTGTACATATTTCATCAGTAGGCAGGTGGATGTCATCATGATTTTAAGCCCTCAAATCTCAATGGACTACTACCAGTAAAAAGCTTTGTAAGTACTTATTTCAGTTAAGTAAGTCTTGAGTCATTTTTTGTTTTAGTCAGTGCAAGATAGTTTCAGAGTCAGTTTGTACTATCATCATTCATTCAGTTTGGGGCCCGAGGTGAAGGCTATAAAACTGAGGTTTGCTTTCAGTTTTGGTTTGGTTTTTTTGAGTCAGGTCTTTCAATTGATTTCAGTCTTGAAATTGAGTCAAGAGTTTGGTTTTGGTTTTTTGAAGTTATTGACTCCATAGCCCAATGGACGAAGGCACTGCCTGCTTTCCCAGAGATCTGTAGTTCTTGGCACCTCCAAGGAGCTACCATCCCCATTGGAGCCAATGTTAGTGTCGGTATCTTCATCCCTCCGTCGGTGATCAAATTCTCTTGCTACATTGCATGTTAGGTGTCTTTCTCAGTCAGCTGCATTCCATTAGGATCATGGATCATCTAACGGTAGTGGCTTGTTGTACATTTTCCCTCATGCCCTTTACCTGTTGTCACGTTTCCATTCATCTAGAACATCTGCAGTCATTTTTTGTTTTTAAATCTGCAAGAGTCATTTTTAGGGTTTCCGCTTCATTAGGTCTAGGGTTTCGTCAAAAAGGTCTTCAAAATTCTCAATAAAGGTCAGCAGGCACATGAGGAGGACAAATAAAGTTTCAACAACAATAATTTCTATAATCACATGCTCAGTGATTGATTTTTCCTCAAAACCCTGTTTTGAGGAAAAACATAATTTTTTGTGTTTTTATGTATAAATTTTACGTAATTTCAGTTTTTCCATATGTAATAACTTCAGTGGCAACCCTGGTCACCTTGCCAAGCTTCAGCATCTCCATCACCTGCAAGGCAAACAAAAAATCAAAGCATTCAGTTCATCAAAGGCACAAATAAAATAAACTACCCAAAAACAGAGTTGAAAAAGTAAGTCACATTGCAAACATTATAAAAGTGGGTTTTATGAAGGAATAATCAAAAGCTCTTGTATATAAATCATTTTCAAAAAGATCATTGGCACTCAAAGAAGAAAGATTGAACAAAGTGAAGGTAGTGTTGGAGAAAGGAAGCGAAAACGCAGCGAAGAATTCAGGTTTTGGAGGCGCGGCACATTGGGTGAGAGGCGCAGCGCATACAAGTGGCGCGGCACATTGGGTCGCCCTCCACAATATTGAAATTATACTGGCGCGGCGCATACAGGGGGCACGGCGCATAGAGCTGCCAAGCCCGATTTCATCATTAACTTCCTCAAATTTCCAAAATTGCTCAAGTCTTCTAGTGTGCAAGTAAGTCAAGCCCTTTTCCTTGCTAGTCAAAGAGGTTTTCTTAAAAATTTATGGTGGTTGTGTGAAAAAACTCAAACCCTACTCCCTTGCAATTTCTCAAAAAATGATTGCCTAGGGTTTGCATTTGTCATTTTGCTACCAAGTTCACTCCACCACTCCCTCACTTTTGATCCCTCCATTTGTTTCCCAATTTCATCCACTCATTCCCTAACTTCCATATTCCTAAAACAAAAAGTCATTCACCCCTATCCCCAATTCTTATTTTCCCAAATCCTAACTACAAAATCCCCAAACCCTAATTGTTGTCCCTAAGCTTACACACTATTCCCTAAACTCCCTATTTCCCAAAAAACCTATCATAATATTCCCAAAACCCCTCATACCCTCTCCCTCCACAGTCCCTCATACATTCTTACCCTTGGTGGCAGAAAACTAAAATCACCATAAATCTCTTCATACTCATCAAGAAAACTCACACATTAGCAAGCATGGAATTTGATCCTTCATATGACCGAGATGAAGAGACACACAGTGACTCTCCTATAGAAATGCATGCACCAAGGAGACCTCACAAGGGTGGCAAACATATACGAGAGGAGCCTACTTCACTTGCTGAGCTGCAGGCCTGCCCTCTTGCTATCACATGCTTCCAACACCAATCCTGTTATCAGTTCTGTGAGATGGTTGCTAGAGTCCAGTATCATCATGAGTTAGCCCGGTTGTTTGTGCTTCATCTACATAATGGCCAAACCACTCTAGCTGGTGTGACATTCACCTTGACATCGGAGTCTATTTCTCTAGCAACCGACATTCCTAATGTCAAAGAGCAGTGGAATAAAAGGCAGTAGATTGACAAGGAACATTATGAACCATACATCAAGCCCGGTTATTTGAGACAACTCAGTAGATTTTTTCCCTTTCGGTACCTGAAAGACTCATATGCTCCCTTGATGAAACTCATAATGAAGTATTTCAGCTGTGAGGGCCGGTTTTCTCGCCTATATGCTTATCATATCAAATTGTTGATGTACTTTACCAGGGTGAGAATGATGAATCTCCCCTACTTCATGTGCCAAAATATTGAGAAGATGACCACCCTAGTACAACAGAAGACTCCTCAGCAGTAGTTTAACAGTATATACCATTTTGCACTCATCAAAATTGTGGTCATGCATTAGCTTGGTTTGCAGGGCATCTCATGGGAGGATTTCATTTCTCATGAGTTCTTCACAGCTCCTCAGGTACCTCCAGAGACTTTTCATGAGACAGGTGGACCTTCTCATCAGCAGGAGGGTCATGAGACACAAACCGCTAGTGTGTCGATGTTTGTCACCTATCAAAAGGGCACTAGATGGTTGTTTGCAGTAGCAAAGCGAGTATTATCTCCACCCGGGTGGAAGGGGTCTCACTTCCTTTTTCAGCACAGCAGATTCCAGATAATGGCAAGAGGCCATTACATGATAAGGGGCCTTCAGGTGAGCAGGAGACCAATTTCATTCTCATTTAGGACGATGACATGGATTTGGGCCCACAAAGCTCAAAGCTCAAGGAGGTCATCCAAGAGCAACAGGCGGACATCAATGCTTTGTCCCTCAACTTGGAAAGAGCCGAGTGGATAATAAAGTACCTAGAGCAAAGAAACAAGAAACTAGAGGATCAGCAAACCATAATGGAGCTAAGAAACATATGAGAAAATCGGCAAGCTGCCAAAAGGAGGAAAGTCAAGTTCACAACACTTGAGCAAGAAATCAATGCTGATCGTGAGTCTTGGTTGGAGAGGACTAATATCCACTTGGAGAGGATGTTGGAGAAGGCCATCAATGAGAAAAATATGTTGAGAAACATGGCATATCACTATTTTTCAAGGAATATGGTGTGCCAAGCTAGAATCAGGAACTTGAAGGCCAAGTTGAAGAAGAGATCGAGGAGGCAAAAAGCGCAAGATAAACTTCAGATCTTGGTTGAGGCTTCCTTGGCCCAACACAGCACTTGATGGAGAACACTCAGCCCAAATTTCAAAAAATTTGGGGCACTTTTTGCATTTTTGAAATTTTTGGGCTAAAACACAGAATTTTTTGCCCAATGCGCTGCGCCACCTGGCGCTCGCTTTTGATGGAGGCCTCCAAATGACAAAAAATCAGCATATTTGTATTTTTCTTGGAAAAATATGCATGCCTACCAATGGCCAAGAAATTTTTACAGGTTTTGAGCCCCCAAAAAGGTCAAAAACACCCAAAAAATGACCTTACTGCCCCGATTTTGACACATAGGGAGAAGTGTTGGGAGAACTCAGTTTTGGAAGGGAAAATGGAGGCCAAATTATAAAATTCCACTTGTTCTAGAAAATAGACAGGCTGACCTTTCCAGGAAGCCCAGTTGGAGCAAATTTGGACATCGGGAAGGCCTCCAAAAGTGGCTGCAAACAGGCGCTACGCATAGAGAAATAAGCGCAGCGCATTGGGGAAATTTTGCTCAGTTTGACCAAGTATACTCTGTTTTTCGCCTAGTTCCTTGACAGTTTGACTTTTCTCTTTCTTAATTTCAAAATTATGATGTAATTTAATGTAAATTGATGGATCTTTTTGTAATTATGTCAAATTTTCACTCATGGAGGTAGATTCATCTATCAAAAAGTAGTTTGCAACTGAATGAATCAGTTCCCTAGTTTCTAGAGGCAAGCTGTTCCACTGCCTAATTTGTAGTTCTCAGTTTAGAATTAGTTGGAATAGCTCCTAAACTCATGAGCTCGACCCCTAGAGGCTAGGATGAGTTGTTGTTTTCCTATATCTTGTGATTTTTCAGTCATTAGCATGGTTGGACTTTTGAGAAAGTTTGGAGCTTCATTGTATACTCATCTCAGTAGTTTTGGCTAAGGAATAGACCAGGATTTGCAACACTCTATGGGATTCATGTGGCATCTTGCTTTGATATTGTGTTTCCTTCTGTAATTTGTAAGTTTATATGTGTTTTATGTATGCCATTATCTCTCTTGTTTCTTCTTAACTAAAACAAACAAGGATAAAGGTAGAATCCATTGAAATTGCAGTGCTCTACCTAGGGTTTGCTTAGTTATTGATGTTTTCAGTTGTTTGAAGAGGATCCCTGAGGTTTTCTTGCCCTCTTCAACTCCTCACCTGTCTAAATCTCTCCATTTCATTCAATTTGAAGTATCAAATCACTTGCCTACCTTGCCCCATTGAGACCTCTGCAAAACTGAGCCTCATTCCCAAGACCCAAAATTTGCCTTTCCATTTGAGCCAACAAAACATCTTTAAATTCAATCAAACTCTTTTGCACACATACCTAGCCTAAGATCAGTATTCATATCAATCATCTCAAGCCCTCATTGATCATATTTTGCTGAGATTGACAAGGAGAGAGCCCTCTCTCGACCTAGCAGGATTAGCTACCAGGTTAAGCGTGGTATGATGTTACCCTAGATCCTGCCTTTCTCAGCCTGAGGTAGATTTAGGCCCTAACAGTTAACAATATGAATAGATCGGTCTTGGATATAACAAGGATGTGTCCTTTCATATTCCAGACTATTCCAAGCCCATCCAGTTTCATAGTGTTGGGTTTCTTCTAGATGACTCATCTTTTCTTGCTCCTATTCCATGATCACAATAGATTATGAGTGTCGAGCAGTGAAAAGGTATTTTTCACCTCTATTTACCCTACATTAATTTTCAATCCAGGAATGATTTGTTATCTCAAAGAGTGTACTCAGTTTGAGGCGGTCATTTGTCAGAGTAATGCTAGTAGTATAGTGCTCTAAATATAAGAGTAAACGGATGCTTGGAATAAAATCTACTTGCAAAAAGAAACCTAAGACTCAAATCATGCGTTCAAAAAGCTACAACAATTTATCAGTCAAGGGTACAGTAATGGTAACTCTTCCCTCTGTAAACTGATGCAATCAAAAAGCACTCAAAGAAAGGATCATCAATCTGGGAACTAGACAGCATATGTTGATGTTCACTACAGCTTTAGACCTTTTGCACACCAAAGTGATGATAACTTTAAATGACAAGAAATGGAATAGCAACTATCTCTTTGAACAGGATTGAACAGCAAAACCTTAACCTACATAAATGAATGCAAATTATAACCTACAGGAAGTAAGTAACAGCCTGGAATTGAGCAGCAAACAGAAATGGAATAGCGGACTAACAGAAATAAAATATAGAACAACAACTTAGATCAAATATGAATGTACAGCAAGCCAGATTAAACACGCGACACACTTAATATTAAAAGGAACAGTAATCTGAGCTTCGATACAATAAGCGTGAATCAGAGCTATAAAATAACAGCAATTGCAATCACAACGGAACAGCAATCCCGAATGAACAACAATCATAATTTAAGAATGAACCCTACAGTAGTACCAATTCAGGAACATATGACTCTGTTAATCTGTAATTGAATGGCAATCTGTAAGGAACAACAATGTTATATCAATTGTCGAAAGGGACAACAATGTGATATAAAGTTAGAATGAATAACATAGCATTCCTGTTGCAGATAATAATACTACTTAGTCAAGTATATATAACAGAGCCGATATGTAAAACAGTAAAGCACGTCAGATTACTGAACAAAGTAAATGGAAGAAATCAAACCACACATAAATCATAAATAATGGTACAGGAGCAAGTGATCCACCAGGGTCGGGCCCTTAGCCTCCAGGGACTCACTGCTTAAGGTTACTCCAAAATCAACGGTAGAACGGCAACCAGATTTATTTATTGAACATTAAATAGAGTTACAATGAATCGCTCTTCAAAGAGAGTCGATGATCAAAGTTCAAGTACCAAGAAGAATTTCATAAAAATAACAATAGTTCTCTCTCTCCCCAAGCTAATAGTGCTACCCCTTCTTATAACAGCCGAGTCGACGATATCAATGATACAGAGGATTGTTAAGATAGCGATCCCTCAGGATCAAAGGATCCTGTGGGATTTGCCAAACTATTAGTTCTCAGTTATCCTCTTGTTCTTTTGCAACAATTGGAGATATCCTTTTCCTTTTTCTAGCTGTTATGCTCCAATTTGGATCACCTTGTTTGAACGCGGTTCCTTGTCAAAGGGACAGTAGTTAACTTGGTTTTGTTCTTTCCTTTGGGATGACAGTCTTCCGTTTTCTCCTATTTCTGCATAGAAAAAGAGTAATTATTAGTTATTTCACATTACATATAAATCTTCTAGATTTTATCATATTCTTTTGTCATATACCTAGCTCATGATGTAAAAAGGTTATGAGTTTTGAAGAAAATATAATAAAGTAAATGAAAACAACATACCTTCTCCAGTGCTCAACACACCCCCCTGCTTACCCTTTTTCATGGCCTCATGAAAACATTGTAGTTGACATGCAAGGCGGTGAGGGAGTAGGTTGGAGACGGGATCTCATGAGGAGGTCTACAGCCATGATGCCTAGCTAGGTGCTCAAAAAGATGTCATGTCTTGCCCTCAGGCATTTCGTATAAGGCTTGGCATCCTGGTGCAAGATGCCAAATGACCGGACTTCGGAACCTACAACCTAACCAAGATGGCCCTTCCCTCAAAATAAGATCACCATAGAGGCCCAAGCGATCAGCGGCTAACTTAAAGTTCTCATAGTTAAATGGTTCCCTGTGTTGGATATTTGGATTAGAATTCTGATATCAAAATTTAGTAGCTGGAATGGCAAGGTATTTGATGGTAAAGAAGTATTCTATCCCTTGTCGATTGATTGTTGTATGAATGGGTCCTAATGCTTCAATCACGCCTAGAGTCCTCATTAGGTTCCTATGTTTATTCCATAACTGCAATGGATCTCTAAGCTCAGCTCTCACCCATAAGTCTAATCCATGTTCTTGCCTTTGGAAGGCATTATAGGCTTTAATCCATTTCATTTGCTTAACTCCAAATGAAATAAATGCCTGCAATTGAACATCCCCAACGAAAGGGCTGGGATTATGCTCTATTTCCTGATCTAACACAAGGTTGTGCAAATAGAATTTGCATAATAATCTCTGAACCTTCACCCCATAGTGCTTACAACAATTTATGAAGTCATCAATAGTGTTTATTTCTATAGGGGCCCCTGCTTTAACAGCTTTAATTTTCAATTGCAAATATCTTTCCATTAAAAACAAAGCATAATTCTTAGCAGGTGCTCTACATGCTAGGACATCAGTATACAAAGAGCATAAGGTATCCATTTGTTTGATGACTACATCTAGCCTATGAGTTACCTTTGCGACTCTTTCTTCTTCCTTTCGCCATCCTTCAAAAGCCTGACTTTCAGATAAATTGACATCCCTTAGCTACTGTTGTAATTTTTCATACTTTTCTCGAGAGACAGTTTGTTTTGTAAGTTTTTCTACTGCTTGCTAGGCTTGCATCAAACCCTCTCGCAGGGTTACTGTCCTCAGATCACTATCCCACATGGTAGTTGTAAGCGGGAGGTTCACTTGAATCTTCTTATTGCGTCATTCCGTAGTTATGGTTCGAATTTCCTCGGAGGACTATGCCTTTGTCTAAATTTATTTGTCACAGGCCATTATGTTATCTGTTTGTATTTCGTCATGGGTAACAGCCGAATGTTGTTCCTTTTGATTTTGAATGGCAGGCTGGACCTGAGTCCTCTTAACCTTTTTCCTAAGGGGTTTCGCCAGAGTGGTTTCACGCTTTACCACCGAGGTCCTTTTTTCTTTCTTCCCCATCTTCAGAATCCTGATTTGTTGTCGAAGTCGCGCTATTACATTAAGCAGTCTTTGTTGTTCCTTTCGTAATCTTTTGATTTCTTCCATTTTATTGGAAGGAACAGTCGTTCGCTCACTCGGGCCTGGACTTTCTCCTTGACCAATTTCTTGATTTTCCTCTTGGGGTGCTTCCTCATTATTCTGTTGATCGGGTTGTTCAGGGGTAGAAACCCTAGCTTGCTCTGCAATCTCCTGGGTAACTTCTTCTTCCCCCTTTCTTCTTCATAAAATTCTTCCGGTGTATTCTGACTTGGAACAAATTGTTCCTCTTCTTCATCCTCATCATTTTTCTCTCCAGATGCACTTTCATCATGGCCGGAGTGATTCTCTTCTTCTTCTTCCTCGTCACATAACTCTTCGGATGCACTCTTATCATGAACAGAGTGCTCCTGTGGTTCTTCTTCAGTGTGGAGGTTTAGTGGGCTGAGAGGTTGAGTATATTCTCCCATATTGGCTAGAATCTGAGCCAATTCATCTTCTCGCAGCGGATTTTGCAACGGGCTTTCCTCTCGTTGCTCTGTTTCTTCTTCCGCCTGACCAGATTGCTCGGTCTCTTCCTCTGTTTCTCCCTCATCATTCAATTCTCTTTCGTTCTCTCCTCCTTCCAATTGCAGGGGTTGCTCGTCCCCTGAATCATCTATCTCCACCGGTTGACTGGTGTTCCCTTGGGAATTTTCCAGCCTCCCTCTGATCCATGCCAATCTAACGGATTTCCTTCATTTCAATGGTCTATTCGATGTACTTGCAGTATGCTTTCGTTTGGGGGCTGGCAAAGCCAGTCCCCCATCTATTGTAAAAATTAGTTCTTCTTAGCTACTCTATTGTTGAGTAAGACTATAGCTAACTATCAATCATATCAACCTGTGATGACTTACTACCGATTCTACGTGGCGAGATTTCTTCATGCTTCGGGCAACATCATGTAATAAAGAATTTAAAAATGCAGGCAAATTCACAGTGCATTTTTGTTTTAATACAGCTAAAAGCTTGAGGTGGCGTGGTCTTACCACATCTTTTCTGCCTTCACAGGTGATGTAATTCTAGATGATCTTTGCCAATTCTGCCCATGGTTCTCCCAAGGCTGCTGGTAGAACTCCCTTTCCACTTCGAGTCAGGTTCTAACCTTCATCCTGGAAGATTTTGATGGTGTCTCGCAGTCTTACCTTCTTCAGAGTCCACATAGATCCAGTGGTTGGCAGTCCCGAAACCTCTACAATTATGTCATCGATGACTGCTATCTGTCTCCCTCTTACCGTGGAGTGATATTCTTGCATGTTTTGCAAAAATTCAATTGCCATAGTCTCGTTGGATTGTTGCAGACGATTAAGATAAACTATCCATCCTGCCCTTGTTAGGATTTCTCATGCGGCATCAGAGACTGTCAACACTTGTGGTTCTCTATGAATTGATCTTCCTCCCATGCTTAGCACACTATAAAAACATAGAGATGGCAATGGAATAGCAGGTTGTTCAAGCTGTTAGCAACCACAGAGAAAATATCGGAACAGCAAGCTTGTTCAAGTTTCAAATTACTGCTAATTGTTGCAGAGCATAACGTGGAAATAACTTTGAAATAGCAAGCCATGCAAATTGGAAAACAATATACCATTAAGCCTTGCTATTCCCAAGTAAAAATTCTCCAAATGATAAACTGCCATGTATACTAGTGAATTATGGGGTCCCCTGCTCCCCCCCTGCAATGTGATAGTCCGTCCTCGGCCGTCAAATGAGGGAGCGGCGTGCTGGACTGACATGATACAGAGTCAGAAAGGAGCAGTGTATACCGAGATGCCATGTTTACAAGAACGAGCATATTGCCAAAATCGAGGTATATAATAGAATCGCTTAATAAATAAGAGAATGTCGTGATATGATGCGAGATTTGGAGAATAGGACAACTGACGTGCACAAAAATTTCAATGCAGTCATGATCAACTTTTTCCCTCATGATTGATTGTAATAGATTTCATGTATTAAAGGTTCGGAGGAATTATGTTCATAATATTATTTGACCCATTACAAAGGTAGAAGAAGGGATTCATAAATGTTATTGGTGTATAAAGGATGTGACTTCAATAACATCAACAGAGCTCTGTTTCCCACAAGTGTCCATAACCTTGACAGAGTTGTTTTATTTCACCCATGGAACCATGATCCTTTGTGTATGCTTAGGAAAGTGCTGTGGAATGTCAGAATGGAGGCCATTATGCTGGCTTGGTAACCAGATAAATCATAATGCCATTCACTAGGAAGGAGTGAAAGGTGGGCAGGCTAGCTCATGATGAGACCTCCTGTTCCAAGGACTTTATTTTTTCTGATGTGCCTCTTGGATCATATCCCTGGTGTGGTGGCCATATTGGGAATGCCACTTCACTTTGTTCCTTATGATCATGGTAGGCTGGCTCTTAATGAGACCCCCTATCCTTCATTTGACAAACCATGTTAGCAAATTATATAAACATTTTTATTTTTATTTTTTCTTTTATAAAGTACTTTTCCTATTTATACACAAAGGGTGGTTCAGCACTCCTTAAGAGTAGGGATGGTGGAAGAAGTCTTAACATCTCAATAGAAAAATATGCCCTTTGTTCTTATTCCTTAATAATGATCAAAGAAGATTATGGGAATTTAGGAGGAACCATCATGATAAAGATAATCAATCATATCAGTATTAGTAGAACAGTGATAGCAAGATGATCAATAGTTGTGCCGTTTCCTCTTTTCTCTTATCAATTTAGAACAATTACTTGTAAAGATAGTGATTTTTATGTAATTTACTGATTTCAGTATCCTCTAGTTCTTATATTCATTGCATAGGTGTATAGTTGTGTTTCAAAAGTGATCCAAATGATAAAACACACAAAGAAGAAAAAGATAAAACAAGTACTGTGCACAAAATCGCAAGCGAAAAGAAAGAAAAACTCGAAACTGTTGTGCACTAGGAAGAACAGCAACAAAGAAAACAAGCACAAGCAAAACAATGCAAAAATGTTGTCTTTTCGAAAAAGGAATAGCGGAAAACACACGTGTTGTTCCTTCGGAAAAAGGAACAGCAGGAAACAAAAATGTTGTTCCTTCAAAAAAAGGAACAACAGAAAAAAATGCGCCGTAAAAAAAAAGAACAGTGAACAAAAATGTTGTTCCTTCGGGAAAAGGAATAGCAGAAAACGAAAATGTTGTTCCTTTGGAAAAAAAAGGAACAACAAAAAACGAAAATGCACCATTCCTTCAGAAAACAGAACAGCAGGAAATGAAAATATTGTTCCTTCAGAAAAAGGAGCAGCAGAAAACGAAAATGTTGTTCCTTCGGAAAAAAGAATAGTAGAAAACGAAAATGTTATTCCTTTGGGAAAAGGAACAGCAAAAAACGAAAATGCGTCATTCCTTCATAAAAAGGAACAGCGGGAAATGAAAATGTTGTTCCTTCAGGAAAAGGAACAGCAAAAATCAAGAAATGTTGTTCCTTTGGTAAAAGGAACAGCAAAAAAAAAAAAATGCAAGCATCATTCCTTTTGAAGAGGAACAACAAAACGACAGAAATGTTGTTCCTTTGGAAAGGAACAACATAGTGCGAAAGTGTTGTTCCTTGAAAAAGGAACAGCAAAATGGTGAAATGTTGTTCTTTTCGAAAGGAGCAGCAAAGTGCAGAAGTGTGGTTCCTTGAAAAAGGAACAGCAAAGTGGTGAAAACATTGTTCCTTTTGAAAGGAACAGCAAAGTGTAAACTACAAATATATATACAAAACAAAAGAATTATGTACAATGTGTAAGAGTAGTCGAATTACTCAATAAACCAAAGGTGAGGAAGATTTCTCATCCTCAACAAGAATCTACATGTCGGAGTCTTCGCGAAGTTGTTGGTAGAAGGATTCCCGAGTAAGTGGTTTGCAGTATAATCGAACTCGGTGGCCGTTGGCCTTAAAGGTATGTCTGGATCCATCAATGGTGGTTAGAGTAATGGTGCCATTATCATGTACCTTCTGGATTTTGTATGGTCCCAGCTAGCGAGTTTGAAGTTTCCCCGGAAAATCCTTGAACCTGGAATCATATAGGAGTGCCCAATCTCCTTCGCGGAAAACTTTCTTTTTAATGAGAGCGTCGTGCCATTTGGATTGCTGTTTTTGGATTAACGCAGTATGTTGAAGGGCAGAGAGCCTGATTTCATCTAGCTCATTGATTTGCTGTAATCTATTACTCTGGGCCTCATCTAAATCTAGACCAACTTCTTGTGCTGTTCGCAGTGTCTGTATTTCAAATTCTATTAGAAAGATGGGTTCCTTTCCAAATACTAGCTGGTATGGTGAATAACCAATAGTACTTCTCCATGTTGTTCTGTATGCCCACAATGCTTCTGGAAGTCTTGCAGCCCAATCGTATCTGTGTGACACACTGGCTTTTGTCAATATTACTTCTATTATTTTATTCGTGCTTTCTACTTGACCATTTTCCTATGGGTGGTATGGAGTAGTAATTTTATGCTAAATATGATAGTTTTTTAGTGTTGCAGCAATTTTATTACCAGCAAACTGTGGTCCTCCATCCGTAATTATATCTCTTGGGAGGCCATATCGCACAAATATGTGGAATAGGAACTGTATGATGGAATCCTCTGTAGCTCTTGGCAATGCCTCTGCTTCAACCCATTTGGTAACATATTCTGTTGCTACCAGAATATATGTTTTCTGATTTGATGATGGGTTAATTGGACCAACAAAATCAAGCGCCCATCGTTCAAATGGTTCAATAACTAGTTGTGGGTTCAGGGGCATTTCATCAGCCTGTCCAGGGCATCCTGCTCTTTGGCAGTTGTCACAAGCTTGAACAAACTTCTTTGCATATTTGAAGATTGTGGGCCAATAATACCCTGTTTGTAGCACCTTGTGACCAGTTCTCCAATCTGTGAAATGTCCACCACAAGGTATGTCATGACAAGCTTTCAAGATGTCAAAAATTTCATCTTCAAGGACGCATCTCCTAATGTGCATATCTGCCCCTGTACGAAACAGTAGCCCCCAATCCAAGAAAATCAACTACTGTGCTAGACAATTTGCTTTCGTTCATTGGGGGTCAGATGTTTCGATAATTTGCCTACTGCTAAATAATTCGCAACATCAACATACCAAGGTGTTTTAACAGTGACAGCGAACAAATGTTCATCTGGGAATTGATCTTCGACCGCTGCTGCATCCACTGGTTTTGGCATTCGTGAGAGAAAATCAGCTACAGGATTTTCTTTTCCCGGTCAGTCCTTTATTGTGATATCGAATTCCTGCAATAAAATCAGCCATCTGGTTACTCTACCATTTGTGATTGGTTTATTCGCTAAATATTTTATGGCAGAGTGATCTGTATATAAAATAATAGGATATCCAGTGATATAATGCCTAAATTTATTGACAGCATGTATTACAGCTAAAAATTCCTTTTCAGTCACAGTATAGTTCAATTCAGCAGGAGACAAGTTTTTGCTAATATAATAAATCGCATATGGTTTTTTATCTTCTTCCTGCCCAAGGACTGCTCCAATAGTTGTGTCTGAAGCATCTAATGAAATTTGAAATGGCAGGTCCCAATTTGGTCCTCGGAGTATTGGGGCTGTTGACACAAGCTTTTTCAAATCCTCAAAAGCGTGATCACATTTTTCTGTCCAAACAAAGTCAACATTCCCTGTCAGTGCATATAAAGGTGCAGCAATATGAGAAAAATGTTCTATAAATCTTCTATAATAACCAGAAAATCCAAGAAAACTGCGTACCTCTGTCTGAGTGGTAGGAGTAGGTATTAACAAAATTATTTGAATTTTGGCCGGATCTACCTGTATTCCAGCTGCTAAAATATAATGGCCTAGAATAAGTCCTTCAATCATCATCATATAGCATTTTTCATGGCTCAGACAGAGCCTGGTGGCAATGCATCGCTGCAACACTTTTTCTAGTGTGTCCAATGCTGGGTCGAAATCATCTCCATATGGTGTAAAATCATCCATATATACTTCAATCCCTTCATTTATTAAATCTGAAAAGATGCTGAGGATAGCCCTTTGAAATGTGGCAAGGGCATTGCATAGGCCAAAAGGTAAAACTATGTAGGCAAATGTTCCCCAAGGACAGGTAAAAGTAGTTTTGTCTTGGTCTTCAGGGGCAATCTGAATCTGATTGTATCCATTGAAGCCATCCAAGAAAGAAAAGAATTTCTTTCCTGCTAACGTATCTAATACCTGGTCAATGAATGGAAGGGGAAAGTGGTCTTTTTGTGTTGCTTTATTTAGCTCTCTATAATCTACACAAATCCTCCATTTTCCATTCTTCTTTGGCACCACTACAAGCGGAGAGACCCATTTGCTATCGAAGATAGGGTAAATAAAGTTCACATCTAAAAGTTTTTGAAGTTCAACTTTTACAATGTCTTTTAGATGAGGGTTAAGTCTCCTTTGTGGTTGGCGAACAGGTCTTGCATCCTTTTCTATGTAAATGTGGTGTGTACATAACTGGGGATCAATTCCTTTCATGTCAAGATAATCCCATGCAAATGCTTCTTTGTATTTTCTCAGTAGCTGGATTAGCTTCTTTTCTTGTTCCGGAGTCAGATTGCCATTAATGTTTAAAATTTTTCCTGGCTCAATTTCTACAGTTTTGCTATTTGATACAGAGGTAGTAGGTATTGTTTGATCGTGAGTGTCTTTGAGAGGATCTTCTTCTAATTCATTATCAAATGTTGCTTCTATCATATGACATTGTATGTGGGATCTAGATTTATTCTGGCTAAGAAAGTTGTTAATGACATCATCCTCTGTTTGATCTTTGAAATCGAGGGCATCTTCTATGGTTAATGGGGATCTAATATTTTCAGTGAGGTATAATATAGGATGTTTGTTAGTTTTCATTATTGTGACACTTGGCTGGGCTGGAGGATACAAGGCTAGATTCTTGATATTAGCCCCTCTAGTTATGGTCATATTGCCTTGTCGGCAGCCAATATAAGCATCAGCGGTTGCAAGCCAAGGTCTGCCTAAAATCAATGGATGTCCATCAAGTCAGTTTTTGGGGTTTATTATTAGAAAGTCAGCAGGATACTCCCAGGAATCAACGGATACCATGACATCATGTAGCGTGCCTTCTGCCCTAACCACATATCAATCAGCCAGTGCTAATAAAGTGGAAGTTGGTTCTACTGATGTAATGCCCAGTTTTTGACAAGTGGTGGTTGTTAGGATATTAATTGCAACCCCTAAATCAACTAAGGCATTTGCAAAAGTTTGCCCATTGATTTGTACTGTTATTAGGGGATTTCCTGGGTCTTCATATTTAACAAGTGCTTCTTTTCTTGATAATAGGTCGGATAAGGTGCCAACTATTTGGACTTTTGGGTTATTCGTTATTCTCCTCCTTGGTTTTTTTATACACAGCTCTTTGATGGTTTTTGCATATATTGGGATGTCTTGGATGACTTGGAAAAGTGGAATTTTTATGTACATATTTTTAAGTTCTCCCAGAATTTCAAAATCAGGATGTTGTATAGGTCGAGGTATAGTTAATCATTCTGGGAATGGAGGAGAAGATGTGATTACTTGATCATGAGTCTATTGTCTGATCACATCCTCTTCTTGCAGTGGTTGTTCTATAGGTAATTGATTTTCAACTTGAGCGGTTTTTTCTCCCTCTATTTCTATGATGCACCCAGATCTTAATTGAAGGTCATTACACTCCCTTAGATCGGTTTCTATCTCTAGTGTTTCAATTATTTGAATGGATTGGACCGGTTTGTTATTCAGATTAGGGTTGTGTTCGGCTAGGAGTTGTGGTCTTAAGTTAGACTAGGGGTTTTGTTGTAGCGCTAGCAGTGTAGGTTGAGGGAGCAGAATGGTTCCTACTGGCTGAATCATTGGTCTTTTCCAATTTTTCTGCCAGGCTTGACTTTGTGAAGTAGGAGGGGACCATTGCGCTAGATATACATTGTTTTTCCAATATGGTGGGGCATAGGGAAAATTTGGCCAATTAGGTTGACTTACTTGATTCGGCCATGGTGATGATGAAGGAAATGGTTGTTGTGACCAATTTGAGAATGGAGGTTGATTTTTCCACATAGTATTATATTGCTGAGCATGATATTGTGGAGGCTGAAAAGAAGAAGCTGGATCAGAGAACATACCTGATTGTCGTGGCTGCCATTGACGGCGCTGATTAAGTAGGTACACCAGTTCTGGCTCTTCTTCCGCTTCCTTGTAGACTGCTTTCAATCCAGGAAGTGAGGGACAACTTTCTATAGAATGATCTTTTGTACAAATGGCGCAAACTTGAACCGCATCTAATGGAAACTCTTTGTGGCTGTGTTTCTTTCTGCATTTGGGACAGAAGATTGCCAAATTTTGTTCTGCCTCTACTTGTTTCTGCTTGGCCTGCATAATATCAAGTTGCGTTGTCAGGGTCCCTAATATGTCGCTTTTGAAATTTTCTAATAAATTTCCAATTTCTGTGCGAGTTAGTCCTTCTGCAGAATTTTTTTTATTTCTTGCAAACCTATCATGTTTTGCTGGTTTTAGTCATGTGCTGCCTCTTGAACTCCTGATACATAATTAATAATGTTAGCAAAATTTTCCTTATAAATATCTCCTTTTCCCATAATATTTAGTGTTTCAATCCATTGTTCCTTCATTCCTCTAATTAATGTTGTTTTTAATACATTATCAGGTAAGGGTAATGATGCATAAGGAGATCTTTGAAGATTATACTGAAAACGCTCAACATATTCTTCTAACGTTTCATTTGGTCTAGCTACCATCTGAAATATTTCATCTTTTAACTCTCTAGACCTAAAATAATCCTAATATTTTTTTAGAAAAGACTCTTTCATTTGATCCCAGTTACTTATAACACCACCACCCAACCCCATGAACCATCTTAAATCAACCCCTTTTAATGTAGAGGGAAATAATTTCAATTTCTAGGGATCGGTGGTATAGTCATAACCTCTACACAGCACATCAAATTCAAACAAAAATGCATCTAGATCTTCTGATGTAAGGCCATGGAATGTAGGGATATGCTGGAGAGGAATTGCTTTCATAGGAGCATTAGCTGCAATGTCCACAATGGGATATTGCAGTGTAGAAGTTTGGGTGTTTGGCTGGTTTTGGGCCATTTGGTCAAATATGTGCCAATAATCTTCTGGGATGTCTAGGAGGGTATTCCTAGGCTGACGAGGGGGATCAGTTTCGACAGGAATGGCCTTAACAACACTTCCTTTATCTGGGATGATGAGAGTTCCTAATGTCTGGGGGGATTTTGGTTCTTGAGGTTCTTCAACTTCGTTATGGATGATTTTTGCAGCACTTCCCTTATTTGGGCTGCTTAATGGAGGAATTATCCCAAGAGGAGATCTTGGTTCTTCAGTTTCTCCTCTCCCTTCACAGAGGTTGCTAAGGTTCCCTTCTTGCAATGATTTTGGGCTAGAATTCTCAATTTCTTGAAAATCTTGCTCTTTGGTGTGACTATGCACCTCAGAAAAGGCTACAGATGGTGATCCTGTGGCCTGAAGGGAACTAGTAGGTTGTCTAGAAGTAACTTTTCTAGGTCCTACTGAAGGCTGAGATTCTGCTTTCTTAAGGATTTCGTCTATAAAGGTTGATCGGCCAAGGGTCACTAGCCCCTTAGCTTTATCAGGCTTGGGTAAAGGTTTAGGATTCTTTTCAGGCTTTTTCTGCTTAGTCATGCACACAAATCAAATGCTAATTTCTACCAAAAAAAAGCAACAAATCTGCAGGAAAGCGGGCAGGGGAGCAGGGCTATTACATGCTCTGTACGCAGGTTCTTACCTTCCATTTTTAAAACCCAATTCTCTCCTAACAGGTTCTTACACTACTCTAGAAAAGAAACAAATGGCTACACTCTTCCCCGGCAACAGCGCCAAAATGTCAAGTAGTAAAAAGGGTCTTTTTCACCTCTATTTACCCTACATTAATTGTCAATCCAGGAACGATTTGTTATCTCAAAGAGTGTACTCAGTTTGAGGCAGTCATTTGTCAGAGTAATGCTAGTAGTATAGTGCTCTAAATACAAGAGTAAACGGATGCTTGGAATAAAATCTACTTGCAAAAAGAAACCTAAGACTCAAATCATGCATTCAGAAAGCTACAACAATTTATCAGTCAAGGGTACAGTAATGGTAACTCTTCCCTCTGTAAACTGATGCAATCAAAAAGCACTCAAAGAAAGGATCATCAATCTGGGAACTAGACAGCATATGTCGATGTTCACTACAGCTTCAGACCTTTTGCACACCAAAGAAATGATAACTTTAAATGACAAGAAATGGAACATCAACTATCTCTATAAACAGGATTGAACAACAAAACCTTAACCTACGGAAATGAATGAAAATTATAACCTACAGGAAGTAAGTAACAGCCTTTGAATTGAGCAGCAAACAGAAATGGAACAGCGGACTAACAGAAATAAAATATAGAACAGCAACTTAGATCAAATATGAATGTACAGCAAACCAGATTAAACACGCGACACACTTAATATTAAAAGGAACAGTAATCTGAGCTTCGATACAATAAGCGTGAAACAGAGCTATAAAATAAAAGAAATTGCAATCACAACGGAACAACAATCCCGAATGAACAGCAATCACAATTTAAGAATGAACCATATAGTAGTACTGATTCAAGAACATACAGCACTGTTAATCTGTAATCGAATGGCAATCTGTAAGGAACAACAATGTTATATCAATTGTCAAAAGGAACAACAATGCGATATAAAGTTAGAATGAATAACATAGCATTCCTGTTGCAGATAATAATACTACTTAGTCAAGTATATATAACAGAGCCGATATGTAAAATAGTAAAGCACGTCAGATTACTGAACAGAGTAAATGGAAGAAATCAAACCACACATAAATCAGAAATAATGGTACAGGAGCAAGTGATCCACCAGGGCCGGGCCCTTAGCCTCCAGGGACTCACTGCTTAAGGTTACTCCAGAATCAACGATAGAACGGCAACCAGATTTATATATTGAACATTAAACAGAGTTACAGTGAATCGCTCTTCAAAGAGAGTCGATGATCAAAGTTCAAGTACCAAGAAGAATTTCATAAAAATAACAATAGTTCTCTCTCTCCCCAAGCTAACAATGCTACCCCTTCTTATAACAGCCGAGTCAGCGATATCAACGATATAGAGGATTGTTAAGATAGCGATCCCTCAGGATCAAAGGATCCTGAGGGATTTGCCAAACTGTTAGTTCTCAGTTATCCTCTTGTTCTTTTGCGCCGATTGGAGATCTCCTTTTCCTTTTTCTGGCTGTTACACTCCAATTTGGATCACCTTGTTTGAACGCGGTTCCCTGTCAAAGGGACAGCAGTTAACTTGGTTTTGTTCTTTCCTTTGGGATGACAGTCTTTCGTTTTCTCCTCTTTTTGCATAGAAAAAGGGTAATTATTAGTTATTTCACATTACATATAAATCTTCTAGATTTTATCATATTCTTTTGTCATATACCTAGCTCATGATGTAAAAAGGTTATGAGTTTTGAAGAAAAGATAACAAAGTAAATGAAAATAACATACCTTCTCTAGTGCTCAACAATGAGATGACAACATTGTGATCGAGTTGGCCATGTGAAAGATCAATGTTTTGATCTTCACCCTTGTGAGCATTTTGGTAAGCACACTCATCATTCAAAAAGATGTTCCAGAAACATGACATCTACAAGAATGAAGATTCAACCTGGATGGATTGCTTCTTGGAAATGGTATTCAATAGCCAAGAAGATATATTAGTCACACCACAGAATTCATTCTCAAGTATTGAATAGTCTTGCAGTGAATATTTCTTCATCTTCTCACCTTGTATTTGACAGGGGGGAATTGATGGTCAGTTACCAACTTTGAAGATTCATCATTTGAAGATTTATCAAGCAAGCTTGAGCCACACCTTAAACCAGAGCCAATTGTTAGATCCTACAGACATAGTCATCCATAGCTCATTTTAGAGTTGTAGCCAAAGACATAATCATGCTTCATGAGCATGTTTTTTAGTTGGTGGTCTTCCTTAAACCACCATTGGCGGAATACTTCAGTTTCTGCTACACAATTTATGGTCATCTTCAAACCATTATCGGGGAGAACTTCCACTAGTATAAGACTTCACTTTTAGTAATATTTGGATTTTTTCCATGAACTGCTTCAAGCTTTAGTTCCAAAGTCGGTGGTTAGCCTTAAACCACCACCAGTTGAGACCTTGAGTTCTCCCAACTCATTTGGCTTGTGGTCTTCCTTAAAGAGTACCATTTCAGAGAGCTCATTCAGCTAGTGGTTGTCATGAATGTTTTTTCATTTTAACTCTCTTCTTGGACTCATATGCACCATTTCGGATTGGTGGGGGGGATGTTAGACACCTAGTCCATTAGGTTTATGGTGAATAGTTACCAATAATCGAAGAAACCTTGGAAGTTGAATCCAACATTTTCAATGTTGTATTTATATGTGAAATATTCTTAATGAAAGCTGAATTCATTTCCAACAATTATTCCAACAAAAATCAAAGCTATGAGGGAATGCTCAATCCCTAATACCTTGAAGAAACTCAGGGGACTCTTAGGATTAACAAGATATTACCACAAAATTGTCAAGAATTATGGTCAAATAGCAACACATCTAACAAAATTACTAAATAAGGAAGCATTTTCTTGGACTAAAGAAACAACCAAATAATTTGAAGAATTTAAAGAGGCTATGTGTACAACTGTTGTCTTGGCGACACCAGACTTCACAAAAATATTCATTATGGAATGTGCTACCTCTAGCCCTGGAATTGGTGTAGTTTTGATGCAAGAAGGAAGGCCCCTTTCCTATGAAAGTGGTGAACTTGAAGGAAAGAACCTACTCAGACCAATCTATGAAAAATAAATGTTGGCCATGCCACATGTAGTTAAGAAATGGCTTTCATATCCAATAGGAAGACACTTCAAAGTAAATACAAATCATGATAGTCTGAAGTAATTCTTGGAGAAAAGACTATCTTTAGAAGAGAAACAAAAATGGGTCACAAAGATGTTGGGTTATGACTTTGAAATTATCTACAAGGAGGGAAAACAAAATATTGTGGCAGATGCACTCTCAAGGAAAGAGGAAGACACGAATGATTTATTATGTGCTATTTTCATTCTATAATATGACTGGGTGGAAGAAGCAAGGATAGAATGGAAACCTAATGACAAGATATGAAAGATCATTCAACAACTACATGAGGACCCTAATGCGATAGAAAAATTTACATGGAAAAATGATGTGTTATGGTATCAACGATCGTTTCTACTTATATAAGAATTCTCAACTCAAACAGAAGGACCTATAGGAATTACACACTTCTCCTATAGCAGGACATTAAATGTTCTTGAAGACATACCATAGGATTAAGAAAAAAAAATGGGGAGGTCTTAAAGCATATGTGCAAAAAATTGTGGTAGACTGTGTGTTATGTCAACAAAATAAATGGCGGACTATCAAGACCCTAGGGCTTCTTCAACCATTTGCCATACCAAGCCAACATTGAGAAGAACTTTCAATGGATTTTATTATAGGTTTACCCAAATCTAAAGGAAACAATGCCATTATGGTAGTGGTAGATTGAATGACAAAGTATGCCCCAATTTTATCTCTTTCTCATCCTCTTAAAGCATGTATTGTGGCAGAAGCATTTGTGGAAATATTCCAAAAGCTACATGGAATACCAAAGATTATTGTAAGTGATAGAGATCCAACTTTCACTCAAAAATTTTGGGTTGTATTATTTTCTTGTTTGGGTACGCAATTGGCTCACAACCATCTTACCATCCTCAATCTAATGGGAAAAATGAGATTGTGAATAAATGTTTAGGAGGATATATACATTGCTTTGCATCTGATAAATAGAGAAAATGGATCAAATGGTTTCCCTTAGAAGAATGGTGGTAAAACACATCCTTCCATACTTCATAAAAAATGTCACCATTTATGGCACTTTATGGATATCATCCTCCATCCATCACATCACCCTTGAAAGGGACTATTAAGGCTCTAGCAGTAGAGCACCACACCAACAAGAGGTTCTCAAACCATTGAAGGACAACTTAGTTATGGCACAAAATAGGATGAAACAAAAAGAAAATCAACATCGTCATGAAAGGGAATTTGAAGTGGGGGATTACATATTTGTGAGGCTACAACCATATAAACAAGTGTCCCTCAAGCAGCAAAAGAAGGACAATAAATTAGCTCCAATGTGCTATGGCCCCTATAATATGTTACATAGGATTGGAACTATGGTGTACAAATTGGAGTTGCCTCCATCTTCACATGTACATCCAGTATTCCATGTTTCTTGCTTAAATAGGGTCATCAGTGATAAGATCCTGGTCCAAACTATTTTACTAGAGATTAAAGAAGAAGGGAAAATAATACTAGAACCATAAACAATTTTGGAAACAAGGACTAAACAGCTGAGAAATTGATCAGTTACTGGGTACCTCATCAAATGGAAGAACCTACCAATGGAAGAAGAAACATGGGAAGATAAGTGTTTCATGCAGAAACACCCACAGATAGTCAAGTGTTGAGGAAAACACTTCTTTGAAGGGGAGGAGCATGTTAAGCCCCATGTTAACCCAAAAACCCATTATTAATCCCTAGACATTGAATGAGTACATTTCTATTGTTATATGTTATGTAGACTAGAACCCCTCATGGTCCCATTTTATTATAATTGTATCCTTTGTCTCCTATATATATATACACACTAAAGAGGCCTAGTATTAGGATCACTAAATATTATCTTTTCTATTGTATTATTTGTAAAAGGATGTTTCCCCCTCGAAGTGGACAATGATTATTGATTTCTTATCATTTTTAAGATGCAAGGATCATAAAATTTAAGTCTTGAAGACTTCCATACTTAATCTATTTTCATCTAATTTTAATCCATGCTTTTGCTAAGGCTTTTTTATAACTTCCAAACTCTTGTAGACTTATAAACACATATTTCAATAACTTATAAGCAAATATTATAGGCCAAGAATACTATTTCAACTATGCATCACTTCATCTCACATAAGCATAGCATTCATAAAAGGAAAGCATCTCATCTGAGACTCATTATTCGTTAATTCATGGCATGCCAAATTTTACATATATCAATAAGAGAATCATTTCATACTTATAGTCCTTCCTTAACAAAAATAAATATACATAACAACTATAACTCAAACTATTATTCACAATGCATTTATTCTACAATTTATACTTTAAAACTTTTTAACCATAGGACACAGAGACTCTTATTAAATCAACAAGCCATACTAACAATATTTCATAAAAATATTTACTTATAAATATAAATAAGTCATGGAATTAAGATGAAATATTTATTTAAAATTTAACAAGCTAGCAACTAAGTTGGGAACGAGCCTTCTCCATTGGACTATAAGCTTAGTCACACCATTAATCTTGGTCACCCCTAAGCTATACCATGCTACTAAAAACATAACTCTCCTCATTCAATTATGGTAAAGGTAAGTGAAAGCCACTCTCCCTCATTGATATGGAATAACAAGTGCACCCTCTTTCCCCTTGAGCCTAGGGTCTCCACAATCATCACATGCCTTCTTAGTTGGCTCATAGGCATATGAGGAGACCCTTTTTTGCCATGGAATTCCCTAGTAAACTCCTCTTCTCACACCCTCCATGCTTAGTCAACAGACACTAGATCACGACCCTATTAGCTTGTTTATGTTTCTTAGAGGTTCTCGTTCACACCAAGGTAATTCTCATGCTCAACAAGATCAAATTCAACATAGTAGTTCATCCACTCACTATATGAGTGTCTCTACATGCACGAGTTGCACTCTACTTGCTCCCCCCTCACATGTCTCTCTTCCTTTCTCTCCTTGTGTGTGTGTGCGCGCATGTGTGTGTCATCATACCAATTCTAAACTTTCCAAAATATGCTCTCCCTTCTAGAATTCTCCAAAATCAATGCTTTCTATTGTTGTATACTCACATGTTCCCCTTAATTTCATAGGCAAATCCACGAGACAAACCCAACTCAAGGAATGGTACTCTACCCATTCTTTCCATTGAATTATGAGAAATTGTTTCAGTTGCCACTTCAACTTCCACAATTGTGAGGTAATTGTTCCAACTACCAGGTCTTTCAGATATAATGCCTTATTAGGAAAGAAGAAAAATGATCAACTTTGAATTTGAAATTACATGACAAGGCACTTACTCACATATAATGCCTTATTGGGAAAGAAGAAAAATGATCAAGTTTGAATTTGAAATTACATGAAAAGGCACTTACTCACATATAATGCCTTATTGAGAAAGAAGAAAAATGATCAACTTTGAATTTGAAATTACATAACAAGGCACTTACTCACACATAATACCTTATTGAGAAAAAAGAAAAATGATCAACTTTAAATTTGAAATTACATGACAAGGCACTTACCCAACCCCATTTCATGAATTCTCATTTATAGTATCAAGTTCCATATCAATACTCATTTTTATCATACTCATCTTTCAAATAAATTGTACCAACCTAAGTTATTAATAAATATATAATTTTAAATCTTAAACATTTACCCTTAAAATCATCATTTCAAAAAAAATTCCAAAATAATTACAATTCCCGTTAAATTATTCCAAAAAAACTATATATTTATTATTATATTTTAAGCTAATTCATCTTATATAATAAGAAAATATTTATAATATATTAATGGTAAATTATTTAAGAATTAGAACGGAAATGTTACACTATCCATGGTTGATATCTCGAACTTGCATCATATTCTAATTATAATAAATTCTATTTATATATAGTCTTGAAAACAACGAGATAAGATTGACTAGAATTGACACTTAAGTTCAAAGAATGGTTAAAAAATTTACTATTTGGCGTAACATCACATTCGTTATCGCATCGTCGCTACTTCTTTTTTATTTATTTATTTTCTTATTTATTTATTTTATTGGGTTAATATGTTAGTCTTTTATTTTTTTAATATGTTGTAGATTTTCTACTTGTTTAATCTGCAAAACATTATTTTTTATTTTTTTAAACATGTTTATGGAATTTGGCATTTAAAATTATATTAAAAATATATGTGTAAGCTAAATGTGTGTTTTATATAATATTTATTTTTGAATTTTAGTAGAGATTAATTTGCAGTTTTTTAATTTTTTTTGCCAAACATGTTTAAGGTATTTTATATTAAAAATTATATTTATAATTATTTGTAGAATATTTAATTTTTTCAATGTATGAGCTAAATGTGTGTTTTATGTAATATTTTCCTTTTTAATTTTCGTGGAGGTTAATTTTTAAATAAAATATAAATAATAAAATAATATTTTTTAAATAAATATATTTATTTATTTTTCATAAATTTCACAAAATAATAATTAAAAATTAATACAAACATAAAATAATAATAAAAAAATAACATAACATATAAAACATAAAATAAAATAAATAAAATTTTATTTTTATTTTTGTTTAAATCCAATATTTTTTTAATTTAAAAATAAAACTAAACAAAATATAAATATTTATAATCTTCACAAAATTACTCAAAGTGTTGTTACTCAGAATATACTCCTTTAAAGGTCAACAAATTTCCAAAAAAAACATATTTTTATTTAAAAAAAAAAACTTTTAACATTTAATTTTAAATATTAATTACTTGTTAATTTTATATCATGAAATGAAATGCCTTACATAGTTATGCATCTTGACTTGAAAAACTAAAATTATTCATCTTGACTTGAAAAACTAAAATTATTTGAAATACTTTTATAAACACAAATAAATATTATTAACTAGATATGTTAAAGATATATACTCTATTTTATTAATTTATTTAAAAACTTTTAATTTTAATTGTAATGTTAGATTTATCTCACAAATTTGATTTATTAAGTTTATTGTTTAATTGTGATTTAGATATTACTTAAATATCTAAATAATTAAAACAATCTTCAAAAGCTTTGAAAAAAATTAAGAAAATTGAAAAAATTATACAAATTCAAAAAACCCTTCTTGCATTTCTCATTTGAGAAAATAATTATGATAAATTTTATTTATGAGAAAGTCTATAGGTTTAAAAGGGTAACTTTTTGAATTAGAGCTTTGGAAAAGAAATCTTAAAATAATAATTGAAACTTTAAATCATTGTCAAAAATATCTTAATCAATGAACCTTGAAAACAGAAGTAAGAATATAGGTTTAAAGGGGTAATTTCTTGAATTAGAGCTTTGGAAAAAAAAAAATTAAAATAATAATTGAAACTTTAAAATATTGTCAAAATATCTCAATCAATGGACCTTGAAGAGAGAAGTAAGAGTAAATTATTATTGTTTATTCACTTTGATGTAAATATCAAATAATTTACTCAAATAACTCAAATTAGTTATTCGTACATTTTTAATAATAAAAAATTATTTCAAGCTCTTTCATTCCACCTTACCTTAACATCAACATCACTAAAAAAGAGGTCAAGAGGTCAAGTTCCTATTGTTAATGTTGGATGAAAATTTAGATTCCCTCCTTCACCTATAGAAAATGATGGATGTAGTCATCAATTATTTGGTTCCCCTTCTTATTAGTATGGTTGGGGTGATAATCAAATAAGAGTCATGGCGGTTCTCAAGATGAATGTGATAATAGTGATTTCACTTTTCAAAAATGTACTAATTTAACTGGTGATAGTTATTTTAATGTTGTTATGAATACTACAAAAAAATGTTACCTATAATAATGTTGTTTCTCTTAAATACATAAACTGACAAAGTGTTGCAAAAGTTGTCCTCCTTTAATTAAGTTATTGCATCTTACTTAATGAAAAATACAATCTACCAAAGTATTGCAAGACTACTCTATAATCATTCTAATAATACTGACAATATTACTTTTCTTCTTGGTTAATAAATACACACCAAAATTACTGTATTTTCATTCCAATAATATTGACCATTTTATTTCTCTTTCATATTAGGTTGAAAACCGTTTTAGCTAATAAATATAAATATAAACATAGTGTTGCAAGGCTGCCCTACTTTAATTAGGTTATTGCTTTTCTTCCCATCATTATGTTAAATACATTTTGGTAAGTAAATATAAATTGGCAAAAAAAACTACCTACTCTTTAAAAAAATATTAATACCCTTACCAAGTTGTCATTAGGGTGCCCCCGAGTTACCACAAGTCAGGTGTTGACCATTTTACTTCTCTTCCATATTATGTTGAACACCATTTTTGTTAATAAATATGCATACAAACAAAGTGTTGTAGGGCTGCTTTACTTTAGTTAAGTTATTGCTTCATAAATATGCATAGAAAGAAAGTGTTGCAAGGCTCCCTTACTTTAGTTATGTTATTGCTTCTCTCCCAATCATTACCTTAATAGCATTTTGGTAAACAAATACAAGTTGGCAAAAAGCTACCCTACTCTTAAAAAAAATAATACCCTTACCAAATTTGTACTTGTGTGGTGTCGCACAAGTATTGGACTCCAAGCATGGAAAAAGGTTTAGCAACCCGAAAGGTATTATACATAAACAATCAGAATAGACATCTGCAACCACTTACATAAAGTCTTGATATTAAGAAGTCTGAATAAAAAAAAGGGTATCCTAATAGAAAAAATTCAAAGCTCTCTACTTTAGCCTGAACAACTGACCTCAACAATCAATGCCTACAGATCTTAGAACTGCGTGCATATTTGGTGCACAGGATCAATGGAAGCCATGGAATCTTCGTTTTGTGTGCAAGGTCAAAGTACTGGTCAAAAGAATACCAAAAGGATTAGATTGAGGCTTAATTGCAATTGTTCAAACATATCCACACAACTTGTCACACTTTCAATTTATTTTATTTAAGGTGAGATGATGGAACGAAATATATTAATATCATGTAGTAATGGTTGATGATCATATATATATCGAATATAATTTTATTCTTATTTAATAAAGAAAATGTAAAGGGGTAAATTAATAATTGGCTTATTATATAGTGTTTAATATTTAAACAAATTTATATTACAATTTGTATCAAAAACCTCAAGAACATTATTCTTATGGACATATCATTGACTTCATGGACATATATAGTCTCAGGGCGTTGACTTCTTTATAGAGGTGAACTATAACTAGTGAACTTAGGGAGGTCATTATAGATGTGATCTTGATAGTATTGTTACAATACATATTGAAGGATGAAATATAATTATATAGAATCAAATTTCAATGTATTGTATAATATTGACGAAGAGTAGATGTGTAGTAAATGACTTGAGTTGTCATTTATCATTAGTTTACTTGAGAATCAAAATTATTTTGTAGATACATTTTAATCTTGGCAGTATGACAATATTATTCATTGGAACAAATATTAAGCAACATGTAGTAAGCTAATGATTTGTTTATGGTTTTTTCATCCTATCCATTGAACACTATATTATTCACCATATAGTAAATCATATTATGGTTTTTTTGTCATGTCAATTGAACACTATATTATTCACCATATAGTAAGTTAATGATTGATTTATTGCTTTTTCTTCATATCCATTAAACATTATATTATTCCCCTTCAACCAACAAAATGGAAAGAGAATAAACTAATGATTGCCTTACTATGGTGTTTAATATTTGGCCATGAGAGGCTATTCCACTTTGGTTTAGATTTGTAAATGTGAAATGAAATAACATTGTGTACTTGATCATGAAAGTCATTTCTAGCAAATCCCCAATATTAGAATTCTATGGTTTATTAATAATTTTCTCCATGGATTTTTTAATTGACTATGCTCATATCTGTCCAATTTTCGGAATATTTTAAAATCTACCAATCAAATTATGCTTGAATCTTGTGTGAGTGACACCTTTTAATCATTGATCATGTTTTTTTGTAGAATATCGGTCTCTCACATCTTCAGGGAACAAAATATTTTAATTGATCAACTGTCAAAAGATGGATGCAGCAAGGTGTCATGCATAATCATATACTCTATCTTTGAGAAAGACATGTTTCAGAGGTCGATGATTATCATAATCTGAAGGTCTTTCTTCATATTTTTGTGATACTTTTTCATTGGCGTTGGTTTTATGTTTGTGGTTATCAGTCTATATGTTTTTTTGTATGTGTTTTGGTCATAAGTTTTTCCTGGAAATGATAGAATCATGATATATAATATAGTGAAGATCGTAGTAATAGAAGGCAAAAAAGGAGCAAAACATTAAGCTGGGAAACTAGACTCAAATACCGTAAATTCTTAAAAATATCTGCAATAAGGAAAAAGTGGGTAGTAAAGAAGGAGGAGGTAAGACATCCACCTCAAAAATTAAATGAAGATTCTCTCATGGAATATAAGGGGGGCTGGGAAACCCCATCAAATCCTAGGCAGTGAGAAACTTAATCCAGACAAAGAAACCACAATTCCTTCTTATTCAAGAAACCAAACTGGTAGAAGAAGTGATGTTAACTCTTTCAAAAACAATATGGAGAAATAGTGAAGGGGTGGCTCAAAGCTCTTCGGGAGCCTCTAGAGGCCTATGTATTATCTGGCCAACTTCAAACTATAACATCATCCATTGCAACAAAGAGAGGTTTTGGATCGCAGTTCATTTGGAAGATCCCCAAACAAAAGAAACCTTCTCATTAATTAATGTTTATGCTCCATCCTCATATGGTGAGAAAGGGTTTTTTTTTGGACTCTCTAATAAGCTTAAAGAAGTAGCAATGGCAGAAGGATTGCATCATAGGGGGGTACTTCAATGTCACCCTCTTCCCTTCATAAAAGAAAGGTAGATCAAATGTTCATGACCCATTCCATAAAAGAATGGAGGACCTCATCAGTGATCGGGATCTCCTAGACATAATCCCAAAGAAAGGAAAGTTCACGTGGAAAAATAAGAGAAGTGGTTCAAGGTTTATGGCTGTAAGGCTCGACTGCTTCCTCCTCCATAGTAACTAGATTCTAAAGTGGATAGAGTGATATTCTAACATTATGGCGAGAGGGGACTCGAATCATAAACCCATTGGGCTTGTTTTAGATCCCCTAGAGGATCTTGGACCAATCCCCTTTGACTTTAATCTTGGTTGGTTGCACTCCAAAGGAGTCTCTAATTTAATCAAACAAGCTTGACTCCTTCCAGTTGTGGGCTCTCCAACTTTTGTCTGGGAATCTAAATTAATGGTAGTCAAGAAAGCACTCAGATCCTAAGCCAAGCTTCACTACAAACCCCCGAGTTAGGAAAAAGAAAATATGCTAAAGCAAATAGAATGTATTCATGCCAAAATGGAAGCAAGTCTCATTGAATATGATCACTTTGCAAGGGAGAGACAACTCGATAGGAAAATCTTCAAGGTAAGTAGGAAGGAGGAAGAGCATTGGAGGTTGAAGTCTTGAAGCTTATGGCTAAAAGTTAGAGATCAAAATACTTCCTTCTTCCACCAGTAGGTGAGGGCTCGTGAAATAAGAAACAAGGTAAAGGAGATAGTTTTGCAAGGTAAGAAAAAAAATTCCTCTCCGAAAATCAAACAAGAAGCCTTCTCTTTCTTTAAGAATTTATATTATGAGAATAGTGAAAATGATCCTAGTGAAGTTGAATCCTTCCTCTCTTGTCTATCCCTTGTTGCAACTAGTGCTAATAACAATTTCTTAACAAGACCCATTGAAGAAAATGAGGTCATTGAGGTCATTTGGTATCTTTATCCCAATAAAGTCCCTAGTTCGGACGGATTCCCAATCTCATTCTACCGTAGATTCTAATCTCTAATAAAAAAGGATTTGATGAGAATGTTAAACTCCTCCAGAACCAAAGGAAAATCGGGAGGTAATACAAATTCCTCCTTCCTCGCTCTTATCCCAAAAGAGAACAATCCCACTTCATTCTCTCGTTTTAGGCCTATATCTTTGTGTAATGCTTTGTATAAGATGCTCTCCAAAGTCATAGCCATTAGGCTCAAAACCCTCCTTCCAACAATCATCTCCGAAAATCAAGGAGTCTTCCTCCGCCATTGTTAAATTTTGGATAGTGTTATCCTTGTCCAAGAGGCCATTCACTCGAGTAAATCCAGTGGAGAGCCTAGTATGGTCATCAAATTATACATGGAAAATAATCTCGACCATGTCTGCACTCCTTTCTCATTGCGATTTTAGAGAAGCTAGGTTTTGGGAAAGACTTCATTCTTTGAATTAAAACATGTATCAGGAGACCCTGGATAACCCCCCTTGTTAATGGTTGTCCTTGCTCTTTCTTCCCTGCCTCTAGAGGCCTTTAACAAGGTTGCTCCCTTTCCCCTCTCACCCTTCATGAGATTGTTAGAGTATTGGAATTATCCTTGAAGGAGGAGTGGAACTATTTTAAATATCTTGGCATCCCAATTTCTTTGACATCAATAAATTTAGATTGTTGGGAATCCTTAATAAATTCAAGAGGAAAATTCATGGATGGGGACCTCAATGGCTTTCCTCAACAGGAAGAGTAACTTTGATTAAGTTGGTTCTCTACTCGCTCCCAACTTATCTTTGCTCAGACTTACTTACTCCCAAGGCTATCTTAATGCAAATGGGAATCCTAATTCATAAATTTGTTTGGCAGGGAGGTAGAAATAATCAACGAAAATTCCACTTAGTTCAATGGAATATAGTCTGTCTCCCAAAAGCCAATGGAGGATTGACGTAAAGGATCCCCTTTACATGAATCTTTCCATGGGTGCAAAAATTGTATGGAAAATAGTTTCAAATAATGAAGGGTGGTAATTTACAAATACTTCAATCAGAATCGTCTCCTTAGAGCTAAAAATGCCTCATGGACAAGACCAGACTCTAAGATTTGGACCTTATCTAAGGAATTTTCCCCTATAATTACAAACCATCTGAGTTGGCAAACAAGAAATGGTGCTAGAATTAACATCTGGAACAACTCTTTCTCTTCCTTAGGCCCTCTCAAGAGTCAAAAACATAGAGAAACTTAAGGATTTGAGGTAATGGATGACAAAAAGGGGATATAAAATATTGATGGACATTTCAGAATGGGACAGCCAAGGATATTGGAAAGGATGGGCAAGGGATGATCTCCAGCACCATCTTTCATCTCAATGGAACATCCTTATTCATCATCTGAAAGGAATAGCTCCAATTTCAAAGAAAAAAAAAGACTTCTGCATCTGGACCAAGAGCTTTGGCCATAGATATACACTTCGAGAAGGATACTCCATTCTTATAAGACATCTCCCACATCCTCCTCCAAACTGAATATGGGTTAGTATCTGCAGAAAAGACAATATCCCAAAGATTAACACCCTCTGATGGGCTATGGTCGATGGTAATTCTCACAGCTAAAAATCTCAGACGAAGAAGCATCAATGGTCCATATAGATGTGCCATGTGCTGTAAAACAGAAGAAAATATCCCCCATCTCTTTTGGCAACGCCCATTCACTTTAGAAACATGGAAAATCACCTTTAGCCCCATCTGTGAAATAGAATCAATTCCCTATTCATGGGAGAAAATGTTTGTTGTTTGCAGAAGACATTACCCTTGGGTC
The DNA here is from genome assembly GCA_031772625.1 of Pinus tabuliformis. Lineage (NCBI taxonomy): Eukaryota > Viridiplantae > Streptophyta > Pinopsida > Pinales > Pinaceae > Pinus > Pinus tabuliformis. The sequence continues at coordinate 400,421,875 of CM062805.1, read as the reverse complement.
AGAAAAACTATCTCTATCCTTGTTCGTTGCTAGGTCCCTCTTTCTCAATATCTTTGCTATACAATCTAGATCACCAAAAGTAAAAAATAAAAATTCAAAGAAGAATGCACCACCCCCCTCAAAGCAACTGAAAAGGCCATCCCTATGCTCATGGAGAACAGCTCAGCTCATGGCCTAAACTAAAATGAACTTGCATCACTAAAATCTCAGGAGGTAGTTTGGATCAAACCTAATTTATATCCTTCAAAGAAAGAAATTCACTAGAGTTAACCCAAAATCACCAAGGTCCCATGCATAAAAATGAGTCAGCAAGAGTTCAAAGATTGGTCAGTCCCATAAACAAACTGCTTTCTCCTTGGGTTTTGATGGAGTTTCTAGAGGAAATCTGAGGGACACTAAACTAAATATATTTGGGGATTCTATGTTTGTTATTTGACAATTCACAACGGCGAAATCATGAATTTCAAAGGATTTTGCACCAACTAGTCAAATAACTCTTTCCCTGTTGTTGAATTTTGAAGGGGTAATTTTTTTTCATATCCTTCGCCTCCTAAACTCTGAGGATGACGCGTTAGCTTAAAAAAAGGTTCCTTGATGGCTCAAGGAGAATTCAACTTGAATCAAAGGATATGTCTCACATCAATTCCATAACATGCAAAGCATAAGCAAATTTTTTTTATGACATGTTGGGCCAAGGGTGTTAAAGACCTCTCACAACGTGGGATCGAGATCCTCCTCCCTGGATTTCTCCACACCATCTCTGACATTGTAAATGCAACAAGTGCAACAGGGGTTTACTGGGAGGGTACAAGTGGACACTTCCCAAAATACTCCATTACAACCCCAATCATTTCCACTTCTCCATTTTAGGCGTTGTAGGGAGGTCAGGGCATTATCGCTGGATAAAAATTTAATTCACTTGCTTCAGATCAACCCATTAATTCAGAGATTCAATGCTAGTGGTTTCGAAATGGGAATGACAATCTTATCATTGCAGGTTGGCTCATGTAAGGCCCAGAGCCGTCTTGATTTAACAATGACTCTAACCTCTCGTCTCCCTCACTAGAATTTTGATGAAGCTCATGGTGGATTAGTTTGCTAGTCCTTGGTTCATCCCAATGTTAACTACCTTGCTCCCTTCAAGATGGCGAACTCTCAAGATTATTTGGAACTTGCAGATGTAATTGAGTGGATGGTTTATTGAGGCATTGCTGGCCTCAATAAACAAACTTGAGGACATGGTGGAACGATAACGAATCTCTTTTCTATTGTTCATGAAGGCTAAAATCCTCACTCATCCATTGGAAACAGAAACAGAGGACACTCTAGATGACTTAAAGGAGTAAATTCTCTTTCTCTTGGAACGAGTACCTACATTGGAGGTTTCTTCATCCTCAAGTAAAAAAGAATTTCTCAAAAACTCAAGAATTAAAAAGACAAGCTGACCACATTTAGAATGCAAAAGCCCATTAAAAAAAATAGACCCACAAGACTCACTAGCATATAACAGAGGAACTCGCTCCATGCTACACAGAAGGCTCATGAAAACCATGGTTACAAACAAGAAATGAAGCAATATGCTGCCACGAAAAAACAAAATTTGAGGGCAAGGAAAAGTCCTCACCTCCTTCAACACAGAGTCAACCCTCATGCTTGGGCATTTAAAGCCACACACCACCCACACATCGAAACCTACAAAATTAATTGCCCACTGTCGCGCCATTACTATGAAAATACAAGTGTGGAGGAGCGCAAACTACGATGTGTCTGTTGCACGCTGAGAAACACCTTATCGGGAAGAATTTTATCCTTTATTTACGTGAAACATGATTATAACATTTTGAAATTTATATCATCCATAAAATAAAATATAAGCATATTCATCATCTTATCATGTAATAATACTAAAAGGGAAAGTTAATATAATTAAAAGTCTTTTATATCATTCCTCGTGCAAGTATTATTGTCATTAAGTTAGCTTATATTTGATCTAATATATAAGGTCCAGTCATTTTCTTTGTGATTCACTTTACATACAAAGTTGATTACAAGTTTATAATTAATTTAATATATAAGGTTGAGTGAATTGTGATAGGAGTGACACTTTTCTCTTTCTTTTATTTCTTCATTTTTTATATAAACTTGATTACATGTCTATATCTCATCTAACATACAAGGTGGAGCGAATTGTGATAAAAGTGATTTTTTTATTCACTTAATTAATATGAAGTTAATTAGTCAATATCATTATATGCACACATACAAGGTTGATTTTTCAAATTTGATATAGTTTTCAATGTATATTTATGTATTTTGGTCTAGTGTATACTTATTATTTATTTATTTATTGCAAGATGTTTAAATTAGTTGATTATTTATCATAATTTGAATCATTTTAGAGATTATAAAGACATTGAGAAGTATGGTTATCTCTTTGTAACTTAGTTTTATAGAGAGTTTAATATATTGTTTGTATATAAATTATTTATATGGTTAAATATTTTCACATTTATATTACAGGTTGTTAGTTTTTGTAGTATTGGAGGTGTTTTAGTCTCGAAACTTTGTGAAGAGACTAAAATGTAGGAGTTCTCCATAACCCATAAATTATTTATAAAAATTCCACCTAGAAGTGTCTCAATTAGATTATTAACCTAATTTTTTAAATATTTCCTAAGTCTAAACTTAGGAAAAGGGGTTAATTAATCAGTATTAATTGAGAAATCTGTGAATGAATTGGAAGCTCACACGGATCGACTGAGAAATAATCTTAAACATTGATTAAGATTTAATCTTGACCGTGAAAATGCAGTTGGTAGTATTATAGCAGTGCCAGCGACAACACATATGCAGCATCAGAGTTGCGCACTAGCAGACAATCACAGTGGCTAGACATCAGCAACGTGACAGAGGGTGATATAGAGATAGGATCTTGTAGCAGTGGTGCAACATTAGAACACCTTCCTCGCTAAGAGGGAGTGTTAGTTTTTGTAGCATCGGAGGTGTTCTAGTCTCAAAACTTTGTGGAGAGGCTAAAACACAGGAGTTATCCATAAACTTGAAACCATTTCCAGAAATTCCACCAAGAAGTGTCTCAATTAGATTATTAACCTATTTTTTAATATTTCCTAAGTCTAAACTTAGGAAAAGGCATTAATTAATCAATATTAATTGAGAAATGCGTGAATCATCTAGAAACTCACACAAATCCACTCGGAAATAATCTTAGCCATTGATTAAGATTTAATGTTGGTCATTGGAGTCCCAACAAAAGATTATAAGAAGAAGTCGATGCGTAGATGGAGAACACACAAACAAAGATCAATTTCCTTGGGGAGTTTGGTTTTCCAAAGAGCATCATTCAGTTGTCGGAAGAGTTTGAGATTAAGAAGGGAAGCAGAGACAAAGAGGGGCAAGGACAATGAATCATGAGGGAAGCTCTTCCAGATACAGAGAGTAGGCAGCATAAGGGTTTTATTTCCTAGTGAAGATGCGCAAAGGCAGCACAGAAGGTTTTAGAGGGAGATCAATTTTGCTTAAGGAGAGAGAAATTTAGCTGTTGTTGGTCTAGAAATTCTCTAGGAGGCCAAGCAAATTTCTCCCAAAGGCAGAGTCAGTCAGGACGTCATTTTTCTTATAGTTCTAGGCATAGCAAGTTGGGTTCTGCTTAAGCACTGTGCAGAGGCTCACGTAGAGGTTGTATCATTGGCCAGTTTTGTCAGTTGTCAAAGCAAGATCAAGCATGATGCTGAGGTATTTTCCTCACAGATATTACGACTAGTTTATTTTTCTAATTAGATTACCATTTGGGAATCTAGAGATTGTACTCAGAATTTCGCTACTGCTTAATAATATAAAACCCTCAGCTGTTGCACCGATTTTCCCAAGTTGGGTTTTTACCACGGACATTTGTCCAAAAATAACTGTGTCATTTTTATGTGTGTGTGCTAGAATATTTCTCAGTTTCCAATGCTATTATTTTCCGTAGTTTTATTTGTGAAGGTTGTAGTATGATTTATTCATTATTTCTCGTAGCAAATAAATTGTTAATTAATTAACAATTAGAAGAATTAATTCTAGTTGCTGCAATAGGATTTCTGTAGTGAAATTTTCGCAAATTCCTCACAATCCTTCTCTTAATTTTATTTTTCTTTTGCATTGCTTCTCTTAATTCTTTTTTTTTCATTGCATGAGATTGCATTGTCATGAAGAAGTGTTAATGGCTAAGCATTATCCAATGTGATGTGCTTGGTGAACACAATTATGATTTACTTACTTGATTACCTATTATTAGTTGTCCTAACTTTGAGGGATAGTCTTGGGAATCACCTAATGAATATATCAAGAAATTTACTCACAATCACAGAGCCATAAGCACCCTTGACAATTATATTTCAATTTTCATATTTCCCCTCACACTTTATGGAAAAGCGCTACTTAGTATAGGTCCATCCTGTATGAATCATTCAGTGAAGTTTCTTCAAGGCATTATGAGTTAAATTTTATACTTCCCATTGGATTAGAGATGTATGTAAGTTGCATTTGGCTACGGAAACATTTCATTGGATTAACACTAATGTGAAAATTGATCTATGGTTTGGTAACATATTTACATCAGATGATACCATTTTTGAAGCAAATTTTAAACATACCCACAACCTTGAAGTTTCATTGGAAGTTTCTCATAACCATCCATGGTGTGACATTATGGTGGACTTCATGATATCTTAGCTTGTAACTAATTCTTACAGGCCAAGCAACAGCATGATGAAAACCTCCACCTATTTATTTCAAGATAATCATATGATCATCCCCACCATGAATCATGTTTAAAGTTAGGGGTTTACGATCTATAAATTTCCATGGATATTCCACTTAACAATTTGTCACAATAGATTTGATAAATTTATACTAAAAATCCAAAATCTATACTATGAGGGTTATTTTCCTTAGAATTTTGGATTTATGAAGTTATTATTTCTATGCATGTAATATAGAAAATGTAGAAAATAGAGAAAAAACAAAAGTATAGCCACTCACAATCATTATATTACAAGATATGGCTCAAGAAACCCTTTCAAGAGAAAATCCAACTAGACGGTGAGGTTGTTACGCTCTCTCTTTCTTTGAATGGAAATGGATCCAAGTATAAAGAAGTGAGACTTGCAGCCCATGGGATGCTACAATGTGCCAACCTTCTATTTTTCTCTCTCTCTGTATCCACTCTTGGCTACTCTACTCATCTATGGAAAAAATGCACTTGAATAGAATGGAATCTCTTTTCCTCCTAGTGGCTCAATTATGACATAACCTAATAGCCTATTAGTGGTTAAGTTTGACTACTTCAACTCTTAACTATATTTACAATATCAAATCATGTTGAGTTTTCTTCATCATGATCATGTGGATTGCCCGTTTTCCAAGAATAATGGGGATTGACATGGCATCCTCTCGAATCATGGTGATCAAAACAGGAAGGCCAACTTTCAGGTGGCATGAATTTTGCATATGGACTCTAATTGAGGAAATTATTATGTCATTAGAAAGATACGTGTGTGTAGAATAGTGCTAAGGGGTGTTGCACTTAAGTGGAAAACTGTAATAGCCCCTGGTTAAAACTTCATGTAATAAAAGTTAATAAAGGCAAAATAAGACTGTGGTTAAGGCACATGTATTCCAAGTTGAATGGTGGGAAAAACATCCTAGCATGTGTTTCAGTTTATTATGGCTAAGGAAATTGGCAAAGGCAATGACAAAGGCTTTGGAAAGGCAAAAAGGAATTTTGACACATTTATTTATGAAAATAATGAAAATTAGGAGAAAAGGAAGGTGAAAGGTCACAAGTTGCATGTGAGGATTAAATTGAAGAAAAATAATGGCAATTTATGAAAATAGAGGCCTCATTGATAAAAAAGGATTCTTAGGATCACTTGGAAGCTTTTGACAGGTTTTGGTGGAGGTCTCTTCTATTCTCTCTCTTTCTCACTCTTGGACACTTAGAGTTTTCTTGGATTTTTCTAGCTTTGGAGCAAGGAAAGGAAAAGCAAGCAAGGAAGGAAAGAAAAGATCAAGGTAAGGAAGAACATGATCAAGCGGCTTCAACAGGAATACTTACAGGTAACATATTGCATGTGTGATTTCCTAGCTGGTTCTGACATGCATGGCTTTGCATTTTGGTATATGGTTCTCTTGCTGTCAGTGGCATGGTTTTGTCAGGTTATGATAGTGACTTTCAACCTAGCCTTGCCTTTTTTAGGATAGCCATGGTGTGATGGGGTTGTTTTCTTGATTTTGAGCATTTAAATTGTCGAATGGTTTCGGAATCTGAGGCGAAGGTGGTCTCAGGAAAATCCCAAAGGCTTAGGAATCCCTTGACCAATTTTGGCGGGATAAATGGTAAAGCCTACTGGTGTAGTCTCAGTTTAGGGCATAGTGATCTAGTGTGGATTGCGGTAAAGCCTGAGAGATTGGTGTCTCGGTTTAGGGCCTAGTGATCCAATGTGGATTACGGTAAATCTTGAAAGACAAGGAAACGGAAAATTCCTCAAGGATGGTGATGGAGTCTGAAGGCATTCCTAGCTCGGTTTGGCTTTGTGATCTCAGTGCCGGTTTTGGTGAGGGTGGAGGTGGTTTAACCTATGGATTCCCTTGGTTGTTTTTGGATTGGTTTATCTATGAGATACCACATTCATGCTTGGAATATGACATGGGGGTGATTAGCTGACAGCAATATTTGGTTCGCCCATGTCTATGGTCGGGTGGTACGTGGAAGTCCCAAAACTTGTCGGATTTGCCTATTTTTAATAAAAGCTATTTTCTCTTGCTTTTTTACCTATTAATATGTGGCTTTAATGGTTGTTATCTCATTTTTATTTTCATGGTTTAATGCTGGTTATAAGCATGGTTATATGACTAGTTATTGTCATGGTTATTTCATGTATTTACTTGTAATTGAAAGGATAATGGATGCAAGACCTAATGGATGTCAAAACAGTTAAGGGAAGAGGGTGGTGATCCTTCTTGTCAAGTCTCATATGAGTTATCAATCATTTATGCTCTTTTTTCTATTCAATTTCTGTATATTGCATTGATGCCAAGTGTTTGACAAATTGTTAGTCCCAATTGGGGATGGCTAGGCCTAGTCCCGGAGTTAGTTTTTGATTTGTAAGTATTGTTAGTATATAAATCATGGATTCTGAAAGTGTCATTGAGTTCTAGGCAGTGACCTAGGATCTGGGCCTGAAAAAGTGGCTCAAATCCTAGGGACGTTGGCACAACACTGAGCAGAATAGTCCCTGGACACTGGAACACCATGTTGTGGGAGCGTCCAGAGCCCTCTGGGTGCATGCATGCCCATATCATGGGAGCGTCCAGGGGTTAATTGGTTTAAAAACACAGTAAGACCGAGGGGATGGTTACCTAAGAGGTTGGGATGGTTCTTGGGAGTCCTTTTGCTAATGTGGAAGATCTGTATGGTGTGTTTTCGTCAGTTACACTGCCTTAAGGTGACTTAGGAAGTCGAACCATTTCGTAGTAACTTCTCGTCACATGTTTACCTCGTTTGGCTAGTTACCTGGGTAGATGTGGGAGTTACAAAGTGGTATCAGAGTGAGTTGCGCTCTCTTTGGGTCATATATGATACCACAAGTGGTATTAGAGCATGGTTCACCCCTTGAATTGGATGGGTTGTGTGTTGGTCATGCATTCATGTCCGTTGCATATGTGTTCTTGTGTTGTAAGACCACATGCTTGTTGCATTTTCATGGTGTTGATCATGGTTGTAGTCATGTCACCATGTGAAGGTTGATGGTGTTGTTGTGGGATGTGTCATCATGAGTGTATGGTTGTATATGCATTTGTTATGCATGTTGGTGTCAATATGTTGTTATGCATGCATTGTCATGGTTATGGTTATGCATGTATGGTAGGTCAAACATGCATTGTGAGGTCATTGTATGCAATTAGGTCATCGTGATGCTATTGGTATGTTATGAGGCTAATGTGTTGGCTGAGATAGACCAAGAGATGTAGATCATCAGAATGAAGTTGCGGCATTAGACCTTGGGGTAAGAGCAGATCGTCATATAGGTATTGAATATTTTGCATGTACGTATGTGGTTAAAGGTTGTTATAATAATTAGGGTTACTTATGTACTTGTCATTTTATTGTTGTTATGGTTACATGCATGATAGATGCTAGTTGATTAGTGTAGTCATACGCACATGTGTCGGATAGTCATGAATTATAGTAACATGTGGTTGTATGCATTGCTATTGTTGTTTTATGATAGTTAGCTTGATAATTAGTTTATAGGTTGATGATGAGCGTGATATATAACTTGTTGTTGTTATATGCTAGTAACTTGATGATTAGGGTTATTACATTAAGATCTTGATGTTATATGTATCATACTAAATTGGATTGGCCTATGCAAATGGTTAGGGTTATGACATTTAGGTATGAATCAACATATTTGTGATATTGTGTTGTACTAATCTAGACTGACTTTGCATATGTGATTGTTATGCATGAATGAAAATCATTTATGAGTTTATGATGTGAACATGTTAGTTAGTGTTTGTTATCGATATCATGATCTTATTTGTGTTTGAGTTGATATGTTGTGAAGTTATATCGTGCTAACTAGATTGAATGTGCAGACAAGATAGCCTCCCCTGAGATACATTAAGGTATGAGCTTGGTTATGTCATCTACTTTATGCTTGAATATTTGATTATGTCGTCTATTTGGTGTTTGAGTGTTGGTGTCTACTATGTCATCTATCTGTTGTTGAATGTTTGATTAATTGCATGATATGAGTATGTGTCTATAAGATTCCATCAAGAAATGATCTTGTTTTAAGATGGTTTTACTCACACATATGTGTTGAGATAGTTGAGACATACTTGAGTGTAATAGGTGATAGTTGTAGCATTATATCTAGTGACTATGAGTTGACTATGGATTATGACATGATTGTTAGTCTTGGTAAAGGTTGATTTCAAATTGATAGATATGATTGTCTTGATATTTGGAACATGTGGTTGACATGTGTGAGCAGTTGCAGGGTAACGTGCTTAGAATTAGTATGACAAGGTAAGGTAATTAGTATGTTGTTATGTTTACTTATGCACTGACAGTTATGTGTTTATGGTAGTATGATGCAGAGGATTGCATGACAAAAGATATTGCCATGAAATCTTGAAGAAGGCTCGGGTTGAGATTTCCTTGGGAACCATGGGGATTGAGTCATGGTGTCTATTGTTAGTTTTGTGCTTTTGGTCTTTTATGATTTGTTGAGCTTCATTTCCAGTTTTTTGGATCGTTTCTCACTAATTTGCGCAATTGATATAGCAAGTCTTTTATATCATTCCTCGTGCAAGTATTATTGTCATTAAGTTACTTTATATTTAATCTAATATATAAGGTCTAGTCATTTTCTTTGTGATTCACTTTACATATAAAGTTGATTACAAGTTTATAATTAATTTAATATATAAGGTTGAGTGAATTGTGATAGGAGTGACACTTTTCTCTTTCTTTTATTTATTCATTTTATATATAAACTTGAGTACATGTCTATATGTAATCTAACATATAAGGTTGAGCGGATTGTGATAATGATTTTTTTATTCACATATATAATATGAAGTTAATTAGTCAATATCATTATCATGTACACATACAAGGTTGATTCTTCAAATTTGATATAGTTTTCAATGTATATTTATGTATTTTGGTCTAGTGTATACTCATCTTTTATTTATTGCAAGATGTTTAAATTAGGTGATTATTTATCATAATTTGAACCATTTTAGAGATTATAAAGACATTAAGGAGTAATGTTATCTCTTTGTAACTTAGTTTTATAGAGGGTTTAATATATTGTTTGCATATGAATTATTTACATGGTTAAAATATTTTCACATCCATATTAGAGGTTGTTAGTTTTTGTAGCATTGGAGGTGTTCTAGTCTCGAAATTTTGTGGAGAGACTAAAACACATGAGTTTTACATAACCTAGAATTCATTTATGGAAATTCTACCTAGAAGTGCCTCAATTAGATTATTAACCTATTTTTTAATATTTACTAATTCTAAACTTAGGAAAAAGGGTTAATTAATCAAATATTAATTGAGAAATATGTGAATGATCTATAAACTCGCACAGATAAACTGGGAAATAATCTTAGCCATTGATTAAGATTTAATCTTGGCCATTGGAGTACCAACAGAAGATTATAAGAAGAAGTCGATGGGTAGATGAAGAACACACACAAAAATCGGTTTCCTTAGAGAGTTCCATTTTCCAGAGAGAAACAATCAGTTGCAGGAAGAGTTCGAGCTTTAGAAGGGAAGTAGAGATAGAGAGGGGCAGGGACAATGATTCTGGAGGAAATATCTTCCAGATCTGGAGAGTCAGCAGTAGAAGGGTCATATTTCCCAGTGGAGCTACACAAAGGCAACGCGAAAGGCTTAAGAGGGAGATTGATTTTTCTGAAGGAGAGAGAAATCTAGTTGTTGTTGGTGTGGAAATTATCTAGAAGGCCAAGAAAATTTCTCCTAGAGGCAGAGTCAGTTAGGACGTTCTTTTTCTTGCAGTTTCGGGCTTAGTGAGTTGGGGTATGCGCAAGCACTGCGTAGAGGCTCACACAAAAGCTATATGACTGACCAGTTTTGTGAGTTGTTGGAGCAGTATCAGGCTTGGTGTTGAGGTATTTACCTCACAGATATTTCAGCCAGTGTATTTTGTTGATTGGATTATTAGTTGGGAATCCAGAGATTGTACTCAAAATTTCATTTCCGTTTAATAACATAAAACCCTCAGTTGTTGCACTAGTTTTCCCAAGTTGGGTTTTTCTAGGGACATTTGTCCAAAAATAACTATGTCATTTTTATGTGTGTGTGCTATAATATTTCTTAGTTTTGAGCACTATTATTTTCTGCATTTTTATTTGTGAAGGTTGCAGTGTGATTTATTCAATATTTGCCATAACAAATAAATTGTTAATTAATTATTAATTAGAAAAATTAATTTTAGTTGTTGCAATCGAATTTCAGTAGTGAAATTTTCACATGGTATAAGAATGAGATTTATCAGACAAGGAAGCTCATAAGCGGAGGCATAAATTCAATGTTCAGAGGGAGCAGTAGGAAGAATTTCTCGGGGTAGCACATAGCCTATGCCACATAGATCGAATTACTTGGGGAAGTTTGATTTTTCAGTGCAGGTTGGAAAAAAAAATCGGCTTTCCAGTTGAGTGATTCTAGCAGGCAGAGGGAGAAACAACAACTTAGATTTTCACTGAGCAAGTTCCTTGTTTGGGCACAGAGGGTTTTGCAACAGTTTGCAGAAGCATAATCAACGTCAGGTGGAAGAGAAATAACACACACAAAGGAAATTTATCTTAGGGGATTTCGAGTTTTAGAAATCTAATTTTCCTACTGCAGATTGGCAAGATATGTGAGCAGAGTTTCTCACTCCGGAAGGGAGTGCATGTAGCAGATCTAACAGTTAAGCAAGGAAAAAGAGGGAGATTTGTGACCAGGTTTAGAGATGGCCACAATGGGGCTTAGAGATCAGGATAGGATGGAAGGATTCTCCAACTATGTCATCTAGCAGGCTAGGATGTCTTTCCTTCTGGATGAATATGGCCTGAAAGCCTATGTGGATAATGTGGTGGAAGTACCCTAGGATGCATATCAACTGAAGGAGTACAAAAAAGAAATGGTGAAGGTGAAGTGAATGATCTTGGATGGAGTCTGAGATCTTATAGTCTCACATGTTGTAGACAAAGGAAAAACCAAATAAATGTGCGATGCTCTTTCCTAGCTATATTAGAGTTCTTTCGAGTAGCAGAAGATGTTTCTCCAGGAGAAGATGAGAAGCATCGGGACGTAGAAGGGTGAAGGCATAGATCCCTTCCTCACCAGGATTCAATAAGTCCTTGATCAGATAGCAGTCGTTGGGGAGCCACCCCAACCCATAAATCTTGTACGGTTGGCACTGAACAATGTCTTAGAGGAGTGGCAAGTGTTTTTCCAAAGTATCTTGGGTATAGACACTTTTCCTAATTGGGACATTGTTACACTAAAAAATGTCACCATGGCTATTTACAGTTAGTATGGCTCTATCAACAGTCATGCTATCCTCCTGGGCAAGTCTTATGCCTCTGCTCTCCATGTCAAACTCCAAAAAGAGAGAAAGTCTTTGTAAATGTGTTTATCTCTGGGTACGCAGATTCTCTCGGCCTTACCTACGTGTACGCACCTAATGTTCACAAAAACTGCGTACTTGTACGCTTTGTATGTAAAGGGGCAGGTGCGTACCCCTGTAAAGGTCAAAAGGCGCGAGTTTCATCTTTAAAAAGTTACTTGTGGTCATTTCTAGAGCATTCTAGAAGGGTGTTCGATGTGTATTGAGCGCCTCCAGATGGTTCATGTACCCCTATGAAAGAGGAACTTATCCCATCAAGAGAGGAGCTATCCCATCCAAAGAGGGGATTATCCCATTGATGGTGGACCTGATTAACTTCCTCTTGAGCACTATAAATACAGGTATTGGGCCAGAAGGAGGGGAGGTTGAAAGCTAAACATTTCTAAGGGTAGATGCTGCTGGAATTAGGACTCCCATTTAGAAGCTTGTGAGGAGAGATTCCCATCCTTTCTTGTTTCATTTGGAAGTGGGTGAGCTTTGTCAAAGTAAAGGAGAACTCTTGATGGACCCTGGGAGGGACTTGCATAACACCAAGGCTCAGGTTGTTCTAATTGTTCCTTTTGTTTCCTATTAATGCAAATGAGTCCATTCTTCTCAATAACTTGTTATTTATGAGTTGTTTCATGTACTCCTTGGTCTATATGTTAAATATGTTTTATTTTATGAGATTATCAAGTGCTATTTAATCGTTTGATTGTTAGTGAATGCAGGTTTCGAAGTGAAGGAGGAGCTCATCCAGATCGGCGAGGCTGGACTACTACAACAGCGTTGGACTACAGGTAGGATCTAAACACTTGATTTCTTGTATGGTAAATGCATGTTTAGAGAAGGATTTCTCTTGTTTGTATTGTTTGTCACTAGAGAGTCTTAGACTCCTAGGGAGGTTGGTTGTGTCCGCACTATCGACTCTTTCCGCCTGACAAAATGGCGACTCCGCTGGGGAATCCATTGATGTGAAAGTTTTTTCCTTTGTATGCAACTTTGATCTGAGAAAAGTCATTTATTTTCTGGTTTTTGGCTGTGTGACTTTGTATTTGGGTGGGCTAGCTTAGGGTTAAATTAGATTTAGTTTTTCTTGGTTTTTCCAGTAGTACGCACCCTCTGAGTATTGCATAGTGCGTACCTGTACGCACTGTTGCTGTGTGCACAGAGCGGGCCCGCACCTGTCTTAACAGGTTGCCTGCGTACCCTATTAAAAATCAAGAAATTTCCATTTTTTACATTTTTCCTCTTAGGTTTTGCTTTTTCTTAGTTTTTACTGCCCAGATCCATTAGTCTCCTGTCAAAGATCTTCACCTGAACTTGTTTCGATAGCATTGAGTGTTTTAGTGGATTTCATAGAAGTTTAAGCCCTAGGGTTTGATTTTTGAGTAGGTCCTATAGTGACTTTGGCGGTAGAAGTTGTCAAGCCTTAGATCTCTCTGGTTTTGTCAGCCTTCTTAGGAGTCGGACCTGTCATAAAAGTCTACCTGTGAGAGCAACTTACCTTTGAGTTGTCTCTTTGGCGAATTTCGAAGTGCTTGTTGATTGAGTATTGAATTCCATTTTACAAAAAGAACAAAAAGATTTGAGTTTTGTTTTGACTGGTTTTTTGATTCTGCATTAGCTGGTCCTTGGCTTGATTGTGGTCAAGTAAAACAACCTAGAATCATCCTTGTAGGCTTTTGCCTCGTTAGGTTTGCTTTAGAGTAAATTTCCTTTTGATTTGCTTGTGAGTCAATTTTTCGTAGATTTTATAGATTTTGAGATTGATTTTTGTTAAAATAGATTTATATGCTTTATTAAATAAAAAAAATACAAAAACATCTCCTTCGAAAAGTTTTTCTTCAAGTAGCTTTTGGAGTATTTTGAAAGAGAAAGAATTTTTCGTGCACGTAATGAGTGGTCATGTTTGTATGCTTGGAAAGATAAAGAGTTTTATTTCTTTGATTTTCGTTGCCAAGAGAGTTGTTTTTATATAAATTTGCATTCTCTAAACTTTCTTAGCTAAGAATTTCATTGAAAAAGCAAAAGTAGTGTAAATCATCCTAAGTGCATCTTTGTAGTGGTTTGAGTCGAGTCTACACACCATTGGTTTCATTTCCGCTACCTTTTGTCTTTAAAGAAAACCATAAAAAATTAACGCTTAAAGTAAAATCAACATAGTAACTTTTTCTTTTACTAGGGCTCTGAAGCACCAATATAGATCAGGCTAGTGTCTTGGAGTAGGAGAGTAATTAACTCTCCAAGACAGCAAAACCAAACAAGTAGCTTATCTTATGGTAGGATAAATCCAACTATTGCATTTATACTCTGGGAAAGCTCCTCTTAAAGGAGAAGCACGAGCTCGTGTCCGAACCAGTGAGGGGATCAATCCTCCCTCGTTGGGAACGACGCCAGACACGCACGTATTACAAATGGTAAACCTCGGATTAACCATTGTCGAGGAGCCAGGGGTCACTTATCGGTAAACCTTGGATTGTTGTCAATGAGCCGGTAAGGGGATTGAGCTTGATACTCTGCCCTTGCGTGCTGTCGGAGTTTAGACTGTTCCCCCAGGTGTATTTGCCACTGTTGGTAACCTTAGTGGCCATAATCTTAGGATTCTACCCAAGGTGACGGTGGAGGGAAGATCCCACTGTACCTGGAGCAGACGTCGGCTAGACTCACTTGGATTTTCCGGGGGGTTCACTTCACTCGAGACGGTTACAGTGGAGGAACTTGTGCTGGTCTATTCATTAAGCAGGTTGCCGGGGTAACTGTTCCACCCTCCACTTCTGTACTGAATTCGGCGATGTTGGGTTTCATCTCCAACTAGTGTTTTCGGTCCGGAAGGCTACTGTTTGTGCATGGTTTGATGCCCTAGATTCTTTAGGCGTGTGATTCAAGTTTGTTTGGTTCTTTAGCGACTTTAGGTGGTTTGATTTGAGATTTTACTTTGTTTTCGTGTGTAGTAGTTAAAATTTTTTAGCTGTGGCGGAATTACGAGACAGTCCCGTAGACTTCGGGGCAAGTCACCTGAGATTGTTACTGGAACTGATTTGTTGAGGAAACTCCGTAGATCGCGGGGTGGACCTCCTGAAGACGTCCCGGGTTAGTACGAAGGATTGAAGGTCCTTGTAACTCCTCCTAGTGGCAGTAGAGTAGGATCACCTGAAGAAGGAGAGTCTTCCTTGGTAGTCCATCCAGATTACCAAAGTCTAGAGACAGGTTATAATCCCGAAGCTGTTATAGTTTCCAAGCTTGCTGGTAGTTTTTCATCTAATAGTGATTTAGGTGAGGAACCTGAAATATCTGAGCCTGTTACTCCAACTTCTAGTGTTCCAGATTCACCAAGAGTAGAACGAGTTATCACCGAAAATCTTCCTACTGGTTTGATTGCTATTGAAGAACTTGCTCCAGAGGAAGAAATAGGCGTCTCTAACCTTGAGGATCAACTTACTATTGATCTAAGGGAGCGTGAATCTATCTTTTACAGTCCTCCTAGAAGTACTACTTGGTACCTTTCGTTAACTAACTATTTAGACAACTCAGGGTTAAGTTTTTCTCCACCTCGTACTCCTTTTCCACCTGGAGGTATTTATACTCCTGTAAATATGTCTGGTCAGTCGTCCGTGTTCACTCAATCTTCTGAATCTTTCTTACATGGCGGTCCTTCTGTTCCCACCGGGTATCAGTCACTTTCTGGTACCTTTGCGGGGGCATCTCCTCAACCCATTGATCATGGGTTATTAGCTGGAAACAATGGTAATAGACCGTTGGGTGTAGGGGACATTTACATGATGTCAGGATTAGTTCCCGTTTCTCAACCTCAAGGTGGCCAATTACCGCCTGGGGGGCAGCCTCAATTAACGCCTGGGGGGCAACCTCAAGGCCAGTATGTACCTATAGTACAATACATGCCTCAAGGTCAACCCCAGCCTCAATATGTACCCCAGGGTCAACCTCAGTATCAATATCAACCTCAAGGGTATCAACCTCAAGGTCAAGGTCAACCCCAGTATCAGTATTTACCCCAAGGTTATCAACCTCAAGGTCAATACTCGAGTCAAGGTTATCAACCACCTCAAGGTCAGTCATATGTTCAAGGTATGGGAACTGTACCTTTCAGTTATCAATCCTATCCTCAATCCGGTTATGGATCCCAGTATCCTCAACCTGTTACGGGTCAATACCCCGGAATGATAATGTGGGATCCATCACACGGTCAACAGGTGTTGCAGCCAAGTATACAGTTGTTACCTCAAACCGGACAACCCGTAGTTTCTGGTTCACCCCAGCAACCGCAACCTGTCCAGTCAAATGTTAAAACTTCTGTAACTTCGGTAGTTACTCAGCCGCCAATTGCACCTAGTACTCCATCTCAAACGGCTGCTACAACTACCGCAACATCTGCCACACTTACTTCTGGAGTATCGACAGCTCCTGTTTCTACTGTCTCTGTAACTACCCCTCAGACATCTTTACCCTTATCTGGATCTACGATTCAAACTATGGTTCAGATGCCTGTAGGTCAACCTGGTATAAGTACGGTTGTTACTACTCAACTACAATTTGTTCATCAACCGTACCAGGGACAGTACCAATATGGGCAAGCTGTCCAGCAGCCGGTTTACCAGTATCAACCGTATCCTGGGTACACTTATCAACAACCTCAACAACCCCAGTACGGTCCGGTTAATCCTGGTTTTCCAGGAGGATACAATATCCCGAATGCAATGCCTATTCCAAGTTATCCTGGATATCCTCCTCCTGGGGGTTGGTGTCATGACTCAGAGTTTTAGGGATCCAAACCGGCAATTGCCATTTATCGCAACTTTGGATTTACCAGACTTGTCACGCCTAACGAACGATCCAATTCAATATCTTCCGTTCTGGCAGCCAATGCCAAATAAGTTGCCCAGTGATATACCCAAGTTCGAAGGTAAGTCTGGAGAGGACCCGTCGAATCATGTGATGACTTACCACCTCTGGTGTGCTTCAAATTCTATCTCGGATGATTCGATCCGCTTACGTCTTTTCCAGCGTACACTCATTGGTCTCGCGACCAAGTGGTACATTGAGTTACCACGGGCCTCTTTTTACAATTTTAGCCAGTTAGCTACCTCGTTCTTAACTCACTTTCAGTTGCCGGTCAGATACGATAACGGCACGGAGTTATTAACTTCACTAAAACAATCGACGTCCACATATATTTCCGATCACATTCATGAGTGGAGACGTCGAAGAAGGTTAGTGAAAGTTTTTATTCCGGACCAAATCTTAGCTGAATGGTTTGTTAAATCATTATTACCAAAGATTACTGAAGATGTAGCTAAGGCCGGAGTAGTTACTGAGGAGCAAGTCATTGCTCAGGCGCAGTACCTTGACTTAGTTTATACTCAGTCGGGTACGTTACACGAGAAGATCCCAGATCTTCCAAAATCGAATCAAATCGCTGCTGCTCCTTCGGGATCTCATGCCGCTGATGGTATGATTGGTACGGTGAACACAAAGAGCAAGAAGAAGTATTCCAAGAATTCTACTACTCCTATAATCACCTTGCCTGATTCCCCGACAGGAGAGTCTTCTCCTGAACTTTCCGCCGATATTCACGCTGTAGAGTCATCTACGGCCAAATCAAAAAACGGTGGAAAGAAGAAAGGAAAGAAGAAGGCTAAAGCAGACAAGGCTCCGAAGGAGAAAACAGAAAAGTCGGAAACCAATGACGAAAAGCGCAAACCTCGATATCCTTGTCTTATTTGTGAAGAGGATCATTTTACAAGAGATTTCCCTCATCGGGCCGAGGTTGTGAAAATAGTCAAAGGTTCTCCCACTCCTATTGTGTTGAAAGATCCCTTTCCAAAGCAAGAGAGTAAGATGATAGGTTCTTCCTCGACTACCAGTGAAGAACCCATTTTGATGATGTCTCATGTGAGGATTGCGACTCGGTCGCAAGATTATGGTAGTAAGAATCCTGTTGATGGTAAGGAAGCAGAATCTTCTCATTCTAATCCATCAACCTCAGCTCCTGGTTCCGATCCACTACAGATCGAAAAACCTAACCCGGACTTAGTAATCAAACCGCCCACCAAGGGTGTACTTCGAAGGTCTGCTTTCAATCCACATGCAAGAGTGGCCCAGAATTACAACATTGTTGAGGACTTAGCTGTTTCACCCTCAGCAATGTCGGCTTTAGAAGTGCTGCAATCATGCCCAGCACAACGAAAATTACTTTTGTCGGCTATCGGAGCTGTTGATGTTCAGGACCCGAATCTGATAATCTTCGATCTAGAAAATAGTACACCGCGCCTACCCCATCAAATGGCTTTCCAAATTCCAGTGATAGTAAAAAACAGGCCTATTCATCGGACTGTAATTGATGAGGGAGCTTCCACGTGTATTATGTCGATTCAGTGTTGGAGATCGCTTGGTTCTCCTTCGCTGAACCAATCCCCGACCATCCTTAAGGCCTTTGATGGCCGTGGGTTCCGTCCGTTTGGTATTCTACAGGAATTGCCTATAGGGGTAGAAGGTAAAACCGTTAGTCTGGATGTGGAGGTGGTTGATGCCCCTCTAGACTACAACCTTCTTTTGGGTCGAAGTTGGTCATATGCTATGACAGCGGTCGTTTCATCGGTCTTCAGAGTAATAAAGTTTCCACATAATGGCAAGATCGTGACAATTGATCAGCTGACATACTTTTCATCCGACCCAGCCTCTTCAGAGAGTATCCAGCATGTCGGTAAGACGACAATCCCTTATAGGGACGTTGGCGTAGGTTTAGTTAAAGATTCCGGTTTACTGGGAACTTTTCCTTTCCCTCCAATCAATGCAAACCCTTCATTTGCATCAATTCATATGATTACATCAGACACCATTATTTACGACGATCCTTGGATTGTCCCATCTGAATCTGAGATAGACTCATTCGGTGATGCTATGCCTTTGAGTCCATATGAAATTGCTTATGAAGCCGTCGTGTCTTTTACCGACTCGCGTTCAACCCAAATGACCAAATGAATGTGGTCAGTGAGGAATCACTTTTCACATCAACCTCAGAACGGATAGTGTTTCCCGAAGTCGTGTCATCTGACGAGCGACTTCGCGAAATCCTAAGTGTAGACGATCTACCATGGGAAGATCTCCATCATAGATCTTCGTTTTTACCTGAGGGTGATGCTTTTGAAAACGATTTTTCATCTATTTTTACCGCTGAATATGTCAAAGATGCTCAGAATCCAACGAAACATCCTGATTCAGAGTTGAATTTAGGGAATATTTCTCGCACTATTCCCATTGAAATTTCAGTGAAGCCCGGAATTGAGGAAAACATTCATATAGGTGCCTCATGTACAGAAGATGAAATTCAAACTTACAAGGCCCTATTCCAAGAATTCCACGATGTGTTTGCCTGGTCTTACGAGGAAATGCCAGGAATCGATCCTGCCATTGTTGTTCATGAAATAAAGACCTACCCGGACGCTAAACCCGTCCGGCAACGGTTGCGTCAGATTCACCCTCGAAAAGCAGCTGCGATTAAAGCAGAAGTCGAAAAGCTGTTGAAAGCAGGTTTCATTTATCCAATCCCGTTAACGGATTGGGTATCGAATATTGTTCCGGTTAACAAGAAACAAGGAACAATAAGAATCTGTATCGACTATAGGGATATAAATCGAGCTTGTCCAAAAGACAACTATCCTACGCCCTATATCGATCAAATAATTGATGATTGTGCCGGAAGTGAAATGTTTTCCTTTATGGATGGTTTTTCGGGCTATAATCAAATCAATATTCTACCTGCCGATCAACCAAAAACGACATTCATTTGTCCATGGGGGACATTTGCTTACTGCAAATTACCTTTTGGGCTTAAGAATGCTGGAGCCACTTTTCAACGGGCGATGTCTTATGCATTTCATGACATCAAGCACATTGTGCAACCGTACCTCGATGATTTGCCTGCTCATTCTTTACATCGAGCTGATCACCTTGTCCACTTACGAGCAATCTTTATGAGGTGTAGGCATTATCGTATTCGGTTGAATCCGCACAAGTGTGTATTCTGTATAGAAGCGGGTCGATTGCTGGGATTTGTTGTTTCAAAAGCTGACATTCGCGTCGATCCCTCGAAGGTCGAAGCTATCATCAAATTGCCTCCTCCTTCGAGTTTGCGCCAACTCCAAAGTTTGCAAGGGAAAGAAAATTTTTTACGCCGATTCATTCCAAACTACGCCGAGGTCACTAAGGGTTTTACACGGTTGTTGAAACAGAACGCTCAATTCTTTTGGGACGAGATTGCCCAACAATCTTTTGATGCACTTAAGCATGCGTTGACCCATGCACCGTTGTTGCATCCTCCCAACTACAACCAGGACTACTTCTTATACCTCGCAGCTTCGCATTCCACTATTGGAATGGTGTTAGTCCAAGAAGATGAATTCGGAACGGAACATGTGATATATTATCTTAGTAGGACGTTAAACCCCACTGAGCTAAAATATTCGCATGTGGAGAAATTGGCCCTGGCAGCCGTTCAAGCTGTCCAGCGATTTCGTCACTACATTTTTCTCCGTAAAACTACAGTTATTTCGGATTGCAACCCTATGATTTATATTTTGACTAAACAACTGCTAGGGGGCAAGTACTCTAAATGGATCGTTATCCTGCAAGAGTTCGACTTGGAGTTCGAGAAGTCCAAGTCTAAGAAATCCTTAGTTTTTGCGGAATTGATGTGTGATTTCCCGCGTGCTGACACAGAAACTGTGGCAGAGGAGTCCATTGCGGACGAATCTTTGTTTCTTATCAGTACTTTAGATCCGTGGTATGGGGATATAATCATCTATCTCCAAACCCAAACCTTTCGGCCTGAAGCTTCAAAGTCGGAGCGTCGAAAAATTCGGTTTCAATCCCAGCAATACAGAATTATTGGAGATACACTTTATCGCCGGGGGGCAGACTCGGTTTTTCGACGTTGTTTAACTCATGAAGAGGCTGAGAGGGTTTTGAATGATTGTCACTCTGGAGTGTGTGGTGGTCATATGTCTGGGTATGCCACAGCTCAGAAGGTGTTGCGTGCTGGCTATTTCTGGCCGTCCATGTTTAAAGATTGTATCATTGCGGTCCGAAAATGCCACAACTGTCAAGTGTTTGATCGTAAGATGCGCGCACCACCTGCTCCTCTCCATCCTATAATTGCTGTTGGTCCTTTCGCCAAATGGGGTATCGATTTTATTACTTGTAACCCTCACTCGGCCGGGGGGCATGCGTATATCATCCTCGCGGTTGATTATTTTACTAAATGGGCCGAGGCGATGCCTACATTCGACGCAAGTGGCAAAACAGCTGCAGTTTTCGTATTCAATCACATTATAACTAGGTTTGGTGTCCCGCAAGCGATCATCACTGACCATGGGAGCCATTTTCGAAACATCATGATGACTGAGCTTACAAGCCAGCTTGGTTTGCGCCACGATAGCTCTACTCCTTATTATCCGCAAGCCAACGGTTTGGTTGAGTCTATCAACAAAGTTCTGGTTATCATGATCCGACGAATCATTGGTATTCATCGGTCGAATTGGCACAACATGTTATTTTCAGTGCTATGGGCATACCGAACTTCAGTGAAAACTTCAACAGGGTTCACTCCTTTCTAGCTAGTTTATGGTTTGGAAGCTGTGTTACCCATTGAATGCGAAATCCCATCACTTCAAATGGCTGTCGAATTACTCCCAGCTACTTCCAAAGAGGAGAAACGTTTATTATACTTAGCTCAATTAGATGAGACTCGACGTGACGCTGCATTGGCAATCGAGACTCACGCGAAGCGAATGAAAGCTCAGTATGATAGAAATGTGACCCCTCGAAGTTTTTCGGAGGGCGACCTAGTGCTATTATATGATCAAGCTAACGATAAGCTAGGTGCTGGAAAATTCGTTCCTATGTGGCATGGACCCTACATTGTAAAGCGAAAGCTAGCAAAAGGGGCCTATGAGCTGGTAGATTTTGATGGGGACTCTTTGGGTAAACCCAGAAATGGACTTTACCTAAGAGGTATTATGCTTAAATGATGGGTATGGAGAATTTTTAGTTAGGTTAGGTTTTCTTTCTAGCTAGTATGTTTGTTAGTTTAGATAGTGTGCTTAGCTTAGAAAGTGTGTTTTTCGTCGTTATTCTGGCTTATCTTGGTTTTACTCTTGATATTGCAGATGTCGACGCCTCTCCAAACGTACATTGGATTTGCTGATGGTGCTTGTCGTAGTACACGGAATATCTCTTCCGCAGCTTGGGTTATCTATTCGCCCTCTGACGAGTTAGTTTCTATGCATGGGGTGAGCCTCGGTCAAACAACGAACAACATTGCAGAATACAGTGCAGTGGTTGAATTATTGTCTGAATCTATTTCATTTGGAATTCGACGTTTGATAGTGAGGTTAGATTCTGAACTCGTTGTATTACAGCTTAATAGAGTATATGCCATTAGAAATCCTGTGTTATTAAGGTTGTTTTTGAGAGTGCGTCTCTTGGAACGTGAATTTGATTACATTGAATATCAGCATATTCCAAGGTCTTTAAATACATTAGCAGATGCAATTGCTTCTCGAATGTTGGACAGACATTTGCGATAATCATGCAAGTAAATTTAAAAACATTTCATCACATATGTTAAACAAGATAAGCCGGTAATAATGATATATATATATAGATAGGAGTGTGTCAAAAATATACATCGTCTTCGATCATAGGTTGAAAAACACCTTATGATCGGCAAAAATGATAAGTACAAAAACCAAAAATGTCATATGTGTCTACAAAAGTGACTAGCCAATCACTGGTGGTGCTCTCTATACGAGACCACTGCCCGCGCTACCCTACACAGGAACCTCCTGAAAGGTCCTAGGACTGCGACCACATAGCGCTGAAGTCGAATAGGAATGTCATCTATGGTGGTCTCTGGTATATCCGCCGTCAGACGCTCTAGATCCTGTTCCAACTCGTCTAAGGTCTCTGCGGCCGCATCCTGTGGGGTTGGTGCTGGTACAGCTGGTACTCTTCTCTCAAAAGCCCGGAGATTGGCCGGACGTCGTGGACCTACATCTGCATTTTGCATTTTGCCACTGTCAGTTTTGAGACGATATATATAAAAAACAAAAAATATATATATATAAATTAAAAACTTGTGAAAAATGAAGTACCTCTGTCATCCCACTGTTCTCCCTGTGGAAGAACCATGTCCGGATCATTCCGAAAATCCATTCCGGCATAAGGAAAATCCTGAATAACAAAGACCTGGTTCTCCAACCAGTGAAAGTAACCATCAGGAAATCGAACAACTGTCGCGCCCTCATCAGGATGTCGGGCCATTACCGCAACCCATCTCGTCAACTTAGGCTCCCGAGGAGCCCCAACTGGAACAGTAAGATGCTGGGGGATCAGCATTGGAACTCTCTCTAGGGCAAAGCTCACAACCAAAGGCCCATATCCAAAGGTCTTCAATCGTCCGGTCTTTGCCCTAGTCAGTTGGCCCTTCATATTGGCCAACACAGCATCGCACCAGTTGAAAATGGTGCCTCGGTAGCAATCTATTGCCATCCGCATTTGGGACCCGGTGGCATTGTGCAAGGCGGCTGCGTCGCAGAGTCTGGTAACAGTAAAGGCTATAACCATAAGTTCAGGTCGGGATATGTATTTGATTTCTATCCCCTTCTCCTGGTTTTGATTGTTGCACCACTCTAGCCAGAGACTAGTAAGGGATTGGCCACCCGGCCTAGTCCCGAATAGAGAGAGTTGCTCGCCCCTGTTAGGCAAGCCAATGAGAAAATATATGTCGGAGGACTCTATCTTGAGCTGGTTCTCTCCGATGTAGAAGCATTGATCCTGAATGTTCCACCTTTCAACCAGCCACTCAAGGAATGGCACCTGGCCCCTCATGCCAGGTATGGCCCAGTATTTGTACAGACCGCATGCTTTTAACGCATCAATAGAAGGTTGATGATTTATTGCAGCCAAATCAACGTCCTCGTGTTCTCTTTCTCTCCAATCTAGCATGGTGACTGCCCTACACACCAAAAAACAATAGTTAGAATTCATTAAATAAAATTTGGTTGGTTTAAATTAGAGTTTGGGGTTTCAAAATGCGTGTTTCACGGGGTACGCACCCCGTGTTCAGAACACAGAGCGGCGGTACGCAGCTGGTCTGAAGGCGGGCTGCGTACCCCGACCTTTTTCCTATATACGAAAAAGGTCGGGGTACGCAGGTCGCCCATGGGGCACCTGCGTACCCCGAGAAACATATCCTAAAACCCTAAACCCCCTAAAAAATCAAACTAAAACTTGAAATGAAATTCTAAACGGATGAAATTGAAGAGGAGGATGTTGTGGAATACCTGAAAGAGACGGCGCTCGATTCTGACGGTCGGATTCTCCGCAATGTCCACGAGAAGTTTCTTGCCAAAAGCCCTTTTCTCAACCTCAACAGTAAAATGGTAAAAATGACATGGTAAAAAGTCTTTTTATAGGTTTTTTGGATGAATGAATGCTAAGTTTGTTTATTTTTCACCATGGAAAGATGTTTTTCAATGTATTTTTGCCTATCTTAAACAGGTATGAGTAATGTGTTGTTTTTGTGCAGGACAAAAGGATTTAGAGGGAAAAATGTCATTTTTTACGAACCAAAACATCAGAGTCATCTTTTAAGCCCTTTTCTGACTCCTAAAAATATGAAAAGATTGCGGAGCGTTTCTTTTACACTCGTTAAAACGGAATTAAAAGACGGTCCCCTTATAGCCCTTTTCTGACCGTAAAAACAGGAAAAGATTGCCGGGTTTTTGTCGTTTCAAACTCGATACTGGAAATAAAACGATGTGTCCTTGATCGCTTTTTACTTTTCAGATCAGTGGCACTAATCATGAAAGTACTCCTTGGTCGCAAGATCAAGCGGTTCTCCCAGGTATTATTTTATATTTTTTCGGGCTTGGGGGACACAAATTTACGAAAAAGTTCAACCTGGAGTCTTCTTAAGTTTTTCAGACTCTCTAAAATTGAAAAACGCCGAGTTTCTCCTATACTGGGCTCGTTAAAATTTCACAGTAAAGGGCCTGTTCAATTACAAACAGGAACGAACCACTCCTTCCTAGGGTTCAAATCAAAACTAGGTTGGACTCATCCGAAGGATGAGCTTATAATCAAGCATATGTTATCCTCCTCAAGCTTATAAAAAATAAAGAGGTACTTGCCAGAAATGGTGGGGGAAAAGAGAGAAGAATGAGCCTATTTGTTATCCTTTGTCTTAGAAGAAACCTTATTACCACTCTTGAACACGACATTTTTCATTCACCTGGGTTGGGAAATCCTTTACCTCACAGTTGATCAAACCACACTGAAAGTCTTCAGCCGGGTTCCGGGGATTAACTTTGAGTCATTCGTTACCAAGCCATCTGTTGTGTCGTCATGTGTTCAAGAGGTCTGCAAATAAAACTTTCATCTGCAAAATACTTGTCATCCATTTTGACCATCCCTGAGTCAGTCCTTATAGCAACATTTTCTCCAACTTGAACTATGATTTCGTGTTGTGGGCCTGCCTGCAACGGGTCGCTTTCTATCGACATCAGCACATTATCTAGAGAGATGACTTAGAAATCATCAGTACCTTGAAATCTGCATGCATCAATGGCAGGTTTCTCGCCTTGGACGACAGTTTACATCATTGACTTTCGATCGAAGGATTCCGTGAAATGTTCGACATCAACTCATTCATTCACATCTTATGGATTGTACTGGGTACTTTGAGAACCATTGACATTACTGGTGGTCTCTCTCACACTTGTTAACAGTTTACATCATCGACTGGTAATCAAGTGGTTTCTACCATGTTCGACATCAACTCATTTATTCGCATGGCTAGAATCGTACCAATTCGGGAAGTAGAAATGAAGACCCTGGATCTAGTTCCCACCATCCAGGCTGCGAGGAGTTTTGTATTCATTATATAGTAGACCAATTATAAACAGATGGCTGCGTCCATACTGTGTCTACAAAAGTCTATGATTATGATGTACTGCAAGATCATTCCTGTATCAGAATAGTTAGTCTGTTAGTTAAAGTTTTGATCTGAGTATGGGAATGCCTACCTCAGCGATGATATAATCTTATACATGTATTTTGTGTTGAAAATTGCAGGTTCTGACCAGGCTCTCCACGAGATAATCCTTGAAATGATAAAGCGCTTCACCCTTCCTAGATAATACAAAACCCTAATCTACTACAGGCTTCGCACTTTAGGGGGCAATCTGTTACACTAAAAAATGTCACCATGGCTATTTACAGTTAGTATGGCTCTATCAACAGTCATGCTATCCTCCTGGGCAAGTCTTATGCCTCTGCTCTCCATGTCAAACTCCAAAAAGAGAGAAAGTCTTTGTAAATGTGTTTATCTCTGGGTACGCAGATTCTCTCGGCCTTACCTGCGTGTACGCACCTAATGTTCACAAAAACTGCGTACTTGTACGCTCTGTATGTAAAGGGGCAGGTGCGTACCCCTGTAAAGGTCAAAAGGCGCGAGTTTCATCTTTAAAAAGTTACTTGTGGTCATTTCTAGAGCATTCTAGAAGGGTGTTTGACGTGTATTGAGCGCCTCCAGATGGTTCATGTACCCCTATGAAAGAGGAACTTATCCCATCAAGAGAGGAGCTACCCCATCCAAAGAGGGGATTATCCCATTGATGGTGGACCTGATTAACTTCCTCTTGAGCACTATAAATACAGGTATTGGGCCAGAAGGAGGGGAGGTTGAAAGCTAAACATTTCTAAGGGTAGATGCTGCTGGAATTAGGACTCCCATTTAGAAGCTTGTGAGGAGAGATTCCCATCCTTTCTTGTTTCATTTGGAAGTGGGTGAGCTTTGTCAAAGTAAAGGAGAACTCTTGATGGACCCTGGGAGGGACTTGCACAACACCAAGGCTCAGGTTGTAATTGTTCCTTTTGTTTCCTATTAATGCAAATGAGTCCATTCTTCTCAATAACTTGTTATTTATGAGTTGTTTCATGTACTCCTTGGTCTATATGTTAAATATGTTTTATTTTATGAGATTATCAAGTGCTATTTAATCGTTTGATTGTTAGTGAATGCAGGTTTCGAAGTGAAGGAGGAGCTCATCCGGATCGGCGAGGCTGGACTACTACAACAGCGTTGGACTACAGGTAGGATCTAAACACTTGATTTCTTGTATGGTAAATGCATGTTTAGAGAAGGATTGATCTTGTTTGTCTTGTTTGTCACTAGAGAGTCTTAGATTCCTAGGGAGGTTGGTTGTGTCCGCACTATCGACTCTTTCCGCCTGACATACATGATGTGTATCGATCTACAGCAGGAGGAGCTGAGGTGAGCTCTATTAAAGAGCACCATTAGGGTAATAAGAAACAAGGCCATGAAGGGTGAGAAGGAAGAGGAGAATGTGGCCCTAGCATCAAAGGGTAGTAGGATGGATTAGTGTCAGTGATGAAGTCAGATTCCAAAGTGACAATTGTAGACTAGTAGCAGTCAGATGCTAAGGAGCGTAGTGTAGTGTTGGCATCAGTGCAGAGTGGCACAATGCAAAGTTAACAACAATGCAGATTATTCAGTAGATAGTGGAGTGGCTAGAAGCAATCAAGACTCAGGAGATAGATGAAACAAACACAATTGATACAGTATTTAAGATGCTTCTCAGTTGTAGTAGTTGCGATTGCAGCAACAATATATGAGAGGGAGTTATAGTGCAGATGAAAAGTTGGCAGTGGTATAGCAGTGCCAATAACAACACATATGCAACATTAAAGTTGCATAGTGGCAAACAATCATAATGGCCAGACATCAGCAGCGTGATAGAGGGTGATACAGATATAGGGTCTTGTAGCAGTGTTGCAACATTAGAACACCTTCCTCGCTAAGAGGGAGTGTTAGTTTTTGTAGCATCAGAGGTGTTCTAGTCTCGAAACTTTGTGGAGAGGCTAAAACACCCGAGTTCTCCATAACCTAGAAATCGCTTCTAGAAATTCCACCTAGAAGTGTCTCAATTATATTATTACCCTATTTTTTAATATTTCCTAAGTCTAAACTTCGGAAAAGGCATTGATTAATCAATATTAATTGAGAAATGTGTGAATCATCTATAAACTCACACGGATCGACTGAGAAATAATATTAGCCATTGATTAAGATTTAATGTTGGTCGTTGAAGTCCTAATAAAAGATTATAAGAAGAAGTCCATGGGTAGATGGACAACACACACACAAAGATCAATTTCCTTGTAGAGTTTGATTTTCCAGAGAGCAACATTCAGTGGTTGAAAGAGTTCAAGATTAAGAAGGGAAGCAGAGACAGAGAGGGGAAGGGACAATGAGTCGGGAGGAAAGATCTTCTAGACCAAGAGAGTCAGCAGCAGAAGGGTCATATTTCCTAGTGGAGATGCACAAAAGGCTTTAGAGGGAGATCGATTTTGCTTAAGGAGAGAGAAATTCAGTTGTTGTTGGTCCAGAAATTCTCCAGGAGGCTAAGAAAATTTCTTCGAGAGGAAGAGTCAGCTAGGATGTCATTTTTCTTGCAGTTTCAAGAATAGAGAGCTGGGGTTTGCGTAAGCACTGGGCAAAGGCTCATGCATAGGTTCTAATATTGGCAAATTTTGTTAGTTGTCATAGCAGTATCAGGCATGGTTATGAGGTATTTGCCTCATAAATATTATAACCAATTTATTTTTCTAATTTGATTGCCAGTTGGGCATCCAGAGATTGTCTTAAGAATTTCATTGCTTCTTAATAATATAAAACCCTCAGCTCTTGTACCAATTTTCCCAAGTTGGGTTTTTACCAAGGACATTTGTCCAAAATAACTATCATTTTTATGTGTGTGTGCTAGAATATTTCTCAGTTTCCAACGTTATTATTTTTCATAGTTTTATTTGTGAATGTTGCAGTGTGATTTATTCAATATTTGTCGTCACAAATAAATTGTTAATTAATTAACATTTAGAAGAATTAATTCTAGTTGTTGCAATAGGATTCCCGTAGTGATTTTTTCACAAAATTCCTCACAATCCTTCTCTTAATTTTATTTTTCTTTTGTGTTGCTTCTCTTAATTCTTTTTTTTTCATTGCATGAGATTACATTGTCATGAAGAAGTTTTAATGGCTAAGCATTATCCAATGTGATGTGCTTGGTGAACATAATTATGATTTACTTACTTGGTTACCTATTATTAGTTGTCCTAACTTTGAGGGATAACATTAGGAATCACCTAATGAACATATTAAGAAATTTACTCACAATCACAGAGCCATAAGCACCCTTGACAATTATATTTCAATTATCATATTTCCCCTCACACTTTATGGAAAAGTGCTACCTAGTATAGGTCCATCATGTATGAATCATTCAATGAAGTTTCTTCAAGGCATTATGAGTTAAATTTTATACTTCCCATTGGATTAGAGATGTATGTAAGTTGCATTTGGCTAAGGAAACATTTCATTGGATTAACACTAATGAGAAAATTGATCTATGGTTTAGTAACATCTTTACATCAGATGATACCATTTTTGAAGCAAATTTTAAACATGCCCACACCCTTGAAGTTTCATTAGAAGTTTCTCATAACCATCCATGTTGTGACATTATGGTGGAATTCATGATATCTTAGCTTGTAACTAATTCTTACAGGCTAAGAAACAACATGATGAAACCTTCACCTATTTATTTCAAGATAAGCATATGATCATCCCCACCATGAATCATGTTTAAAGTTAAGGGTTTACAATTTGTAAATTTCCATGGATATTCCACTTAACAATTCGTCACAATAGATTTGATAAATTTATACTAAAATTCCAAAATCTATACTATGAGGGTTATTTTCCTTAGAATTTTTGATTTATGAAGTTATTATTTCTATGCATGTAATATAGAAAATGTAGTAAATAGAGAACAAACAAAAGTACAACCACTCACAATTATTATATTACAAGATATGGCTCAAGAAACCCTTTCAGGGGAAAATCCAGCAGACGGTGAGGTTGTTATGCTCTCTCTTTCTTTGAATGGAAATGGATCCAAGTATAAAGAAGTGAGACTTGTGGCCCATGGGATGCTACAATGCACCAACCTTCTATTTTTTCTCTCTCTGTATCCACTCTCAGCTACTCTGCTCATCTATGGAAAAATGCACTTGAATAGAATGGGATCTCTTTCCCTCCAAGTGCCTCGATTATGACATAACCTAATAGCCTACTAGTGGTTAAGTTTGACTACTTCAAATCTTTACTATATTTACAATATCAAATCATGTTGATTTTTCTTCATCATGATCATGTGGATAGCCTGTTTTCTAAGAATAATGGGGGTTGACATGGCATCCTCTCGGATCATGGTGGTCAAAACAGGAAGGCCAACTTTCGGGTGGCATGACCTTTTCATATGGAATCCAATTGAGGAAATTATTACGTCATTAGAAAGAGATATGTGTGTAGAATAGTGCTAAGGGGTGTTGCACTTAAGTGGAAAATTGTAACAGCCCCTGGTTAAAATTTCATGTAATAAAAGTTAATAAAGGCAAAATAAGACCACGGTTAAGGGACATGTATTCCAAGCTGAATGGTGGGAAAAACATCCTAGTGGGTGCTCATTCGGTTTATTATGGCCAAGGAAATGACAAAGGCTTTGGAAAGGAAAAAATGTATTTTGGCACATTTATTTTTGAAAATAATGAAAATTAGGAGGAAAGGAAGGTGAAAGGTCACAAGTTGCATGTGAGGAGGAAATTGAAGGAAAATAATGGACATTGAAGAAAATAAAGGCCTCGTTGATAAAAAGGATTCTCAGGATCAGTTGGAAGCTTTTAATAGGTTTTGGTGGATCTCTCTTCTATTCTCTCGCTCTCTCACTCTTGGACACTTCAAGTTTTCTTGGAGCTTTCTAGCTTTGGAGCAAGGAAGGAAAGAAAAGATCAAGGCAAGGAAGAACATGATCAAGCAACTTCAACAGGAATACTTGCAGGTAACATATTGCATGTGTTATTTCCTAGCTGTTTCTGACATGCATGGCTTTGCATGTTGGTATATGGTTCTCTTGCTATCAGTGGCATGGTTTTGTCGGGTTATGACAATGGTTTTCAGCCTCGCCTTGCCTTTTTTAAGATAACCATGGTGTGATGGGGTTGTTTTCTCGATTTGAGCCTTGGAATTGTCGGATGGTTTCAGAATCCGGGGCAAAGGTGGTCTCAAGAAAATCCCAAAGGCCTAAGAATCCCTTGACCAGGTTTGGTGGGATACACAGTAAATCCTAAGGGTGCAGTCTCAGTTTAGGGCCTAGTGATCTTGTGTGGATTGCGGTAAATCCTGAGAGACTGGTGTCTTGGTTTAGGCCCTAGTGATCTGATGTGGATTGTGGTAAATCCTGGGAGACAAGGAGACAGAAAATTCCTCAAGAACGGTGATGGAGTCTAGAGGCATTCCTAGCTTGGTTTGGCTTTGTGATCTCAGTGTCGGTTTTGGTGAGATCACAGTTTGGTGAGGGTGGAGGTGGTTTAACCTCTGGATTCCCTTGGTTGTTTTTGGATTGGTTTATCCATGAGATCCCACATTCATGCTTAGAATATGGCATGGGGGTGATTGGCTGAAAGAAAGATTTGGTTCAGCCATGTCTATGGTCGGGTGGTACGTGGAAGTCCTGAACCTGGTCAGATTTGCCTATGTTTAATAAAAGCTAATTTCTCTTGCTTTTTTACTTGTTAATATGTGGCTTTAATGGTTGTTATCTCATTGTTATTTTCATGGTTTAATGTTGGTTATAAGCATGGTTATATGACTGGTTATTGTCATGGTTATTTAATGTATTTACTTGTAACTGAAAGGATAATGGATGCAAGACATAATTGATGTCAAAACAGTTAAGGGAAGAGGTTGGTGATCCTTCTTGTCAAGTCTCATATGAGTTATCAGTCATTTATACTCTATCTTGTATTCATTTCCTGTAGATTGCATTGATGCCAAGTGTTTGACAAAATGTCAGTCCCGATTGGGGATGGTCAGGCCTAGTCCTGGAGTTAGTTTTTGATTTGTAAGTATTGTTATTATATAAATCATGGATTTTGAAAGTGTCATTGAGTTATAGGTAGTGACCTAGGCACTGGGCTTGAAAAAGTGGCTCAAATCCTAGGGACACTAGCACAACACTGAGTAGAATAGTCCCTGGACACTGGCACACCATGTTGTGGGAGCGTCCAAGGCCCTCTGGATACATGCATGCCCATATCATGGGAGCGTCCAGGGGTTACTTGGTCTAAAAACTTAGTAAGACCAAGGGGATGGTTACCTAAGAGGTTGGGATGGTTCCTGTGAGTCTTGTTGTTGATGTGGAAGATTTGTATGGTGTGTTTCCGTCGGTTCCACTTCCATAAGGTGACTTACGAAGTCGAACCATATCTTAGTAACTTCTCGTCATATGTTTACCCTGTTTGGACAGTTACTTGGGTAGATGTGGGAGGAGGGAGTTACAGGGTGGTATCATAGTGAGTTGCATCCTCTTTGGGTCATATCTGATACCACAAGTGGTATTAGAGCATGATTCAACCCTCGAATTGGATGGGTTGTGTGTTGGTCACGCATTCATGTCCGTTGCATATGTTTTCTTGTGTTGTAAGACCACGTGCTTTTTGCATTTGCATGGTGTTGACCATGGTCGTATTCATGTCACCGTGTGAAGGTTGATGGTGTTATTGTGGGACATGTCATCATGAGTGTATGGTTGTATATGCATTTGTTATGCATGTTGGTGTCAATATGTTGTTATGCATGCATTGTCATTATTATGGTTATGCATGTATGGTAGGTCCAACATGCATTGTGAGGTCATTACATGCAATTAGGTCATCATGATGCTATTGGTATGTTATGAGGCTAATGTGTTTGCTGAGATAGAGCAGGAGATGCAGATCATCAGAATGAGGTTGTGGCATTAGAACTTGGGGTAAGAGCAGATCATCATGTAGGTATTGAATATTTGGGATGTAGGTATGTGGTTAAAAGCTATTATAAGAATTAGGGTTACTTATATACTTGTCATTTTATTGTTGTTATGGTTACGTGCATTATAGATGCTAGTTGATTAGTGTAGTCATACGCACATGTGTCAGATAGTCATGGATGATAGTGTTAGCACTCGAATCTGCCTCAGGCTGAAGGAAGGCGAGGTTCACGGCAACATCAAACCAAGCTCAGCCTCGTAGCTAGCCCTACGAGGATAGGAGAGGGCTCTCTCCGGGTCTATCTCGATAAAATGATCAATAGAGTTCGAGATGACTTAAATTGGGAACTGATTTTAGGCTAGTAAACGAATTTGAATGAGGGATATTTGATTAAATGACTAAGTTGCTGGGCTTTATGGGACAAGGACAGCATAAGCAGAGATTTAACCAAAGGCACAGGATATTCCATAAGGCGAGATAAGCATGAGGTTTTAGCAATCGAATTGAATTTAAATGGGGTGAAAAGACTGTTTAAGAAAGCTGAAAAGGGCATTTAATGTATGTATCCTTTCCAGACAAAAGAAAACACATAAAGACTGAACACTTCCTCAAGGCAGAGTAATGACTGAAATCTACCTTTCTCACTTAAAAGTATTCAGCTGGAGACGATCATGAATGAACTGCAAAACATCACAGGATACATATGAAACAGAGAGAAAAAACACATGCCAAAACTCATACCGCAAGAATCTTATAAATCAGAGCTGCACCATTTAATTATTTCTCTGTCAAACTGTACAACCAAACACTAAGTTATTCCTCCACCATTTCCCAGAACTCAGAACCCCTCACAAATGATTTTCAATACAATATATAACTCATAGCTGGGGAAAACGAATCGATGAGAATCAGGGGCAGTTTCACCTAAAATCATGAAAATAGGAAAAGCTCTGCTCTAAAAAAGGAGCAGCGTTACATATTTTTTTTCTCTGGTGACCAATTAAAAATCAAAAAATGTAACGTGGATCCCATGAAATCATGATCGAGGACAAAGATGGGCGAGTGTTCTTATCTCCCTGCTGTGGTAGATGTTCTGCATTCTAATTTTGGCTTTCGGTTTTTTGACTATTCACCTTCCCTTTGCCGGTTGACCTGTTTCCGTTTCTTTTCACCATATCCTCGGCATTTCCAGGATCTGCCTTGACAAGGTAGATGCCGCCAACTTGTTCTATTGCACCAGAAATAATCTTTACAACCTCATCAGGAGCCTTACATGCAACAACCGTTGTCTCTATATCGCCAGTGTGCCCCCCATGTCACCATTTGGAAAATTCACACGAACCTGATCATAACGGCCACTCAATATGGCATCTCTGGTTCTTTCAGCAATTTCCAAGGCCTTCATTTTTGGTTGAACATTGAAAGTGATTCCTGAATCACTTGGGATTTCCACATATTCCTCCAGTTCCTCGTTAAAATATCCGGACCGGTTGCTGTTCCAAAAAAATGTAACATGACCGAATTTTATAGTTTCACTGCATGCAAATGTTCGTATCCCATTGTGTACAAGATATTATCCTGATGTTCTATCGATATCTGGTGTGGAAACAAGATAATGAGCCGGAAGCTTTAACTCTCCATCACACTGAAACGTTCCTGCATATCGAATTTTAGGATACCGAACTCGATCGAATGCACTAAAATTCTCATTTTCGAATGCTTTAGCAACCATGGTCATACGATCCTGCCACTATTTGTCTTCATCGAATTAGCACGCCCCAACATCTGTATCAATATTATTCCTAGAGCTGGATTGATCCTTTGAAGATTTTCCAAGCATTTTGATTTTTCTATTCTAAAACAATCTTCATAAGTTTGCTCACTGGCTTGCAAACCAGCCATCGAAATTCCATCCTTATCCATGCTAGATTCTTTACAAGGAGGTGCAGAACCAGTGGTAGAAATTAGGCCAGAGGAAGAAACCCCCAGTTCTGTCATCAATTATTCCAGAGTTATAGCCATCACTGCGAGGAATATCAAAATTTGAAGCCTTAATAGGAGATGCTGTGCTTATATCTCTATCATTCAAGGAAACAAAATGAGAAGCACCTGTCATCATGGTACCACCAGCTAGATTACATACTACAGGCGTGATAGTTGATTCCTGAGAACCTAAATGCCTATTATTATCCTCAGATGCAGTTTCATGTTTTTCTTTTCTCCTTGTTTGTGAGGGTATCTGAAAAAATGATCTGTTATGCTCTTAACCTGCAAAATGATACCCAATACAGAATATGCGAAGAAAAGATACCCAGAACACAGAATAGCAATGATTTTATTATTCAGAGAGTAATGTTCACTTGCCTCTTCGAGGGGGCAACCTCCAATAGAGCAGAGCTCGATTACAAAATAAGACACGATACTCCTCGCAGGGAGTCTCTATCCTTTATATATGACTCATACATGCAATACCACGGGCCAATACCGTGGGTTTTATTAATACCATCTATCTAATACTACGGCCCATTTGCAACTAACTGTGGTCCTGTCATTAATTGCGGGTTAACCACTTACAAATATTAATATGGGATTTATTGACTCTTAACTATGACGTGATCCCATGACATAAATAAGGGGGTTAGGGTGGGACCCTAACATGCCCTCCCCCTTAAGACTAGCCTTGTCCTCAAGGCTGAAGCTGCGGAAACTGCTGAAGAATAGTGGCTGGTTCCCAAGTTTCATCTTTCGGAGAGGTGTCTTTCCATTTGACGAGGACTTCCTTAATCATGCGGCCGCGCAGGTGTTTGTCTCTTGTGTCTAGAACCTGTTCGGGTTGAAGCCAGATTGACCCTTCTTCGTCCAATTCAAGTAGACTAGTTTGAACTCGGCAATTGTTCCTGATCACTTTCTTGAGGCATGATACATGGAAAACTGGATGGATTTTTGTAGTAGGTGGCAAAGCCAACTTGTAAGCCACTTCTCCAATGCGCTGAAGTACTTGGTATGGTCCGTAGAATTTTGGAGATAGCTTCTGACAACCCTTGTCTTTGAGTGATGTTTGCTTATATGGTTGTAGCCTTAAAAAGACTTGATCCCCTTCTTGAAATTGGCGCTCTGAGCGATGCTAGTCTACCTGTTGCTTCATGCGGTTCTGAGCTTGATGAAGATTCTCTCTAAGATGGGCGAGCATGGTTGCGCGGTGTTGTAGGAGTTGATCCACTGCTTGTACTTTGGAGCACCCCTTGAGATAAGAAGTAGGGGAAGGTGGAAGTTGACCATATACTGCTTCATAGGGAGTCATTTTGGTGGTGGCATGATAGTTGGTGTTATACCACCATTCAGCCAGAGGTAACCACTGTACCCAAAGGTGTTTCTTTTCTAAAGTGAAACACCTAAGGTAGGTTTCTAGACATTTGTTGACGGCTTCAATTTGACCATCCGTTTGCGGATGATAGGAAGTACTGAGTTTTAGTTGAGTGCCTTGTATCCTGAAGAGTTCCTGCCAAAAATTACTGGTGAAGATCAGGTCGCGATCGGACACAATAGAAGTGGGCATTCCATGGAATTTGAAAATCTGATCCATGAAATATTGAGCGACCAAAGTTGGTGTAAATGGGTGGGGTAGGGCGCAGAAATGAGCATACTTCGATAGTCGGTCCACAACCACCATGATGACTGACTTGTTCCCGGACTTTGGAAGACCTGTAATGAAATCCATAGAAATTTCCATCCAAATGGATGTCGGAATGGGCAATGGTTGTAATGTGCCTGGTGTGTTGACTGTTTCCCCTTTGTGGCGTTGATAGACATCGCATTCTGCTACAAAAGTAAGGATGTCCTTTTTCATGCCTGTCCAAAAAAATGATCTTCTGGTGCGAGCATACGTCTTCTGAAAGCCCGAATGTCCTGCAATGGGCGATGAGTGAAATTCTGCCAAAATGCGACCTTTGAGGGTGGATGTTGGGGATATTACGACTCTGTCCTTGTAGCGAAGAATATCATCCTGCCACGAGTAGCCCTTGGTGGAATTTGGATCTACCTGCAATTGAGAAATGGGTTGGGATAGCTCGGGGTGTGAAAACCATTCCTTGCAAGCCTCTTCAATCCATTCTGGAATGGGGAGGGAAATTGCTAGCAGAGTACTTTCTTCCTCAAATTGGCGAGATAATGCATCTGCTACACTATTGTCTTTCCCTTTCTTGTAAATGATCTCATAATCATATCCCAGCATTTTGGCGAGCCATTTATTTTGTTGTGGGGAGGATAGGTGTTGCTCCAAAAAATATTTAAGATTGTGATGATCTGTGAGGATTTGGAAACGTCGCCCCAATAAGTAAGGTCGCCAGGTCTCGACGGCATGTAAGATGGCCATCATTTCTTTTTCATAGGTAGATTGGCCCAGATTCCTCCCACTTAGTTGTTGGCTTGTGAAGGCCAAAGGTCGCCCTTCCTGCATTAAGATCGCCCCAATACCGGTCCCCGAAGCATCACATTCAATGACAAAGGATTTGGTGAAGTCAGGTAGTGCTAAGACTGGAGTGGAACACATGGCGTTTTTGAGAGCGGTAAATGCCTGTTGTGCTTCCTCATTCCAGAAGAAGGAATTTTTCTTTAGGAGTTGAGTGAGGGGCTTCGCTATGCGGCCATAGTTGCGGACAAATTTACGATAATAGCCTGTGAGACCCAAAAATCCTCTCAAGCTCTTCAAAGTTTTAGGTTGAGGCCATTCTTGCATTGCCTGGATCTTTTTGGGGTCCACCTTGACACCTTCATGCCCCATAATGTGGCCCAAATACTCAACTTCTTCCATGCCAAACGAGCACTTGGACATCTTGACAAATAATTTATGCTTGCAGAGCAGGTGTAAGAGTAGATCTACATGCTGAAGATGTGCAGCCCAAGTGCCACTATAGATGAGGATGTCATCGAAGAAGACAAGGACAAATTTCCTGAGATATGGTTTGAGAATGTGATTCATAAGGCTCTGAAAAGTAGAGGGGGCATTACAAAGACCAAATGGCATGACCAGGAACTCATAATGGCCTTCATGAGTTTGGAAAGCAGTCTTGGGAATGTCGACTTCCTTCATGCGAATTTGGTGGTAGCCTGAGCGAAGATCCAGCTTAGTGAAGAATTGAGCCCCATTGAGTTCGTCCAGCAAATCATCAACCACCGGAATGGGAAATTTATCTTTGTCTGTCAACTTATTGAGGGCCCTGAAGTCAGGACACATCCGCCACTCCCCATCTTTCTTGAGCACCATGACCACTGGGGATGAATAAGGACTAATGCTGGGACTAATGACACCTGCTTCCAAAAGTTCCTTGATGATTTTTTCTATTTCATTCTTTTGGGTGAACGGATATCTGTATGGCCGCACATTTGGGGGTTGGGCCCCTGGAACCAAGGTGATGCTATGATCATGTTCCCCTCGTGAGGGTGGAAGCTCATGAGGCTTGTTAAAGACCGACAGATGGTTATTTAAAATCTGTTGCATCTCAGGATGAATTGGCAAAGACTTGGTTTCGACAACCTGGATGGCATTAAATTGAGCTACCACTCCATGATTGCCCTTTTTTAACAATTTTTCCATCCGATGCGAGCTGATGATAGAGGGGGCTCCCGCCTGGAGTCCACGGAGGGTATGTGTGTAGTTGTTATGCTTAAAACTCATATATAACTCCTGAAAATCCATTGTGATTGGCCCAAGCGTGCAGAGCCATTTAGCGCCTAGGACAATGTCGCAACCCCCCATGTGTATGGCAAACATGTGGGTTTTTAAGTGATAATCCCCCATTTGAAGTTTGACATTTTCATAGCGGCCTTCACATTTCATTGTGCCCCCATCCGCAATTTGGACTTGGAAGTTAGAAACTGCTCGTACAAAACAATGCACTGCTTCTGTGATTTTTTGATGGATGAAATTATGGGTACTTCCACTATCAATCAAGACTACTACTGGGTGATGTTTAAGAAAACCCCTGATTTTGAGAGTTTGAGGGGAAGAAATCCCTGCCAATGCATGCAGCGAAATAACTGGTTCATCAGAGACATTCTCCTTTGTGTTGTCTTCTTCTAGCGCCTCATGTTCCTCAAGTGGTGGATCTTCCTCTGTTGAGCTGTAGTCAGTGGCATCTATTTGAAAAAATTTGGGTTGCTTACATTTATGACCTGGGGAGTATTTTTCATCACAGTAGTAACATAGTCCTTGCTTCCTTCTTTCGGCCATTTCCGTAGGTGACACCTTTTGGACCTTAAGTGTTTGAGTCGTGTTGTGAGCCTGTGGGAGACGACCTTTAGCGGGGAAATTTGGGCGACTGTATTGGGCTGCTAATGCACGTTCCACGTTACGGGCTACCTTGCAAGCCTCTGTCCAAGTGGGAGGGTGGTGCAGTAAGACTTGAGCTTTGATGGCTTCTTTAAGACCACTGATAAAACATTCCGTGTAGAAATCATTTGAGAGACCCCAAGTGCGGAAGGCTAAGGCTTCAAAAGCTGTAATATATTCATCCACGGTACTTGTCTATCAGAGCTTAGTAAGACGACCCAAAAAAGAGTCCTCCTGTTCAAAGCGGTCTCGAAGAGCTTTGGTAAATTGGGTCCAAATCTTAAAAGGTCCATTGCAACGTTGATGCCATTCCCACCATTGCCACCGTTCATTGTCCAAGTACATGCTCCCCAACATAAGCTTAGTCGCATCATCTAAGATATGATTCAGTTTGAAATACTGCTCCATTTGTGCTATCTATGCGGACGGGTGAGAACCGTCAAATTTATGCATATATAACTTGGGAGGTCGCTGACTGGGTGGTGGGTGGGTGTGCCAGACGTGAGGAGAGTGGCTAGACTCACCCTCATTGTATTCGTTGTCATTATACGCCTCCTCGTGGGCTTGCCCCTTGCCCTTCGGGAGTAATTGCTGGACCTGGAGAGATAGTTCGGTAAGCTACCTATTGATGGATTGGATGGATTCGTCAAGTTTGTCCAGTCTTTCATTGGCCATTGCTTGAGCTCTAGTTTCTACCATACACCAGCCTGATGAAAAATTGGGACCGCCTAAAAATTTTCACTAATAATTGAATGGTACCACCGTGCTCAGCTCGTCGTCCTGATTCTAATGGGCTAGATCACTAATAAGCGCCCGGGAAGATCTCAGACCTTTTTTTTTTTTTTTTTTTCTAAAAACTCCTAACGGAGTTTTACTCCGTCCTGATCAATACTGCAGTCGCCAAATCCTCAAAATGTCAATGCGGCCAAAAGTCCTGCAAAAATTATACCTCAGTATAGGAACCCTTCACAACAACTCCGATCTGGTGGATCTGAGAGATCTGAATGGCGGATCGGATAGCTCTGGGTGGCGGAACAGACTGTTGCTGCGGATCGGCTGGCTCTAATAGATCAGAATGACTGATCTGCGAACTCGAGACTGCGGGACTGATGTTGGCTGCTTCTGCACCCCATTGCACCAGCGGATCTGGAATAGATGATGTGCGATCCCCCGATAGAAAAGGGAACTATGGTCTTGAGGAATGTCAGGTGCTACAGATCGCAATATACATAAGGGTCTGGCAGTAGTACTCAACCCAATGTTTTAGGGCTCTAACTAAGGAGGATCGACCGTACCCTTAGCCGTACAACCCGACTACCCTATCGTACGGGCGAGTAATCTCTCCGAGTGCTGTTCTTGGTGTACTGTAGCCACAAGACGGCCGACGGTTTATCTATGGCGAGGTTTCAAGGGAGCCTAGGGGCTTCCGATATACCCAGAGGGTACGTGGAAGACAGTCCGTGCGCGGTTCTGTCTAATGCGCTACTACTCGAAGAGGTACCCACAGGGGTTACAAGGGAGTCCAATAGACGTGACCACCTCTTGTATTTCCTGCGTGCATGCCTCCCCAAATCCGCAGGTTTATGCGCTCAACGATAGATCCCATGGTTTAAAGACGCCGGAACACGTCTCTAGCCAAATTTTTTTTTGCTAAGAATTGGTGATCCCACCGGCCCTGGAAAGTGCTCTGATACCACTTGTTATGCTCTTAACCTGCAAAATGATACCCAATACAGAATATGCGAAGAAAAGATACCCAGAACACAGAATAGCAATGATTTTATTATTCAGAGAGTAATGTTCACTTGCCTCTTCGAGGAGGCAACCTCCAATAGAGCAGAGCTCGATTACAAAATAAGACACGATACTCCTTGCAGGGAGTCTCTATCCTTTATATATGACTCATACATGCAATACCACGGGCCAATACCGTGGGTTTTATTAATACCATCTATCTAATACTATGGCCCATTTGCAACTAACTGTGGTCCCGTCATTAATTGCGAGTTAACCACTTACAAATATTAATATGGGCTTTATTGACTCTTAACTATGACATGATCCCATGACATAAATAAGGGGGTTAGGGTGGGACCCTAACATGATCTTGAATGTTCTTCCAACTCTTTTCAATGACATAGATCTTCAGAATCCGTGATGCAACCATTTTTATTGATGCAACCAAGGAAGTTTCAAGATCAGCCTTATTGTCAATCTGTGATGAGTTTGAGCAAGAGTTTGGAATGTTAAAAGGATGTTTGGTGATATGAATATGAGAGTCAGACCTTTTCCATTTTTCATCTAATACTAAGGTGTTGACTTGATCATAATCATCAGGAGTACTTTTAAAAGCATCATTACAAAGCCTTCCCTCTACAACTTCAGAGGATACTAGAATACAATTAGATCTCTCAGTTTCCACATCCCTCTCAACATGTGAATTGGCTGGCAGTGTTAAATTTGATAATAAATGATGAGATGCCCTTTCAATGATTTCTTGAACTCCATTTTTTGAATGTGGATTACTTCCAGCAAACTTCTTTTGAGGGCTGCTTTGCCTAATATATCTTTCAGAAGTACTAATGGAAGCTGTATCTACACCTGCAATGGTTGCTGAGCTTGTTCTTGTTGTACTGGAATTCTTCAGAACATTTGGTTTGGCGGGTACAGAGAATGTTGATCGTTCACTTGACTGTTGTGCACTAACCGCTGCTTATGTAAGAAACTCTGACAACAATTTTAAGAGCAGTAAGACAGTGGCTTCAATGACAGAATATAGTGAACTAATATTTGCTGCCAAAATGACAGAAAAGTGCAGAATTTCGATTAGCATTCACTGTGGTGCCATAATAACTGTCTGTCGTGCTTCTTTCTCTGCTTCTTACTCATGCTGATTGTCACTGACTTTCTAGTTTCAACAGTGCAAAGGAGATCTGGGAAGCCAAATTGTAAATCTTGTCTACTCTTTGAAGCAAGAAAGCTGATTTTGGAAGCAGAATGTCGATGATATTGTGTTAAACCCTCCAATTTTCGGGGCAGCCAAAGGAGGGTGCTGATCATTAAAAATAGGATA
This sequence comes from Pinus tabuliformis, assembly GCA_031772625.1. Lineage (NCBI taxonomy): Eukaryota > Viridiplantae > Streptophyta > Pinopsida > Pinales > Pinaceae > Pinus > Pinus tabuliformis. The sequence continues at coordinate 400,379,304 of CM062805.1, read as the reverse complement.
TAAAACGAACTTCTACTATATATATTTACAAGCCACCGCAAAGGTTTACATAACACTACAGGCATGTGGGTTCTCGTCACTAAACAGGCTGGCTGCTTTGTCATTCATGATTGTAGAGGAAGAAGGAAGCTCAGAATGATAGTAGTCATCGACAGTCCCATTGTTATATCCATGCATTTCGTAGCTGTATGTGGAAGCTGCAGGAGCACTAATTTGCTGATAATGGTATTGAGGACCATAAGAAAGGTAGTGACTGTCATATGGGTAAGGCCAGAATTCGGCCTTCTTACCAGTACTTCTCACAACATCTAAAACGGTCATTTGATTGGCATATCCGGTCACTGTCACTTTCTGCCGCTGGATGTCTATGTCAATCGCATCCACTCCTTCGAGCTTTGACAAAGCTTTCTATACCTTTCGTTCACATCAATTTGCAGTCCATGTGCACTTCCATTTCAATAATCTGGTGAATGATTTCCTCTGGCTCCTGTCTAGCACGATGGATGTAACGAAGTGCCTTGGAGAAGAATTGAGCTGAAACAAATTGATTTTTTGATGAATTGATGATGAATTTTGGCCTTGGGGCTCTGTGTGCCGCGCAACAAACCCAGTGCGTTGCGCTCTGGGTGTGAGCCGCACCAGTTAGAAAATTACACTGCGGGCGGGCTCTGTGTGCGCCGCGCCTTGTGTGTGCGCCGCGCCCCTGTTTATATGCGCCGCGCTGCTTGCAAACACCCAGTCTGCCCTTCTAAAACGCATTTCCATCCCTCCAGACTTCAACTCGGCTTTTCTTTTGGGCGTTTTGACAATTTCTTGCTTGATAATTGTGAGAAGTGCCCGAGGTCTACAAACATTGCCTCTGAACCAGTGATGCACAATAGAATGCCTCCCAAGGACATCCAACTTCCTCGTTGTGCCTTTTTTCAAAAAGTTGTACATGTAATATAGAGAGAGTGCCCGATGTACATGTGGATTCCAGCAAATAATATTATAGAGGCCAATCGCTCTGATGCATAGTAGCCAAGTCAAAACCATTGGTGCAAACATGAATCCCACCCAATGTGTGCCATGGTGTTGTAGTGCAAATAGGCCTATTATTGTAATATAAATTGAGCACTTATCTGATTTTGACCGGCGAGCAACATGAACAGTCATCGTGACACTCTGGATAGTGTGGCTACCTGTGCATTTGACAATGTTTCAGTTGTCTATGAACTTGGTCTCAGATTTCAGATTGTCCAACTTCATCCTTGTATAAGGCACTTCTGGACAGCTACAAGCCACACATGGTTCGCTTTCAAGATAATAACCATCAAACTCCACCAAACTGCTGAGCGTGTTGTATATTCGACAATTAGGATGATTTGCCAAGAGTTCATTTTGTGAATGGAGCGTATCATAAAACAAATTTGACAATTTCTTCTTCAAAACCGAGTTTTGAAGAAGGAATATCTTTGAGCATTAATAATGATGAAACTCTTGAAATAAGAAACTTATTGAACCTCTCTCTGGCCTACAAGCGTTATTTCACACTTCTGGAGACAAAACCCTGGACTCAAGAATTAAAATGACTCTTTTTGACCAAAATGGCATTTGATGACTGCAAATGACGAGAAATGAACCTTGGTAAATTTGACTCTGACAAAGGACTGACAAGACTGAGTCTAACATTGGCTCCAATTGGGATGGCAGCTGCCACTTCGTGGAGGTGCCAAGAACAACAGATCTCTAAAAGAGCTAGACAGTGCCTTCATCCATTGGGCTATGGAGTCCATTATTCCGATAAACCAACATGACTCAATTTATTGACTGAAACTTGACTCAAACTGACTCAATGCGAACTGAAATGATTGAAAAACTTGACTCTAACAAACTAACTCAAAATGGTGAAGACCTGGACTTAAAACTTAAATCTTGGTGGCAGTACATGGCCACCTGTGTTTCTTACAAGGCAATATATCCTCAAACTATATCAAAATGCCAATGCAACCAATCAAGAAGATGGATTTTTAACTGATTCTTCCTATCAGACCTTCTGGTCAACAGTAGATGCTTGTAACTGGGTCTCCAAAAAGCTAATTTACCATGATCTCCTTCATCACTGAACACTACAATAATCACCTTTACTGCTGGCTGCAACAAAGTTGCCAGAGGATCTTGAAAAACATGAAGATTTGCCATTGCCACCTCCTGCTGAGAAAATGAGATGTCTTTTTCTCTTGCTTCTGATTTTTCTTCATAAATAAGAGCACGTTCCCGGTCTTCAAAAATTTCTGAACAAGTAGATGAGCATATTTCCTCTTCAAAGAACGTTTCAAAACACGAAACATATGAAGAAGAATCTGAAATGGAATCCATAATGGTCTGGTCAGCTATAGTCTGAATATATTTCTGATCATCTTGGCATGATATGACAACCAGATTCTCATTACATTCATCACATTCATCAATCATGAGAAAAGCAACTTCAGATGATTCTTGAAACTCAAGCATGACATCTCTATCATCTATCATAAATTCATCCAGAGAAACTTTTTCACCTACTTGAACAAAGATATCCTCTTGCTGTTCATGAATTGACTGGATTACCTTGGTAGGAAGGCTGTGTTCTGATGAGATGAGGGCAGTTAGGCCTGTAACTCTGTCTTCTTCATTTGAGGCAGCCTCAACAATGCAATTCTCTTCTATGAGATCTGGAACAACATGTTTTTCCTCATCACAATCCGTCTCTCGATCTGGTTTATCATCATCATTTTCGGAGATTGGAACATCATTTTCCTGCGTATCCTCATTTATTTCAACCAGATCTGAAATAGTACTTCTTTTTTCATCATTTTCAGTCATATGGAAATCTTTAACCTGCTGATTTTGATCCTGCTGCAAAGTTTCCTCTAAGAGTTCTGTAGGCTGCTGAAACGGATTTTCATACAATGCTTCCATGATTTCTTCGTCCATAAAATTATCATCCTCATAGTATTTTTCAAGGCTCTCAATAAAACCATAAGCATGCTTGCAACAATCCTGAACTAAATTTAATGATGGATAAGATTCTTTATACTTCTCAAAGAATATTGAATGAAAATCCTTTAGACAATAAATGGAAGCAGGTGGCAAACTTTCATACCAAGATCGGGCTTCGTCTTCCAGAGTAGCCATAAACATTTTCATCAAACAGTCTTCAGGAAAATTGATCTTTAATTTATGCACGTGAATGTGAAATTTCACCAGATGAAGAGCAGTGTCATTACCTTCCACATTTCTGAACATAGGCAAATTCTTTGACCAATCTACCTTGGGCATTTTATTTGGAAAACCTGGGATGTGATCTCGGCTCATGGGAGCGTATCTTCTTGCAATCCGATCCATCTTGAAAATGTCAAAGCTACTGATCTCTCTGCAGTGGAGTCACCATGAAGCACCAATTACTGGATTCTTCAGTGAATGGAGTTGCCAGGTGAATGCTTTCAGCGTTTCCAGTGTCTCATCGTCATCCACCATAAACAATCAGATCGAAACTTGAGATATGAACTGGGGCACGACAATCTACAAGTAAACTTGCTCCCCAGTGGAGTCGCCACTATCTTAGCGCTCAAATCTGCCTTAGGCTGAAGGAAGGAGAGGTTCAAGGCAACATCAAACCAAGCTCAGCCTCGTAGCTAGCCCTACGAGGATAGGAGAGGGCTCTCTCCGGGTCTATCTCGATAAAATGATCAATAGAGTCCGAGATGACTTAAATTGGGAACTGATTTTAGGCTAGTAAATGAATTTGAATGAGGGATATTTGATTAAATGACTAAGTTGCTGGGCTGTATGGGACAAGGACAGCATAAGCAGAGATTTAACCAAAGGCACAGGATATTCCATAAGGCGAGATAAGCATGAGGTTTTAGCAATCGAATTGAATTTAAATGGGGTGAAAAGACTGTTTAAGAAAGCTGAAAAGGGCATTTAATGTATGAATCCTTTCCAGACAGAAGAAAACACATAAAGACTGAACACTTCCTCAAGGTAGAGCAATGACTGAATTCTACCTTTCTCACTTAAAAGTATTCAGCTGGAAACGATCATGAATGAACTGCAAAACATCACAGGATACATATGAAACAGAGAGAAAAAACACATGCCAAAACTCATACCGCAAGAATCTTATAAATCAGAGCTGCACCATTTAATTATTTCTCTGTCAAACTGTACAGCCAAACACTGAGTTATTCCTCCACCGTTTCCCAGAACTCAGAACCCCTCACAAATGATTTTCAATACAATATATAACTCATAGCTGGGGAAAACGAATCGATGAGAATCAGGGGCAGTTTCACCTAAAATCATGAAAATAGGAAAAGCTCTGCTCTAAAAAAGGAGCAGCGTTACATCTTGTTTTTCTCTGGTGACCAATTAAAAATCAAAAAATGTAACGTGGATCCCATGAAATCATGATCGAGGACAAAGATGGGCGAGCGTTCTTATCTCCCTGCCGCGGTAGATGTTCTGCATTCTAATTTTGGCTTTTGGTTTTTTGACTGTTCACCTTCCCTTTGCCGGTTGACCTGTTTCCGTTTCTTTTCACCATATCCTCGACATTTCCAGGATCTTCCTTGACAAGGTAGATGCCGCCAACTTGTTCTATTGCACCAGAAATAATCTTTACAGCCTCATCAGCAGCCTTACACGCAACAACCGTTGCCTCTATATCGCCAGTGTGCCCTACCATATCACCATTTGGAAAATTCACACGAACCTGATCATAACGGCCACTCAATATGGCATCTCTGGTTCTTTCAGCAATTTCCAAGGCCTTCATTTTTGGTTGAACTTGGCATTTCCACATATTCCTACAGTTCCTCGTTAAAATATCCGGACCGGTTGTTGTTCCAAAAAAATGTAACATGACCGAATTTTATAGTTTCATTGCATGCAAATGTTTGTATCCCATTGTGTACAAGATATTATCCTGACGTTCTATCGATATCTGGTGGGGAAACAAGATAATGAGCCTGGAAGCTTTAACTCTCCATCACACTGAAACGTTCCTGCATATCGAATTTTAGGATACCGAACTTGATCGAATGCACTAAAATTCTCATTTTCGAATGCTTTAGCAACCATAATCATACGATCCTGCCACTATTTGTCTTCATAGAATTAGCACGCCCCAGCATCTGTATCAATATTATTCCTAGAGCTAGATTGATCTTTTGAAGATTTTCCAAGCATTTTGATTTTTCTATTTTAAAACAATCTTCATAAGTTTGCTCACTGGCTTGCAAACCAGCCATCGAAATTCCATCCTTATCCATGCTATATTCTTTATAAGGAGGTGTAGAACAAGTGGTAGAAATTAGGCCAGAGGAAGAAAACCCCTCAGTTCTGTCATCAATTATTCCAGAGTTATAGCCATTACTGCGAGGAATATCAAAATTTGAAGCCTTAATAGGAGATGATGTGCTTATATCTCTATCATTCAAGGAAACAAAATGAGAAGCACCTGTCATCATGGTACCACCAGCTGGATTACATACTACAGGCGTGATAGTTGATTCCTGAGAACCTAAATACCTATTATTATCCTCAGATGCAGTTTCATGTTTTGCTTTTCTCCTTGTTTGTGAGGGTATCTGAACAAATGATCTTGAATGTTCTTCCAACTCTTTTGGATGACATAGATCTTCAGAATCCGTGATGCAACCATTTTTTATTGATGCAACCAAGGAAGTTTCAAGATCAGCCTTATTGTCAATCTGTGATGAGTTTGAGCAAGAGGTTGGAATGTTAAAAGGACGTTTGGTGATATGAATATGAGAGTCAGACCTTTTCCATTTTTCATCTAATACTAGGGTGTTGACTTCATCATAATCATCAGGAGTACTTTTAAAAGCATCATTACAAAGCCTTCCCTCTACAACTTCAGAGGATACTAGAATAAAATTAGATCTCTCAGTTTCCACATCCCTCTCAACATGTGAATTGGCTAGCAGTGTTAAATTTGATAATAAATGATGAGATGCCCTTTCAATGCTTTCTTGAACTCCATTTTTTGAATTTGGATTACTTCCAGCAAACTTCTTTTGAGGGCTTCTTTGCCTAATATATCTTTTAGAAGTACTAATGGAAGCTGTATCTACACCTGCAATGGTTGCTGAGCTTGTTCTTGTTGTACTGGAATTCTTCAGAACATTCGGTTTGGCGGGTACAAAGAATGTTGATCGTTCACTTCACTGTTGTGCACTAACCGCTGCTTATGTAAGAAACTCTGACAACAATTTTAAGAGAAGTAAGACAGTGGCTTCAATGACAGAATATAGTGAACTAATATTTGCTGCCAAAATGACAGAAAAGTGCTGAATTTCGATCAGCATTCACTGTGGTGCCGTAATAACTGTCTGCCGTGCTTCTTTCTCCGCTTCTTACTCATGCTGATTGTCGATGACTTTCTAGTTTCAACAGTGCAAAGGAGATCTCGGAAGCCAAATTGTAAATCTTGTCTACTCTTTGAAGCAAGAAAGCTGATTTTGGAGGCACATTGTCAATGATATTGTGTTAAACCCTCCAATTTCCGGGTCAACCAAAGGAGGGTGCTGATCATTAAAAATAGGATATAAAACGAACTTCTCCTATATATATTTACAAGCCACCGTAAAGGTTTACATAACACTGCAGGCATGTGGGTTCTCGTCATTGAACAGGCTGGCTACTTTGTCATTCATGACTGTAGAGGAAGAAGGAAGCTCAGAATAATAGTAGTCATCGACAGTCCCATTGTTATATCCATGTGTTTCGTAGCTATATGTGGAAGCTGCAGGAGCACTAATTTGCTCATAATGGTATTGAGGACCATAAGAAAGGTAGTGACTGTCATATGGGTAAGGCCAGAATTCGGCCTTCTTACCAGTACTTCTCACAACATATAAAACGGTCATTTGATCGGCATATCCGGTCACTGTCACTTTCTGCTGCTGGATGTCTATGTCGATCGCGTCCACTCCTTCGAGCTTCGACAAAGATTTTTGTACCTTTCGTTCACATCCATTGTATTCCATGCGCACTTCCATTTCGATAATCCGGTGAATGATTTCCTCTGGCTCCTGTCCAGCACAATGGACGTAATGAAGCGCCTTGGAGAAGAATTGAGCTTAAACAAATTGAGTTTTTGATGAATTGATGATGAATTTCGGCCTTGGGGCTCTGTGCGCCACGTAGCAAACCCAGTGCGACGTGCTCTGGGTGTGCGCCGTGCCAGTTAGAAAATTACACTGCGGGTGGGCTCTGTGTGCGCCGCGCCCTGTGTGTGCACCACGCCCCTGTTTATATGCACCGCGCTGCTTGCAAACACCCAGTCTGCCCTTCTAAAACACATTTCCATCCCTCTAGACTTCAACTCGGCTTTTCTTTTGGGAGTTTTGACAATTTCTTGCTTGATAATTGTGAGAAGTGCTCGAGGTTTGCAAACATTGCCTCTGAACCAGTGATGCACAACAGAATGCCTCCCAAGGACATCCAACTTCCTCGTTGTGCCTTTTTTCAAAAAGTTGTACATGTAATATAGAGAGAGTGCCAGATATACATGTGGATTCCAGCAAATAATATTATAGAGGCCAATCGCTTTGATGCATAGTAGCCAAGTCAAAACCATTGGTGCAAACATGAATCCCACCAAATGTGTGCCATGGTGTTGTAGTGCAAATGGGCCTATTATTGTAATATAAATTGAGCACTTTAACTGATTTTGACCGGCGAGCAACATGAACAGTCATCGTGACACTCTGGATAGTGTGGCTACGTGTGCATTTGACAATGTTTCAATTGTCTGTGAACTTGGTATTAGATTTCAGATTGTCCAACTTCATCCTTGTATAAGGCACTTCTGGACAGCTACAAGCCACACATGGTTCGCTTTCAAGATAATAACCATCAAACTCCACCAAACTGCTAAGCGTGTTGTATATTCGACAATTAGGATGATTTGCCAAGAGTTCATTTTGTGAATGGAGCATATCATAAAACAAATTTGACAATTTCTTCTTCAAAATCGAGTTTTGAAGAAGAAATATCTTTGAGCATTCATAATGATGAAACTCTTGAAATAAGAAACTTATTGAACCTCTCTCTGGCCTGCAAGCGTTATTTCACACTTCTAGAGACAAAACCCTGGACTTAATAATTAAAATGACTCTTTTTGACCAAAATGGCATTTGATGACTGCAAATGACGAGAAATGAACCTTGGTAAAGTTGACTCTTACAGAGGATTGACAAGACTGAGTCTAACAGAGAGTAACATGTGGCTGTATGCATTGCTATTGTTGTTTTATAATAGTTAGCTTGATGATTAGGTTATATGTTGACGATGAGCATGATATATAACTTGTTGTTGTTATATGATAGTAACTTAATGATTAGGGTTATTACATTAAGATCTTGATGTATATGTATCGTACTAAATTGGATTGGCCTATGCAAATGGTTAGGGTTATGACATTCAGGTATGAGTCGATATATTTGTGATATTGTGTTGTACTAATCTAGACTGACTTTGCATAAATGATTGTTATGCATGAATGAAAATCATCAATGAGTTTATGATGTGAACATTTTAGTTAGTGACTGTTATGGATATCATGATCTTATTTGTGTTTGAGCTGATATGTTGTGAAGTTATATCATGCTAACTAGATTGAATGTGCCGGAAAAATAGCCTGCCCTGAGATACATTAAGGTATGAGCTTGCTTATGTCTCTACTTTATGCTTGAATATTTGATTATGTCGTTTATTTGGTGTTTGATTGTTGGTGTCTACTATGTCATCTATTTGTTGTTGAATGTTTGATTAATTGCATGATATGAGTACGTGTCTATAAGATTGCATCAAGAAATGATCTTGTTTTAAGATGGTTTTACTCACACATATGTGTTGAGATAGCTGACATGTACTTGAGTGTAATAGGTGACAATTGTAGCATTATGTCTAGTGACTATGAATTGACTATGGATTATGACATGATTGTTAGTCTTGATAATGGTTGATTTCAAATTGATAGATATGATTGTCTTTATATTTGGAACATGTGGTTGACATGTATGAGTAGTTGCGAGGTAATATGCTTAGAATTAGTATGACAAGGTAAGGTAATTAGTATGTTGTTATGTTTACTTATGCACTGATAGTTATGTGTTTATGGTAGTATGATGCAGGGGATTGCATGACAAAAGAGATTTCCATGAAATCTTGAAGAAGGCTCAGGTTGAGCTTTCCTTGGGAACCATGGGGATTGAGTCACGGTGTCTATTGTTATTCTTGTGATTTTGGTCTTTTATGATTTGTTGAGCTTCATTTTCGGTTTTGTTTATGTTTGATGCAAGGCCTTGCCACTTTGTTTGCAGTGTTGTATTGTTATTGATTTTCATGGTTTTATTCTTGTTTGTTTCTTGTCTTGCCTTTTTATGTTTTGGGTCTTGGGAATTTGTTTGGGAAAGAGGAAAGTTAATAGAGTTCGGGGAGAGTTGTTTGGTACCCAACAGGTGATGTAAGGCCTGGATGAAGCTCAGTGCATGTATAAGGGCGGCTGAAGGCAAGCGTATAACAACTAGTTGGATTGGTTGGGTCCATTGATGTAAATGGACGATGGCGGGACAATCATGAGAGAAGTAGTCAGGAAAGGTAAAGTAATTATATTTGAGCTGTCATATGCCTTAGCTACGTTGGGAACTATTGTTCTCGATGTTGTACATGTCGTGCATGTGGCGTTTTGTACATGTGGTGTCATGTACATGTCGTGCATGTGGTACTGTGTACATGTGGTATTGTGTACACATTGTACATGTGGTGTTGTGTACACATTGTGCAGGTGGTGTTGTGTACATGTGATGTTGTGCACACATCGTGTAGGTGGTGTTGTGTACAGGTGGTACTGTGTACATGTTGTACATATGGTATTGGTGTACATGTGGTATTGTGTGCATGTCATACATGTTGTGTTGCAGGCATGTGGTACTATGCATGTGCATTATGTAGTCGTGGTATCGTGACATATGTATTCATTGTGTTGTACTCTGTGTTCATATTTTTGTTGTGTTGTACACTAGGTGTAGGTGTATCTATTGTGTTGTGGTGTACATCGGATGTAGGAATATGTATTGTGTTGTGTTGTACATAGGGTGTAGGTGTATGTGTGGTATGTCAAGTGTAGTTGCATGTATTGCATGGTGTTGTATGTCATGTGTGGTTGTATGTGTGTGATGCACACTATGTGTATGTGCACATGGTTGAGGAGAAGACACTGGGTGTTTTTCGGTGTGGCAACCAATCTAGTGTGCGTACGGAATAAGGACAAAGATAGAAGCTAAGGATTGATTAAAGGATAAGTATTAGTATTTTATTTCAATTTAATTATGCATGTGATTTATGATTATATTCTATGATGATTACATGTGACCCAAGATTTTGGTTTGTGATGGTTACATGTGATTTATGATTTTGATCTATGATGGTTGTGTTTTGAGCTAGTCGAATGTGATATGTTTATTCATGATGATTTGATCAAACAGTTAGTTTGACTTATTGTGACAGGAAGTAAACAAAATTGCAAGTGTACCTTATTAACGAGCTACCAATGAGGTATGTTGTGAATTTATTTCAATTTATTTTAAATTTAATGGAAGTTATGTGCTTAGTACAAGAAGCACGGAAATTCCTGGTTGGGTGGTTGAAACTGACGGCAAGCATTAGCAGCAACATCAAAAGGAATTAGAACAAGCAACAATATGATGGTAAAGTACTTCAGGAGTAGGGCCATTATGGGATACTGGTACCCAATAGTGTCCATTGATTTCCATGAGCATGCTATGACTGATATGATGGTTTTGAGGAAAATATATGCCTTGGTTGCTGATCTTCTAATCTGAGGAATCCTTTCCAAGGGATGGATTTCCTAGAATAGGGGATACCGGGGAACTTGGAAGGTGAGTGACTGCACATAAGGGGGTGACCGTATTTCCTGAGGGACTGTATAGAAGAGAAGGAAAGGTCAGGGATATATTTTTTTTGTTCATTAACATTGCCATATGGAATCAGATGCGCATTAAGAGTGCGCCCTGAAACAATGAGCTGATAATTGTTCACTAAGAGGACAAGTGGTGCAGGATTGTAGTGTTGGACATTGGATGCAACTTTGACTCTGGAAGTGGATTTTGGACTTCTTGGGAAGGAGGTGAATCTTGGTATTACTTTGAGGGTGGAGGTGTGAACCTCTGGATTCCCTTGTTGATTTATACGAGCATCGTATCCTTTTATTTGCTCGCCGTTAGCCAATGTGCATATGTGTTTATTGTAAATATCGTAATGAGATATGTTATAAATCTCCAGTAAGCAATTTGGCAGTTATCTTGTCATGTTGTCATGATGTTTTACTTTTGAGCAGGTCTTTCATTATAAATATTGCAATGAGCTAAGTTATAAATCTCCATGGGAAGTATGTTTTCTTTTCAACGGTTTTTCTGAGGTCTTGGTGTGGTTTAACATCGAGGACGATGTTCCCTTGGGGGGAGGGGTCTATAACAACCCTTGGTTAAAAGTTCATGTAATAAAATTTAATAAAGGAAAAATAAGACCATGGTTAAGGTACACGTATTCCAAGCTAAATGGTGGGAAAAACACCCTAGTGGGTGTTCATTTGGTTTATTATGGCTAAGGAAATTGGAAAAGAGAATGGCAAAGGCTTTGGAAAGGCAAAAAGGTATTTTGGCACATTTATTTATGAAAACAATGGAAATTAGGAGAAAACGAAGGTGAAAGGTCACAAGTTGCATGTGAGGAGGAAATTGAAGGAAAATAGTGGAAATTGAAGAAAATAGAGGCCTCATTGATAAAAAGGCTTTTGAGGATCAATTATAAGCTTCTGACAGGTTTTGGTGGAGCTCTCCTCTATTCTCTCTCTCTCTCACTCTTGGACACTTAGCGTTTTCTTGGAGATTTCTATCTTTGGAGAAAGGAAAGGAAAAGCAAGTAAGGAAGGAAAAGGAAAGGAAGGAAAACAAAGATAAATGCAAGAAAGAACAAGATCAAGCAACTTCAGTAGGAATACTTGCAGGTAACATATTGCATGTGTGATTTCCCAGCTGGTTCTGACATGCATGGCTTTGCATGTTGGTATATGGTTATCTTGTTGTCGGTGGCATGATTTTGTTGGGTTATGACAGTGGTTTTCAGCCTAGCCTTACCTATTTTCGGATAGCAATGGTGTGATGGGGTTGTTTTCTTGGTTTTGAGCCTTGGAATTGTTGAATGGTTTCAGAATCCGGGGTGGAGGTGGTCTCAGGAAAATCCCAAAGGCCTAGGAATCCATTGACTAGTTTTGGCGGGATACATGGTAAAACCTAAGGGTGGAGTCTCGGTTTAGGGCCTAGTGATCTGGTGTGGATTGCAGTAAAGCCCAAGAGACAAGGAGACATAAAATTCCTTAAGGATAGTGATGGAGTTCGAAGGCATTCCTATTTTGGTTCGGTTTTGTGATCTCGGTGCCAGTTTTGGTGAGACCACGGTTTGGTGAGGGTGGAGGTGGTTTAACCTCTGGATTCCCTTGGTTTTTTTTTTATTGGTTTATCCATGAGATCCCACATTCACGCTTGGAATATGACACGAGGGTGACTAGCTAAAAGAACGGTTTGGTTCAGCCATGTCTATGGTCGGGTGGTACGTGGAAGTCCCGAAACCTGGTTGGATTTGCCTGTGTTTAATAAAAGATAAGTTCTCTTTCTTTTCAACTTGTTAATATGTGGCTTTAATGGATGTTATCTCATTGTTATTTTCATGGTTTAATGCTAGTTATAAGCATGGTTGTATGAATAGTTACCGTCATGGTTATTTCATGTATTTACTTGTAACTAAAAGGATAATGGATGTAAGATCTAATTGATGTGAAAACAATTATGGGAAGAGGGTGGTGATCCTTATTGTCAAGTCTCATATGAGTTATCAGTCATTTATGCTATGTCTTGTATTCATTTCCTATAGATTGCATTGATGCTAGGTGTTTGAAAAAATGTCAATCTCGGTTGGGGATGGTCAAGCCTAGTCCTGGAGTTAGTTTTTGATTTGTAAGTCTTGTTATTATGTAAATCATGGATTCTGAAAATGTCATTGAGTTTTGGGCAGTGACCTGGGCTCTGGGCCTGAAAAAGTGGCTCAAATCCTGGGGATGCTGGCACAACACTGAGAAGAATAGTCCTTGGATGCTGGCATACCATGCTGTGGGAGCATCGAGAGCCCTCTGGACTTATTCATGCCCATATAATGGGAGATTTTGGGGTTTAATTCATCTGAAAACTCAGTAAGACCCAGGGGCTAGTTACCTGAGAGGTTGGGATGGTTCCTGGGAGTCCTGTTGCTGATGTGGAAGATCTACATGGTGTGTTTTTGTTGGTTCCACTTCCTTAAGGTGACTTAGGAGGTCGAACCATATCATAGTAACTTCTCGTCACATGTTTACTTGAGTAGATGTAATAGGAGGGCATTAAAAAAATATTTACCCCCAAAAATGTCATTTAATGCCTAAAACTGCTTCTAAAAGGTTTCAAACCCCAATTCACCAAACTGAGACACACCAATAAAAATGTTCTTGTGAGCTGATTCTTCCACTTTTTTGCTCTAAAAACATCAAGATGGATGAAAAATAATATAATGATCTATACATGATCACATTTTCCCATTTCGGGAGGCTTTTAGTCCCCAAAAGCTTCTTTTGAATAAGGTGAGGAAATTTTTCCTTCACCTTCTCTTGGGTGTACCATTAAGCCTTGCTTAGAAGTTGTCCTTTCAACCCAATCTTCCAAAGGCCATGTTTCCCCTTTCGTGTAGTTTTGGACCTCTTCTACAAACTATATCCTATGTCAATTCTACCTAAGCATATGGTGCTAAATGCTCTAGAGAAGGTAGGCCCTGTTCCTCTTCCTAATCTAGCATGGAAGGCTCATAGAGTTTCAGGTTCTATACATTCACCACTAAGTAAATGCGCATGTATGGAGGTAGATTGGGTCTATAGGAATTATCTCCCACCTACTCTAGTATCTCAAATGGACCATATCATAGAGCCTTAATTTTCTTAATAGGAACCTGTACCCACTCCGTGTTCAATTGTAACCATACTTTGTCTCCCACCTTGAAGTACTTCTCTATTTTGTGTTGATCATGCCTGGCCTTTTAGTTTTCCTGTGACTTTTGTAGTGTCTCTTATACCTATATATGGATTTTCCTAATCTTATTAATAACTTTTATGTCCTTAAAGCATCCCTTGTAAGATCTTCCCTCATTCCTCCTTGTTGTCCATATGCAATATCCAAAGGTGAAGGTGGAAAATATCCAGAACAAGTTTCAAATGGATACTTACCAGTAGAAGTTTGGATTGCTTTGTTATAAGAGGGTTGTATATGTACTAGATTTTCATCCCAAGTATTTGGATGCTTATGATTGTAATCCCTCAAAAGTTGTGTTAGAGTCCTATTGACTACTTTTGTTTTCCTATATGTCTATGGATTGAATGTTGTATACCTCTTCAACTTCATGTCCATCTTCTCCCACAATGTAGTCCAAAATGCCCTGAAAAACATAGTGTCTCTATCTAAAACAATGCTCCTTGGTATTCGAAAGTACACCCGACCCCATCTAAATAACAAGTTCGGTACTTCTTGCCTAGTGATGATCTTTCTATAGAAAATTAGAACACATATCTTGTTAAACCCGTCAACTACCACGAATAGGTAGTCATGTCTTTTATTGGTTGTTGGTAAACCTCCCAAAAAATCCATGGAAATGCTTTCCCAAGTGTTGAGGCCTCAACACCTCCCATTAATTTCCTTGGAAATTAAAGGGCACCCTAAACAAATTTTGTCAAAATCCCTTACATTGTTCTATTTTGAATAATTTTGGTTTTAGTTACTTTCTATTTTTGGTTGTGCCATTATCTCCACTTCTCCAAGAACTTTCCAATGGCATAATTTTTTCTTGATTCTGACTCATGGTTTGCAAGTTATAATGTTTGAAGTTTTGACCACTTTCATCACCTTTCATCGCCTTGGTAACTTGACTCATCTCTGAAGCCCCACCTTTATATATATATATTTACTATTTTAACATGTAAATATATATTGTAATTACATATAATATATTGCAAATACATTATAAACCATATATAAACCAAAAAAAATCCATATATTGCAAGCCATACATATTGCATTACGAGAGTTATATATTATATAAATTATATATATCATGTTATACTATTATAAAACCATATAAATACAAGGTGACCTGGATATGTTATTTAAACCAATCATTCACTATATCTATATATATATAAAATTCACATAGTTTAATAAGGTTTTACTTAATTTTACATTTTACAATACTTTGAGAAAAAGGGCTAGATAGCCCGTATCACACACTGCTACATCGACTCTTGTCCTCTCATACGCAATATTTGTCTTTTAGAATTTTTTTTAACGTCAAACAATTTATTTTAGATTTGAATATGTTGGAGCGATGATTGAGGGAGATCTAATCCCGAATGATACACTACTAACTTAGCGTAGCTTGAAACTTAGAATCCGCCATGAGGTTTATGATTTATATTTAAATTTGAATGTTATTGTTGATTTGAATATATGATAAATTCTCAGTGTTGGGATATTTATTCCATTGTTTTTATAATTTGGCACTAATTTATGTGAGCTTTTTTCATATGGTTAATTACTTGTCATATGATTGAATTAATTTGTCATTTGTCTATAAATTTTCTTATATATGTTAGTAAAGGTCTAATAACTGTTCGCTAGGATATTTGTAAAAGTATATTTAATTTAATGGTTTTTCAATTATGAGAACAATTTTTTCAATTTGAAAATTGTTTTATCTTGTTTTCACATTATAATAATTCTCCAAACAGAACATGAACGAGGATAATTAATATAAATTATGAGAATTATTTCCGTAATCAGATATTCATCTTAAAACTTCATGTTTAATCCCTATTTTAAACCATTGCATTTAGTATATACGAAATTCTTTTTATTTTCCAACTTAGGACAATTTTCTTTGTTTGTCTGCATTTTAGTTAGGTTGCATTTAGTCATATTTTAAATGAAAGTCTCCTTGCATAGAAGAAAACTTTCCTGGTGACTTGGCTAAGCTTACATTTTAGTCAATCCAAAGACTACCTCTTTCAAGCACTTATGAGAAGGCAAGTCTTTTCGTCCCATCTATTAGTAGCAACAAGCATTATCATATGTCAATACATGGACGTTAGATTATTTATGCTTTTGGATTAGTTTAGGTTAGATTAGGCATTTAGTTTAGGTTAGATTTAGGTAGAGGCAACCATGCCACAAACCAATCAAAATCACCACACCAAACAAAACAGGGTCTGATTGGGGCCCACGGTGGCTTCACTCAATTAATCTCTGACATATCATGTGTGTTCGTGGCATACTAAACAATACCCCTAATTTGATTACATATTGGAAAATACCTCTAAAAATCACATTATTTAACCCCCTACCAATACGAACCCAATACACCTTCCCAATTTAAAAAACCCCTACTTTCACTAGAAATTGTAGGTAACCATTTTTTATACCCCTTTATATTTTTCATTAACTTTGAGCTCCATTTTTATACCTGCCAATATAAAACCCCTTTATCCCCTATTATATTCTCAATATATATTATGCCAATTTTTCCTCAAAATATATCCCCCAATATGAACCCACGTGGTATGGTATTGCTTCCCTGGTGAAGCCCTCGTGTTCGGGCCCTAAACGGGTGATTCTTTAATGTTGAACATGATTAATTTTGTGCATCAACATTTTTTGGCACTAGAAGGAGGGCCACTGACAAGCTAACCCTTTGGAGCTATTTGTTTTAATTATTTTATTTATTTTCAATGGCTCCTTCTAAAATTCCTATTTGGAGTTGCATTTTTGGACAAGCATCTTGCAACACTCCAACAAATGTAGTAAATTTTTTGTCAATGAAAAAGTTTGATGGCAAGGGTAAAGTTTTTGCAGCTAAATATATTGTTTAGTTTAATGAAAATTCTATGTTTTATGATATTGATGAAGGTGTCTTGTGTAGGATTTTCACTTTTAGTTTCATAGTCACAGCCAAGAAGTGGTGTTTGTTATGAAACCAGCTCACAAAAAGATAGAAAAGAGAGATCCACGCCTTAGAATTCAGCCTCTTCGAGGGGGAAACCTCCTTTACATTACATAAATAAGCAATTCTTGGATGATTTAAATGACAAAACCTCCTTTCTATATATAGGAGTCTAAGGAGTCACAATATAACCCAACCGACCTAACAATAATAATATAAAGCCACAAAAATAACAATAGAGGGATTCTATGGGGCACAGTAATAACAATATGGGGATAATAGGGGCACAACAATATTAATAAGGGATACAACTACAATAGTAATGGGGTAATCACTAGTATTATAGGGACCCAACATGCCCCTCTCCTTCAAAAAAATGTTGTCCTCAACGCTTCAGTAGTTCTGGATGATTCTGTATAAAATTCTCATCCTCCCATGTGGAATCTTCTGTGGATAAGTTCTTCCACTTGATAAGATACTCCGAAATTGATCGATTTCGTAACTGTCGAGTTCTTGTTTCTGTGACTGCTTTTGGTTCCAATATAATTTTTCCTTCCTCGTTAAGTTCTGGCACTATTGTTTGAATTGGGAGCTTGTTGCCTATAACCTTCTTTAAACATGAAACATGGAAAACTGGGTGCAATCAAGAAGCTACAGGGAGCTCCAGTTTGTATGCCATAGTACCAATCTTTTGCAACACCTTGTACGGACCATAATACTTTGGTGATAATTTATTATCCTTCTTAGCTTGCTTGAGGGACATTTGCTTATATGGTTGTAGCCGTAGGAATACCCAATCACCTACATCAAAACGTATTTCGTGCGATGTTGATCTGCATGTTGTTTCATTCTATTCTGTGCCAACATGAGGTTATCCTTTAAGAGTTGGAGGACATGTTGTTGATGTTCGATGTGATGTTCCATTGCTTGAACCTTAGAATTTTCTCTTAAATATGATGTTATGGATGGTGGCTGATATCCATAAAGTGCCATAAATGGGGTCATTTTTGTTGTTGTATGGAAGGAAGTGTTATACCACCATTCATCCAGAGGCAACCGTTTGACCCATTGTGTCTGTTTATCAGATACAAAGCAACGAAGATATCCTTCCAAACATTTGTTCACTATCTCAGTTTGCCCATCAGATTGAGGATGATAAGATGAGCTATGAGCTAACTGAGTACCACGACAAGAAAATAATTCTGTCCAAAAAATTCCATTGAAAATGGAATCTCTGTCACTTACAATAATCTTTGGGTTTCCATGTAGCTTTTGAATTGTTTCCATAAATGCAGTAGAAACTGCACTGGCTTTAAATGGATGTGATAATGCACAAAAGTGTGCATACTTGGTAAGTCTATCAACTACCACCAGATGACACTCTTTCCCTCAGACTTGGGTAAACCTGTGATAAAATCCATTGAAACCTCCTCCCAACGTTGGCTTGGAATGGATAAAGGTTGTAATAGACCCGGTGTCTTAATTGTTTCAACTTTATTTTGTTGGCAAACCAAACATTCTGCCACAAACTTTTGAATATCCGATTTAAGGCCCTGCCAAAAAAATTCCTTCTTAACCCTGTGGTAAGTTTTTAAAAATACTGAGTGCCCTCCTAAGGGAGAAGTGTGCAATGTCATACGAATATTTTGTTTTAGCTAGGAATTATTACAGAGGTATAAGCGATCTTTGTACCATAACGAATCATTTTGCCAGCTAAATGTATCAGACGTACTGGAGTCTTGTTGTAACTTTCGAATAAGTGCCCACACTTCTTCGTCATTATTCCATTCCTCCCTTGCTTCGTTTATCCAATCTGGTTGGATAATAGAAATGGTGCACAACAATGCTTCCACATCCTCATCCTTTCTTGAGAGTGCATTTGCCACCACATTTTGCTTCTCTTTTTTGTAGATGATTTCAAAGTCATAACCCAACATCTTTGTGACCCACTTTTGTTGCTCTTTAGAGGATAATCTTTGTTCTAAAAAGTATTTAAGGCTATCATGATCCGTTTTTACCTTGAAGTGTCTTCCCATTAGGTAGGGTCGCCATTTCTTAAGTGCATGGAGTATTGCCAACATTTCCTTCTCATAAATAGCTTTGTGTAAAAACTTTCCCTTGATTGGACGACTTTCGAAAGCAATGGGTCTTTCATCTTGCATTAAAACAACACCAATTCCATTTCCTGAAGCATCACATTTGACAATAAAGGTTTTTGTGAAGTCTGGTGTAGCTAAGACCGGTGCTTGGCACATTGCCTCTTTAAGATGCTTGAAGGCCTTTGTTGCTTCTGGAGTCCATGAAAATGCATCTTTCTTCCATAATGTTGTTAGAGGTGCTGCTATTCTCCCATAATTCTTAACAAACTTGCAATAATACCCTATCAACCCGAGAAATCCTCACAGATGCTTTATGGATGTGGGGATTTTCCATTCCTTAATGGCTTTAATTTTGCTAGGGTCTACCTTAACTCCTTCATGAGATACAATATGACCCAGATATTCCACCTCTTGTACTCCAAAGAAACATTTGGATCTTTTTGCATATAATTGTTTCTCCTCCAATAATTGTAGCACCCTATCAACATGTTCAACATGATCCTTCCAAGACTTGCTATAGATTAGTATATCATAAAAAAATACTAACACAAATTTTCTAAGGAATGGTTTGAAAATGGAATTCATCAAACCTTGAAATGTTGATGGTGCATTGGTAAGGCCAAAAGGCATGACCAAAAATTCATAATGACCCTCATGAGTTCTAAATGCTGTTTTCGGAATGTCTTCAGCCTTCATTCTGATTTGATGATATCCTGAACGAATATCCAACTTGGTGAAGTAAATTGATCCATGCAATTCATCTAGTAATTCATCAATGACTGGAATGGGAAACTTATATTTAATAGTGAGTTTGTTGAGCTCCCTATAATCCGGACACATGCACCATGATCCATCCTTCTTGTGCACCAATACTACTGGAGCAGAGAAAGGACTCGGTTGAATTATACCAGCCTCTAGCATTTCTGCAACCATACGTTCAATTTCACTCTTTTGGGCATAGGGATATTTGTACGGCCTGATGTTTGGAGAAACACTTCTTGGAATCAGACGAATAGCATGATCATGATCACGAATAGGTGGGAGACCTTTGGGATTCTCAAATACCTTGGAATGATTATCCAAGACTTTTTGGAGATCTGGAGAAATAAATGATTCCAATGTGGAAACATCTAGTGAACATAATTGTGCAATTACACCTCTTTGTTCCTTTTTTAGAAGCTTTGTCACACCGTTAGAGCTTATTATCTTTCTCGGTTTCCTTGCAATACCCCTTAATTCAACTTCCTTTCCTTCCACAGAAAATTTCATGAAAAGTTCTTGAAAATTAAAAGCTATTGTACCCAAGGATTGTAACCATTGGACTCCTAATACAACATCAACACCTCCTATTGGAATGGAAAGCATTGGGCTAGTCAATACATATTCTCCCATGGATAGCTTGATATTATGGCACTTTCCAGAGCAATTTATTGTTCCTCCATTTGCAACATCACTTGACACTCTGGTGCTGGATATAAGAAGCAATTCAATTCTTTTGCTACCTTACAATGAATAAAATTGTGGGTACTTCCTGAATCAATCAACACTATTACCTTTTTCTTCTTGATTTGTCCTTCTATCTTGATGGTTTGAGGAGTGGTAATTCTTGCTAATGCATTACAAGATATGGTCGGATTCATTTCTTCTTTATCTAGGCTTTGTTCCTAGAGTATATCCTCTTCTTTTGACCTTTCTTTCTCCTTTTCTTCTTCCTCTTCACAATCTATGTAGAATAATTTCTTTTCAGCACACTTATGACCTTTAGTGTATTTGCTATCACAACTGTAACAAAGCCCTTTTGCTCTTTTTTCTTCCAATTGTCGTGGTGTCAACCTTATAGGTTGTGGAATACTAGGGGCAACAACACTTCCATCTTTATAGTTGTGAGTGGTATGCTTCCTGGTTGCCATAATTTTGCTTTCCATTTTTCTTGCTAACCTGAATGCCTTCTCTAATGAATTAGGCTTCCAGAGGCGAACATCATGTTGGATATTATCCTTTAAAGTCCCTATGAACACATCAATCCTATGCTTCTCTGGAATATTTTTTATCCTTATGTTCAATTTTTGGAACTCCTCAATGTGCTCCATTATTGAACCCTTTTGTTTGAGACTTATCAATTGGCTAAAAAAAGTGTTGCTTTTTGTATCCTCATAATGTGCTGTCAATTCTTCCGTAAAAATTGCCCAAGTGATAATTTGTTTACGAGAGCAAAGCCATTGATACCATACAAACTGATTTGATTCCAAATATAAAGTTGCAATACGTACCTTTTGTGTGTTTTGCACATTATTGAGATCGAAAAATTGCTCCATCTGTAATATCCATGTTGCGGGATCCTTGCCATCAAAATTCCTCATATCGATTTTTGGAATATGGTGGGTCTTCGATCCAACATTAGATTCTATGGAATCATGATTAACATTTCTTTTGTTCTCATCATGAGTTCCCTTTACTACCCTTTCACCATTAGTGACCATTTCTTGTAGCAACTTATTCATATTTATCTTCAATTCTTCCATCTTATCATCCATGCCATCAATTTTAGCGTCCATGCCATTCATCTTAGCTTCCATGCCATCCATCTTAGCTTCTACGCCTTTCTTTAAACAATCCATCTTAGCTTCTACACCTTTCTTTAAACCATCCATCTTAGCTTCTACATCTTTCCTTAAACCATCCATCTTAGATTCTGTTGCTTTTTGTGCAAGTGACACTTGTTGCACTTGGTCTCATAATTTTGATATATCATGTTGCATTTCTTCCTCTTCTTCATAAGTCATGCTAGAGATTTCAGGTTGCTTACTAGGTGTTTGCATTTTCTTTCCTTGGGGCATCAATTACCGATTCAAACTAATTTTTCAAACCAAGCTTATGCAAAAATTAAAAAAAAAACTACACACCTTTTTTCACTTTGTAGAAGCTTGATATTGAATCTGATGTATCTCTGCAATTTCGGATCATCCAATTCTGAAATTGCGACCTGTAGTAGCCCTCTATGTCCTCTTTCCAATGCCACCAGTCTGATCCAAGTTGAATTCTCCAAGGAAGAGTTATGCACAATCTCCCAAGATGACCTGATTATAGACTAGTTCAGTAGCACGAACTTGTACGATGTGCCACGAGTCACTGTTTCGACCTTTGGATTTGATAAAGATATACAAGAAACTACAGTTCATCCTCTTTCTATAACTTCTTACGAAATTTCAATCCGATGCTCACAGAGAAAGTTATGAAGATTTTCCCCAGGTCACCTGTTTGGAATGTAATTCAGGAGTCTGCAAAAATACCAACTTCCTCAGATCATATCTCCGCAAATATAGCACGAAAAGCTCTGAAATTTGGACCCGAGATTCAACATGATTTCTTCTCAAATGGGTTTTTTTTTAGCTTCTGAAACGTTGCAGAAAAAAGTTATAGCGAAAATTCCACGATGACCTGTTTGGAGCAGCGAAACCCTAGAATCCAAAGCTCTGATACCAAATGTTATGAAACCAGCTCACAAAAAGATAGAAAAGAGAGATCCACGCCTTAGAATTCAGCCTCTTCGAGGGGGAAACCTCCTTTACATTACATAAATGAGCAATTCTTGGATGATTCAAATGACAAAACCTCCTTTCTATATATAGGAGTCTAAGGAGTCACAATATAACCCAACCGACCTAACAATAATAATACAAAGCCACAAAAATAACAATAGAGGGATTCTATGGGGCACAGTAATAACAATATGGGGACAATAGGGGCACAACAATATTAATAAGGGATACAACTACAATAGTAATGGGGTAATCACTAGTATTATAGGGACCCAATAGTGTTAATCATTACCGGTTGCTTCTATACACACATGGAATCAATTTGTAAGTAAATTTCCTCATTCATTCCAATATTATGATTATGCTAAAGTGTGTCTCAAACTTGAAAACTTACGCAAACTAGAATGTTAATCTTTAGAAGACTTTATCATTAGATTTAGATTAATATGTCTTAAATTTTAGACTCAAGATAAACCTTCTAACATAGATGTAGTTGAATGGTTTCTTCACCTCTATTCCCTTCCTTGAATTCTAAACAATTATGATGAATTTGAAGATTTCTCTTTTCTAAGTGTACATGCAGTGTACATGCTACAATCGACATTCAAACTAATTCGTTTGAGTTTACTAATGACTCTGAAGATCCTATTCAAACAAATAGTTTGCATGTTAATGAACAATTTCAGGAAAGTACAAGTACATTCAATGAAATCAATGGTGTTCCTAAAATTGTTTCAAATTGTGATAAACATATTGTTTGTAATAAAAAGGATAATGAAGAATTAGTAGCTCAAGTTGAAAACATTAGCAATGATGATTATCCTTTTTACAACATGCTTCCCACAATAGATTCTACTGATTTTTCTAATATTATAATCAATTTTGTTCAACCACACAATTCAGAGCACCTAGATACTTATTTTTAGAAATGTAAACTTATATCCAACCAACTAAATTACACTCCTGAATTTATTTCAATCAATGCTGAACTTCTTGTCTGTGGTGAAGAAAATCATGAAGAAATAGTATTAGAAGCTCAAGCACAAGTCTATAATGATAATGATCATTCTAAAAATAGAGGCATTTAGTTATATTTTCTCCAACAATCACTTTTCATTATACCATGATCTTTTTGCTGACAATAAATGTTTGACAACATTTTGGTAGTTCCTCTCTAGACAAATACATTTTTAGAATATAGATGACTTGTAATAAATCAAATAAGTTATGAATCTCCCATCAATTATGATCAGAATAATGAATTATTAAATGATCAAACTTTTTCCAATTCTAAGAATTTGCATGTATGTTCATCAGATTATTCTTCTGATTTTGATTTATCTTTTAAGAAGGAATATAGTGAAGTCATTTATGTTGATTTGGAGATTGAGAATATTGAGACACTTCACCCTTTATTGATGCATAATGCAAGATGATTTATGTCATTATACTAATAATTCCGTAATAGATCCTCATCTTGAATCTTCTAATAATTATAATGATTTCAATTCTCAAGAAGAAATATCCATTCCTACATATGATTCTGAATATTAAATCAAGTTCCTATTGATTCATATGATTATATTGAAAGTTTTTCACAAGTATATAACAATTATGATTTTAATTATGATATCTTAAATGATATTTGTGAAAAGGAAATTCCTGCAAATAAATCCCTAGTGTCTTGTAACATTAATGTAAACAATGGTGTAAATTTATTGTATATTCTTCATATGTGTTTTTTCTTATATATATATATATAGATATATAACTTATGTTTCAATTTTTGGATATTGTACGCTGGTATTTCGAGTACTCAAGTGTTGAACACTCACCAAGTGTGTTAGTGGAAGAACATCAAAATGATTTCAAATCTTGGATTATGAACATCAAGGCTATAAAGTTTTTCAATTTCAATTAATGATTATGTCCTTTCAGCTTACTTTGTTATCTAGAACAAACGAGCTTATCACTCTTCCATAGGCTTCAACACTTAAGAGTACATCATTTGAGTCTTACCAGTTATCACATTCATCCACAACTTCTTCACGATATTTAATGAATTTCCATCTTGATGTCGATGACCCAACTTAATCTTCCTTGGAGAAATCAATTTCGAAGAAGATTTCATTGTATAGTAATACTATTTCTTGTTGTAAATAGTACTAACCTTTCTCTACAGGGTAAGATTTATGAAGTTATTCAGTAGGTTACTTCTCTGATTATGTTTTCTCACCAAAAACTTCATGTTGACATATTGACTTTCATGATAGAGTCGAAACATGGTTGGAGAATTCATTTCAAGCAAAAATTCCTATAAAAAATAGGTTTCTTTTCTTATAACTATTAGAGGTGGATGCACATATGTTAAATATTTCTTCATATAGTGCAGTATTGATTCAATTTCTACTTCTAATTCTTAATGTATATATGACTGCAGGTTTAAAACAACTAGAATGGCTCCATTGAAAGTTTCATTTTACTTAGTCTCGGTTGTTTATGTAGAGTAGAATAGGAACATGAGTAGTTTAGTTTAGTTTGCATCGTTTTTATTTTACTTACTATAATAATCCAACTATGGATATAAATAGGTAACGAGCCCTTCAGAGTAACCCACCTTAATTTTTCTTGGTTATTCACTCTATTTCCTAGGGAAGGATTGAAACTGGTTCAAAGCATTGCAACCTTTTCAGTGAAGTACCCTTTCTTTATCACCATAATTTTAGTTTAATGAGTTGTTCTTAGAGATGGGTAATGCCTATATATTTATGTTGCTTTGTTAATTTCATCCTAGTATCTACCCTCGAACGAGATTTGTTAAGATCATTTTATGCTCACATATATCTTGTTCTATAGAAATAGCTCAAAATTTGTAGCCGCTAATGAATTCAGATTGCAAATAAGAGGCACAAATATCTTCTACTCAGAAAACATACAATAGAAACACATGCAATAATTCAAACACAATGAACATAATTATTTTCCCGTGGAACCCAATTGGGAAAATCCCCTCCTCTATTTTGTATTATATCAGATGAGACAATGATAAATTACAATGACAAATTCAATCCTCAAAGCTCAACCTGCACTGCAATACTGATCTCCTGCTTTGCATGATTTGACCAACACTTAGCTAAAAAAACACCTCCAACTTCCTCCTATTTCCTTGCGCAATTCCCGAGGAAATTAGCTCCTAAAAAATAGAGAAATCTCCTATTTCCTTGCACAAATCCAAGAGAAATTGCTCACCTGTTCCAATGCAAAACCTGTACACTCAATAATATACATTGATGATTATAATGATTCCTTTTTCCTCCACTCAACTAGGCAATTCAAATTTTATGCATGACTAGGGCCATTTTTAGTAAATTGACTAGTTAACTGAGAGATTAGTGAGTTAAAAGCAATTCCATTAGAGGGAATTTTACCCTAAAACTGCCCATGAAATTTTCATGTAATTTCCATGTCATAATATGTAAACCAATCAAAATCCTTTAAATTTAAAAAGAGGTACATATAAATATTTTGGAGGGAAAACATGAAAAACTACTTTTTTTTTAATTGTATTTTTGGCTTATCTCCTTATAGGTTTGCTCAAATTTCAAGTGTAGGCACTTGTTGGATGCATAATTAAATTCTACATCCAATAAGTACCCATCATGCATGCTCTTTAGAAGACCTACATTGATAAAAAATGAAGATACATTAAAAAACCATGTTCAACACACTTTTTTAATGTATCTTCATTTTTTGTCGATGTGGGTCTTCTCAAAAGTATGCGTGATGGGTACTCGTTGGATGAAAAATTTAATTTCGCATCCAACAAGTGCATACACTTGAAATCTGAGTAAACCTATAAGGAGATAAGCCAAAAATACAATTAAAATAAAATAGTTTTCTTCTTTTCCCTCCAAAATTAATAACCCTTATTTTATTATTTTAACTATTAATTTATTATTTTTCCTTAGGAGGCCACTTTTAGGCTGAAATTTCCTCTAATGCAACTACTCAACTAAACTCCTATTGACTCTATTCATGATTAGAGCTCAGATAATTGAGTTTCACTCACTATACCTCCAGTAGATTGCTAGATCTTAGCAATCAACTCATGCACAACTCTACTTCTAGCCCACAAACTTGAATTTACTAACTTAACTAAGTGAATCGGCCATGTCAATCCCATTAATTGCAACTCAAGTCATCATGTTAATGTGGAAATTTGATTTTCTCCATTTGACTAAGGAACAAGTCAAATGAAGCCTTTTATTTATACAATTTAACACTCCCTCTTAATGGGAAAAGGGTTATGAACAACCCCAATCTTGCTCCTGTAGAACTCAAACTTTCCTCTTAAAAAAGCCTTTTTCAAGATGTTTGCATCCTGCTCCTTTGTAGGAATGTACTATAACATAACAATCCTCCTCTACAAATAATCTCTCAGGTGATGGTACCTGATGTCTATATGCTTGGACCTATGATAAAACACTGGATTTTTTAAGAGTTTTATACAACTATGATTTTCACAGTGGATCAATGTAGGCTCCATCCCCTGACTGAAGAGACCAACCAGGATATTCCTCATCCAAATAACCTTGCATGTTTCTTGACTGACAACCATATACTCATCTTCTACTAAGATGAGTGATACATATCTTTGTTTCCTACTATACCAAGAAACTGGTGCTGACCCAACACTGAAGACTTATCCTTATGTAATCTTCCTATCTAAGGGACTCCCTACCCAATTTGCATCTATGAAGCCTTGGAGATTCACTCCATCAGTCTGCCTATACCATAAACCAAAGTTTGTTGTGCCTCTGAGGTGTCTCAAAACATGTTTTGTTGCTTTCCAACAAAGCTTGGTAGGCTCCACCATTAACTGCTGAACAAATGTCTATCCTTGTGTTAACCAAGTACGTGAAGGACCCTACCAACTACCTGTAGATAGTGACATTTATTTCCTCTCCTATATAATCATCCTCTTTCCTCCAGTTAGTGGCTAGAGGAGTGTCCATGTGCTTGTAATGATGCATATGTAATCTTTGAAGGATTTCAGAGGTATACTTAGCCTATACAACAAATATCTCTCCATCTCCTTGCCACACCTCCAAGCCAAGGAAGTAGTGCATCAAACCCATGTCCTTCATCTTGAACTCTCTTGCAAGGTCCTCCTTGCAAGACTGGATCAACCTCTCATCTCTTATCAATATCAAATCATCTACATATAGGACTAAGATGAACAGACTAACATCAACCATAATGTAGTAGAGATTGGCATATGCTTCACTCTTAGTGAAGCCCAATCCACTGAGATAAGAATCTATGTGAGTGTACCAAGCATGAGGTGCATGCTTGAGACCATAGAGGGCTCTCTTGAGTCTACACACATGTGTCTCCCTGTCAAATGTCTCAAACCACTCAGGTCACTTAATGTAGATCTCTTCCTCAACCACTCCATTGAGGAAGAAGATATTGATATCCATTTGGTGGATCTTCCACCCCATCTTTGCTACCAATGCAAGTATGGTATTGATAGATGAGTATCTTTCCACAGAGGCAAAATGTCTCCTCATAATCAATCCCCTCCACCAGTGAGAAGCCTTTGTCCACAAATATGGCCTTTTACTTATCAACATTACCATCAGCTGCATGTTTCACCTTATACAACCACCTAGAACCAATAATTTATTTGTCCTCAAGTCAAGGCAAAACCTCCCTATTGTAACCCTAGAGAGAACCTCTAGCTAAAGGGAGGCCTGTGCCTAGGACATTTGTGCAAAAATATGTAAACATTGTTTGGTATCCTATATATGGTTTCCCAAAGATAGCTTATGAAAATGCAATGTAATGGTAGCTCTTGGAGAAAGAGTAACCTTCCCAAATGTCCACGCTATTTGTGAAAATGATTTTTGAGGTTGCAGTAAAGTGAGGGGAAGAAACAGTGAAAGATTCAAAGTACAAGGTTTCAATAACAAAATCTTATACATAAAACCTTAGAAGAAACCATGAAAGATTAAAGAAATGGAAGTATGAAAATATGGATCGCAGTTTAAGGTTAAAGATGCAAATGTATTGTAAGCTATTCAAAGCAAAGTAAATTTGTTTAATTAAAATAACCAATAACTTCTTTACACATTTTCAAAGGAATAATAATAGCTAATGACTTATAGTAAAGGAAATAACACATATCATGCCCAACAGACAATTGGAATCACATATAAATTTTATTAATTCTCCAAGAAAGTTCTGATACATTACACAAAATTTACTCTCTGAGGCCAAAATTCGGAACCCCAAAATTGGTCCCTTCATGTTTTTTTAAAGAAAAGTTTTACACTGAAGACAGTTACAAAATTGTTAACTATCAAAACTGATTCAAAACTACCTCTAACTTATTCAGTCTTTATGAGGACTCAAAAGACTAAACTTAAAAACTAAACTATTTTAACTTTCAAAATTATAAAATGTAATATTTCCTCAAAATTAAAAATAAGTGCATTATCATTATTCAATCACTTGAGACTCTTGTGCAGGATCGCTTGATGAAGCTCCATGTTACACCACCAAGATATTTGGTGGTGATATTAAATCTTGACATTTCTTCCACAGTGATAAGTTAGGATTTGGGCATTGTACTATTTTATTGTAGGCCATCCTTAGATTAGTTACCCTGTTGTTTGTTGGTTTCTCAGAAAACAAGGTTTTAATTAACCACAGGAATTGAAAACCCCTCTACAAATAGTTCACAATTGTTGTTCCTTTCATAATTGTAGTTCTTTCAATGGGAAACATTTATCTTACTCTTAGCCTCCACTAACAATGTTTCATATGTTTCCCAAGGGAGGAGATTTCCCTGTTGGCCCCAACATGAAGGAAACCCTGCTCAAATTCTCTTGTCAAAATTGGAATTGAAAGTCAACACTGACTCCTTGACTTCTACTAGTTTTCCCTCTGCATTCTTTCTGTAGATTTTTTTCTGCACCATTTTATTTATTTATAAGATAATGTATGTTCTATCTACAATATCTATTACTCTCAACTCCATAGAAGAATTGGCATTTAGAAAATTAATCATCCTATTTTCCAACTGTGCACTCTATTGTGACTTATCTTTGTTAGTGAGGATAATATATTCAAGATCCCTCACCATTGATTTCTCCTCATCCATGACTATCATATGATCCCAAAGTGCTTGTCTATTATTAAAAATGAATGGTCCAACAGTCCTGGGAAATTTGAATAAATATCCTTTTTTGGCTAGAAAAAAATGTATTTGATCTACATGCAGGCTTTTCCTGATGAATTCCAATGCAAATATTCTCACAGGCACAAAAGAGGTAAGCCTATAAGGAAGAATTCTTGATCCATATAATCTGACTTTTGTATAATCCTCAAATGAAAACCAATCTCCAATCTCCAACCTTCAAATCTTTTCTTAATTGCAAAAGATACTAAGCCTTTGGTAAAATCCTAGGAGGGCCAACATTATTGATAACTCTGTAAACAATAGACATGAAGGAAGAAATATAATAGGAAAACCCCTCATTGTTTGGTTGGCTTCTGACCAAATCAATCCAATTTACAATTGTTTTCTTCTTTTTATTGACATCCAAAATTTTTTTTCCTAGGTCCATAAACTGTTCAACATGCACATATAGGAAGAGATACACTAATAATGAGGGAAATCTAAAACACCTAGTAATGCTGAAATTAAGGAGTTGTGAGTTAATGGATTGCTCCCAAAAGGTAGGAATATCCAACACCACATTAGGTTGCATCATCAAGTGAAATATCCCTATAGCTTGACAATCTATTACTGAAGTCTCATCCCTTCCCAAAATTCTCATGATTAATTGCAACACAAGAATGACACTTTTAGAAAAACAAGTTACAGGAAATTGGACAAACTCTGAAGGAAGAACTACATTTGGAGGTATAATAGAAGCATATAGTTGGCTACAATATTTTTTTGACAAATTTTGAAAGGTTGAAAATAGGGTTTCTCAGAGAAAGAAAATGTCTTGATTGTGGAAAATACAGATCTTGGTGAATTAATAGTGAAGAAACTTGTAAAATATTCTCTCCTAAGGAATTCATAACATAACATCGTTGAGGATACATAGATGAGGTCAACCAAGTGACAAAATTAGAGAAAGGATAAGTTTGCGGGATAATTGCAGAAAACAACCCCAACTTAACCATTCTTGCTGATACTTTTGACTCATTTTGGTTAACTAATATATTTTGATGAAATTTCATTAAATTAACAGGACAAACTAGGTGAAAAATGTTGCACTCAATATCCATTAGGGGAATGTAGGTAGAAGAACCACAAAGGACAATTTTCTTTGTCATTTTAGATTTATTTTGAAAATTCACAAAGTGATAAATCTGGATAAATACCTGGTGAATTTATAAGTGTTGCAATGGAAGATTTAACATTGTTGGAGGCAACGACTTTCATCGTGGAAAAATCAGTTAAAATGAGAAAATTTGGGAAAAACAAGGTTTTTTTTT
This sequence comes from Pinus tabuliformis, assembly GCA_031772625.1. Taxonomy (NCBI): domain Eukaryota; kingdom Viridiplantae; phylum Streptophyta; class Pinopsida; order Pinales; family Pinaceae; genus Pinus; species Pinus tabuliformis. Next base: position 400,348,010 of record CM062805.1, on the reverse strand, counting down.
TATAAACAAAGGGCGAGAAAAATGAGGTTATGTGAAAATGGGCAAAAAGTATGACAACATGATGTGGTGGGTGACATGGAAAATGAGGTGGGAAGGATGGATGAGGTGGCGTAATGAGAAGCAATGTGATGGTGACAAGGATTTGGTGATAGGGCACATGCTCGCTTGCCATAAACAAAGTAGAAATCACTTACCGATCCCAGGGGCACCTTCGGCGGTAAGAAGTATCCCAAAGGGGTGTTTTCGAGGTTAATATCGACTGTAGATTTTCCTGACAGTAGTTTTTCCCTAAACTACCTACGGGGGCACTCCCCTCCGCAACAAGTGATCAATTTTTGTTGTCAGATTTGCTCTGAGCGAGGTGTCGATGCAAATGATGACAATGCACCAAGGGAGTTGCACATTATTTAATCCTTTCTCCATTACATTGTGATGGGGCTAGCCCACCTTTGCGGATGAAATATATTTAAAATATTATGGCCAATTTAATCCTTTCCTCCCTTGTAGCGGGCCTGCACTGTCTTTGACCAAAACATTAGATTTTTCAAAAATATTACATACAAGAGTCCCATGACTTTTTATTTATTTTTTCTTTTATATATATGTTTTTGCATATATGAATTTTTTTATTTTTATTTTGGAACAAAATAAAACTGGCTACAACACTCCCAAGCATCATTCTTCATGACAGAGTCATACTCCTCCATCATGGAATCTACCCACACCTGCTGGTAAACTGCCTCTTCAAAAGAAGATGGCTCAAAATCTATCAATTCTGACATGAGTTCCATATATCTGGTATATCTTTCTGGTGATCTCCTTCATTTGTGCAAGGAGATAGGAGCTACAACATGCTCCTGCGCTTCCTGCACCGATATGTTTGCCTCCCTAGTCTTCTTCCTCCCTCCTCTAGAAGGCTATGTGTGAGTGGGTTCCTCCACTCGACCTACTCTCTACTCCTCCACATATGGATACTTGAAAACATCTTGTGGATCTTATTGCGCCTCCTCCTTTGGAGCTAGAAGCTCCTCCTCTGGTGGTATGCTCAACTCTCACTCTAGAGATCTCCTCATTAAATCTCACATCCCTCCTAATAACAATCATCCTTAGTGAGGAAATGTACACCTCATAAATTTGAGGTGTATTTTTGCATCCTACAAAGACCCCCCTCTCTGCAGTAGGCTCCAAATTTTTCTGCTATTTTTGGAGACATGACAATAGACTTGGATCCAAAATTGCGAAAGTGGGATACATCTATCTTCCTCCTAGATAAAGCCTCTTTAGGTGTGATCATTCTAAGAATTTTGTGAGGGCTCTTGATCTGAAAATAAACAACTATATTTCATGCTTCTTCCCACAAGTATAGTGGTAATCTCTGGTCATGCAACATTGCTCTAGAAACTCCTATAGTGCTTCTATTTTTCCTCTCTACAACCCCATTTTTTTTATGCAGTCAACTCCCTTCTAATACCACTTCTCAGGGATTTAATTTTCTTTCCATTCTCATTTCAACTAAAAATATAAATTCAACAAACTTTGAATAAACCTCATCTTTCTTCTTGATAAAATAAATCCAACATTTGCAAGAAAAATGTAACAACCCCATGTTAAAATTTCATGTAATAAAGTTAATAAAGACAAAATAAGACCAAGTTCATGGGACATGTATTCTAAGCTGAATATTGGGAAAAACATCCTAGTGGGTGTTCATTTGGTTTATTATGGCTAAGGGAAATTGGTAAAGACATTGGAAAAGTGGCATTAATTGGCATCTTATTTATGAAAATAAAGGAAAATAAGAGAAAAGGAAGGTGAAGAGACACAAATTTCCATGCTAAGTAAATTGAAGGAAAAATAGAGGAAATCGAAGAAAATAGAGGCCTCAATGATAAAAAGGATTCTGAGGATCAGTTCACAACCTTTTGTCAGTTTTAGCTTGGAGCTCTCTTCTATTCTCTCATTCTCTCATACTCTTGCACACTTAGAGAATTCTTAGAGAACTTTAGAATTGGAGAAAGGAAGGCAAAGGAAGTACAAGGAAGCAAAGGAAATCAAGGTACAAGTAAGGAAAAGTTGGATCAAGCAACTTCAGCAGGAATACTTGCAGGTCAAAGGTTGCATGTGTGATTTCCTAGCTAGTTTGTGAATACATGGTACAAGCATGTATGTACTTGGTTCTCTTGTTGTCATTGAAATGGGTTTTTCCAGGTGTGACAGTGGTTTCAGCCTTGCCTTTCCATTTCCAGATAGCCATGGTGTGATGGTTTTTTTTTTTATTTGGTTGAGTTTTGGATTGATGGATGGTGTTGCAACCAGGTGAGGTGGTCTCAGGAAAATTACCATAGGGCCAAGGAATACCTTGACCGCTTTTGGTAGGATTGTGGTAAATCTTGAGGGGGGAGACAAGAAAATTCCTCAAGGTATTGGTGAAGAAATTCTGAGGCATCCAAGATTTTTTTGGACCAAGAAATCCCTTGACCGGTTTTGGTGGGATTGCAGTAAAGCCTGAGGGTGGAGGTGGTTTAATCTTCAAGAATCCTTGGTTGTTTGTGTATTGGTTTTCTTACGTGATCTCTTGACCGGTTTTGATGAGATCGCGGGAGCATGAGGGTGGAGGTGGTTTAATATACGGGAAGCCCTGGTTGTTTATGTCTTGAGTTCCACATTCATGCTTGGAATATGGCATGAGGGTGATTGGATGAAAGAAATATTTGGTTTAACTATATCTATGGTTGACATGGAAGTCCCTGACTTGGTTGGCTTTTGAATATGTTAATAAGATCTCTTTTCCTATTGTATTTCATGAGTACTTTTACTTGTTATTATGTGGATTTGATGGTTGTTCTATCGTGGTTATTATTTTAGTTATATGTTGGTTATAAACACGGTTTCATAATAGGTTCTAGTTATGGATATTGACATGTTTTGATTAGTGGATGAATGGTTATTGAATGCATGAGCTAAAAAATGTTATTGAAACTATTATGAGAGGGAATCAGACCTTCTTGGTGATTCTCAGATAAGTTTCAGACTCCTATGTTCAGATATAAATTCATGACCTGTAGATTACATGTTCTCAATATCTTTGATGAAATGACTGTCATGGTTAGGCCTGGTTAGGTCAATTATTTGATAGAGTTCTATATGAATGGTTTTGTCTTCATGTCATTTATCATTCTAGAAAGTCTCACAGAGTTCTGGGAAGTGGACTAGAGGCTAACATGTAATTTAGGATAAGAATCCAAGACCACGCCCTTTGAACTGAATATTTTAGATCACAGTCACTACCTGGTAGGCTTATGCATGCGGTTGGAGGCCCTCAATCACATGGAGGCCTTGTCATGCATGTGGTTGGGAGTCCAGGTCACTGAAAAAGAATTCCATCTCAGGGTTTGGGCACTGGGAGTGATTGTTGGACTCATGGGTATCTTATAGTTACCAAGGAAAGTCGGTAAGGTTCCAGTTTGTTGATTTTTCTTCCTTAACTGTGCTTAGGAGGTTGAGTCATGTCATAATAGCCCTCATCTCATATTTACCCCAATAGGTTAGTGAAAGTTGGTAAATGTGGGAGGAGTGGGTTATAGATTGGCATCAAAGCATGGTTCAAATACATGGACTGAATGGGAAGAATGTGTGTCATGCATGCATGTCAGTTGTCTCTATGGTTGTTATGCATGCATTGTCATGGTTATGGTTTTCATGCATGAGGTCATGGTATATAGTTGGTGTTACCATGCATGATGTCAGTATATTGATATGATTATGTATATACATGTATCGTGCTAATATGGACTAATTTTGTAGACAAGATATCCTGCCCTGAACTTCACTTAGGTTTGTTGATTATGTTTGTATTTAGTTTATCTTACATGGTATGTTTGTAGGAAGAAGATGGTCAAAATTACAGTTCATGGGACTCTCCTTATAGATCATATGAGCAGCTAAGAGATGGGTACTCTCTGGACATAAAAGACATTGTGAGAAGTCTAAGGGCAGAAATAAGAAGTTGCAAAGAAGATAATGATAGGATCATTCAGTCACAGGAAAGACTTTCTAGGGCAAAGGAGAAATGAGCAAAGGTTAATGTAGTCATCCTTAAAAGTTTATCAGACTTGCAGAGACAGGGGAAGCCACAGGTCAGTTATGGACAGGAGGACAGGACTAATGGGGCATATGGTAGCATGTCTCATGGTGGGCATAGGTCAGACATAGATGACACGGTCAAAGATGACAGGTTCGTGGATACACCTTATAGGAAAGGAAATGGATATGGGTTCTACTCTAGTTTTTTTTCAAACATGTATCATTGTCATCATCGCGATCTTCCTTATAGGAGGAGTGATAGGGGATATTTTCCAAATGAGTTCAAGAAAGCCAAGCCACCTACATCTGATGGAGATCTAAAGAAACCAGAAGATGCAGAGGCATGATTGCTTGGGATGAAGAAGTTCTTTGAGCTGCATGACTACACAGAGAACATGAAGGCCATGATAGTTATTTTCAGTCTCAAAGGGAAAGCAGGCATCTAGTGGGAAGATGTGAAGCATGTTAGAGACATCAAGATAGAGGAGTCGAGTTGGCATGAATTCAAGGGACTCTTCAGGGAGAACTACTTTTTAGAAAGGTACGATGAAAAGAAGGCCAAGGAGTTCTATGAGCTGAAGATGGGATCGATGAAAAATGAGGAGTACATGACTAGGTTCCTGGAGTTGTTGAGGTATGTGTCATATCTTAAGGATGAGAAAACCAAAGTTCAAATATTTATTAGTGGAGTGCCATTAGCATTTAAGGATCAGATTGAGTATGATGAGCCTTGGTCACTAGAATAAGTCATTGGAACATTGAAGCATTGTGATGAGCAATCGAAGCATAAGACCACTTCTAAGAAGGGTTGGAAAGGGAATGGAAACACTAAAGTTAAATGACCACAAAAGTGGGCAAGACCTCAGGATGCATGTGAGAAAGAGAATGTTTCTCCTTACAAGAAGTATAATGCAGTAGATAAAGGACATGGAACTGAGTCTGGAGAGCAGCAAAATAGAGGTGATGGTAGGAGACGATTGCAGTGTTGGATATGTGACAAGGATCATCTCAAGAAGGATTATCCGTAGTATCACGATTGTAGGCCTCAGATCTACAGTGCTAATGAGCCGCAGATAGTTGGGGATGTTAGCTAGAACATTCCTTGGATCTATGCAACATTTGATAATAAGAAGGAAGATCACCAAACATCTATTATTGAGATGGAAGGTAAGATTTGTGATCGAGTTGTTTCTATTTTGATTGACCCTAGATATAATTATAGTTATGTTAAACTTGCCCTAGTGGATAAGTGTGGTTTGAGAAAAGGAGTGGATGCAGAGTCTTGGTTGGTGCAATTCACTACAGGTACTAAGAAAAGAGTTCATCATTCAGTAAGATCTTGTGCATTTGAGTTGAATGGTATGCCTACATCAACACATCTGAATGTGCTTCCATTGGATTGTACAATATTCTTTTGGGCATGGATTGGTTGTACCTTCACAAGACTAAGGTGGATTATTATGAGAAGGTTATTGAGTGTTTGGATGATGATTGAGAGAAGAGGATCTTACAAGGTAAGAATGTTCCTACATCGATGAGAAAGGTTACAACTATGGAGGCAAAGCATGGTTGTAGGAAAGGGTGTGTATTGTTTGCAGTGCATGGTTCTAGTGTTAACAATAAGGATGTTGAGGATGCATAAGTCTTCAAGAGGTATCCAGTTTTACAATAGTTTCAGGATTTATTTCCAGTAAATATTTTAGATTTTCTGCCTCACAGGGAAGTGGAATTTTCTATTGAATTGGTACGAGGAGAAACACCAACATCAAAGGCACCCTACAGGATGAACACTTTATAGCTAGTGGAATTGAAGTTGTAGTTGAAGGAAATGATTGACAAGGGACACATAAGGCCAAGTGTGTCACCTTGGGGTGCACCAGTATTGTTTGTGAATAAGAATGATGGTACCCTTAGGTTGTGTATTGATTACAAGAAGCTGGACAAGGTAACTATCAAGAACAGATACCCTTTTCCAATGATTGATGACTTGTTTGACCAGCTGAAGGGAGCAACAATGTTCTCAAAAATTGATTTGAGATCAGGATATCATTAGGTATGCAACAAAGAAGAGGACATCTACAAGACTGCTTTCTGGACCATGTATGGCGATTATGATTTTGTTGTGGTTCCTTTTGGTTTGACTAATGCTTAAGCTACTTTCATGTGTTTGATGAATATTGTGTTGCATCCTTATCTGGAGAAGTGTGTGATTGTATTAATTGATGATATATTGATATATTCTAAGAATGAGGAAGAGAATGTAGAAAACGTATAGTAAGTATTGATATTTCTAAGAGAGCATCAGTTGTATGCCAAGCTTAGTAAGTCTAGTTTCTTTCATAAAAAGGTACATTACTTAGGACATGTTGTCTCCAAGGAAGGCATAGCAGTGGATCAAGAAAAGGTCAGAGCTATCATGGAATGGGCAGCTCCTAGGAATGTGGATGAGGTTAGATCATTCATGGGGGTAGTAGGTTATTACAGGAGGTTCATCAAGAACTTATCATGGATTTCCTATCCTATGATATCATTACAAAGGAAAGGAAATAAATTTGAATGGATAGAGGAATGCGCAGCTAGTTTTGAGCAGTTGAAGCAGTTGCTTACGAATGCTCCAGTTCTAAATATTATAGATCCAGATAAAGAGTTCATGGTGTGCATAGATTCTTGTAAGAGAGGACTTTGTGGAGTCCTGATGCAAGAGGGATAGGTGGTATGCTACGAGTCAAGGAAACTGAATGAGCATGAGTAGAATTATGTGACGCATGATCTTGAGTTGGAAGTGATCATTCATGCATTGAATATGTGGAGGCACAATCTTCTTGGCAGAAGGTTTTTGTTGATGAGTGATTATAGTGGGATGCGATATTTGTTTGACCGACCTAATTTGAATGCCAAGCAAGCTAGATGGTTGGCCATGTTTAGTGAGTTTGAACTCAAGATCAGGCACATCAAGGGTAAGGAGAATAAGGTTGCAGATGCTCTTAATAGAAGAGTGCAAGTAAATCACATAAAAGCTATGAGTTCATATAGGACAAATTTACAGGATCATATCTTACAGGTAGGACAATAGGATGACAGGCACCAACAGCTTAGGCATAGGTTACAACAACAGGGTACAGGTGAACTGGATGTGGATTATCATCTCACAACAGATGGTTTGGTGAGATTTAGGGATAGGATCTATGTGTCAGACAACAATGAACCCAAGAAGATTATATTGAGGGAATTTCATGTTAAGACAAATTCAGGTCATTTGGGATATCAAAAATCTCTAATAATTGTGAATAATTTCTACTAGTGGTTGAATCTTAAGAAAGAGGTAGCTGAGTTCATCACAAGGTGTTTGGATTGTCAATGGGTAAAATCAAAGTGCAAGCATCTAGGTGGTCTATTGCAGCTGATTCTGATTCTAGAGTGGAAATGGGAATTAATTTCTATTGATTTCATCACAAGTTTGTTGAGGACATTTAGACAACATGGTTCCATCATGGTTGTGGTTGACAGGTTGACCAAGGTAGCTCACTTCATTCTAGTGAAGTCTACTAATTTAGCTAGTGAAGTAGCACAAGTCTTCATCAGGAAGATAGTGAGATTGCATGGTATTCCCAAGAATATTGTCTCAGACAGAGATGCCAAGTTCACTTCTAGGTTTTGGAAGGAACTATTTGCAGGTTTGGGTACAGAGCTTGCCTTCAATACATCTTATCATTCGCATACAAATGGAAATATAGAGAGGGTCAACAAGATTCTGAAGGACATGTTGAGAATGTATGTTATGCACTAGCAAAGGAGGTGGGAGGAGTATCTTCCACTAGTAGAGTTTTCCTACAATAATGGGTATCAGGAGTCACTGAGGATGAGTCTATTTGAGGGACTTTATGGGTGGATTTCTAATACTCCTATTATTTGGAGTGATATAGTGAATAGGTTACTGATTGTTGGCTTGGTTTGGGCTGACCCAGGTTCAATCTATACTATGCAACAACAAAACTCTAAATCATTGTCCCTTTTGGAGATGACCTGTAAGTAGATCGCAGTGTCACTCGAAGTGATTATGGGAGGATGCAGAACCAGGTTTCTATAGCCTTGAAGGACTAGGAGATGTGGTATTATTATGTTATCTTATTCTTAACATTTATAAATCACTTCAACGCAGTAGATTAATAAATTAAACATGCCATATAAAACTATAAACCATCATTGTGTTGAAGTAAAATGCAACTATAACAATTGCTACTCTACAATAGATAATAAGAAAATATACACATCAAAGCACCAATTTACCATGGTTCACCACAATGTAGGGCTATGTCCACAAGAACTGTTGTTTAATATAATAAATCTTTGAATTAACAAACATTTCTTGGCCTGCACACTAAGTTGTGGGCTATATGCTCACTCAACTGCAGACTCAAGCCTCTGAACACTCAGCTGCAGAGCCTTGCCTTCTCCACCAAATTACAGATCACAATAATTTTCCTGTAACATTGATTTGGATTAATTCGATTTGATATCTCTTCTTATTATTTTACCTTATATATACTATTACATTGTAGGGTTACATCATAAAAATACCATGGACTCCCTAAAACAAGCAACTATGGTCCCAAAACCATTGATCCCTTACAAAATCATGCGCTTTTACACAAAGGAGGGGCTTCGACCCACCCCGGAGCCCTTACGACACTGCGTGATATATTCAAAATGCTCCACTGCAGAGTTCACTTCGCACTCCGCTGTGCGCTCCATTGCACGCTCCGCCACACAAAATGCAGAGTCTTTTTGATAATCTAGGCCAAGTTGGGTTGCGCCCAACAGGCCCCCAACACTCACATGTGACTCATCCTGAGACACTCAACCGATTTGCCTCTGATATTTGCAACAATGTTGTTGTAGGCACTGTTGAACTGCTGCAGAATGTCTATGACCTGTTCGTTTCGCACTTCCTCCAACAATGCTTCTGTCGTCGGTCCCATAGCCTTCTCCATCACTGCCTTCTCTCTCTGTCGAAGCTCTTGAAGCTTCTCATCCATTTCTTGGGACAGTTGGAGAGCCTCATCCTGCCATGGATGAGTTCTCTTTATCAGAGCTTTCTCTTCCTTCCTCAACTCCTCTATCTTCTTCTGGAGGGCATTTCCCTCATTTATCTTTGCGAGCTTCTGTGAGATTGGTAAGGTTCTCATAGTTGTCTGAATCTCCTCCAACTACTGCTTCTACTGAATATCCTCTTGGATCTTTAGCACATTTGGATCTTCCTATAGCGAAGTCCAAATTTGTAAGCTCTCATCCAATAGCTTCCCACAATTTTCCACTGTTGCAGAGATGTTAGCCATTGCAGCCTTCAAGTTGGCCTCCCTATGCTCTCGCACTTCCTGTGGTGTGGTTGGCTATAGCTTCATCTGTAGCTCATCGATCTTCATCTCATATGTAAATTGTATGTCTGTTATCTTATCATTGTATCCTTTTACTGCAAGGCCGAGCTTCACAACCTTGTCCTCCATTGGTTCCTCTTCTTAGACATCAATGTCCAGAATCTCGCTGCATGTTTCTTCGACCACCTCCTTTAGCTTTTGCTACTGATATAGTGCCTGATCCCTCTCCTAGATTGCCTGGTTGAGCTTCTATTGCAATGAAGGTCGCTCTCTCTCTACCTAAATGTTTAACTTTGAAGTGTGTTGTTCACGCAACTTCATCTCATATATGATATCTAGATGCAGCTTGTGTAATTTCTAAAGTGGTACTACTACGATGTTCATGTTCACATACCTCCACTCTTTGGCCTACTACTATACCTCGACAGAGTCAAACTATAGGGCTCCGGTAGGTATCAGTGGTATTTGCACTACAAGTGTAGTCTCTATTGGTCTTTCCTCTCCAATATTTTCCTTTGCCTGCACTGGCTATCTGACTGCATGTGCCAATATCTTAAGTTCTACAATGCGCTCCACGACACCTGTTAGAAGTGTGGCATAGTGATCTTTTAATTTGTTCCATGATTCCACCATTTCTTCATTAATTATGTCCCCAATCTGGTCCAAGTCCCCATCAATGAGGACCACTGGCATTATGTCCTTTGTCTTGTCTGCCTTCTGCTTCTTTTTTCTTCTTATGGAAGCTTCGGTGTGTGCCTTCCTCTTCTCTGCGAAAAATTGGTCTATCTATGTCTTTTCAGACTCTTTTTTATACTCATCACCTTCAAGAGGATCCTGGTGACCCTCATCATATTGCTCCTCTTGTTCTGATTCTTGTTCATCCTTATCCTTCCTACTCGCTTCCTCGTGTCCTCCTCTGATGAAGTATCCTTTGTTTGTGTCTCCAGCGTAGTGATCCACTCCACGGGCCACTGTTGTATCTGTGCTAGGAGATCATCTTCTGTCACTAAATATGGTAGGGGATTCCATGTCTTCTTTGTGTCCCTGCGAGCCTGTATGTAAATTTTGTGGAAGTCAGCCTTAAACTTCGCGATAGAGCTATACTGCTTGTATAGGCTTGGTGAAAGGCGAGGGTACTAGTTCACCAACATGTGTAAGTCCATATGATATAAAACAAAAAACATTATGTTATCCTGTGCTCACGTCAGTTTAGTGGTATACCACAGTGAGGCATATCGTGCGGCTTCACAAACATCTGAGGCTATCAGAGGGAACTATGAATCTTTCGACTCTCTCCATGCAAGCATCACAATTATCAAAATTAACCATGTGTAGTGAAACATAGTACCTTTCTCCTGAGCCTCACAACAGTCATCCAAAAATTCTTGGAAAAGATATGTGGCCTAGTTGTACTGAACCCCATTAGCGCACTGCGCAGCTAATGAAACTACTGGTGCAGGGACTTCATTAGCCTAACACTTCCTCATGATTTTTCCAGCCAATATATGTGCTATGAAGCAAACTCCCTGGTCATTGATTGAGTTGATATCATAACCTCGCTTCCCTTTTGTCAATCCAAATGTCTTTTTCATGTTTTCTACTATGGCTCTGTCATAATCTTTCCATCCAAACTTCTCTGTGGGGTTCAACCCTTGATAAGGTAGTCTTGTAATTCTCCATATTAAAATTGGGTTGATAGGGATCCTCTTCCCCATCCACATGCATCCATCGTTCACCAGCATGAGCAATTGTCTCACACAAGTTGTGCTTCGTGGAATTTTGTCGAAGTGCGACACATTCAACATATTCATCAAGCCCAACTGTGCCAATCCAGCTGCCCACTACTGCGGTTCTAACCTTGTCATGCCACTCTTAGGGTAGTGTACTTGTTTTAAGTACTTGTTTGGTGCGAATTGCGGATATTTCTTTCTGTCATTGAAATCATTGTCCGCAAACTTCAGTTGCGGAATCTTCCCAAGGTTTTCTTTAGTAAATCACACTGACTTTGACAACAAAGGTGTGAAGGTGCCATACTTTGCATCCTTCGACTCTGTCACTGATTTTGCATCTAGTTTTCTTGGTGGAAGATATGGTGGGAGAGGTGACAGAAACGCTATGCCATCCGTTTCCATTTGCACTTGCTCTGCTTCTTCCTCACAATCTCTCACTTGTTCAAGCTCTTTCTGAGGCTTAACATGTCTCTTTTCATGTTTCTTCTTCGTTCTCTATTCTTTGGTCATTTTGTTTCATAGGGATCTCTAATGTGTGCATGATGATGCTGTTGCGGGTGGTTATGTTGTTGTGGGAATATTAGATGATGTTGTCTGCATATCATATGTTGCTTCCATGATTCCGGCTAAGCCCTTGTCAATAAATATATGAATAAAATCCTTAGGATTCATTCGACAACAAAAATTTCTGAAACTTTGCAATAGCAATACTCGAATTTTCAAATCAGCAAAATGCCAAATCTGGGTGGGATGCGACTTTTTATTTCTAACCCCATCATTAGCTCAGATTGTGTTCATTAATTGCATATCTATCACTATATCTGGTCAATCTGTCCTCATAAATGCATCTTTCCGCATATTTCAATGGCAACTTTCCTTTTTAACGTCATATTTTTCTAGCGAACTTCGATTCATCCCATATTGTAGCGAGCAACCCCTCTTACATCAAGACTCATAAAAGCTTAGACATAATCTAGAGTGTAGCAAAGTAATTGTCCTACGTCGAAGCTCTCTGTGCATCATAGTTTATAGTCTAGTGCCCACTTTCAACTGTAGGTGTCACTAAGACTCTTCTTCTTTCTTCAGAGTGAAGCTGTAGGGGTAGGGTTGTCCCTATACAACTTCAACCTACTGCCATTTACTCTTCCTTGAACCAATTCTCCATTTAACTTTGCTAATTGAACATCGCCTCCATCAGTAATATGCTTGATAAAGTATGGGCCTAGCCAATGCATCTTGAATTGAAGTTTTACAAACTTATTGTCATAAAGGAGAACAAGGTCTCCTACTTGGAACTTCTTTTGCTTAATATGTTTGTCATGTCAGGCCTTTTTTGTTGCTTTTTGTACCTGCTGATGGAATCCTGATATAAATCGATCTTCCTCCAAAGAAAGCAATGAAAACATTCTTTCCTCCATTATATCAGGGTCTGCCATATCTGTAAAAGCTGCAATCCTCAAGCTAGGCATGATGTACTCCATAGGCATCATAGCTTCCTGCCCATAAAATAATCTGAAGTGTGCCTGACTTGTCAAATTTTTACATGTGGTCCTATAAGCCCATAAAATGTTGGAATTCTAAGGTCCCAATCATCTCGATTCACATTGCATACCTTAGTAAGTGAATTCTCCAAAATATTATTAAATGCTTCTACTATTCCATTGGCCTGAGGGTGATAAGGGCTAGTCTTCTCATGATAAACTTGGAACTCCTCAATCAACACTTCAATAGTCTTATTTAGGAAGTGTGATCCTTGGTCACTCATCAAAATCTTTGGACATCCAAATCTAGACGATATGTACTCAAAAATAAACTTCACATTAGTCTCTGTGCTGTAGTCCATTACCGGTTGTGCTTCGGCCCATCTTGTTAAGTAATCAGTTGTTGTAATCATGTACCTTGCACCAGGACTCTTTCTAGGTGGGTTGATGGGTCCAACAAAATCAATGGCTCACTTATCAAAGGCCTGTAATGTAACTTGTGGTACCAATGGCATCTCATCTCTTCTGGAAGGCTTCCCTATTCTTTGACACACATCACATGCTTGACAATACTCCTTCACATCTTTATGTAGTGTAGGCCACCACAATCCTACTCTCAAAATATTATGCACAATAACTTTTCCTACATAGTGTCCACTAGCTGCGCCCCCATAAGCCTCTACTAGAATCATCTGTCTTTCATGTTCATGAACATATTTGCGTAGTATCTCATTTGGTCCCATATTATATAATTGTCTTGCTATTAATGAAAATTTAGCAGCCTTAACCACTAATTCTTTCTTTTGCTGCGTAGTATGATCTGAAGGGGCCATTCCTGTGGTCAAAAACTGAATGATATTTGTGAAATGGTCATTGACAACTTTGATTGCAAAGAACTGTGCATAAGGGATATTATCCTCTATGCGGGTTCTTTCTTGCCCTGTTTCTAGTATTTATAGATGGTTGGGTCCTCCATTCAATCTCCCTAGTTTAACAATGATCTCAAATTCATATTCTTGGAATAATAGTAACCATCTGTAAATATTTCCTCCCAAGACATGCTTATTAACCAAATATTTCAGTTCATAATCATCTGTAAACATTTTAAAGTGTGACCCCATCAAATAGTGTCTAAACTTTTGCAAAGCATATACCATGTCCAGTCCTTCTCTTTCTATAGTGGTGTAATTATTTTCTACTTTAGATAATTTTCTACTTGCAAAATCTATAGGATGATCAATCTCTCCTACACCAGGTTGTGCCAGTACCACTCCCAAAGCTATACAAGAGGCATCCACATGTACATGGAATTCCTTATTCTAATAAAGGAACACTAGTATAGGTTCAACTACCATTTTTTCTTTCAATATGTCGAGGTTCTTCTAACATTCTTCATTCCACTGAAAAGTTACATCCTTCTTCAACAATTTCTCCATATGCACAGTGATCTAAACATACCCCTTGATGAATTTCTTGTAATACCCAGTATGTCCCAATGTAGTGTGAAGCTGTCTTACTGCCTTAGGTGTAGGCAAGTTCACAATGATAACAATCTTAGTAGGGTCCACCATTAGTCCTTGCTTACAAAAAATATGTCCCGATAATATGCCAGAAGGTACACAAAATATGCACTTCTTTAGGTTCAAAGAGATATGATACTGTCTACATGTGTCGAGCATAAGTCTTAAACTTCCAACATTTTTATTCAACAATTCAAATATTGTCCAATCATCAAAATATACCTCTAAAAACTTGTGGATGTATTGCTTAAAAGCTGCAACCACCACCCTAGAAAATATAGCAGGGGCATTTTTTAATCTAAAAGGCATTATTGTGTATTGATATGAGTCCCATTATGTAGCAAATGTGGTCTTATGTCGATATTCAGGTGCAATCCTAATCTAATGATAACTTGAGAATCCATCTGTAAATGAGTAAGCTTTTTGACCTCCTACAATTTCTAGCACATCATCTGTGAATGGGGTAGAGAAGGGATCATGTAAACATGCATCATTTAACTTTGTCAGATCAACACAAATCCTAATTTCTCCTTGAGCCTTCTTCTCTTTCACCACCATAGGGCTTCCCCAATCTAATTCTTCTATAGGTTCAATAATTCTTGCTGCTATCATCTTATCAAGCTCTGCTTTCACTTTCTCCTTCTATTTCGGGTTCAACCCGTAAGGTATTTTCTTGACCGACTTCACATCAGGTTTAAGGGGAATCTTCATGACTCCTAGATCTCCTATTATACCCTTCATTTATGAAAACTTGGTGGGAAACAATTCTTGATATTCATGAAGTAACTCTGTAACTTTACTGACTGTCTCTTCATCCCAGTAGTCTCGTATTGTTGCAAACTTGGGTTCCTTCTCTGATCTTATGTTTACCTTCTTGGTCTTCAGTGGCTTTATTGTGTCTGGTATTTCTAGCTCAGGTCCAGTTACTTCGTGGTATCCTTCTGAATCTGCTATGTCGATGTTGCGAGGGTCTTATTCTTCATCTACAGTAAGGCTATAACACTCTAGTGCATTTTCTATTTGCGTAACCAAATAAGGTTGCTTCCATGTCAGTGGGGTTACATTCTCAAAGATCCTTTTCTTGACTATCTAAAGGGCCAAATCTATGTATGGGCAATCATTCTCAAATTTGAATGTTAATATGAAGCCATTAACCATGTCTGCCCAGTTCATGGTACCATGTTGAAGCTCCATTTATAGGTACCAGTTCGTAGGGATTGTCTCTAATGTATGAATGAACCTATGCACCCATTCTTGTTGTGGAATCTCCTTCCATGTTGTAGTGCATAGCTAGATATGATTCCTAAGATTAGCTTCACCACCATATTTTATCTCCATCTCTGTATCTATTTGTCCAAACCTTATCCCCATCAATCTTCAACATTCCTGCCAACCTCCTATATTCTTCTTGTGTTCATTCCACCATCTATCATGGGTAGCTTTTAGGGCTATAACTAAGGTTGGAAACCTTTGATTTTCTGGAACTCGTTCTTCATAATCGTTAAGAAAAGTATTTACATCACCTAAGCCATCATAAGAAGGCAAGTTACATACCTCAGATATCATACAACGAACTGATTTGGTAATTCTTACATAATGCCTTATGGATACTTCATGCAACCTATTTTGCCAGTTCTCCAACTCTTCTTCTAAGTCTGAGGTACAAGAACTATCACACTCCAATCTCAACTTGCCTTATGTAGTAGGGTTAACACAATCTTGTTCCTTTGTTGTCGTTTGATAGATATTTTCTATGTTAGCTGCGCATTATTCTTCTTTGACTGGTTCTATATATATATTACTCCTTCCAATGGATCCAAGGGGACAATTACTCTCATATTGTTTCCTTCAAATATCATTTGTCTCTTCTTCAAATTAATTATGGCCATATTGTCAAATTTCGAGTCAATTCCAAGCAATGCAGGATAAGGGTTACTATCATTGACGATCTCTATTACTTCAAAATCAGCAGTAGTGTGAATTCCTTCAATATCCACTATGACACCTGGTAGTCTTTCGAGAGGGAATATCTTTTGCTAATTTTCCATCCTTAATTGAATATGTGACCACTGTAGCTTTGACTTACCCATTAATTCCCATGTCCCGCTTCATCAAGACATTAACATCAGATCCTAGATCTACGCACTAAGCCTCACCTCTCTTCTGGTTCTCTTTTGTCGATGCAAAGTATTGATTGCGCGCATCTCATTCTGCATTTTTTCTTTGGATGCATAGGAATCTATCAACTATTGAAGCCCTTCTGCGGCCTTTTGATCTCATAACAATTTTGTACAAGTCTGCAGAAAAGACTTTAAAATACCTACTTGATTTGGTGGATCATGGTATTTTGTCGGAGCTCGGTTCTGTGTCGGAGCTGATGACACGTCGCAATTACGTTTCTGATCGGGCTTTGGCTGTGCACTAGAGGTAGAAGCTCCAACATACATAAAACTTAGCTTTGCTTAAATAAATACTTCCTTTTCTTTCTAAATATAAAAAATAAGAACTTTCTCAGCAATGTTTCTGACCCATGCACTTTTAGGTTCTTTCTTTTCATCCGCTTTATCAATACCAACCATAGCTCCACTTTTAGTGACAATACTAATTCGAGGTTTGTCGGTCCTCCTTTCAACAATTATCATTTGAATATTTTGTGTCAGTTGCTGATTCCTTTCTTCTTGCATCTTCGCCATAAGTACAAGACATTCTTCAATTACATGGTCAAAGGATTTATAGTACTTACATGTCGTTGTGGGGTTCTAGCAGTCTCTCGCAAAATGACCTGGCTGGCCGCAGTTATAGAAAATGATCTGTCCATGTCCTGGACCAGCTCCACCACCTAGACCTCTTCCTTGGTAACCTCTTTGACCATCGCGCTTTCCATTGTCCTCATGTCCATGCTCTTCTGCTTCCATTCTATAAACGTCAGCACCGGGCTCTATCATTAGTTCGTAAGCCTAACAATTATTCTCATCGTGTCCTACTGATTTAAAAAATTTGCAATATAGATTCCTCAGAGTTTGTACATATTTGTGTAAAAAGTAACAATCTTCTTAATGATGTTGGCCTCTAGTATTACATATTTCACACCATAGGATAGATCTTGCATTCAAGGGATTTGGTTCCCCACCAACCATGTAATTTCTAAACATAGGGCATTGTTCTTTAGAATGGCCCTCTAATCTACACTTTGTACACCATACTTCTTCTCTAACTTCTTTGCTTTTCTTGATGTCTTGTATCTGTAGGGTTAGGTTCGCCAACTGTTTGTGAAGCTATTGCATGCCTGCATTAGTATCTGCTATAGGTGAAGCTTCCAATTTCATCGCAACTTTTAGAGCTTCAGCTTGACTTTTTATCTTTTGTTGCATCAATAGAAATCTGATATGCGGTAGCAGCACAACTATAAACCATTCTTGATGTTGATGTAGAGATATGTCGAAGATCACTTGATCTAATAACACCTTAAATCTCTGATCAAACTCCCAAACAGACACAGTAGGTTTCCATTTAATCTCTTTCAATTTGGTGATGCACTGTGGCTTCTTAAACTCTTTTATTAGTATTGTTTTAATATTTGTAAATGTTCTATTCTGATTATTTGAATAATTCATATACCATGTCAATGATCTATCTTGTAATGTCTTAACGAGCTGCACTTTCTTTATATTTTCATCATTGATATGCTTTGATGTGCATACAAATTCACATAAAAACCAAAAATATTATGGATCCTCCAATCTAGTTCCTTTGAAAACATGTAGCTTAATATCATTAGTCATACTTTTTCTTGGAGGGGGATGGGGGTTAGGAGGGGTAAGGGGAGGGGAAGGGAGGGGGAAAGCCAAAAACACCCTGGATATTACTAGATTCTAGCTTCTGTGAACTCTCAGTTTGGGAAGGTGAATACTGCAAGGTTAGCTGGGGGTTATTAGGGCAGCTTTCTTCTCTTTCACTTTCAGAATCACTTAAATTAGGACTATAGTCAGCCTTTACAAAGGTCTTCGGGTCTTGTCCATGATATGTATTTCTAGTATCTACTCTATATCTCTTTCCACTTCGCGTTACTCCAAACTATTGCTCAAATTTATTCCCTCTTCTTCCAAACATATGTAAACTAGCAATCTAATTGCATCCGTAAAAATCCCTTTTCGTACAAAAGCATCTTAATCCAAAGTTTCAAAGATTTTAGATACTTATGTCGCAGTCCTTTGAAGAATTTTCATTCTACTTCACTTTAGGACACGGTTAAGTCTACGATGAATTCAATAATGAATCCTCCCAAGATGCTATCAATCCAGAAATTGACAGCCCTTGAAATCCTATTGTCAGTGCTCTTGAGTCAATGTATCAGTTCATGAGTCCACACCGTAGGTTCTTCACCTTTAAAACAATTCTTCCTTTTGGTCAACCTCGATATCCACTCATACAATTCGACAAGAAATGAAGTGAAGAAAATCTCGTATTGATCTGTAAAAATATACTTCTGTAACCAAGCTTCAAATTTCAGACGAGGGTTTCTATTTTCTTGATCTGCAAATTATCACTCTTTTAGGTCTATCCAATCTTGAATCTCCTTCTTCGACAGGTACCACATCCACATATCCTTCAAACAGATCCTGGTCCTGACAATGGAACCATTTGTTGGCTTGGTTTGGGCTGACCCAGGTTCAATCTATACTACGCACCAACAAAACCATCAATCACTGGCCCTTTCATAAACGACTTGTAAGCAGATCACAGTCTCACCCGAAGTGATTATGGGAGGATGCAGAACCAGGTTTATGTAGCGTTGAAGGACTAGGAGATGTGGTATTATTATGTTATGTTATTCTTATCATTTATAAACCAGTTCGCCGCATTAGATTAATCACTTAAACATGGCATATAAAACTATAAACCATCACTATGATAAAGTAAAATTCAGTTGTGACAACTGCTACTCTACAACAGATAATAAGAAAATATACACATCAAAACACCAATTTACTATGGTTCACCCCAGTGTAGGGTTGCATCCACAAGAACTGTTGCTTAATATAATAAATTTTTGAGTCAACAAATAGTTCTTGGCCTGCGCACTAAGCTACAGGTTGTCTACGCACTAAGCTGCAGACTGAGGCCTCTGCGCACTCAATTGTAGAGCCTCACCTTCTCTACCAAATTACAGATCACAATAATCTTCTTATAACATTAGTATGGATCAATTCTATTTGATATCTCTTCTTATTATTTGACCCTATATATACTATTACCTTGTAGGGTTACATCATCAAAATATCATGGTGCAAATATCATGGACTCCCTAAAACAAGCAACTATGGTCCCAAAACCATTGATCCCTTACAAAATCACACGCTTTTACAAAAAGGAGGGGCTTCCACCCACCTTGAAGCCCTTTTGACACCGCACGGTATATTCAAAATGCCCCACTACATAGTTCACTTCAGGATCCACTACGCGCTCCACCCCACAAAATGCAAAGTCTTTGCTAAAATATAGGCCAAGTTGGGCTGTGCCCAACACTGATAGGACTAGACATGTTGGCAGAGATGGAAGAAGAAATGTAGGTTATCAAGAATAATCTAAAGGCAACACAAGACACGAAAAAGAGTTATGCAAATCAACATAGGGCATTTAAGGAGTTTTAGGTTAGGGAGGATGTGTACTCGTGCATCAAGCCCAAGAGGATATCCTTGAGGATTGGGTCACGTGCCAAGTTGGCACCTCGGTATTGCAGGCCTTTCAATATACTTGAGAGGATTGGACCTGTTGTAACATGCATCGTTTATTGTTTATAACATTCATTTTTCATTTTTGAAAATACTTTAAAAAGGAGACAAAGCAAAAGGAATGATATATCGGAGGCCAAAGGTTATATGGCCAAACATGCACATATATATATACATATATATATATATATATATATATATATATATATATATATATATATATATATATATATATATATATATATATAGATATATATAGCAAACATAACTCTATCGGAATCAAAATACAAAGGGAAACGAAGGAAAAGATTGGATTTACAAAAGAAAACAAGTGTTAAAACATTAACACTAGACCCGAAATTTTATATGCTACATTCTAAAGTTCGTCGGGTCTGCAATATGGGTGGTTGGCTCCGCAGCGCCGATTGCGATTACTGATTGGGTTCTGGACCCGAAAATTCATATGGCATATTTTATAACATCGGCGGGTCCGTAAAACAATGAATATAGAGGTTGGTGCATTCAATGATCGCCGATTGCGATAAATGCTGGCGGACCCGAAACATATCTACATTATGTTTTAACAGCCCGGCGGGTCTGTAAAGCGTTAATACGTATGTTGGTGTATTCAACGATTTCCGATTACGATGAGGGGTACGCCTTGATAGTCGTGCGAGCAATGTTAAAAGTGGAAAAAGCACGTCTTACATTATATTTTCGAAAGCGTAGATACAAAGGGTTTATATATAAGTTCAATATTTTTAAAGGTGCATAAAGGGCCGCTGACGATTACGATTTATAATGGAAAGTCAATGCAGCATTGAACAGGCTTTCCTTTTGAGTTCTGCTCCACGCGTTTTGCATCAGTTTTGCTGTGTAAATGGAAAATTGGCATTAAAATTAAATTTAAAGGAAAAGGCAATGGTTGGGTTTGTTGGTGTTTTGGCTAATTAAAAGGCATATGATATATGCGTAAGCCCAGGTTTAAATAAAATCTAACACAGAGTAGTATGATTTAAGCAGATTAAGGCATTCGACAACGGATTAGCAGTGCAAGTCAGCAATTATTGTCTTCTTTAAAATTCAATTGTTTTCTGTTATGTTATGTACCTTGAGGTGTCTTTAAACCTCTGAAAATTTCTGTAATAGTTTTTAGTTTAGATAGTTAGAAAGCAGTTTAGTAGTTTGACAGTTTCAATAACTGTTCCAGAAATGTATAGAGGGGGAAAAATTACTAAGAAAGGGTTGGAACTTTGGAGAACCGGGCCACTGTATTTCTAATAGCATCATTGATTAATAAAACAACTAGAAGTTTCCAGGAGTTGTTACATATAATTTGTAAGTTTCACTATCATGTGTCATGTAATGTTTTCTTCTTTTTAAGTGTAGTAATGAAGTTGCAGGGTAAAATCTTTTAAAGAGCGCTCCTATACTTAAAGTCCTCATTTCCTTTCTAAGTTACAGATAATAGTTCCTGTGAGAGATCAACATATTGTCTTTAACTTCCCTTTCAAACTTTCCTCATTCATCATTTATATTTAGCAACAAATGGCATTCTGAGAAGTTTTGATCATACATGTGTTAAGAGTCTAAGGCCAAGTTTTCCAAGTCCTTCATTTGGTAATCTAATAAACAATAAGTGATAGTAAAGAATCTTTATTAATGCCTTAAGCACAATTTCCCTACAGCCAAGAAATCGGTTTCTTAAGGAACAACATTAATTGGTGCCGCGATCGGGGAGAGAAGACAAGAAGGTTTTTCCCTGGGTTTCAATATTTTCCTCTGGTTGTTCAGTGAGGAGGAAATATTTGGTTGTTTTGAATCAAAACAATAACTCTGGCTTCAAGAAGGCCCCATACAAGATCAGACACTTCACAAAAGAAGGCTCAAGCTTTTTCAGATCCTGAAAGGCTGTTTTCAAGGAGGGCTAGGAAGTCTAGGACCTCAAATAGACCAATTCTTGTATTGTCTGCATCAAGCAACAACTTATCTAAACATTCATCTGATATAGAGTCATCTTTTTCATCATCTGCATTTCAAGAACCTAGCTGTCAAGACCAATCTTTTGAGTCTGTTACTTTTCATTTACCTGTTGTAATTATTCAACCTCAACCAATAACCACATTACCTCCTTTGCACAGTCCATTTTCATTTCAATCAAGTTCCACATCTGTAGGTAATCAAAGTTCAATAAACATGGTAGCCCCTGCGTTCCTAGTCAATAGGTATGCACCTCTTCAATTACCACAACCTTACAATCAAATGACATAGGATTACCTCAAAATTCTTCCTCGTTTTTCAGGAGAAGATAAACAAACAACAAAGAATCATGTAGTAGTATTTTGTAATTTTGTAGAAATCCTAAATGTTGAATATTTAGATGTCGTTCTAAGACTTTTTGTTCAGTCCCTGGATGGAGAAGCAAGGAAATGGTTCAAAGGACTTCCCAATAATTCTATTCCTTCTTGGGAAGAGATGGAACGTGTGTTTATTCTGAGATGGGGAGAAAAAAGAGACCATGGATATTCATTAACATAATTTAATGCCATAAAGAAGAAGTCTGATGAAACCATGGCTGAATTTGTCAGAAGATTCAACAAATTGTACAATAGTCTACCAGCAGAGATAAAGCCTCCTCCTGCTGGTGCAAAAATCACTTTTGCAGGGGCTTTTGAATCAAATTTTGGATTTACATTAAGGGAAAGGAGAGCTCCAACCCTTGATCAAATCCAAACAGATGCTTTAGAGATAGAAGCGAATCTGGTGGCTACAAGAAAAGCACCAGAAACACAACTTTCCCAAGACAAGGGAAAAGAAAAGATGGAATCCTCCCAAAGTCAATCATTGGAGGATATGTGTAATATAATTAAAACCATGTCAGATAAGTTAAATAGATTAGAGTTAGAAAACAAGAACTCTCAGAGACAAACACAGTTTAATAATAACTTTAATCCCCAATTTAGAAGGCAACCTTTGCAAATTTTGCAAAAGGAAAGAAAAGATCAAAATCAAATTCAAGCACCATTGTACATAGAAGCAGATCCTGGTGAAGAACAGTCTGAAGATCAAATTTCTACATTATATGTAGTTGATGAAGATGAACTTGGCATTGAAGGAGAAGAATATGTGTATGATGAAGCAGATGCTATTCATAATGAAAATGAAATTGATGAATATTGGAAACAATTTTCTGATTTTATGCAGGCTGAACTACATAAAAAATATGACCTGAGATCTAGGAAAAGATCGAGAAATCAAGAAAATGAAGGTGAGCAGCAAGTTTCAACTTCCTCATCAAAGGTGACTCCACAAGAATCTCAGTCTGCAAAACAAGTAGATAAAGGAAAACAACAGCAAAATATGAATAGCAAACCACAGATACTTCGAGGTGAGTCTTCTCAAAATCAAGCTGAAAAAATTCATTTGGAGAAGCTTGTTTCAATTCCTCAAACAATTCCAGTCAATAAGAAAGGTGAAGATGAGAATGAAAGGATTGCTAAACAGGGTCACTTGTTTAGTCTTACCAAGGAGCTGGAAAAGGTAAGAATACAGGTTCCCCTTACAGAATTGGCAAGAACACCTACTTATCAAAAGGAAATTGTTGAGTTTATTAATTTAAAAGAAAGTGAGAGTGATACTGTAAATATGCAGGAAGATAAACCAGTAGTGGTTTTTGGCCCGCATGTAGAGGAAGTAGATTCTTCAATACCTCCTTTTTATATTTCCCTATTGGTTCATGATTTCCTTCTACATAACTGCATGTTTGATTCAGGAGCTTCACACAATCTTATGCCTTTGTCAGTGATGAAGCAATTAAATCTGCAAGTGACCAAACCTTACAGAGATTTGTATTCTTTTGATTCAAACAAGGTCAAGTGTCTGGGGGTTATTAAATATTTGGCAGTGTCACTAGCCCAAATTCCATCTAGAAGTTTGGTCATGGATGTTGTAGTAGCAGATATTCCTGCTAGATTTGGAATGCTTCTGTCTAGGTCCTGGGGGGCTAAATTGGGAGGTGTTTTGAAGTTGGATTTTACATATGTTGTTATACTGGTTTTTGGTGGGGAGGAGAGGAGATTGTACAGAGAAACTAGGTTTGTAAAAACTATTACGAAAAATGGAGCAAGCAACTCACCTGTGTATAGTCAGGAGAAGGATGATTTTGCTTGTTTCACACTGCATGATAATGCAGAGTTAGCTGAAGACAATCAGAAGCAGCTTGCTTCAGCCAATGTAATTACAAAGCTGCAAACGGAAGAAGTGTGGAAATGTTTCTTTGACGGAGCTTATTCAAAAGAAGGAACAGGTGCTGGTTTTCTTCTAATTGCACCTAGAGGTAATCTATTTCCTTTTTCTTTCAAATTAGAGTTCAAGGAAACTAACAATGTGGCAGAATATGAGTCTTTGATTATTGCACTACAAACAACCAAACAGATGGGAGTCAAATCAATTTCTGCTTTTGGAGATTCGGAGCTAATTATTAAGTAGATAAAAGATCACTACCAAACAAAGCATCCTAGACTCCGAGCATATAGAAATGAGGTATGGGATTTGATTGAAAATTTCTTTGAAGCTTTTAACATTCAATTCATTCCAAGGGATGAAAATAGATTGGCAGATTCATTGGCTGTGGCTGCTAGCACTTTCAAGCCTCCCATTAATCCAAGATTAAGATATGAGGTAGAAATGAGACACAAACCTTTTGTTCCTGATAATGTTAAGAACTGGAAAGTTTTTGAAGATGACCAGTAGATTAAGGAGTTTTTGACTATGGTTGAAGAATTTCAGGGTACAGAAATTGATCAGGACGAAGAAGAGACAGCAGAAATTGCAGGAGCTAGTGGTTTTAGAGATTCAATAGCAAATCAGAAGATCTTTCAATTGAAAGATAATTTTTTGCCAAAGGGACTTGTCCCTCTTGAAAGGCTTTTCAATTCAAATGATGTGGCTATAGACTCAAGGAAAATCTCACAGGATGAGCATATTCAAGATCACAACATTGGCACTCAGGAGAATCCCAGGTTAGTCAAATTATATGCTGGAGTTCCACCTAATTTTCAAGAAAGATATATTAAACTTTTCAAGAATTATGTTGATGTCTTTGCATGGTCCTACGAAGATCTCAAAACTTATGATGTAAATATTATTCAGCATAAAATTCCTTTGAAGGAGGGGGTTAAACCCTACAAACAGAAGCTTAGGCAGATAAATCCTTTGCTTCTACCATCAATTGAAAAGGAGGTCAAGAAGTTGCTTGATGCTAAAATCATAGTCCCACTCATATATTCTGACTAGGTGGCTAATCTGGTACTTGTGAGAAAGAAAAATGAAGAAATAAAGTTGTGTGTTGATTTCAGAAATCTAAATAGAGCTTCTTTGAAAGATAATTATCCTTTGCCTAAAATGGACCATGTGCTGCAAAAGGTAACAGGATCTTTTAGAATGTCAATGCTAGATGGATTTTCTGGTTATAACCAGGTGGCTGTGGACAAGGAGGATCAAAAGAAAACAACATTCACAACTCCCTGGGGAACATTTATGTATGCTAGAATGCCTTTCGGATTGATGAATGCTAGAGCTACATTTCAAAGGGCTATGGACATCGCTTTTGTTGGAGATAAGTTTGTAGTAATATATTTGGATGATATTACTATTTTTTCTAAGTCTGATGAAGAACATTTAGATCATTTGAAAAGGAATTTTGATAAATGTAGAAGATTTGGACTTTCTTTAAATCCCAAGAAATCAATTTTTGCTCTGGAGGAAGGAAAATTGTTGGGACACATTGTTTCCAGAGAAGGAGTGAAGATAGATCCAGCCAGAGTACAAGCTGTGCAGAAAATACCATTGCCCAGAAGTAAAAAAGATATTCAAAAGTTTCTGGGAAAGATAAACTTCCTGAGAAGATTTGTATCTAATTATGCAGAAATCTTGAAAGAAATCACTAATATGCTGAAGAAGGAGAATGAAGTACGCTGGACTAAGGAAGCTAAAGAATCATTTTCCAGAATTAAAGAGGCATTGTAGGCAGCTCCAGTCTTAATCAACCCTGATTATCAGAAGCCTTTCCAAGTTTTTTCGTTTGCCTCATCAAGTTCGATAGCAACTGTCTTACTGTAAAAGAATGATGAAGGGAGAGAGCAGCCAATTTCATTCTTCAGTAAGATTCTTAGAGATTCTGAGCTGAAATATAATATTCTTGAGAAACAGGTGTATGCCTTGGTAAAATCCCTGAAAGCTTTTAGAACTTATGTGCTACAGTCCCAAATCGTTGCTTATGTGCCTAATGCTGCAGTGAAAGACGTATTATTACAAGGAGATGTAGAAGGCAGGAGAGGAAAGTGGATTGCCAAGATCCAAGAATATGATTTGGATATAAAACCCACAAAGTTGGTAAAAGGACAAGGACTGGTGAAAATGTTAACAGAATCAAACTTTCAGGCATTGGGAATTAACTTGTTGGCACCTGTAAATGAAAAAGCAGCTGAAGAAAATGAAGGAGAGAAAGACCCAGGAATGAAAATCAGGTATAAATTCTTATGTTCAGAATGGTATAAACATATAATTCATTATTTGTGCTTTCTTTCTTGTCCTCAATCCTTAGACAGAACAAAGTATAGGGTGCTAAAGATCAAGGCACAACCATATGTGATTGTAGAAGGCAGATTGTACTGGAAGGATCCTGCTGGAATTCTATTACTATGCTTAACAGAAGATGAATT
The DNA here is from genome assembly GCA_031772625.1 of Pinus tabuliformis. Lineage (NCBI taxonomy): Eukaryota > Viridiplantae > Streptophyta > Pinopsida > Pinales > Pinaceae > Pinus > Pinus tabuliformis. The sequence continues at coordinate 400,321,367 of CM062805.1, read as the reverse complement.
TACAGAAACAATCAAAGATTATCATGAGGGGTTTTGTGGGGGGCATTACAGTTGGAAAGTAACTGCACACAAGATCCTTCAGGCTGGATTTTATTGGCCTACCTTATTTGGTGATACCTATAAGTTTGTTAGAAGTTGTCAAAAATGTCAACTTTTTGCTGAGAAAAAGAGATTAGCTCCTTTACCTCTAATTCCAGTCTTCATAGAGGAGCCTTTTAGACAATGGGGATTGGACTTTGTTGGAGAAATCAATCCACCTTCAAGCAGACAACACAGATGGGTTCTCACAGCAACAGATTACTTCACCAAATGGGTAGAGGCAATTCCTACTAAGAGAGCAAACAATCAGATAGTGATGAAATTCCTGGAAGAAAATATTTTCAGCAGATTTGGATGTCCCGTTAAAATTATAACAGACAACGCTCAAGTCTTCAACTCAAGTAAGTTCATTACTTTTTGTCAAAAATATAATGTTATTTTGTCTCATTCGACAGCTTACCACCCTCAGGGAAATGGATTAGCTGAATCTACTAACAAGACTTTGATGAAGATTCTAAAGAAAACCATTGCAGAAAATCAAAGAGATTGGGACTCTAAGTTGAAGTTTGCTTTGTGGGCCGCAAGAGTAACTGCAAGAAGATCTACAGGGAAATCACCTTTTGAATTAGTATATGGAACTCAGGCTTTGTTTCCAAGTCAACTTGTGAAACCAGTGATTGCGATGATTTAGGAGGCGAAAGAAGAGCCAAATGCTTTGGTAAGAAGAATGAACAAAGCGGTGGAGCTTAGCGAAAACAGAGACAAGGTAAGGGACAATTTGATTACATATCAGTCCAAGATGAAAACTATTTTTGACAGAAAAGCCAGGGAAATTGATTTCAAAGTTGCAGACTTAGTATTGAGATGGGATACCAGAAGAGAGGATAAGGGTAAGCATGGGAAGTTCGATCCTCTCTGGTATGGCCCTTTTAGAATCTCTGAAGTGAGATCCAATAATACCTTCATCCTTGAAAATCTTGATGGTGAGACTCTACAACTGCCTGTTAATGGGCAATATTTAAAACACTACTTCTAGTTCTAAAGAACAAGCATCATTTCATTGTGAATACCGGAGTGAAGTCATTGTACAAATGCCATAGTCTTTCAGTTTATGCAGAGCAATATATGACTCCATGCCCGAGGTGAAGGCACTAATCTGTGGTTCTTAGTGCTTTTGTGGCAAAAGCACTATCCCCAGGTGGAGCCAGATGTTGTAACATGCATTATTTATTGTTTATAACATTCATTTTTCATTTTTGAAAATACTTTAAAAAGGAGACAAAGCAAAAGGAATGATATATCGGAGGCCAAAGGTTATATGGGCACACATGCATATATATATATATATATATATATATATATATATATATATATATATATATATATATATATATATATATATATATATATATCGCAAACATAACTCTATCGGAATCAAAATACAAAGGGAAACGAAGGAAAAGATCGGATTTACAAAAGAAAACAAGTGTTAAAACATTAACACTGGACCCGAAATTTTATATGCTACATTCTAAAGTTCGTCGGGTCCGCAATATGGGTGGTTGGCTCCACAATGCCGATTGCGATTACCGATTGGGTTCCAGACCCGAAAATTCATATGGCATATTTTATAACATCGGCGGGTCCGTAAAACAATGAATATAGAGGTTGGTGCATTCAATGATCACCGATTGTGATAAATGCTGGCAGACCCGAAACATATCTACGTTATGTTTTAATAGCCCGGCGGGTCCGTAAAGCATTAATACATATGTTGGTGTATTCAAAGATTGCCGATTGCGATGAGGGGTACGCCTTGATATTCGCACAAGTAGTGTTAAAAGTGGAAAAAGCACGTCTTACATTATATTTTCGAAAGCGTAGATACAAAGGGTTTATATATAAGTTCAATAATTTTAAAGGTGCATAAAGGGACGCTTGCGATTATGATTTATAATGGAAAGTCAATGCAACACTGAACAGGCTTTCCTTTTCAGTTCTGCTTCACGCGTTTTGCATCAGTTTTGCTGTGTAAATGGAAAATTGGCGTTAAAATTAAATTTAAAGGAAAAGGCAATGGTTGGGTTTGTTGGTGTTTTGGCTGATTAAAAGGCATCCGATATATGTGTAAGCCCAGGTTTAAATAAAATCTAACACAGAGCAGTATGATTTAAGCAGATTAAGGCATTCGACAACAGATTAGCAGTGCAAGTCAGCAATTATTGTCTTCTTTAAAATTCAGTTGTTTTCTGTTATGTTATGTTCCTTGAGGTGTCTTTAAACCTCTGAAAAGTTCTGTAATAGTTTTTAATTTAGATAGTTAGAAAGCAGTTTAGTAGTTTGACAGTTTCAATAATTGTTCCAGAAATGTATAAAGGGGGAAAATTTACTAAGAAAGGGTTGGAATTTTGGAGAACCAGGCCACTGTATTTTTGATAACATCATTGATTAATAAAACAACCAGAAGTTTCCAGGAGTTGTTACATATAATTTGTAAGTTTCACTATCATGTGTCATGTAATGTTTTCTTCTTTTTAAGTGTAGTAATGAAGCTGCAAGGTAAAATCCTTTAAAGAGCACTCCTATACTTAAAGTCCTCATTTCCTTTCTAAGTTACAAATAATAGTTCCTGTGAGAGATCATCATATTGTCTTTAACTTCCCTTTCAAACTTCCCTCATTCATCATTTAAATTTAGTAGCAAATGGCATTCTAAGAAGTTTTTATCATACATGTGTTAAGAGTCTAAGGCCAAGTTTTCCAAGTCCTTCATTTGGTAATATAATAAACAATAAGTGACAGTAAATAATCTTTATTAATGTCTTAAGCACAATTTTCCTACAGCCAGGAAATTGGTTTCTTAAGGAACAACAGGACCAATCGCCTACAAACTTGCACTGCCTATGATAGTGAAAGTCCATGATGTTTTCCATGTTTCATTGCTTAAAAGATATGTGAAGGATGGTGATTGTTGGGCCGAAGAATTATCCTTAAAATACATCCACTTTCACTCCATTCACACATTTTCTCACGTCTATTCCACCACCATGTCATCACATTTGCTTCACTTTCATCATTATATGGGTTACCTTTGTGTTTTCCAAAACATTATTAATTCTTAGTATTTTTAAGTGAATTTGTGGTTAAACTTTAGAAAATAATATTCTTATACTTATACCTAACAATTGGAATGAGTTTGTTGACATGTGTAGGTTAAAAGGAAGCTTCCAAAAGCCTCTTATGTGGCCTCCCAAGGCTAAATTCGAATTTGAGAAGATATACCTCATGGAGGAGATAATGGAAGATAGGGTTATGTGTCACCATTGGTTGAGAAATATGTGGATCAAAGGAGGGAATAGTGGATCATCATTATGAGTTTGTTATCTCATCTTGTTGCATAAATAGGAGTGTTATCTCCTTCATTTGTAATCCTAATTTTTAGAATTTAGAAACTTACTCCTTCATTTGTAATTTTAGATTTTAGAATCATTGTAATGTAGAGTTTAGGACCTCTTGGAATGTAGAACTTGGAGCTTGTAATTGCAATTTGAAATTGATGATAAATAAAGTGGATTGGATTTTCTTCTACATTTGACTTCTTTCTAGGTGTGCTTGTGGAGCTATGGAGGGCCCCCATTGCCTCACTTGCATGCTCGTTTTGTTTCGGTAAACTATCATTTTATGTTTGTTTGTGAATTTAATTATATTAAATTATTGGTTCGTATGTTTGAAATATTAACGAATGACCTTTCATAAGAAAGTATTAATGTTTCTTTCAATGAATCTGATTTGCTATTTAATGTTTGATTTCATTAGTTTAAGTTTCTGATTCATATGCTTGAGATATAAATGAATAGTCTCTTGTAAGAGATCTTTAATATTTCATGCAATCAATCAGAATTAAGTTTAAGTGCTTTAATTTCATTAGTTTAAATAGTTTGTTGATTAAGATGATTAGAAATATTAATGAATAGTCTCCTATAAGGGAGCTTTAATATTTCTTACACTTGTCACAATGTCTTTAGATTTCATTTTGATTAAATGACTAAATAGGTGTTGGAGATCCAAATGAAAGACCTCCTGTAAGGGAGCTTTGGCATTTCTTGACCTCGCTTAGTTTAGTTTGTCTCTAAGTCCATATATGGTGGATGATCCTCAAAGTTTTAGTTACCGTGGTTGATAGTAAATGAAACTCTAACTTGCATCCGCATTTTAGACCCAACATTTTGGCATCGTTGCCAGGGAGGATCATTTGGAGATAGACTTAGGAAGTTATTTTTATTGCAATTTCTTTTTATGGACTAACTTGTGAAACCTGGTGACAACAGGATCTTCATAATGGAGTTCAAGTTTGAGCATTTTTTCTATATTTTCGTACTTAGTTAGTTTCAAATTCAATCTTTTTAAACCCCCATTTCTTACTAATCCATCTACATATGAGAAATTTGAAGATGTTAAATAGGTACTTCTGGGAGAGCAAGGACAATATCAAAGAGTGGTTTCAGAAGAACCTTGCGCCAACTCCAAGAATAAGACAGGTTACTCACATGCTTGCAAATCATAAGGTAAAAATTTTAAATCTTGATGTGAGCATTTTTGAATTCTTAGTCCATAGGTGGCTTCATTGGAAACATTCTTTTACCTAGGAAATAAAAAAAAAAGAGTTTCAAGTTAAGGTAGAATAGATTAGAAAAATAAAACGAGATCTCGTAGAGTTTTCTTTTAGTCTTGTTTTCAAAAAATAAAAATAAATAAATAAATCATCAACATTTCCCATGAATAAATTAGTAAGAGCCACTTCATCCATGCTAACCTGCAAAAAAATAAAAAATAAAAAAACAAATCAATAGAGTAGTATGCTCTCTTCCTGCGCTTCGAGCGATCAGGAAGATCAGAAAATCTACTGATTTATTTTCAAAAATATAAAAATCTCTTGCTCGAAAATTGCACAAATCATTAAAACTACAACATTATAAGAAATCGAAATCATTTAAAAAAATCGTTTATTTTCGATGTCAAATTTAAAAATGAAATCTATAGTTTAGTGATTTGGCTAGGTCTTGTATGCACTAGGACCATTTCTTCAAACAAGCCAAGTCTGCATATAAACAATTCAAACAAGAGGTTGAATCTTCTTGATCCGGATTCAAACAAGAATGCAACAAAATACAGAGGTAACCGTATACACAAAGATGCAGTGGAAATAATTCTTCATTTCATTAATGGAAAATACTAAAATATGCTTACAACCAGAAATGGAAATAAACCAGCTAGGGCGATGGTAGCTTATCTCTGAGAAGAGATGTGGTGGCTACATGCCTCTGAACTATGTTACAATGAGGCTCGAAGGCCTATTTATTGTTGAGAAACAATGGAAAACCCTTCACATTCCAAAACCTAACCCTAGAAGATGAAACGCCAAATTGTGGGCCTCGTTTCTGGGTAAGTTGGTACATCAACTTCCTGGGGTCGCGAATTGGTCATATTATCTCCGTTTGATGCGCATGATAGCCCATTGGAAAGATCTCTCCGAGGACTACGATAGAAAAGACAATTTTTTGATAGAAAAATCGTTGGCGGTAGATTTCCCAAAAAACGTCATTTAGGGCCTCAAAATGGCTCCGGAAGTTTAGGACCCGAAAAACTGCTAAAAATAGTAAACTGTGCTACAATTTAGGAAACTGAAAAGACTGAAAGAGACAGTTGTGGGGGTCCAAATGGGATAGGTGGGTGGCCACCAACATCCACTTGGATCACTTCTCTACATTTACTTTGTTCTCAGCTGCTGAATTTTTGGAGCTCATAATTTTTGTAACAAGGAGATCCTTCTTTGCATTTGAACAATTCAAACAGAAGGTTGAAACTTCTCTACATTTACTTTGTTCTCAGCTTCTGAATTTTTGGAGCTCATAAATTTTGTAATAAGGAGATCCTTCTTTGCATTTGATCTTAATTGTGAGCAAAGTGTGCCATGTTGGGTTGCACAGCTGGGTCTCCTGGATCCCTTTCCCTTCTTCCAATTATCAATCCTGCTTGATTTCCCATTTCAATGGTCAACCTCAATCTCAACATCATTCTCACTTTCTTATCAATCTTGTGTCTCATTTTGCTGTGACTCTTCCGTATGGGCATCGCTACTATCTTGATGGATTTCAGAGTGGCATTTCATGTGACCAAACAGGCCTTTCGATGAACTGAATATTTGATTTTGTTACAGCATTGCCAGAAGACACAGCAGTTTTGACACGTTTTTTTGAAACATGTTTTGTGATCAAACCAAAGCAAATTAGGAAAAATGAAGACATGGGTTTTTTCCAGAACAGAGTGAATTACATAACTAAGAAATCGTTTCCTTGGATTCCTAACGGTTTGAGAAGAAATTGCAGTTCTTCGGGACCTTGTTTTGGTGACTGCGTGAACAAAATGCACTGACAATTACGAGTTTTGCTGGCAGTGAAGTAGATTTCTATGGCCATCAAATCCCTTGCTATCAGTCTAAATGGATTCGAAATTGAAAACAAGATCATAATGCATGGTAGTTTCAAATAAGACCAACATCTTGATATTCTCTCAGAATTGCAACCAGTCTTCTTTACAAGCTAAAAACCATCATCTAAGTTTCTTGCTTCTTAAAAATTTGGGCACCTTTGACAATGACTAAAGGTCAGAGTATCAACAACTCCTTCAAATCACAGAACCACATTAGAATGTGAACCAAGATTCTGTCTTTTCTCTTTAAAGGTTGAAGGCGCGTTTTCTAATGCGGAAGGTTGAAGATTAGAATGTGAACTTGGCATAAAGAACATAAGTGTGTTCAAGAAGAAATGGCCATTCCCTTCCTGATTCTTACGCAAAAATTGTATGCCAAAATGAAATAGACTAAGGAAAATCGAAAGCGTAATTTTATTCCAATTCATGATGTTGATAACAGACCATTTTTAATAAATAACCATGAAAAATAAATTACTTCCTATTTGTGTCAGATAGCTCATGGAATGTGCATGGAAAAAAGCTTGGCATTATAGATTTGTTGTCTCCACCATTTTCACAGCCAAGAGAAGACAACTATGATTAGAATTTTGCAGCCTCACATGCACAACTCTCATCCATTTTTGAAAGGGTAAGTTGAGGTATGATATTTTCTAACTTTTAACCATTCAATTCCTTGAAAAAAACTAGAAAGTTAATTTTTGGAAAAAAAAAGCACTTCCATTTCTCATTTCACACAACTACCAAAACCATCAGTTTGGGGGGAGGATATATTTACATTCATACTTTGTCACATTCATATTTTTCCTTATTCATATATCACATTCTAAAACCCACATACTTTCCAAATATATTTACTATTACATCATCATGAGCATATAAATGGCTTTGTAAAAAGTATTTAAAAGTTAATTGGATGCCAACACAATCATGGTTGTTACACAAGAACCAACCATGATGCATTCCAACAAAAATACTCTGCAATAAAAATCACATTATCAATATGCAAAGATCATACGTTAAAATTGAATGCAACAAACAAAATATGGTTGAAACACAAGAACCAACCAAGTTGCAATTCATCAAAAACACTTTGCAAAAGTTAAGTAAATGATATCATGTAGAGTTTAAGCCAAAGCTCAAGTATCAAAAAGTAATGTAATAGATTGCATGAGGACATGCAATACCTTCAGTTTGGGGGTATGTTGGGCCGAAGAATTATTCTTAAAATACATCCACTCTCACTCCATTCACACATTTTCTCACCTCTATTCCACCACCATGTCATCACATTCGCTTCACTTTCATCATTATATGGGTTACCTTTGTGTTTTCCAAAAAATTATTAATTCTTAGTATTTTTAAGTGAATTTGTGGTTAAACTTTAGAAAATAATATGCTTATACTTATACCTAACAATTGGAATGAGTTTGTTGACATGTGCAGGTTAAAAGGAAGCTTCCAAAAGCCTCTTATGTGGCCTCCAGAGGCTAAATTCGAATTTGAGAAGATATACCTCATGGAGGAGATAATGGAAGATAGGGTTATGTGTAATTATTGGTTGAGAAATATGTGGATCAAAGGAGGGAATAGTGGATCATCATTATGAGTTTGTTATCTCATTTTGTTGTATAAATAGGAGTGTTATCTCCTTCATTTGTAATCTTAATTTTTAGAATTTAGAAACTTACTCCTTCATTTGTAATTTTAGATTTTAGAATCATTGTAATGTAGAGTTTAGGATATCTTGGAAGGTAGAACTTGGAGCTTGTAATTGAAATTTGCAATTGATGATAAATAAAGTGGATTGGATTTTCTTCTACATTTGACTTCTTTCTAGGCGTACTTGTGGAGCTATGGAAAGCCCCCATTGCCTCACTTGCATGCTCATTTTGTTTTAGTAAACTTTCATTTTATGTTTGTTTGTGAATTTAATTAGATTAAATTATTGGTTCATATGTTTGAAATATTAAGGAATGACCTTTCGTAAGAAAATATTAATGTTTCTTTCAATGAATATAATTTGTTATTTAATGTTTGATTTCATTAGTTTAAGTTTTTGATTCATATGCTTGAGATATAAATGAATAGTCTCTTGTAAGAGAGCTTTAATATTTCATGCAATCAATCAGAATTAGGTTTAAGTGCTTTAATTTCATTAATTTAAATAGTTTGTTGATTAAGATGATTAGAAATATTAATGAACAGTCTCCTGTAATACTTGTCACAATGTCTTTAGATTTCATTTTGATTAAATGACTAAATAGGTGTTGGAGATCCCAATGAAAGACCTCCTGTAAGGGAGCTTTGGTATTTCTTCACCTAGCTTAGTTTAGTTTGTCTCTAAGTCCATATATGTTGGATGATCCTCGAAGTTTTACTTACCCTGGTTGATAGTAAATGAAACTCTAACTTGCATCCACATTTTAGACCCAACATTGATCATGTGATTGATTGGTATATATTGTAGGTGGAGTTAGAAGGAGAATTCTAGTTGGAACCTCTGTGCATATTACAGCGAAAACAAAGATCCTATGGATAACAGTGAATTATGAGTCATTTTCACATAGTTGTGTTCATCTAAAGATCTCCCACCCACAATGGTTGAGAAATGTGCTTAGTGCCACAATCGGGATCCAATTGAGGTATTTTGCGACATTATTGGTGCTACCCTTCTTATATTAAATGTTCTAATGGAATAGCTACAGGTATGTGGACCATTTATGATGGTGATCATTCTACAACTTCCTCTGTGTCTGGATAAATTGAAGGGGTCGATGATATGTGTGGATGATCATCTCCTTCCCCAATAAATAACGTTTCCATTATCTGGAGGAATGCACGATGGAATACATTTATTTATCATAGGTGGGGTATATTCGAACAATATCAAAGATATTCTCACTATGATATGCCACTGGATGCCTTTGTTGAGTGACGACTGCACCAATAACATAATCGAAGGCATTTATCTCACTCTTAAATGGTTGTTGCAGGTTTTACAAGGTGAGGAATGTTGCAAAGCAAAAGTGGTTTCAATTCAATGAATGCCTTATGTTGTGACTCAGACCAAAAATAAAAAATTCACTACACCCTTGGTAACTTGACTCAAGGGCCAAGTGATATGAGAGAACCCCAACACAAATCTTCGAGAGAAATTGGCAAGGCCTAAAAATTTGCGAAGCTCTATTAGAGTTGTCGAGGCTAGCCAATCTATGACTTGTAGCTTAGCTGAATCCACATGCACAGCTTGATCATCAGTTATGTAGCCCATATATTGGACTTGGTCCATACCAAAGGAGCATTTCTCAAGGTTGGCACATAGCTTGTGTTGTAGTAAGGTTTGAAGGACCTACCGAATATGTTGTGTTGGGTCCTTCGTTTTTTTTTGGAAAAAGATGGTCAACAACATTTTCGGATTACAAATGGACAAACTTGTCAAAATTAGGTCCCTGGAAATATAGACACGACATTTAATTAAAACATTAGGACATACACAGCCAAAAAACAAGGAAGTGCGCCCACAAAAACAGGAAAGATGGGTTAATTTTGAAGGAATCAACACGAAAAAGGGAAACAGCTCCAGGATTTCTTCAAAGAGGATCAAAATCAAAGATGGGAATAGAAACCTTCGCGAGGACCAGATCAAGCGAGCGAGCCTATAAAGGAAGGCATAGAGGGATGAATCAAGCATCTTTTTTCATATACTAAGTCTCTGTTTTATGTGTTTCTTATTAGTAGTTGTCACAAAACTCTGTATCTACGTAGAAGTTCTGATCCATGTGCTGCAAAATATGATGTAATGCTTTCTTTGAGAAAGTTCTGTGGATCTAGTTGATCTATGATGTAATGGCTGGTGATCTTAATGAAAAGGAAGTTTTGGGAATTCATGTCTTGTTGTTCTGATGAATGTGTAGCCCCCTTCTAAAATTTATTGTTTCTTGTATGTGAATGATGTATCTAGTTAGTTTGTGGTGGATGTATGTATTTATCGTAATATAGTTGCATGTATAATAAAAGGTTAATGGGGAAAATAATGTTATTATACTAATCTAGATCCCTTAATTATTTTAATGGTTCTTTCTCACCTCTAGTGAGACGCTCCTTTGTAAAAAGGGAGTGAAATTTCTGGCGAAAAGCTAGACTATGGTGGCCTCTTTTATTGGAAACTAAAGCCGAACCTAGGTCACTATCACTATGAAATTTCTTACCAACAAATGGTTTTGTTATGGGACCGAAAGCTTAAAAGAAATCTAGATCATGGTATCTAGAATTTTTGGTAGAGGTATTCATAATTGGTGCCATGAGAAAGTTGATCATTTTATTTTGCAACAAGCTCAACTGAGGCAGAAGAACCTGGATTGGGTTAAATTAGAAGTTCTATATGTTGAACCTAATTGTTACCAATATAAAATATTTTGGTGTGAGTTTCCTGAGAAGCTACAAGATTGGTTAAAACGATTGTGAGTCAAGGCAAGGGTTGGAAGTTAGTTTGTCATTCGTAGATATTAGTCGACAGTTGATTTGGCTGAACTCCACTGGTTGGATATAGATATGACAAGGGTTGTTAATTTTTGGGTGAATGCGAAAATAGAAGGTTATATTATTGAATTTGTAGCCGAATATCATTAATCCTTTTCTAGAGTAGAAGTAGTTTTCAAGTTTGGGTTGCGGGGAAGATTGTTGAAAGAAATTCCCCTATGGATCAAGGTATTAATGGTTAAATAAAATCTGCTACCGTTCCAAGAAGATCAAATGGCCACTTAAAACCCTAAGTGTTGGGGGTTAGACCTAGGGGGAGGAATGTTGTCTAGTTAAGGAAAATGAGGGGTTGTTGTGATGGATCAAGAAGAGTTGTGCAAGGCACAGGATTTTAGAGCATTGTGAAGGGTGAGAATAGCTAACAAGTAGAGAGAAAGGAAGTTACAAGAGGTTAGGTGTAGAAGGAGAGAGTTGCAAAAGATAGGAGAAGCAGTGATAAGCTCAGCGTCGTGGAAGCATAGTATGGAAAATCCTGAGTTACAAAGAAGAGGAGAGTATGAGGGATCTTCATTTTTCGAAGTAGGATACATCAACCAGTTTTGTGGGAAGTTTACTTAGGGTTGGTAGGCTCCACTTGGAGTCAAAAGGATTTCACATTCCTGAGCCACCTATGCAGCCGATTATGATGTCTGGGGAGCATACTCTAGTAGATGATGACATGCACTTTGTGATGAGGCAAATGTTATTTTAAGCCGAGTCAATCCCAACTCGCGACAACCCACATCATAAAACTACAAATCCTCCTCTCCCTAACCTTCCCCTGGTACTGTATCAAAATCCTAATCAGTTCTTTTCTAAGTTAACTAAAACTACAATTTTCCAGGGACTGCTTTATTAAGGCTTTACTACCAATGAATAGGATTTCATTGTTGCAATAGAAGATTGACATACTACAAGATGTGTTAGAACAGGAAATGTAGATTGAGGCAATGGTGGGATACCCTTAGGATTACAAATTGGGTGCTCCTTCTGCTGACCCTTCCATTATGGGAATTAAGCATCAAATTACCACTCTTATTGAGAAGTTAAAGGATCTTTCTCTCGTGCAACCCATGGGACCTCAGGTATGGTGTACTAACTACCAAGTTGAGGGGCATCATGTCACAGAATTTCCACGCTCAGGAGTTAAGGATCATCTAGTCTACTTATGGGGCCTCCGCCACCTCCACACAATCCTGAAGTTGCGCAAATTTCTTCTGCACTTCCATTCTAGGGCCTGGCCCAATATCAGGCGTTCCCTCTACATCAAGGTATGTCTATGAATGAGTTTTGTGAAATTTGTAGGTCCTTCAGCCATTCACCTTGTTTATGTCCTATTTTACAAAAGCATTCCAATGTTCCCAACAATCTATTTTATGACTTTTGTGAGTCACAGACACATCATATGGATCAATGTCGATCCTTAGATGCTTTGGCGATTCACCTAGATCGTACATCTTTCTAATTCAATGAATCTCCTCGAAATACAAGCAAAATGAATCGTGAAATAACTACGACAATAAATTGTAGCGAAGAACCCTTCACCCACATCTGTGAGTGGAAGAGATGCTTACCCTCCTTTAGATATTTGGGCTCACTCTTCTTGACATTGGTTGTGGAAATAATGGCATTGTTTTCTGCATCAATGATCTATTTCCCCTTTTTAGGTTTTGGCTAAAAGTTAAAACATGCATATGAATTTGAAGCTTTTAGCTCGACCATAAGTGACTGCTTTGTGTGACATTCATTTGTGTTGTGAGTTGGGCTCTTGTGGAACTCACACCACTTCCCTGTGTCTTTCTTTGTCTTCCCATTGATATTATTTTCTTGTGGCTTGGATTGGTTGTCCTAGGTCATTCCACCTTAGCTATGTCCTTTGCTGTATAGTTTGGAGTTTCCTTTTCCCTACTTTGGATTCGGAAATCCAAAGTCTTTCTTATTTTGTTTAAATTTATGCTTAATCTTGACAACATATCGATACGTTACGTCAAGTTAGGAGATCTCCAGCATCTCCATTTCTTCCTAGATGTATTTGTGCAGATAGCCACGGTACTTGAGCACCAAATGTCACTCAGAGTCCTTGATACCCATCTTCGTGCATAGGTTATGAAATATATTCATTAACTCTAGCACTTATTGGTCCCTTTCCTACCCTAGTGTGGTCCATTTTATGTACTTGTATTCATAGCTCCCAACAGGGTAATATTGTTCCATGACAACATCTCAGAAATAATCCCAAGAGGGTGCAACAGAAAATAGTGAGGATTCTTCCCCATCCCTTTCCTCACAGTAAGTTTCCCACTAGCCTTGACATGGGGAGTGACCTTGAGGAGTGAAAAAGTAATATTTTCTTTATTGCAAAAAATTATGGATCGAAAAATATCCTTCCAATATATTTAACCTTCTATCTAGAGCACCTGCGTCTATCTGGCCTTAAAATATAGGAATGTTGTAGTTAACTTCTACCTTAAAGGGATGTCACCTTCGAAGTGACTGCTAGATGAAGATGCTTCACCCATTGGTATCTGCTAAAGAATCTAGGAAAAAATATCCATCACCTCATTCCTTTATCGCTCAAGGGCTTCTTTAAGCAATAATTTGAAAGGATCTCTTACTCTCTCATATTTCTTTTCTGCTGCCATGGGAGGCCATCAGGGTTGGCGAGGACAACCTTGTAAGGGCTCAACCAGTTCAAGTCCCAACTCCTTATACCCCGACCTCATGGGGGACATGCACAAAAAAATAGAAAAAGAGAAAGCCACTCTGATACCACTTATCTGGATTTATGAAGGAATGAAATGAAATACAAATTTAAACAAATGCACAAAGATACAAAATGGCTTTGGAAGTTCATGACCCAAAAACTACCAAAAATAATAAATTGTTGAAATAGGAAACTGTGATGAAAAATAAGAAAATGATAGAAAATAGTGTTGGGGGTCCAATTGGAATAGGTAGGTGGCCACCAATATCCACCTAGATCACCCATCCACATCATCTTGTGCTTAGGTAGACCTGTATTAGTCCCACTTGTCGATATGTGATGAAAAATCCTTATTATCCCTTCTCATAGCCTAGTTCTCAAACCCCTCTAGCACCAATACTTCAGGGTTTCATTGGTCAACTTGCATCACCACAACAAGGGTGGGTGCATGCTAAAAAAAATTTAATAATCCCCAACTTTTGAAGAAAAAGAATAAAATTGTAAGGGGAAATAAAGTGCCAAAACTAAGGGAACCACAACAACCAAGGCCATTAGCCCAATTCCACCACTAGAGGAAACACCAATACCTGGCACCAAGATAACCAACCTAAGCAAATTAAGGATATTCAAATGAACAAGTCATGTGATTATTATGGTGTATACAGACATTACACTCATGAGTTCCTTCTCTTCTTATAAATGCATCATGTGTGGGAAGAAATGGAGCATGCTAAACATGTTAATCACCCACCCCCATCTTTGGTACAATCATAATCTTCACAATAACCCATGCTTAGGAATCCTTGTCTTAACCAAAAATATATGGCCACCAATGATGACCATCCTCCTTCACTAGCTCCAGTTTGCAATCAACCCAAGAATGAAACTTACCAAATTCTTTTCATGGATTTACATGATGTTAACATCATAACTCATTCATGTCAATATATTCCTCCACCTAAGGCTTAACTAGTCGAATCCTTAGAGCCTCTTATGTCAACTAATGGAACTTTATAAATCCCTTGACCATCTATTGAAACCCAATGCAAGATCCCTAAGATTGTGTTGTAGCAAAATTCTTCCAATGTCCATGCATTGGACGCCCATAACTATAGTATAGTAGATGACTTGGCCTAGTCTCATATGCCTATGTCAGCATATGTAAGTCCTTTAAACATCCCCTTCATAAAGGAAGGCTCTACTGTCTACTTTGGGTACTATGGATCTGTTCAATAATAACACGATCATACTTAATGTTGACAAAGCCAAACTACCACAATTACCTCCATACATCACTTTCCAAATCCCAATTTTGGTCAAGAATACCATCATCCATAAGTGCATTATTGACAAAGGCTCATCCAAATTCACGATTTTTATCTAAATATGGAGAAAGCTCGAATCCTTAGAACTTGTCCCATCTATAATCACCCTTTGTGCATACAATTGTTTCCTGTCATAGCTTGAAGGGTTGTACTGGAATTGTCAATCTGAGTCATAGGTAAACATGTCTTGATTAATATCTGAGTTATTGAAACTGCTTTGGACTATAAACTCCTCTTAAGTTGTAGCTTCATGTATACTGTTGGGTATGGAGCTTGATTATCTTCTTTATTCAGAGGTATCACCGCATTGGACCCCATTTCGTAATGTGGCGGCAACGCCACCCATTTATGTGCGTTGCCAGGGGGGTCCAAGGGGGGGGGGCCTACGACCATTAAATCCACATATAAATTACTGCAAAAGTAAGAGAACTTAGCTTTTATTAATCATAGGAAAATATGACCAAGTTCGAGACTTCCATGTACCACATGACCATAGACATGGCTAAACCAAATCTCTCTTTTAGCCAGTCACCCCATGCCATATTCCAAGCGTAAATGTGGGATCTCATAGAACAAACAATCCAAGGACAAGTAATGGAATCTAGAGGTTAAACCACCTCCACCCTCATCAAACCATGATCACACCAAAATCGATGCTTCGATCACAACCGAACAGAACTTGGAATGCCATCCAGAATCCATCACTATCCTTGAGGAATTTGTTGTCTCCTTGGCTCTCGGGCTTTACCGCAATCCAAACTCGGATCACTAGGCCCTAAACTGAGACTTCTCCCTCAGGCTTTACCGTGTATCCCACCAAAACCAGTCAAGGGATTCCTAAGCCTTTGGGAATGAACCTTGAGACCACCTTCACCCTGGATTCCGAAATCCATCCAGCAATTCCAAATCTCAAAAACTGAAATAACATCCCAACATACCATGGCATCTGGAAAAAGGAAAGGCTAGGTTGAAAACCACTTTCATAACCCGACAAAACCATGCCACCAACAACAAGAGAACCATACATCAACATGCAAATCCATGCATGTCCAAATCAACTAGGAAATCACACATAAAAAAGGTTACTTGCAATTATTCGTGCTGAAGCTGCTTGATCCTGCTCTTCCTTCCTTGATCCATGATTTCCTTCCTTTCCCTTTGCTTGCTTTTCTTTCCTTAATCCAAATCTAGAGTGATCCAAGAAAAATCTAAGTGACCAAGAGTGAGAGAGAGAGAGAATAATGAGAGAGCTCCAAACTTTCACTGACCAACCTTGCCAACTAATCCTCAGAAGCCTTTTTATTAATGAGGCCTCTAATTTTTTCATTTTCCATTATTTTCCTTTAATTTCCTCTTCACATGCAACCTGTGACCTTTCACCTTACTTTTCTCCTAATTTCCTTTATTTTCATAAATAAATGTCACAAAAAATGCCTTTGCCTTAGCCTTTGCCAATTTTTTTTAGTCAAAACACACATCCAGTGATGCCCACTAGGATATCTTTGCCCATTATTTAGCTTGGAATACGTGTCCCTTACCTGTGTTCTTGTTTATCCTTTATTAACTGTTGGAAATAATACTGAGAGGGGGGGGTGAATCAATATTAGCAAATCAACTATTTTTCATTTCCATAATCAGATTCATATACACTACTTCAGTTAAGGGAACTCGCGTGTACACACAACTATGTTTAATGCAACTAGCATATATCTAGCAAACTTATGATTCAATTAATTCATCATATGTGGATCTTTTAATTAGTGCATCAGAACTTCATTAACCATATAAACAGTAACCAGGTGCAGTAAAAACATAACAGATCATCACACATGAGAAACACACATGAACACCAAGATATAAGGTGGAAACCCAATGTGGGTGAAAACCACCTACTGCAATCGTCTCTGTCTTCTTTTAATAATAAGAATATTCTGTTTACAATTTTGTACTGGTGCAGTCTTATACCAGTACGCAGGCTTCTACCTGTAAAAGGCTACAACCTTCTCTCGTTTTCTAGCTTCTACTGGGTGGGAGCTGCAACCCCCTAGCTATTGTACTAGCTGATATGTTTACTAATATGTAGGTGTCGGCCTACAGAAGGCTACAACCTTCTCTTTTCTTCTAGGGACCACGTTTCATAAATTTTCAGATTGGATCCATCAATAACATTAATCAATCATAAAATATATCTGCACCAACCAATTTCCTTTTGAATCAACCACAACCGAATCTATCAATCACTCCATCAATCTGATCATTCATAATGTTGTTTCCATAATACAGTAAGCAGAACCCAAAACACTGCAATAGCATACAGAAGCAACTAAAACATATTTATAAGGTATACACTATTTTCATGTGTCGAACCTGCGTGTATATGCACTTTCCTCAAGGCGAACCAACATACAGATCTGCAAATCAAATTTATGATGTATATGCTGCTTTGATATGTAGAACCAGTGTGTATATGCTCTTTTTCTAAAGTGAACCTACGTACAGATATGTAAATGATGATTTAAACATTATAGCTATTCCAGACTTCAGTCATACCCAGATCATCATATTTACAGACTACAACATGCGTCAGTTATTCAGATAAATGATCAAACCACATAAAGATAATTCACTTCAAGCCTTGAGATCCTGATACATCATTAGATCTTATCCTTCTTCAAATGCTAAGGTTCATCCTTGGTTCAGATCAAGCACAACAACATAAGCCAATAACCTGCATATTAGATCTCACACTTCATCAGATATTCGATACTTGCACACGTTGGCCTAATGATCTTCTCCTCCTTTTATAATCTTAGGCCTTTCTCAATACCATGGACCAAAACCACTTAGGACCAATACCTTGGACCAAATACCTAGGGTCAATACCTCGGACCCGATGCCTTGGACCAATACCATGGATCAAAATACCATGGACCAAATACTTTGGACCAAAAATTTAGTTTTTCCAAGGTATATGCGCTTTTCCTTCTATGAAAGTGTGTGTGTACGTATATGCGGCTTGTATACAGTGAAACTACGTGTATACACAGCTTGGTCAATGGTGAACGTGCGTGTATACGCAGCTTGGTCAATGGTGAACCTACGTATACCTCTTTTTCTTTATTTTGTGAAGACTGATCTTTGCTGTTTACCTGCTATACTTTCATCTGAGTGAGATGCCTTCTGAACTGATTCCTTGAAGCTGCCCTGCATTTCATCACATCTGTAAACACTACTGTCATGCATTCTATCACATCTGATATCCCTTCTGTAGATTCATCTAGGTACCATATACAGGTGAGTTATTCTGTTACAAGTGGGTTTCCATCAAGTACAACACATATATCATAACACCAACAATCTCCCCCTTTGGACTTGATGGCAACAGCCACACCAAGTCACTCTCCCCATTTGACATCAAGGGAAAAGGGTCATGCTCCCCTTGAGTGCATGCTGAATTCTCTGATATGTTGAAGTGTGTTGATTGAGCTCCCATGATTGAGTCCATGCTCCCCTTGAGCATAAGAAAAGTCTGCAAAAAGATGTTCTAAAAGAAGAACATGACTACATACATCACAAATGACCTTCTTATCACCAATGACTCATACATACATCCATCTCCCAACCAAGTGGGGATACACCAAATTTTACTCATCCACCCAACCAAGTGGGGATATACCAAAAGTATATACATGACTGAAATAGAAATTATTATATCATCCTTCCCATGCATAGTGGGGGTACAAATTACATCATCTGACTCATGGGTCTTTAAAAGATATACATGACATTTAGACCAAAGACCTAAACAAGACCATGATAGTCATCAGATATCATACACCATATATTATTTGCACCATAAGCATCTGTCAGCAACATCAGCAGCCTGTATATTTCCATCATCAAAAGAGTCACTTGAATCAAGACAATTATGCGGATTTGTACCAAGATATTCTAAGATAATTCCAACAATGCATTATTAGAAGCATATGCTTCCCCTAAACCTGTGCCATACCATCATCAAATAGAGCAGATATGCGACTGAACCATAGTAGACCCCCCCCCCTTTTTTTTTGCAGATTTGTACCAAGATATTCTAAGATAATTCCAACAATGCATTATTAGAAGCATATGCTTCCCTTGAACCTGTGCCATACCATCATCAAACAGTTTTTCTTTTTCCCTAAGTTTGGCCTACTGCTTTTCTTTAAACCAACATATACGCGACTATGCCCACAGAAACTCGCGTATGTATGCGACTATGCTTCATGAAACTCGCGTATAACCACCTTTCTCTGAAAAATAGGATTTAACAGTGGGATGATGCAAAAACTACTCCCAGCTTTTGCCTGAGATATTCAAATGTCTCTCTGGGCAGTGGTTTAGTGAATATATTAGCAACCTATTCTTTGGAGGGAACATACTCCAATTTGACTTTTTGTTCAAGCACTTGTTCACGTAGGAAATGATATTTTATGGGTATGTGCTTGGCCTTGGAGTGCATGATTGGATTCTTTGAAATACTGATGGCACTTGTATTATCACATAGAATGGAGATGGGTGGAGTGCATGTGATCTAAATATCTTGCAAGGTTTGCATCATCCAAAGTAATTGTGTGCAACAACCACATATTCTGCTTCAGCTGTAGATAATGCAATTGAACTTTGTTTCTTGCTGAACCAAGACACCAACCTGGAACCCATATAGAATGCACCACCACTAGTGTTTTTTCTGTCATCAACACTTCCTACCCAATCTGCATTTGTATATGCATGAAGTGTAAGATCTGTGTCTCTAGGATACCATAAACCAAAGTTCTGTGTTCCTTGAAGATATTTGAAGATCCTTTTGACTGCCTGAAGGCGAGATTCCTTTGAATTTGCTTGGAATCTTCCAACTATTCCTACTGCATGAATGATGTCCGGTCGGGTACCTGTTAGATAAAGTAGACTTCCAATCATGGATCTATAAGTTGGTTGATGTACCGCTGTTGATTCATCATTTGAGCTGAGACTACATCCTGTTACCGCTGGAGTACATACTGGTTTAGAAAATTCCATGTCGTACTTTTTCAGGATCTGTTTGAGATATTTGGTTTGTGAGAGAAAAATACCATCTTTATTTTGCTAAACTTGTAGACCAAGAAAGTAGGTAAGCTCACCAAGAAAGGACATTTCAAATTCTTGCTGCATTACTAAAGCAAAATTCTGACTCATGGATTCTTCATTGCTACCAAAAATGATATCATCAACATACACAACAATTATTAGCAATTTATCATTGTCCATCTTTGTATATAGATTACTATCTGTTGACCCCTTTGAAAAACCCTGTTGGTGGAGATATTTGTCAAGATGGTAATACCATGCCCTTGGAGCCTATTTTATACCATAGAGAGCTTTCTTGAGTTTGCATACAAGTTTTGCATCATTTCCAAGAATGAATCCTTCTGGTTGTTCAATATAGACTTCTTCTTCTAAGTCTCCATTAAGAAAGGCAGATTTTACATCCATTTTGTATACTTTGAATTTCTGAAAACTAGAAAGAGCAAGAAACATTCTGATGGCTTCAAGTCTAGCAACAGGTGCAAAAGTTTCTTCAAAATCTATACCTTCTTGTTGAGCATATCCTTTACAAACAAGTTTGGCCTTGTTTCTAATAACTTCTCCATTTTCATTCAGCTTGTTTTTGAATATCCATTTAGTTCCTATGATATTCTTATCATGAGGTCTAGGAACTAATTCCCAAGTATTATTCTTTTCAATTTGCTCAAGTTCTTCATTCATGGCCTTGACCCAACATTCATCTTTGCATGCTTCATTTACATTTTGAGGTTCAATGGAAGATAGTAATGCTAGATAGCTTGAAGCTTCGGCAATGGTTCTTCTAGTCTGCACACCTGCCCCTTTTTCTCCTAAAATTTGAGCTTCTGGATGATTTTTCTGAACATACTTGGATGGAGTCTTTTCTTCTATCGTTATCTCTTCTTTTGGTGCTTCATTGGTTTCTTCTTCAGAATCAGTGTGATTTGATGTGGGAAAATGATCCTCATCTTCTTCATTGTCATAATCTTCGGTTTTTATCTGTTTTGGATTTTTGCATGCTTCATCAACCACAACATCAATACTTTCAATAATTTTCCCAAGTATTTTATTGTAACATTTATATCCTTTACTTCGGGAAGAGTAGCCAAGAATAATACCTTCATCTGCTCTGGGTTCAAACTTACCAAGTTTTTCATCAGTCCTTTTGATGTAACATTTGCTTCCAAAAACTTTGAAGTATTTTATAGTAGGAGTCTTACCATACCAAAGTTCATGTGGAGTTTGAGTGCTGTTTACCCAAACATTTGCTTGGTTGAGAATAGTGACGGTGGAAAATGCAGCTTCACCCCAGAAGGTTGCAGGAGTTCCAAATTCATCTAGCATAGCACAAGCCATTTGTTGAATAGTTATGTTCATCCTTTCTACCACTCCATTTTGTTGAGGAGTCCTTGCGGTGGAGAACTGCCTTTTTATTCCATGTTGTTCACAAAAGTCAAAGAATTCATCCGAGGTAAATTCCCCTCCTCGATCAGATCTAAGGCATTTGATTTTGCGATCTGATTCATTTTCCACCAAAGCATTGAAGGCTTTGAACTTTTTAAATGCTTCATCTTTATGCTTTAGAAGGCCTATCCAACACATTCTGGAAAAATCATCAATGAACAATATAAAGTATTCTTCTCCACGAGGTGACTTTTTCCTTGATGGACCACATAAATCAATATGAACAAGTTCAAGAGGCTTACTAGCTGACCCTTCCTTTTCGATGAATTGAGATCTGGTTTGCTTACCGAATTGACATGATTTGCATATAGTATTTTCAGGAATTTTGATATTTGGAAGATCACGAATATCTTGGAATCTGCATCCTTTTCTTATTTGAGAAAATCTTAGATGTCCCAATCTTCTGTGCCATAGCCAGTTTTCATCATTTTTGCTTAGATAGCACTATTGTTGTCCTCCCTTGAGTATGTATAGGTTGTTTGGAGTTCTTGTCCCTTTAATCACGGTTTCTCCTGTATCAAGCTCATGAACAACACATCCATTTGATCGAAACACTACTTCATTTCCTTGATCACACATTTGACTCACACTCAACAGATTATGCTTTAAGCCATCAACATACATAACATTCCCAGCTTTAACTTTTTCTTTCAAGAAAACAGAGCCTTTACCTTTTATGACAGTAGGAGTGTCGTTTCCAAATGAGACACTCTTTTCCTTTTCTAAGGCATTATATGAGTGTAGTTTTTCTCTGTCACCTGTCATGTGTTTTGAGCATCCACTATTGATGTACCACTGGTTTTCTTGTCCTTCTACATACAAGGCTATACCACATCTTTCTGTTTGTGGTTCTTTCTTTCTCCATATTTTGGGATTTAATGGAGTTTTCTCCTTTTGAGCTATTTTCCGAAATTTACTCCTACATTCAGATTCTTCATGGCCAAAGTTGTTACATATTGAGCATTCTATTTCATTTTCAAGAAGAGAAAAGTTATTATAGGAACTTTTCTTGATCCCTGTCACATTCCTTTGATTTCGTGCTTCTCTAGTCATGATAGTTTTGTAAGCAACACATTGAGAAGCTTTGTGTCCAAAATTATGACATGAGAAACATTGACCATTAAAGAAGTTCCTGCGATTATTGAATCTACTAACCTGTTGATTATAGTTGAAGTTCCTCCTATTGACTTGTTGATTGTAGTTTCTATTGATATTCTTTGAAGCAAATTGAGTACGATTTACCTGAGGTTGATTGTGGCTTATGTTCATCCTTGAAGTAAATTGAGCCTGAGTCACCTGGTGATCTGCTTTGTACCTTTGCTGATGATTGTCGAACTGTTCACTGCTCTTTGCTGCATCAAGATAGCTTTTAGTGGAGGTTGACGGCTTCTGTGATTTAGTTGTTTCTTCAGTATATCCAAGACCTATATTTGTCAGAGGAGAGCGCTGCACTTTGATAATTTCATTTAAGGTTTCTGATCCTATAGCAAATCTAAGGTTGAGAACTTTTGTTTTCTCAATATCCTTTCTTAGACCCATAATTTCACATTCTAGCTTTTCATTGTGTTTTTCTCTTTCAGCAAGTTGGTATGTCAAGGTATCTATAATGATATTCTTTTCTTCTAAACAGATTTTGAGTTTAAATATTTCTTCATAAAGGTCATCTTCATCTAAGGCATCCAAAAAAGCATCATCTTCATAAGCCATCAGAAGTCTATAGTCATTACTATTTTCATCTTCATCACTATTTAATAAACCATCGCTATCTTCATGAGTATAGTAGCTATTTTTACTTACACTTTGTTTTCTATTCCATTTTGCAGATTCATTCCCTTTATCATATTTATCTTTATAAGGACATTTGGTAGCATAATGACCGACTCTACCATAGGCAAAAAATTTGAAAGGTAGTTTACCTCTGAATCCTCTGGAACCCCGTTGAATATTCTTAACAAAGTTTGCTTCCTCTTCTTCTTCTGAAATATGTCCTGATTCATTGAGTTCTTCTTTTCCTTTTCTTTAAGCTTTAAATGCGGCTTCTCTCATATATGATGAACCTCCTTTTCTCATCTCAAAGGCAGTTAAGATTCCGTGAAGTAATAGTTTGTAGATCCTTCTTTTCTTCTATGACAGATACTTTTGATTCAAATTTTGCAGATAAGGATCTTAAAACTTTTTCAACTAAGGTAACTTCCTTTATCTCTTCACCCAGATTCTTCATGCAATTAACAATCTCATCTATACATAAGAAGTAACTAGCTATACTTTCATCATTGTGCATCTTGAGAGTTTCATATTGAATTCTGAGAGTTTGCAGTTTAGCACATTTTACCTGAGAGTCTCCTTCGTAGCTTAGAACGATTTTGTCCCATATTTCTTTGGCTGATTTGAGCTGCATAACTTTGACAAACTCTGATTGTGATAGACTTCCCAATAATGTATTGACAACCTTGGCATTGGTTTCATATTTCTTTTTACCTGTTGTATCTGTAGGAATTTTTGATGGAAATGTATATCCTCCTTCCACGATTTCCCAGACATTTGTTCCAAGAGATTGAAGATAGGCTATGGTTCTTACCTTCCAATAAACAAAGTTGCTCCCATCAAAGATTGGTGGTCTGATGGATCCCCCGCTTTCTTGATTACTCATGATGATGGATCTTCCTTCAAGCGATCAAGCTTCTTCTGAAGGACCTGCTCTGATACCAATTGTTGGAAATAATACTGAGAGTGGGGGGGGTAAATCAGTATTAGCAAATCAAGAATTTTTCATTTCCATAATCAGATTCATATATGCTACTTCAGTTAAGGGAACTCACATGTACACGCAAATTTGTTTAATGCAACTAACGTATATCCAGCAAACTTATGATTCAGTTAATTCATCATATGTGGATCTTTTAATTAGTGCATCAGAACTTCATTAACCATATAAATAGTAACCAGGTGTAGTAAAAATAGAACAGATCATCACACATGAGAAAAACACATGAACACCAAGATATAAGGTGGAAACCCAATGTGGGTGAAAACCACCTGCTACAATCGTCTTTGTCTTCTTTTAATAATAAGAATATTCTATTTACAATTTTGTACTGGTGCAGTCTTATACCAGTACGCAGGCTTCTACCTATAGAAGGCTAAAACCTTTTCTCGTTCTCCAGCTTCTACTGGATGGGAGCTGCAACCCCCTACCTCTTGTACTAGCTGGTATGTTTACTAATACGTAGGTGCCGGCCTACAGAAGGCTACAACCTTCTCTTTTCTTCTAGGGACCACGTTTCATAAATTTTCAGACTGGATCCATCAATAACATCAATCAATCATAAAATATATCTGCATCAACCAATCTCCTTTTGAATCAACCACAACCGAATCTATCAATCACTCCATCAATCTGATCATTCAGAATGTTGTTACCAGAATACAGTAACCAGAACCCAAGCCAGAACCCAGAACACTGCAATAGCATACAAAAGCAACTAAAACATATTTTATAAGGTATACGCTATTTTCATGTGTCGAACTTGCGTGTATACGTACTTTCCTCAAGGCGAACCAGCGTACAGATATGCAAATCAAATTTATGATGTATACACTGCTTTGATATGCAGAACCAACGTGTATACGCTCTTTTTCTAAAGTGAACCTGCATACAGATCTGTAAATGATGATTTAAATATTACAGCTATTCCAGACTTCAGTCATACCCAAATCATCATATTTACAGACTACAACGTGCGTCAGTTATGCAGATAAATGATCAAACCACATAAAGATAATTCACTTCAAGCCTTGAGATCCCGATACATCATTAGATCTTATCCTTATTCAAACACTAAGGTTCACCCTTGGTTTAGATCAAGCACAACAACATAAGCCAATAACCTACATATTAGATCTCACACTTCATCAGATATTTGATACTTACTCACCTTGGCCTAATGATGTTCTCCTCCTTTTATAATCTTAGGCCTTTCTCAATACCATGAACCAAAACCACCTAGGACCAATACCTTGGACCAAATACCTGGGGTCAATACCTCGGACCTGATGCCTTGGACCAATACCATGGATCAAAATACCATGGACCAAATACTTTGGACCAAAAATTTAGTTTTCCGAGGTATATGAGCTTTTCCTTCTGTGAAAGTGCGTGTGTACATATACGCGGCTTGTATACAGTGAACCTACATGTATACACAGCTTGGTCAATGGTGAACCTGTGTATACCTCTTTTTCTTTATTCTGTGAAGACTGATCTTTATTGTTTACCTGCTATACTTTCATATGAATGAGATGCCTTCTGAACTGATTCCTGAAGCTGCCCTACATTTCATCCATCTGTAAACACTACTGTCATGCATTCTGTCACATCTGATATCCCTTTTGTAGATTCATCTAGGTACCATATATAGGTGATTTATTCTGCTACAAGTGGTTTGCCATCAAGTACAACACATACATCATAATGCCAACATTAACTTTTATTACATGAACTTTTTACCAGGGTTATTACAGAACCCTCCCCCTTGGGGAACATCATCCTCATTGTTAAACCACACGAAGACCTCAACAAAACCGCTGAAAAGCAAACATGCTGCCCATGGAGCTTTATAACTTAGCTCATTGTAGTATTTACGATGAAAGACCTGCTTAAAAGCAAAACATCATGACAACATGACAATATAATAACCATACCGCATACTAGAGCCTTATAGCACAGCTCATTACGGTATTTACAATAACCACATAGACACATTTGTACATTTGCTAAACCAACAAATAAAATGATATGATGCTCGTAACAATCAACAAGGGAATCCAAAGGCTCATGCCTCCACCCTCCAAGTAAAACCAAGATTCACCTCCTTCCCAAGAAGTCCAGAATCCACTGCCATAGTGAATTGCATCCAATGTCCAATGCTACAATTCTATGCTACTTGTCCTCTCAGTGAAGAGTTACCAGCTCATTTTCCAGGGCACACTCCCAAAGTGCATCTTATTCCATCTAGTAATGATAATGACCAAAACCAATATATCCACAAGCTTTCCTTCTCTGCTACATAGTCCCTTGGGAAATCTGGTCACCCCTTTCCATGTAGTCACTCACCTTCCAAGTTCCATAGCATCCCCTATCCTAGGTGATCCATCCCTTGGCAAGGCTTCCTTGCATTGGGAGATAAAAAACCAAGGCATATACCTACCTCAAAACCATCATACTTGTCATAGCATGCTCATGGCAATCAATGGACACTATTGGGTACCAGTGTCCCACACTGGCCCTGCTCCTAAAGTACTCTACTAGCATATTGCTTAATGTGGCAATTTCTGTTGTTGTTGCTGCTGATTCTTGCAGTCGATTTCAACCACCCAATCAGGCATGTTCATGCATTCCTGTTCCAAACACATAACTTCCATTAGATTCAAATAAATTGAAATAACCTCAAATCATACCTCATTGGTAGTTCATCAATAAGGTACACTTGTAATCATGTTCGCTTCCTATCACAACACTATCTGTACCATCGTGTACATAACATTGCATAAACAACATGTACACGTGATATGTATACACAACACTGCATGCGCACAACATCATAGATGCAACATGTACAACATATACAAAAATAGTACCTCGCATCCAAAAGCACATTGTCTCTACCAAGAAACCTTGCTCCCAATATCTTATCCATGCTTGTCCCAACATGCCGCAACCACACTACTTCATTTGGCTAATGTATCTCTCAATGTTACCTATCATAACATAACATAGGCATAATATAATCACATAATATCAACTCATAAACATATGATAATGACCCTGTATATTTGTCATGACTAGTCTTCTCAATTGATTCCTCGTAAGACCAGAAACTTCTTCATGCCATTCGCTTGTGTAAGAAATCATTCCTCCACAAGAATGATCCTTGCCAACCCTATCAAACAGTGACATAGATACATAGATACATACATATATAATCATTATCATAAAACAATCATCATCCTGTTAGACAACGACATACATGCATACATGTATACATAGATAAACATCAATATAATCATGATCATAAAATAATTACCAGATAACATAAGGTCTAGGTTAAGAGAACTTCCTTTATTCATGCACACCATGCACAATATTGAGAAAAATTTTTTCCCAACATATCCAAGGAACTTGATACCTCATATCCATTTACTTTACCTTTTCTGGTTACATTCCTCATGTCTTGTTGACGGTGCTGGACCCACCAACATCAGGGGATCTCCCCGGTATGAAGTCCCAACTAGACCTCACACCATTTGGTGTGGGAGTCCCATTCGATACGATGGAATGGTTTACATTATATTAAAGATATGCCTTATCTCTTGTTTGTCAGCACGTGAGAGTGGTCTGCTTTGTTTGAGAAAAACAAGGTTCGCATGCCTGGTGAGTGCTAGTGTTACTTGTGTCAAGGCTATTTCACCGCAGAGAGAGAGGGCGGAAGTGAGTCTCCAGCCGAAAGGGAAGAATCCCAACTCTGTCAGAGACACACAACTCAACAAGACATGCACAACTTCTAGAGGAGTAGTCCACACGGATGCGGCAGTCACAACACACAAGAGAAGGTAGCACGTACAACACCCAGCGGAGCAGTCCATGCGAGTGCGATGGTAGTTATAACAAGTTTATAGGGAAGGTTATGTCTAATGTTTGGTGAGGCAAACCATGCGGGCAAGACAACATTAACAACTCATACAACACATTTTCATAAATAGATGTATTAGAGCAACCAAAAGAGTTCAATTGTTTTATATAGGTTAAATCGACATGAATTACAAGTGTTCACTATTAGTCTTACAAACAGTTACAATACATGTGTGAAAATGTGTTTCCCTGTTAACACGATTTTGAAATAAGGAAAATTTGCAAGACACACCAGTACACCATTACATCACTAACCCTGTAGGCGGGCTGTTGGAGCCACTGCTCGCTCCTCAAAGAAAATATTACATACTCTCATGACTCTTCAGATTACAAGTGGCTCTCTTGGACTTCCACGTTACATTACATTGATTTACACAGTGTTTCCCACATTAGTGATGTGGCCTGACATGACTCATGACACGACTCAACATGATAGCGCTGGTATGTTCATGCTGTTGTTGGTGTGCATGTCGAGCTGTAGTGTTGCTGAGGGATGGATGTCCTCTTGGTGTATCACATCTTCACCTCTGCATGGACATGTGTGCGGAGTCCTCGATGATCATTGGGTTCGCTTGCTGTTGCATGTGCATGTTTCTCCTTGCTTGTGGTTTGACATGCTTGACATGTTCGTCCGTTCACGAAAATTTCATGTTCATCCGTCTGCGAACACATCTTCGCATGTTCATCTATTTGCAAACACATCTCTTCGCATGCATCATTTGTTCGTCCATTCACAAACACTTCCTTTTGCATGTACTCCTCTTATTCATCCCATCTGTCATTGCATCATGTTCCTTCATGTACTTGTATTTGCAGTCACTCATGACGAGACAACATCAAATCCAAAAATATCCTATCCTACCATGATGCATGATCGTTTTCGGATGCAGGTGACTGGGAGAGTGGACAAGGTTGCGAAACTATGCAAGGCAAGTTTTGGGCTGGGATGCGGGCTCCAGGCACTGCTGGTGAAAAATGCGCAGAAGTCACTGGGAGATGGAGACGGGCAATCTAGATTGGCAGTGACTGTCTTCAGGGTCTGGCTTGACTAGAGGATAGATCTGCATAATTCCTGGAGGGAAGCAGTGCGGGCTTTAGGAAGGCTTGGCAGACAAATTTGCGTAGTTTCTGGAGGGAGCTGGCAGCGGGCTGCGGGAGCTTGGCAACAAAAACTGCGCAGTTTCTGGAGGGAACTGGTAGTGAGCTGCTAGGAGATGCTAGTGAGAAAAACTGCACAGTCGCTGGGAGGCTGACCTGGTGACCACCTCTGTGTAGTTTCTAAGTTGTGTGGACTATCAGGCTGCAAGAGGCTTGCTCAAGAAATCTACACAGTTTTTTGGGTGAGCAGCTGGCCGGCTGGGAAAAATGTGCAGTTTTCTGAGGGAGATAAGGACGGGAACTGGATGATTTTCTGGCCTTTCTGCGCAATTTTCTCAGTCAGTGGAGAGGGCAAGGTCTACAACCTTTGCGCAATTTTTAAGGGGAGTCAGTCCCGAGGTGACTGCCCGATCAAACTCTCTAGTTGACCAGTATGAGGGTTGATTGATCAGCTTGTGGGAAGTGCAGCTTAGAATGGCTTGCTGGATGCTTCTGTGCTATTCTGGATGACAGTCGATCGAGTTAATGACAGGGTGAAGGTCTGGCTGTTAGAGGGTGATCTAGTCATCAAAACTTCAACAAAAAAATAACTAAGTGTGTGAGTGAGCAAAATTGTGCATATGCGACCTTGCAAGCACACACTCACATAACTTGACGACAAGATGCCTCAAACCATCAAGACACACATGCTCAACATGACTGACCGACGGTGCGAGTGACAAGTGCAATGCTTGTGATAGATCGTTGAATGACCGCGACGATGCTTGCACAACAGTGCATACAACTTCATGTGTGAGCGCGACAGATGTTTACATAGTGAACACAACATGTACACATGAAGCGAAGACCTTGTGCATAACCAGAACATGGTCACAAGCATGACATAGAAATCAACATGCAGAAGATGACAGTTGGTCGAACAAGTGAAAAAGAAGCATGACATGTAGAAGCAACACATAAAGTGACTTTTTGCGTTTGCGCACATGCATGTTACTGAGGACAGGGTGATCCTACAAACTCAACTAAGAGGTTTACTTTGAAATATGTTCCGTAGAGTCCCCCCCAGCGGGCGATCGGGGGAAACAACCCCGCAGCTAAAAATAGATGTAAATTTGCCTTGTAGAATTTTGTAATTTCGTAGTCAATCTGGATCGTTCATTAGGCGGAAATCTGATGGTAGAAGTTATGTTTAATTTAGGGTTTTTTGCCCTAGAAGGAAACCCCTCGCTATATATGAGGGAATTGCATTGTGACTATGTAGATATGTATTCTGAATGAGAAAAAGAGAGGAGATTTCATGAGAGAGAAGAGGGGATTAGAGTGGATCTGTTGTAGGTTGTATCTCTTCATTTTTCTAGATAATATAAAAGGAAGGATTGGTTGTTTCTCTGTGGACATAGCCCATATTGGGTGAACCATGTATATCTGTGTCTCTCTTGTTTTATGTGTTTTCTGTGTTATATTTCTACAACATTTTATGTGTTCCATTGCTCTGTATAATATAATTTTCTAACAATTGGTATCAGAGCCGAAGGTCTATTTGGTTGATAAACGCGCATGAGAGAAGGGTTCCTGGTTTGAGTGGGAGAAATGGCGGAAGATGGTAGGTTTAGGGTCTAAAAATTTAACGGCCAAAACTACCAGCTGTGGAAGATGCAGATGGAAGATTATCTATACCTACCATTGAGCAGAAAGACAAAGACACTAACGAGTATGACAAACACAGAATGGGATATTCTTGACAGAAAGGCACTTGGAAAAATATGGTTGTTCCTAGTAGCGTCGGTAGCCTTTAATATTTCAAAGGAAACGAAAACAAAGGGTTTAATGTCGGCATTGGCCAAATTATATGAAAAACCCTCGGCCTCAAATAAGGTATTTATTGTGAAGCGTTTATTTAATATAAATATGTCAGAAGGTGGATTTGTTATTGATCATTTAAATGAATTTAACACAGTTACCAGTTAGTTAAGTTCTATAGGGGTAACTTTTGATGATTAAGTTAGGGCTATGTTATTTCTATGCCCATTACCAGAAAGTTGGAATGGTTTAGTTATGGCCATTAGTAACTCTGTCTCTGGATCTAGTACTTTAGAGTTTGATGATGTTTTCGATGCAATCCTTAGCGAGGAAATGCGACGGACAAGCTCTGGTGAGACATCATGTAATGCTTTGACTGCAGAGACTAGGGGAAGAAAACTGGAAAGAGGAAAGGGCCCAGGATATCACAGTAAGTCAAGGAAAGGTAGATCTAAGTCCAGATTGGAGATAGTGTGCTAGAAATGCGGGAAGAAAGGACACCTGAAGAAAACCTGCAAGTCTCGGAAGGGAAAAGAAGGAGACGGACATTAAGAAAACAATCATGAAGCGAATGTGATAGGTGATGTGTTGAAAGATGCTTTTCTTCTTTCATTAAAAAATATTATTTATGCATGGGTGGTAGATTCAGGGGCCTCATTCCATGCCACACCTGATAGGAAATATTTTCATGATTATGTTCAAGGAGATTTTGGACAGGTTCAATTGGGTGATGATAAACCTTGTAAAATCATTGGAATGGGTACAGTTTTCATAAAACAACAGAATGGAAATCAATGGTTGTTGAAGGAGGTAAGGTATGTTCTAGATCTGAAGAAAAATATAATTTCAATAGGGTAGTTGGGAGGTGAAGGTTGTGTAACTAATTTTACAGATAAAACCTGGAAGGTCATTAAAGGAGCCCTCATCATAGCAAAAGGAGAAAAGGTTGGTACATTGTATTTATGCAATGGTATTTCTAATTCTGTTAATTATTTAATTTCTACATGAGAAGATATGACACTATGGCATCATAGGCTCGGGCACATGAGTGAGAAGGGAATGCAGATTCTTCACTCAATAAATTTGTTGCCAGATTTGAAGCATGTTGATTTGGAATTTTGTGAGAATTGTGTTTATGGAAAACAAAAGAAAGTCAGATTCCTCAGAGTTGGGAAAGAAAAGAAGAGTGAAATATTAGAGCTTGTGCATACAAATTTATGGGGACCTATTCAAGTATCATCTCTCGGTGGCTCTCATTATTATGTTACTTTTATTGATGATGCAACCATAAAAAGCTGGATTTATTGTATTCAGAATAAATCTGATGTATTTTATACTTTCTAGAAATGGAAAGCTTTGGTTGAAAATGAGACAGGAAAAAGGTTGAAGTGTCTCAGATCATACAATGGAGGTAAATATTTCAGCAAAGAGTTTGATAGGTACTGTTTAGAGAATGGAATTTGCATAGAGAAGACAGTTGCAGGAACACCACAAGAAAATGGTGTGTCAGAAAGGATGAACAAGACAATCATGGAGCATGCAAGGTGCCTGAGATTGCATGCAGGATTGCCTTTACAATTTTGGGTAGATGTTATAGATACTGTTGTTTATCTAATAAATAGAGGGCCTTCAAGTTCCTTGGATGGTGGTATTCCAGAGGAGGCATGAATAGGTAAAAAGGTAAACTACTCATTTTAAAGACTTTTGGTTGTGAAGCCTTTGTCCACAGTAATAAACAAAATAGAACAAATCTTGAGGAAAAATCAAAGAAATGTACCTTTATTGGATATGGTGTTAATGATTTTGGTTATCGCTTTTATGATTATGAAAAACACAAAATAATTAGGAGAAGAGATGTCAAATTCAATGAAAATATTTTGTATAAGGATCAGATGCATGAAAAGAAACAAGAAAAAGAAAACAGAGAATACACAGTGCTTGATGAGATCACATAAAAAGTGAAGGTGCTTGAAAATCATAATGATCAACAACTAGAACAATAACAACTGCAACCACAATAGAAACACCTCAAACACCTGAAAGTGGTGTTAGAAGATCTACCAGGATAAGTAGACCGCCTGAACAATAATCTCCTTCATTATATTATGTATTGTTGACTGATTCTAGTGAACTAGAATGTTATGAAGAAGAAGTGCAGGTAGAAGCCAGGAAGAAGTGGGAGCAAGCCATGAAAGAAGAGATGGAATCCTTAGTGCATAACCAGACAGGGACTTAGTCAAGTTGCCTGCAGGTAAAACAACATCGCAGAATAAATGGGTTTACAGGTTGAAGGAAGAAGATAGAGGTAGAAAAAGGTATAAATCTAGACTTTGATGAGATATTTTCTCCTATTGTTAAAATGACTTTAATCAGAACTATTTTAAGTCTAGCAGCAGCTGAAGATTTGCATCTTGAGCAATTAGATGTAAAGATAGCCTTTCTACATGGGGATTTGGAGGAAGAAATATATATGTAGTAGCCACAAGGATATGAGGTAAAAGGGAAGGAGAAACTAATGTGCAGGTTGAAGAAGATCTTGTATGGCTTAAAACAAGCTCCAAGGCAATGGTATCTCAAATTTGACAGGTTTATGTCTGAACAAGGTTATATTAGATGTCACTTTGATCATTGTGTTTATCTCAAAAGGCAAAATGATGGCAGCTATATTATATTGTTATTGTATGTAGATGACATGCTTGTTGTAGGTTCTAACATGAACAAAATAAATGTGCTCAAAAGAAAATTGGCAAGCTCATTTGCAATGAAGGATTTGGGTGTTGCAAAACAAATCCTTGGTATGAGAATAACTAGAGATAGAAAGAATCACAAGTTAACATTGTCTCAGAGTGAGTACATACAAAAGGTGTTGAAAAGATTTAATATGCAGAATGCAAAACCATTTAGTATACTTTTCGATAGCCATTTCAAACTAAGTGAGGAGGTGTGTCCCAAGACACAGGAAGAAATGGCTTATATGTCTAAAGTTCCATATGCATCAACAGTTGGAAGTTTAATGTATGCAATGGTCTACACAAGGCCTGATATTGCACATCCAGTGGGAATTGTAAGAAGGTACATGAACAATCCAAGAAAAGAACATTGGATGGTGGTGAAGTGGATTCTCGGGTATTTGAGAGGTACCACAAATCAAGCATTATGCTTTGGTGGTTCAAACATTGCTCTACAAGGATATGTTAATGCATATATGGCGGGTGATAGAGATAATAGGAGGAGCACCACAAAGTATGTGTTTACTGTAGGTGGAACAATTGTTAGTTGGGTTTCAAAACTGCAAAGTGTTATTGCACTCTCAATGACGGAAGAAGAGTATGTTGATGCTACAGAGGCCAGTAAAGAAATGATTTGGTTACAAAGGTTTCTGAATGAATTCGGTAAGAAGTAGGAGTTGGGCAGGTTATACAGTGATAGCCAGAGTGCCATACATCTTGCAAAGAACTCTACATTTTATTCCAAGACTAAACATATACAGCTCAAGTACCATTTCATACAATCAATGTTGAAAGATGGATAATTGAGGCTTGAAAAGATACACACTACCCAGAATCCTACAGACATGTTAAAAAAAGTTGTAACCAGGGAAAAACTAAGATTCTGCTTGGTTTCAATTGGTATTCAAGTATGATGATGAAGATGAGAAACAATCAGGTCCAAATTGGAGTCATTGTCTAGTAAATGAAGCAGTGGTGGAGTTGTTATAATCAGTCTCCAAGTGGGAGATTGTTGGGTGTGGAGCGTGATTATCTTCTTTATTAAGAGGCATCATTGCATTTGACCCCATTTCGTAATGTGGTGGAAACACTACCCATTTATGTGCGCCTCCAGGGGGGGTGACGACGATTCTTTAGAGCCCCCCCCCGGCGGGGGATAGGGGGTAGCGCCCATGAAGCTAAAAATAGATGTAATTTTTCCTTGTAAAATGTTGTAATTTCGTGGTCAATCTAGGTCGTTCATTAGGCAGAAATATGACGGTAGAAGTTATGTTTAATTTAGGGTCTTTTTCCCTAGAAGGCAACCCCTTGCTATATATGAGGGAATTGTGTTGCGACTATGTAGACGTGTATTATGAAGAATAAAAAGAGAGGAGATTGTGTGAGAGAGAAGAGGGAATTACAGTGAATCTATTGTAGGTTGTATCTCTTCATTTTGTTGGATAATATAAAAGGAAGGACTAGATGTTTCTCTGTGGACATAACCCAAATTGGGTGAACCATGTATATTTGTGTCTCTCTTGTTTTATGCATTTTCTGTGTTTATATTTCTGCAATATTTTATGTGTTCCATTGCTTTGTAATATATAATTTTCTAACATATACCATGAAGGAGTTTTTCTCAACTATTTACTACAACATGAGCTTCCCTCATAATGAGTAAGTCATCATTATCAACCAACTCACCTACTACAATCAAAATATTCAATTTACTCCTGAGAATGTGATTTCCTCCATTGTTGGGAACCATGTCATCCCTTCATTTTCAAGCATCATCACAGGGATCTATAAAGCCTCCACTTTTCTTGGTGCCTATTATGGTCCACCCCCTATCACAGATATACCAAACTCATCTCAATTTTTAATGGTGTTTTCTTCCCAAGCCTATTAATGTCCTAGGGTCTCTTTCCTATAACCATCTCCTCAGTAATATACTCTCGCAACTTCAACACCTAGGGATGGGGATATTCCCCCTAAACCTTATCCCTTTGGCCAGATTCCTTTCTTTTTTCCACCTTTGGGAATGGTTAGCACTCTAGTAATGACCATGTTGAATTTTCCTAACTTAACCCTGGTGATTCTAGTTTGCTACTTGTATCCTCCCACTCCTAGCTCACTCTCTCACTAGACACTTTACTTGGATTTATGACTAGCTCAACCCATCACCACTTCCTCTACAACTACTTTAGTTCTTGTGCAACCCCATCCTGAGTCCACTTATGATGGGAAATAAATTATGAAGGGGGGAATACCAAGAAGAGAAGGGGCACTAATAAGATAGACCAAGTTGTGTCCACCCAAACCATTGCACCTAAAGCACCATCTCCATGTGTTTTATGTGACATCCCCAACCACACTACCAATAATTGTCTTGCTCTCCCTAAGCTCAAGAGAATCATAAACACAGATGACTTAGAACCAGACCCATCAATTCCAATGGTTAATGTCACTATTCCTGAGCATCCAAAAAGAAAAAATATTTACACAAAAACCACCCACGCACTTTGTGCGACGAGTATGGTCACTACTCTCACTGTCATCGTTAAATTTCATAATTTCATGACACACTAGTTGTCTCATGGGACTCAAAATTCTACTTGTAGTGGCGAATATACTCGTATAATTGTGAACCATATTTCATATCATTTATAAGTACATAATGCTAATGTGGAAACGGTTAAGAATATCATATAAATCCTCTACCTCTCATGAACCATGGGACCGACCTCATTAGAAAATCATTATTTCTTTTATTATGAACATAACATCCCTTGAATGCCTCATGTCACTTAAATCTCAACATAGGTGGAACCTTCATCAAATACCCTTTAGTGTACCCCTGTATATGTTGTGTATGTGGACCATCATTCTCGTTCACATGGCATTGATTTAAGGTTCGCTCCCCCATATTCTACTAGTAATGTTGATTCTTGTACCATTATTATTCCTCCACATGAAGATATTCTATAATCCCACATTTTTCTATATTACCCTTGGGATGATCCACCTAATAAATCCTACTTCTCACTTCAATTGATCGATAAATTGTCATGGATATTCCACTGGACAGTTCATCACAAAAGATCTAATAAAAAATTATTAACCTCTTAAATCCATAATATGAGGGTTAATTTTCCTTATATTTCTAGAATTATTGAGTTATTATTTACTATGTATACATCCAAAGTATTAAAATGCATAAAATAGAGAACAATTAGAACAGTCACTTAGAAACAACAATAACACAGGATATGACTTGGAAACCCTTTCAAGAGAAAACTCAATTGGAAGGTGATGCTACTCTACTCTCTCTTTCTCTAAAAGGAAATGGTGCAAATAAAAAGGAATGAGATCTATGGCCCTTAGGCTACTACATAAAAAAAACCCTCTCTAGTCTACCCTCTCTCTATCCAATCTTAAATATTACTTTATGATGGAACAAAATGCCCTAGAATATAATCGACCCTCCTAGTAGCATGGTTATAACATAGCCTGATAGCCAACTAGGGATTAAATTCGACCCATTTGACCATTTATATGAGTTATAATTTACCTCTTCTATATTATTCTTCATCATGTTCATGTGGCTATCTCATTTTCCATTATTAATGGGGGTTGATGTGGCATCCTCTTGAATCATGGTGGACAGAACAGGAAGGTCAACCTCCAGGTAGCATAAATTTTGCATATTGACTCCATTTAAGGTCATTCTTATATCATTGGAAAGGTATCTCAGTGTTCAATAGAACCTAGGGGTTTGGCATGAGAGATAATTTTTAGAGCCTAAAAGACTTCATTAAATGCCTAAAAATTCCTCTGGAACGTTTTTAAAACCCGACTCCCTAAATTGTGACCTAGTGGTAAAAATGGTCTAGTAAGCTAATTCCTCCCATTTTTCCACTCTAAAAGAATCAAGATGGATAGAAAATAATATAATGATCCAATCTAAATCATCAATAACCTAGTCCATTGCTTAAACCTAGTCCCTCTAACCAATGCATTATTGAATTCAAATAAGTTCTATATGAACATTTGTTCAGTATATCCCAAGCCACTCCTTGATATGATGACATCTCTTTGAAAATTTAACAATAGAGTCCCTTTGATTCACATATGAACTTTCAAGATAGATTGGAACTCCACCATTTTATTTCTCAAACTATATTATTGCATTCATACCTAATTTTATTAACAAGCACAGAATGACAATAACCTATATTTTCCAACTCTACATCCATAATTAATTTGTGTGTGACCATCATCTAGGACATGTTCCTTTCATGCCACATACATAACTAATAAGGGGCATCATTCCCACCTATGTATACTCAACCAGTACCCCCAATCATCATCTACTGAGGGGAAATATCTCATGCTTAGGGACATGATGACCCCTCTGGAAAATTTCCAAACTGATCACTCTCCACTCTCATCCTAGACACTTAAGGTATAGGTAAGCTAGTTTATGCTCTCTGTCATTAGGAAATATATCTATCAACCTCTCCAGTGAGCCACTCACACATAACATATAATGGATGATCAGTCAATTTATTGAATTATTCTACTCTATGTGATGCCACACTTACCATTTGGTCCCCATGTTTGACTTGGTGGAGGGGATGACTCTAGGCCCTTGATTTTCCACCAACATTTTTCCAAGATGCATTAAGGAACTTTTATTTGGCCCCTTTGGCTGTATTTGAAACATTCTTAGAATTTTTTTGGTACTTCATTCATAGCCATTTTTCCATGAAGCCTTTAGGCATGTTCCATTTACCAATAATTTCTTTTCATTTGTACCTATTACTTGGTAAAAACTATTTTTTTGTAGTTGAAAATGTATGGGTGGAAGTTCCAAATGACTAACAACTCTATTATTGTGTTTATGGTCTCCACTAGGCCTCTTTCCATGACAAGCAAGGGAATTATACCAACCTAAAAGTCGCTTAATCCATATTATGATAGTCAATTTAATCATAGTGTGCTCACCAAGAATTAGGGCCTCCTCCCTCTCTCTAAGCTCTGCTCCACCAAATGAAACAATGACTTGGAATTAGAGGGAAAAATCCTTTTTTATAGAAAAATCCATATTTTTCTTGGCCATTACAGGCTCATCAAGACCTTAATTGGTGAACTATCAACACTAGGAGATTTATCTTTTTGACCCCTCCAAAAGGGTATTCTTAGTTTTTTTTCAGCTTTGATACTTCGCTAGTAAACCATTTTTTTTATGAAGCATTAAATCATCTTCCTTTCTATTAGGATTTCTATCAAGTGTTAGAGTCATCCTCACATGGGCAACCTAGAATAGTGACCCTCATTGCTTTTTAGTGCCCATGCTTTTCAAATCACTTTTGGATTAGGATTCAAATTTGTCTTCACACCAGAGTTGGAGCACATGCATTTCTCCTCATCATGTTGACATCCCATGGCCCCCAAAAATCCTGACATTTATGACCTCTTGGATTGAACGAGGGTGACCTTATAATCCCTTTGTACTTGGTTCAATCAATGGTAGCATCATATTGTCATATTTTTAAGAGAATTTTGGATGAGTAACATTTTTTTCCCATGGAATCTATTTTGTACCACATCAAGTCCTGTTAGAGTATGTCAACACCGCCATGAGTCATACTCGTTCTATATTATTAATATTTGATCTCCATATGTCTCATTGGTTTACTAATGTGTCTTTCAAAAGCCTCTTCTTAGTAATTAACCATTCCATGTGGAATTATTTTAGTCATTGTTAGGTCACCATGCATTTCATGCTCTTAATGAGGGAATTCATAAGTCTACCCTTAGACCATTCTAACCACATTGGTGCCAAAATTTGTCAGACATTTTATACTTTCTACCTCATGTCAGTGTTGAGGATTCATCATTGTCTTAGCACAACTATTTCATATTAAATTTCATAAACAACTATTTTGATAATTTCATCGCCGAGAGAGAGAGAGAGAGGGAAATAATTCAACAAATAAATTATTTATGAATATTTTTTTTAATTAAATTGTGAAATCATTTTTCTTCAATTAGTTACTCATATTAAATTTCATAAACCACCATTTTGATAATTTCATAAACCACCTTTGAGAGAGAGAGAAAGAGAGAGAACCATGTTTATTTTTCAACATTTTTTTATTACAGATCTAGGACAATAGTAGGTAGATTCATACATTTTACCATGGGTTTAATTAATCCACCCATTTTTGTATGTGCTCTAGTTGCAATCACTAGAGTTGTGTTTTTTCTATCCCTTGTTGCAACAAAACCACCAACAAATATCATGTTACGATATTTATAGGACCCCAAGATGGATATGGTGGCTTAATCACATAACTTCTAACATCAAGTTTAAATATGACCATGGTCATATTTTTACTAATTACTAATATTAACTTTAAAATCATATATCACTCACATAGTAATAAAACATAGTTTTCCTCTCTCAAATCACGACTCTAATAAATTAGTCAATTGTTGTCCTACATGAGTTCGTCCACACACATATATACACTTCTTTCCATATAATTTTGGAGTATGCACAATAATAGATGCCTGGATGTGTGGAGAGCTTAATAAATGTTAACAGAAGATTATAGCGTCAAGTTCTTCATTAAGTATTTAATTATGATTTACTAGAATATGTATATCTATCTACCATTTGTATCAACTCACGTTATAACATTCATAGCAACATGAAATGGATATAGTGGCTTAACCATGTTATAAAAACACTAATAATATGATTATTTTAGAGAAAACTTACAAGGAACATAACCCTTCTCATGACCAATCAATGTGTATAAGTAAACCATCTCCAAGATTATTGTATCAATCATTTTTACCTTTATATCAATCATTTATCATTCAATATATTTTTGAAGAAACATTATGTCATCAAGTATAAATAGGGATTGTTTACTACATTTGCATCATAGCCAAATTCTACGTGCACTAATTAATTCATATAACCTACAATTAATATGCACAACCATAGTTGCTTGTTAATTCAAACTATTAAAAATTATGTTGTATCGTTATACACCCAATCACCTTCTTTTTCATCATCATACACTCAACCACCTACTATGTTAATGCCATACACTCAACGTCCTACTCTACTACCATCATACAATCAACATCCTTCTCTACAACATTTATACAAACTTGTAGTTGCAACCGCATAGTCATGTTCGTGCAATGGCTAGCTAGTCTGCCATTTTCACACTTCTTAATCCATACACTTCTATACATATTCTTAGCCATAATCCATAATTGTTTTTGTTAATTCCTCGTGACCTTTTACTAAAGTCATACCACTCTCAACTTTTAAATTTTTAATTTGGATTTTTTATTAATTTGACCAAACTTTTAAAGATCACTTATTAAATAAATAAAATATTTATATACATAGTGTCTAGAGTAAAATTTATAAAGGTGAAGTCCTCAAAGAAAAAATCCAATACCGAGATGGTTAGCAATGACAAATTACATGCATATCTTATTCGATGTACAGATAAAGTCAATAGCATATGTATCGTCTTGTTAATGTTGAGGAGCAATAGAAAAAGTTAGAATAAATACAAAAAGAATTAAAGGATAAAATTGATACATTAATAGAAAAGGAAGACAAAATTGGTAGGTTAATAGAAGACTCTGAGAAATTATGACAAACCCTATTATGAATGAGAAATGACGAAAAGAATGAAACGTCAAGAATAATTAATGCCACGTAATGAAATAATTGAGCAACTAACCAAAAGGGAATATGCATTATTTTCACAACCTTTAACCCACTCAAGACCACCACCAAGTTCAAATTCATTCAACTCTAGTTACGAAAGATATGATGATAACATGGGTTGTCTAAATAAAATCAAAATTGGCATAACTAAATATGATGGACCAGAAAATAAAAATAAAAAGTTGTTATGCGGATTAACAAAATTGAAGTGATTTTTGATATGAACCCACTTACTAACGAACTAGGAAAAATATCAATAACTTCCCTATACTTAGAAGGATATTCGTATGATTAGTTTAGCTGGTGGTCAAAGAATTCCACTAACAACCATGATAAGGAAACCACAACCTGAGAACCTAAATCTTAAAGGAGTCATAAAAGATATAAATGCACCAATACTTATATACTTTGGTAGTACTCATAATTGTATTGACATTGTTGTTGCTAAACAATTTAAAATTTTCATGTACCTCGTCATGGATGTCACTGTTATGGTCACTAATGGAAAAAATGTAAAAGTAGTAGGAAGACACCATAAAGTCTCAACTCAAGTACAAGAACTGGAACTACAAACATGACTCTACACTCTACTACTCGAAGGAATGAATGTGGTGCTATGTGTCGAATAATTGTTGCATATGGGAAATTATACCACAAACTTTGAAGAATAACTTATGGAGTTTAATGAGTAAGGTCAACACTATAAATTACATGGCGTGGAAGGTTCCATTCTAAAAAAAATCAATTACAATCACTAGAAAAGGGGCAAGAAACACAATCAAATATACATGGAAGCAAGGGAGCTATATTGCCAAGAAACACACAATTTTCGTGTTAAACAATCAAGTCAAAAGAATTCAAGCTATTGTGAAAACAATATAGAGGAACCTCACTAACACTCAAAGTAAGAATGAAGTCAAACCCCTAAAAGCAAATAAACTTCATTCCACCATAAAAACATGTTTAATTAGAGAGAATCATATTTAATATGTCTAGAGGACAAAACACTCCTTAAAGTAAAAAGCAATATTATAAACATAATAATGATGATGATGATGATGATGATGAATATGATGGTTAACGTCCACTGAGACCAAACTTTGGTCTATCGGACCTAAAGAA
This sequence comes from Pinus tabuliformis, assembly GCA_031772625.1. NCBI lineage: Eukaryota > Viridiplantae > Streptophyta > Pinopsida > Pinales > Pinaceae > Pinus > Pinus tabuliformis. The sequence goes on along the minus strand of CM062805.1, from coordinate 400,278,557 downwards.
ACAAATTATTTAGTTTGATTTAATATTTTATTCCTATGCTCAAAAAGCTTGGAGAGAAGCCTCTCGAGCTCACTATAATTTTGACATCGTAAAAGGCTAGGAAGGTCAATATTGCAACAAATATTATGAAACTGAGATCTAATGTGGTTGTACGTGGGGCACTCTAAGAGGAAGTGATTTTCATCCTTGATGTTCATATTCTCACAGAGATGGTAGATCCTTTCCATCCATGGTGTTTTAGGAACTGCCCAATGACCTGTTTCATTATGGAGCTCATGAGAGTTCGTTCTAATCTTGGCTATATTAATTTTCTTCTTTGAGCTAGTTAAAACAGAGAGATACTTTTGATCTTCTAGGGTAGGGTTGATGACCTCCTTATAATATCTTAATTTTCTTTTAGCTGCTAAACCTTTCTCACACCACATTTTTTCTTTGAACTTAGCAGTAACAATATTTTTAATGTTTTTAATGTTTTGCAATGCAGCATTCTCGTCGATCTCCCAATGGTTTAACCAGGCCCTGGTGTCTTTATACCAACCTCGTTTGAGCCTTAGGTGGTTTTGGCTGGAATTTAAAGCTAGCTTAGGAAGTCTATGGTCTCCTATGTTATTGAGTTTGTGCTTGTACAATAGAAGCCTCGTCATAGCTAGGTTCTCGATAGGGGAAAGACCCACTTCTATAAGGAGAATAGGATAAGGTGTATTGCTTTTAATTTTGAGGTTATACATTATAAAACACTTCAGGATTTGCTTAATCTTTCTCCAAGATTCTCTAGAGATGTTGCAACCCCAAACTTGACATCCATATAAGATAACAGGAGTGACTAAAGTTTCAAAGAGGAACTTATTTCTATCCCACATTACGAGGTTTGTCGTTTTACAATTATTTTCAAGACCAAAATAAGCTTTCCACCCCCCATTAATCCTTTTCTCAATGCTATAGTTCTAGTTGAGCCTGTGATGAATATCAATTCCTAGGTACTTATAGGAAGACACTTCCTCCAAGTTACTATTGTCATACATAAAATTAGCATAAGTTTCCTTCTTGGATTTGATAATCATAACTTTTGTTTTGTCTTTGTTAACAGTCATACCCATGGTGGAGAAAAAATCCTTAAGAAGTCACAGTTGCTTATCAAGATCAGATGGGCACCTTGCAAGAAGAACAATATCGTCAGCATAGAGAAGAAGGATGATGACTATCCCAGCTAAGATCGTGCCAGCACAATTTGCTTCCTCTGAAAAACCTTCTAGCTTGTCGATGTAAATGCCAAATAGGGTAGGGGATAGGGGGCAACCTTATTGAACTCCGATATTACAATTAATATCTTCCGACCACTCGTCATTGCTCTTTAACTTGGCAATTACATTCTCGTATAACCTTATAGCGGCAGCTCTCAACTCGAAATGAACCTTTAGCTCTTCTAATCTATTCCATAGGTTGTTTCTAGGAACCGTATCAAAAGCCTTTCTAAAGTCCACAAAGCAACAAAAGAGATTGGAGTTATCATTGCGACATTCCTCCATAATGATCCTAAGCGTAACGAGGTGGTCTATTGTTGAGTGTTGCCTTCTAAAACCCACTTGGACTTTAGCCCGCTTACCTTCATTTTCAAGCCATATGCTCAACTTCTTTTCCAAAATAATACCATATAACTTGGCTAAGAGAGCGCTAATCATAATTGTCTGATAATTAGAGGGGTTATTTGTATCCTCACTTTTAAAATAGGGATAATGAGGCTCCGAGTCCATGGTTTTGCGAACCCTTTCTTAACCGCTTGATTGAAAAGCTTGTGGATGTGGGGATCAGGACATGACCTCCAATTTTTAAGATTTCCGCCTAGTAACCTTCAATGTCCTTAGCTTTCCCATTTGCTAGGCATTTAACCCGAAAATCAGTGTCTTCTAATGAAAAAACTTATTTCATTGTGAGTAGGGTTTCAAAATTATCCATAACATTTGGAGATTCAAAAAACATATAACCCTTCACCTTATCACTCATCAATACATATTATCACAAAGCTCATTATATCCATCATTCTTATCATTCTTTATATCATTTATTATTCAATATATTTTTGCATAAACATTCTATTATTAAATAATAGTAAAAATTATAACTGCAAACCACATGACTTCTAACCTTAAATTTAAATATAACCATGTTCCACTCATATTAACTTTTATATTACATATTGTTTACCTTAAGAGAACGAACTTGGAATTACACAAAAGAACATCATTTACTCTTCGAAAAACCCTCTCAAGTGATAGCTCCAATAAATCACTCTCAACCAAATAAAAGAAAAATAGAAAAGGAATAACAAATTATTATCCCACTTTAAAACACAATTGTGCTCTTCCAAATCCATAACCTTTCAATAATGTTACAATTTCTCGGTTAAAATAAGTTTTCTCTAGAATTCTCTTTAAATAATCTTCTTTTATGTTTAAATGTGTAATTATCCAAAAGTCAAAATCGGTAGATTCTCTAAAACAGCTTAATAACGTGACGGGTTTATTTTTTATTTATTTTTATCTTCTTATAGAGATAAATGAAGGAAATGTTTGTTGACCTTTGCCAAACCACATGAATCAACTAATGGGTTAAAACTAATCTTCAATATCTAGGCTAGTATCTACACCATGGGTATCTACTCTATAATCTTCATGTATATAGGTCTATAATGTTAATTTGACACATGGCACTCAACTTTTTGATCCTGCCTTTTATGAAGACTTTTTTCCATGTCTTCTGTGTAATTGTCCTTGCACCCTATCATTTATATGCACTTTGATGGGATAACCTACTCTCAAACCTTCACATGAAAATTCACATGTTTGGAGTCAATTTCTTCATTATTATGGACGCTTTACCTATGTCCCCACATCATACTATTATACAATGCTCATTCCGTTATGGAAACAATGTTTTTCTTCTAATAATGTTTCCACTGACATGGTCCATGAGTGGTCATGTCAATCAGTGTGACACTAGTCTATTATGTACATACATAGCATTAGCCCTCTGCATGTGACTCCTTTCAATAAAGGCTTCCAAGTCATTTCAAAGATACCATGTCCACATCTATCTTCTTATCCACCTATGTACTTGTGGAATCTCTCCTATCATATTAACAACATGACTTTAAATATCTATCTCAGAGGTTATGATGTAGGTTCTTGATCATGGCACAATTTTGGAAAACTATTTGTTTAAACTTTCTTTTCTAAATCATAATTATCTCATTTGTCATTGTTTTCCTAAGTTATATAGGGAACAAGAGATATCAATTATATAATTTAATGTAACGCCTACACCTCTTTAGAAAATAATGTATACAATAATAAACAAATATGTGTAAAGACTAACCACTCGCAAATATATAATTGAGGAAAGTACAAACATCCAATTTCGAAGTTAGATTGCCAATGATACACATTTCATTATTTAATTGTATAAATTATATGTAAAATGAGCATATCAATTGATGTTTGGTAATATTAGGTTTAATATTATATATAGCTAATATTATAGAAGCTTTAAAGTTTTCTAAATGTAAAATAAAAATAAAAAAGAATGTGCAAATGAAATTATACTAATGGAAAATGTGTGATAAGACAATGTATGTGTACAATCAAAAAATTGTTTATGAGATTTTAAATGTGTGTAATTCATGAATATGGATATGAGTAAAACAAGTGCATGAAAGCCCTATAAGTATGGGTATAAGGAGCAAAACACGTGCAGGTAAGCTCCAAAATATCTAGTTCATGTGAATGGAAGTGGCATGCTTATGATAGAGTAAAGTGTGAGAGATAGTGAGTATGGTTGATGTACGATTTGAGAAGGGAATATGAAGAGTCTACAAAAGACAAAGTAACATATATATGATAATTAGAATAACTTTTTGGGATGATCGAGTGGTTGGCACAATGGGAAGTTATCCCCTCCACCCAATTTCAAATCTCACGGGGAACATTTTTGGCCCGTTGTGATAAGGCTTAAGGAGTAGGCTCTCCCACTGTCATGGAGTATTGGCTCTTGATAAGTCATAAATTCCTGGTATATCTAGCGTATGGGTTGTTAGATATACTCTTGGTGTTATAATGGAAGTCGATAGGTTTGAACTTGAGCCTTGCTTAGATTACTCCATTGAATTACCGATTCACCATGGTAAAAAAAAAGCTCAAGGTTGATAAAGTGGCATTAAGAGGTGGAGGTAGTTATGATGGTTATACTTATGAAGGAAATTAAAGCCACTAAGGAAAAATGAACTATTAAACTAGAATCAAAATGAAGAGTATGGAAATAAAGAGGATTGGGTTAATTAAGCATCACTACCATAGAATTGTAGAGAGAGTTAGTTTAAAAATTTAGGGAGTGTTGTTATAAGTGTGTTTGTGTACATACAATATGTTTTATAACAACTTGCTACATATTGGATGCACCTCTTTATTTCTCCAACTTATATCCTATCTAAAATCTGATCCAAACTGGCTTGATTCATGTGGTCTAGTGCTGGAGGGGAAAGAAAATATCATTTAATTACTTGGGCACCATATCAAAGCCCGAAGAACTTGGAGGCTGGGGAATACTAAACACATTGGCCTTTGGCAGATCTTTGCTTATAAAATCACTCTGGCATGCCTTATTCAGAGATGGAATTTGGGCACAAAACATCTCTGCCAAATACCATTTACAAAGGCCAATTATATACTGGATCAAGATGCAAGAGATTGGAATCAAGAGGGGTTCATATATATGGAGGGGTTTCCAAAAAGTGAAGGCATGGTTTTTGCAAAGGATACGGTGGTCATTTGGTAATGGGAATCTGCTAGTTATTGGGAGGGACCGGATAGCTAGTGTGTCGAACTCCATTACATTGAGGGAGGACACTATTGATGCTCTACATTGAAAGTGTATATTAATTTTGTATCAATCTATTGAAGGGTGGCATGGTGTACATCCTACTTGGAAAGCGACATCACACTTTGGTTTGTCGAGACAACATGCTCAGGATTGGGATCACTATGTCACCGCACTTAAAAGAGTTGGCATGTGTCGAAGTGTGAGAGGTGATTCCCCTTCATGGAATGGGCCTCTAAGGAAAGGGGTTGTGGTGGTCACTGAAAATTATTTTCAGTACATGTGCAACACACAGGAGTCCACTCTGGCGTGGTGGACCATCGTTATGTGGCGCCTGAAGGCCCCTTTAAAAATCACACTTTTCTGTTGGCTGGCATGGAAGAACAATGTTCTGACATGGGACAATCTCCGTAGATAGGGTTTTCACGGCCCTGGGCAGTGTCCCCTTTGCGGTGAGGATCTAGAAACTGTACTTCATCTTTTTCTCATATGCAGGTTTGCCCTCGGGATATGGGCGACCACTCTTTCCCATTTTAACATTTCTTTCAGGCATTTCACTACATTAGAGCAATGCTTTCGGTGGGGGATGGACATTAACGCCCTTAATCAATACATTCCCATGTTTGTCATTTGGGAGATTTGGAAGGCCTGAAATCATCTCATATTTCGGGGACTACAACTTAATGCTCATAGGATTTTCTCCAAGATTATTGCTTGGACATAATGTATGGAACCATTGAAGAAGACTTACAGGGACCTATCGGGGAGGTACCTGCACACACATATCTGCCTACCCGCCAGATTTTTTGATGGTGATGCACAACGGGGAGATGTGGTTGTGGAGCATGGCTTCACATCAATGAAAATTCTCACTACAAGTTGCATTGGTATGGGGGCTTGGGAACTAATACTAGGGTGGAATTGGTGGCATTATGGGGCCTTCTATGGTTTTCTACAGAAAAACAAGTCCATAACATTCATGTGTATGGGGATTCCATGACTATTATTCAGGGCATCTTGGGCAGCATGACATTTGACCCTCCAGATCTCAGAGGCTGGAGGGAGTAGGTGGGTGCTCTCATTTTATCTTTTACTAATTTTGATATTCAATAAAATCTACATAGAAATTGTTGTGACAGCTGACTCCTTATCCAAAAAAGGACTAAATGATACAGAAGGATATATATACTTCTCCTTTGTTTCAGATGGAGTAGCCAATGTGGAGAGACGCATATCTCTCCCATAGATTTCTCGGCAACAACTAGTTTATTTTCGCAACTCTTTTCAGGTATATGCATATAGTTGTTCATCTTTGGACCTTAGTCAATATATCCTTTTTGTTTGTGATAGATGGTGGATTTTACAAATACATAGGTTGGAAATGTTATTTTGTACTTCAAAACATGATGAATTTTTATGATTGACACAAAAAATGTAGCACAATGGAAGATACATATGTAATTGGGTTTTCATTTTGATCCTTTAATAAAATCTAGTTCTGCTTTTTTTGTCTGAAAAACAAAAAACAAAAAACAAACAAAACAAAAAAAACAAACAAACATATTTATATCAAGGAGAATGTGTACATGCATGATTATGAATGTGGATTTCAATGTTGTACTCTATTTTGTGATTATTGTCTATAAATTGGATAGTCATTGTAACCATTTCCGTTGTTGACTATTGTGCATAAGTCTACAAAGGTAAGGTATTACAAAACCATACCTATTTCACTCACTACTACATCATTTGGTATCATAGTGGGTTGAGAAGTCATAACACCCTTTCTAATATTATCATGTTGTTCACTAATCGGCTAACCTATGCACTAAACCTTATGCATAAATTTAGATTTTCACATATAAAAATATATATACTATGTAAAAAAATTATGTTGCCTTCCTAATAGCATAATTTAGTCCAAAATTTCATCTACAACTTAATTAATTAAATTATGAATTCAACAATTTATTTGAGACAACATACTCAATGTAAACAACTTAAACCATGTGAAAATCAATAAAATATCTTCAATGTTATCTAATCTAGTAGCCCAACCTTGTAGCAATCCAAACTTGTAGAATTGGTCAAGTATGCCCCAAAGTGGGATAATTTCTCCCATCCAAATAACAACTTATCTAGCTACTATCTCTAGGAAACCTAGGTTTGCTAGCCCTTCGTCCTCATATCAAAATCAATACAACAACGGATAGTTCTAGTCACTCTTTATAATTTGCTAGAAACCTTTCCAAACTCAAACTTGGTTCTCAAACTCTATTCTATCTATGTTCTCTCTAATAATTCTCCCATCTATTCCATCCCTCCTCTTCATCTCCTCCAAAAATTATCCAACCCCCCTTTCCTTCTCCAAGGTTCCATGTTATGCCTCTTTTTCCTCATCACCTTCCTCGCATCTAAAAAAAATCCCTAGGAAGGTGAAAATATTTCAAAATATTCCCCCACTTACACAAATTAATAATGCTAACATGATATCAATTAAATTAAATTAAATTCATTTTTTTGTACCAGTTATGAAATCCCATCTCCTACTAAATGCAATAATATTATAAATGAAATTAAATTTCCTCTTTTGGTGAAATAGAACTAAATTTTGAAATGTAAAGTAATAAATCCAAATCAAGGTTAAACCAAAATCATATAATTTTACCTTTTACTACACCCATCATTCAAAAATCATTAATAATAATACTTTAATAGCTAATCTATTTCAAAATGATAGTAGAGTATGCACACCAGGGAAAATTTTAAAGATGGAAGGTTATCTTAATGTTTAGAAACCTTTGCGAATCATACTAGTCCTTAAGATGCAAATTGTAAAAAATTTGGTGATATTTTTGTAGAAATATTTAGATTTCCAATGATTTTATATTAATCGATATAATAATTTGGTGATTTTTAAGGTAAAATAATGGTGTACTATAAAACTTAGGTGAATCGTTTTAGAAAAGAATGGAAATTGGCAAATCATTTTTTTGGAAAAAATATGGAAAATTAGCCCACCTGCGAATATTAGCCCCTAAAATTTTCCATGATGCACACAAGATAAGTATATGTAGTTGACACATACATAGATTGTGCATGTACTAATGATAACAATCACCTTCAATGCATAGTTCATGTATGCTATCATCCAAGCATGCAAGACAATAATCATGTTAACACATCATACAACAAGCTTTTTAAGTCATAATGACCTAATATGAACTAAACATTACATAAAAATCATTGTAACTGAATTAAGCAAGCATTTAAAGACACAAAAGGAAATAATAATGGACCTAAATTAGTATTTCTAATTCCCAATAGTGTCCAAAACCCCTCTAAATATATCTTCCTCCCTAACCCACTTCCTTCTTCCCCATCCTATTATTTCCTCTACTAGAATGTGTTGGAAGTAAATCACATAACAACCATCATTAATAACATAAAAAATAATTTTTTCATAACTTCCACATATAGGTAGGTCCACATGTCCATATAATTTAGTTTCATCATTTCAACAGAGTTCCATATATAATAAGTAGAGAAATATAACATAAGTCATAATGTTGTTTAATTATCATAGTCAAAATGGGGTGTTACATACAACCAGCCTTCAAGAAACTTCATCCCAAAGTTATGGTTTAAAAAAAGTGAAATGATCTCAATGTATAAGCTTGTGTCGTCCTAGATAAAAAATCTTGGAACATATGTGTACCATTAGACCTTACCATAGTCCACCAAGTGGTACCCAAGTTGTCGAACCTAATCTCCTACTTTATAACTTTAGTCAATGTTATGTACATCTACATAACTCTTCTATCTAGCATGTGCTTCCTTTAATTATTGCTTAATCTAAATCACTTGTTCTCCCCATTGAATCAATTCTAGCTCTACTAAAACTTGGTAATGTAACCTATCCCAACTCAATGGTGTCTTGCATGGCCTACCATGAGGGTTTAATAAGGAGGCTTCTCAATTGAGTTGTAGGAATTGTTATTGTAAAAAAATCCACAAAAGGTAATTACTTTTCCCAATGGGTTTGGTTATACATAACATAAATCCTAAGCATGTCTTCCTTCACTTAATTTACTCTTTCAATTTTCTCATCCATTTCAAGAAAATATGTTGTGCTCATGTTCAACTAAGTCTTTAGTGTTGATTGTAAACTTGTCTAAAACCTAGAGGTAAACCAAGAGTCTCTATCCATGATGATCTTAGGAAACCTATGAAGATGAATAATGTCACTTGTAAATGCTCACGCCATGTGATGGTGTCATAATTTCCATTGACTGGAATAAAATGAGCACTTTTGGTCAGTTTATAAACTCCAAGCAAAATGGAATTATGTCTTCGCAACATAAGAGACAATTCAACACTAAAATACATGGTAATGACTTCATATTTTGACACAAGAATGTCATGTGATTGTAACAGTCTTTCTAGGTGGTGATGATTGACCTTTACTGACTAACATTCAATGCATTTAGTGACAAATTGGACTACATTATACTTCATGCATGTCCAAAAAAAAAAGCTTCTTCATGTCTACATGCATCTTCACACCATTATGTGCAAATAAGTGTCCATGGGATTCCTTGAGGATATTACTTTGAATATATCCTTCCTCTAAAATATACATCCTCTCTTGAAATCGCAACAACCCATTTTCCGCAAGAATATACCCTTTGAACTTAGGTTTTAATTGCCTCTCATTCTAAAGTACCAATTTAAGTTTTAAATAACAACTATCTCTAAAGAGTTGTCATAACACTCACTCCCTGAAATTGACTTTTAAAGACATTAAAAAGAATATTTGCAATCCTCTACTCAGAGCATTCACCACAACATTCTCATTTTCCTTCACGTATGAAATTCCAAATATTATACTCACTCTTAAATTCACTCCATCACCTTTACTTAGACATTTAGATTCCATTGTGCAAAGAGATACTTTAAGTTCTTGTGATTAAAAAAAATCAAACCATTCTCCATAGATAAAGTGACTTGAAAAGTATCCCTTTTCATTTAGTAATGGGAAATTTAGTTTTGATTGATACTTAAATATGCCACAATAAACTATAGTATGAGCTTTTACATATGATAGATATAGGATCTTTAATTGTGATATAAGAAAATATCCCTGAAGTAATACACTTTCCTACTATTTTAAGGGTTGTTCTTATTATTGTACATGACTTTGCAAAAGTTATGAATATATTTTATTTTAAGATTTTGATTATCATTCTTTATCTTTGTGATTGATTAGTTATTTATTTTTTCTCAAAGATTAAGGAATATATATGTATCCACAGATTAAGACTTTATCAAAAAAATTAAACAACAACATCAAATAGATGAATTTAGGTTCAAAATTAAAAAAATGATTTGTTCAAATTCAAAAAACTAACCTCTTTCTTGTTTGTAGGTGGGTACTTAACACAGGTGAGAGTATTCCCTTGCAACAATAAGATCACTTCGTGCTGGAATAATAGAATCTCAAATGCTTACAATATATACAAAACAATTACTATCCAACATTTTACGACATTATATGATTGCTAAACTATCAATATTTGACTATTTGACATAAATCATGTTATATTTGTTTAATACAATTGAATAATGAAAGTGGATGGTATAGTCAACAATGGAAATTAACACACACAAAAGACAATATAAAAAATTAATTATGTCAATATCCATAATTATCCACTCATAATTGAAATTTCATAAAGTTATTTTTATTTTTCAAAATATTAAATTGAATATAACATTTAATGTTTCACAAAAGGTGTTAGCTAATACAAAGTCAAGACACATAGATGGTACGAAAAGGTGATTGAGATATCATGACACAAAAAGGGAAATAAAGGCTAAGTATTTCGAAAGTTACACAAATTGTTATTTCACTTGAGTAAAAGAACTAGGTTACGGGGCAATAAATTCTAGCTATGAGCCTACTTAGGAGCCTTTTATTATTCTATCTTTACCTCTTGTAAACTATAGGGTCATTTTATTTATTTATTTATTTCATATTATTCATCGAAGAGGCATTGTTAATTACTAATTCTTAAAGTTGAAAAGGTACAAGCATATGACAATTATGCCTAGTTATATTTAAATTTGATTTTCCCTCTAAATGTATTACAATGTTTAAGGATATAATTGTGCTTTTGATAATAGAAAAATTCTCTATGAATTCAATGTTTGGGCTAAATATTAATTCTCCATAAGTTCAATATTTGGGTTAAATATTGGTTTTTATTGTTGTATTATAATTTTAAGAAATTTTGTGGTATTGATTAATTGATATTGTAAAAGGTTACAAGTTTAAATTTAGAGTGGATAGAGTATGTATGTTTTTGTAAATTTTAGTAGTTAAATTGGTATGTAAAGGTAGATCTATTGTCTTACAAATAAGGGGGTGTCATGCACCAATTCAGTGTTTGGCTTCGCCGTGACCTTATTATTATTATTATTATTAAATTAGTTATGAACTTCTTTTTGAAATAAGTATTTGTTATTTTAGTTTTTCATTTATCTATTTTTTTGAAGTTCTATTTTTATTTTTATAGTATAATGGTTTTATATTTTTATTCTTTTTTATTGAAATTTGTTGATATAATCTTTTGTGACATCACTATTTTTCATTACTTAAATATATTTTTGAATGCATAAATAGGTTTAGAGCTTTAAAAAACTCTCAAGACACTCAATCTATATAGATTTAATAACTCAAACCTCCCATTCCACAATTTTTGGTTAGATTTTGAACAAAACTCATTGGAAAATATACCTCAAAAATAATAATAAAATGTAAAACATTAGGACTACATACTTTTTCAAAAAATTGAGATAGAATTGAATAGAATCAATTTTTTTCCTCAATTTCAAATAGAACTTTATGTTTAAGGATAAATTCAACATGAAATTCAGGGGTGGTAGAAGCAGGGGGGGTAATCATACACCCTAGTCGACAAGTAGACTTGTCCTTTTCTTAGAGTCTTGGGCATACTACGAACAATCAAGCATAGGCCTATACCCTTTTCTAGGGGCTTCTTCAACTTTCGTCACTAAAATTGAGCAAAATAACATAATATGTCATCTCCAATTGGGTTCCTACCTTATTGGTTCAAAGTTAATTAACACCTTCAAAAGGATTTAGTATCTATTAAACATTTGATGGATCACTATGTAGTCCATGTCTTAAGATAAAACAATAAGGAAGCAGACCTCCTTGTGAATAAGGGCTCCACATTAGAATTTGACACCCTTCTTAATAATGAGAGGGTGGGTATTATCCTATCCCTTAACTCAATATATATATAAGCAAGGAACAGGGGTAGACAATGACATATCTATCTAAGGTAATTGGATGGCACATGGAGGATGGTTCACATCATTGGGGAGTTTAAATTCCAAGAAATATAATATGTGCAAGCCTCATGGTGGCAATAGTGTTGTCGCAAGATAGTTTTATATGACTATGTTTAGTGTGATATTTAGTTGACAAGATGGCTTAGTTGATGTTGCTCGATTGTGGAAATGGAAGGCACTCAAGTCACATGCCCCCAATTCCTATAGGTGGTGGCATAAGAGTTAATCCGACCCAATTTTACATTTGGAAAGGGAGATATGGAGATTTAAAATGTCTTTTTACATCGACTTGCATCATGGATAAGCCAAGTGTTGTTTGGGAGGTCAACTCATCACATGATAGGGAAATTATGACAATTGTGGTAGTTAATTCTATAAGGAAATTAGGGATGGTGGTTAATAGTGAGCAGAACCATGGGATGAGGAAGCGGGAGAGGCAATTTAAGTTACTATATTTTGCAAACATTTGGGTCAATGTGAAAAGGGATCCCTCTCTACAAGTCAATTTGGGAACACCAATAGGAAAGTCCACCCCTTTGGACGTTGATTGTCAACATTTCATCTTTAGTAATCATTATGTGATTCATAATTCTAATGGGAATGTGTGTCATTTGCTCAATGGTAACCTACTTCAAGCTTGGGAAATCTCTTTGAGCTCTCTGCACAAAGGATAAATTTGGGGCATGACTGAAAATTGGGGGATGTATCAAAGTGATCACCGACATAGATTGGAGCAAGAGATCCAATCCTTGCAAAAGGAGATTCTTTAGCTTCAACTAAGGTTTAACCAGATAGCAACAAGTTTGGTATCGGCCATGGAGATTCTAGTGGACCAGAGGATGCATCTTCAATAGGTAGTAGACAAAATTTGCACTCTTTGAAACCAAATTGAGGAGCTTTGGGAAGGCATGGTCCAAGACATGCTAGTCTCCCCTTTTATCGGTAACTATATTAGTAATGACAATGGGATGGTTCCTAATTTGAATGTTGTTACTCCCTCTATGGAGTTGAAGCATGTGCATAGGGTAGAATAATATTGTCTACATAATTAGTTTCTATGGAGATTAAATTTTGTTGGATTTTAGGCTTATATTGGAGGTTTTATACATACATAAGCCATAAAACAGTAGACTCCTTATGGTTAGACATCAAGCTAGAAGAAATGATTACATTAATTTTCCTAAACTACAGTTTCTATACTCTTGTTGTAATGTTATGAATCCAAGTACAAATATTAATATAAAATATTTCTTGTTATGATAAAAAACAAAAAACAAAAACAAAAAAAAAACAAAACAAAAACAAAACAAAAACAAAAAAAACAAAACAAAAACAAAAAAAACAAAAACAAAAAAAACAAAAAACAAAAAAAAAAACAAAAACAAAAAACAAAAAACAAAACCAAAAAAAAAAAAAAAAACATGAAATTTGGTAATTGTCATGTTATTATATCTACTTCCAACACTGTATATAGTGATCCTATAATGATTATATGTCAATTTTTTTTTTTTTTTTTTTTTAATAAGTTTGTAAAGTTTTTATAATGTTTTACCTATATAAGTTGTCAAATTATATAACTAGTTATTTTCAATTTTTAATGGGTTGAATGTTTCGATTTAAGAAATTTCCTATATAATATTAATCATAAAAATAAATTAAATTAAAAAATTAAAAAAATGCCATATTTACAAAATATTATTAAAAAAAAAACTAAATTTAAATTTAAAAAAATTACAATTCCACGTATACAGCTATTATGCTACTTAATTTTCCATGCAAAAATTATCTAATAGGCTAGCCATCACTATACCTTTTATATATATAAAAATGGAAGCCTTGTACATCATACAATCACGTACGTAATTTGATACTAGATCTACACAAAATACATGGACATTACTAGCTAGCTAGGTACAAGCTCATAGAAAATCACCTATGGGACATATGACCAAGAGTCTAAGTGGTAACGTCACCTAACCAAGTAACCTCAATAGAATAGTTAATATAATTATGGCCACTAACTATGATAAACAACCCATAAACTAGTTAACACAATTTAATATTATTCCTCCATGCAATTGAGTGAAAAAATAGCCTTCCCCCTCAAGTGACATCTCCTAATTCTGTTTTTTGTTTTCTTAATGTATTTGCAATTTATTTAACTAGCAATTTCTGCCAAAGGGGCAATAAAAATATCTTAAAAAATGTTTATTAGTATTTAGTTAAAATACAGAGAAATGCAGAATATTGTGGAGCCACAATTTCGATGAAATTGTTGGTGTGTTTTTGGTGCAGTATAGTGATGGTCACTAAAGAGTTTTATAGATTACAACTTGATTTAATGATGTAATGAAATTCCAATGAGATTTTAACATTGACAATATATTGTTGTAATCTGAGCAATGTAGTAGTTGTAATCAGAGGTTACAATCTCTATTATTAAATAAAGCAATATAAAATTCTAGCAATGTATTATAACTGAAACAAATGCATTAATGTATTGTAGCAAGGGGATACAAAATATAAGCAAGAGGTAATAAACAAAAAGAATAGTGTACACGATTGACATTGGTTAACAACAAATTTAACCATGGTTGACTATTATAGCTGGTGTTAAACCATGCTTGACTATGGTGTGTTAGAAAACTATATATTACAAAGCAATGGAACACATAAAATATTGCAAAAACAAAAGCACAAAAAACACATAAAACAAGAGAGACATAGATATACGTGGTTCACCCAATTTGGGCTACATCCACGGAGAAACAACCAGTCCTTCCTTTTATATTATCCAGCAAAATGAAGAGATACAACTTACAGTAGATCCGTTGTAATTCCCTCTTCGCTCTCACACAATCTCCTCTCTCTTTCTCGCTCAGAACACACATCTTCATCGTCGTAATACAATTCCCTCATATATAGTGAGGGGTTGCCTTTTAGGGAAAAAACCCTAAATTAAACACAACATATACTGTGAGATCATCCGCCTAATGAACGACTCAGATTGACTACAAAATTAAAATATTTTACAAGGCAATTTTACATCTATTTTTAGCTTTAGGGATGCTACCCCCAAACCCCCACCAGGGGGGGCTCATAAGAATTGTCGTCGCCCCCCTAGTGGCGAAAAAACGGGCGGTGTTGCCGCCCCATTACGAACTAGGGTCCAACATGACGATACCTCTAAATAAAGAAGATAATCAAGCTCCAAACCCAACATGGTGGAACATCTTTTTCAAAGCATGGATTATTATGTGGCAAAGCTACATATCGCAAAAAAAATAAAATTGTGTGATATATTTCACCACACAAAAACAATTTTCCTTTCGTTATGGAGCATCAAATAAACAAAATTTCCATACTAATAGTGGCATTGCATGAAAAAATATTTGTGTGCAATGAGACATATTGATTTCCTTTTTCATAGAATACATTGCATCGCATGAAGGAAATGCTTTCTCCTTTAAAAATTATGAAGTTAATCAAAAGGTCAAATCTCTTTTACTTCATTCTTTCAATTTGTCATTGTATATTATTTTTCACTCATATTGTTAATGTGAGATGTAGTGGTTTTTGCAAGGTTTGCAATCAACTTATCCAACAAGGAGATATGATCTATGGAGGAGGAAAGTGTATTTGATCTAATTCATCTGCTCATCAAGGACCTCTCATGCCTAAAACCTATAGTGAATGAAAATCTAATAAGAATAAGATTTTGAATAATTTACTTAGGTTTTCCCTTCTTTTCTTTTGTCATTGTGGATTGAATAAAAACTTGAAAACAACATATTGATTAGCTATTTACATTTACTTGTTGAGAACACACTTGTACTTGGGGGTTGGTGAATCAGTATAAGTCAACTTTTACTTATTTAAACATTCATGAACCATAATAAAACAATCACTTATGAGATCTATAGGCTCCATAACATGGAACATAAGGTTTACATGGAAACCCTTTCGGGAGAAGACCACAAAAATTATTTTTATAATTCTTTGGAGAAACCAACCTATTGTTACAAATATTTGTAGGCACCAAACTAATCTTCCAAATCTTCATAGACACCAATCCCCACTATTAAGCACCAATTTAGCAAGATACACCAAACTCTTTGTTTGTGTAACACAAACCTACATATAACTTCTTTAAAAATGATATACTCACCAAAACACTCAATCTGCTTGTTGCTTCTTCAGATCTACTCATTGATATTCCAAGTGAAAGTTATGGTAACTTTCTCAAAACTTATTGATTTTTGGGTTCATCCCAAGGGAAAACTTTTATAGCATATCACATGATCAATTTATTATATCTAATTCTAAAAATTTTACCCAATTCACTTCAAAATGTTTCGAATCGCTAAAAATTTCATAATCTAAAGTGTCCTATGAAAAATAATTATAGTGAAAATTCCACGATCACTCTTTTTAAATTGATTTTAAGACCATTCACAAACCCTAACTCTCACAAGGTATATCTCCAAATTACAGTGAACTAGAATATTAATTTTATCAAACATATATTGAGTTGTTTTCTCAATATGCTCAAAATTTCACGGTTTGATTCTTCAGACAAAGTGAATTATAGAAAAATTTCCAAGTTCACTCATTTAAAATTGATTTTAGGACCATTCACAAACCCTAAATTTCACAGGGCATATCTTTGAAATTATAATCAATCAGAATATGAAAATTTTACCAGACATACCTTGAGTGTAAAATTTCATCCTCTGATTCTTCAAAGAAATAGAATTATAGAAAAATTTATAAATTCACTTGTTTGAAACTAATTTCAAAATAATTCACAAAGCCTAAATTCCACATGGTATATCTTCGTGTTGAGAGGTTTTTCATTGATGTCAAAGCAAGGGTCAGCCAAACATGGTCAAATTTAGATGATTGAGAAGAGATTGTATGATGTCATCATGATAACTTCCTATGAAATAGAATATAAATGCAAAGATCTGGATCACATCCATTGTCTAACATTTTTGCAAAAGCTACAACACTTTTTTCAGTTCATTTTGTTTTACATGTTCTCTAAGAAGATGATAATAAGTAATTTGGTTGGGAGAACATCATTGTTGTATCATATCTTCCAAAAGATGGTAACCATGATCTAATTTCCCTAATTTGAAAAAGTTTTTCTTCAAGATGTTATATGTCACCACATTCGAAAATCATCCATTCCTTTTCATATCTTTAAAGAGTGTTAAGGCTTCTTCCAACCTTTCCGTTGTGCAAAGAGTATCAGTCAAGTTTGGAATTATTCATTGTTCTTTGAACTACCATGATGGCAACATACAATATCCTCTCAACCATTTGACTTTGACCATGTTTGGTTGCCCTTTATTTGACATCAATGAAAAACCTCTCAGCAATCTCCCTCTTTGTCATTGATGGAAACACACTTATAATAACTCCCCCTAAGATAATGCTTCTCATGTCATCATCCTTCTTGATCTTTCTCCCCCTGTTACAGGCCATTTTTTTCGCACTCAAGCAAAAGGCCCCAAACCCGGATCTCTCACCATTTATTACACTTTGCATCAATTCTTTGCAAGGCCAAAAGAAAATTTATTCCCAAAAGTTACAAGATTCATGGATTACATTCGCTCAAAACCCTAATTTAAGGCTCCATCACACTTAACTTCAATGCAACCTGTGATGGTGTAGGTTGCACACATGCAACTTATTCTGGTCATCGTAGATTGCCTTTACTAAAAGTGTGGTGACACTTGGAAATGAGGAAAAATAAAATAGAATTTCTAAGCTTCCTTCTCTAGAAGCTTCATGAACCAATTCATCCATTTTCTATTGAATATGATCTTGAATTCCTACTAATGAGGCTTTATCCCTCATCTCATGGAACTTACCTCCTTCCAAAGTGGATCTAGCCTTAGTATCGTGGATCTAAAACTACTTCATTTACCCTATAAAAGTAGTACCTGCTATAGACTCTTGGTTGGCTTTTGGAGGCTTTGATTTTTCCCTTATGTTGTTAGTTTGATCTTGGAGGTCCATAATCCATCCTTATGCATTGGTGAGATTGAAGGCTTTATCATTGTGGAAAAGAAAGGACGAGAAGGTTGGGAGAGATTCACAACATCAAGGCATCAACAAGGGTTGTAATCTTTCTCTGTTATCATTAATACAAATTGCATTGTTTTTCCCATATATCATGTCTTTGATTATACATGTGTAGAATAAGGTTCCTTGATCTCTTGTTTAGAGTTATTTTAACGTAACATGTTTTATATCTTGGTCCCTTTCCTTGTCATGGCTAACTTGCAGGCTCTACTTTCGGGAGTTAAAGTTGGAGCTGGAGTGAGTGGGTGAAGAGAAGAAGGAAGCTTGCAGTGAACACCAGGTAGGTCTTCTTCTTATACTTCAAATATCTCTAGGGAAAGATAGTGTTGTTTGTTTGTTCATTTCTAGGTTAAGCCATTGAACCTAGGGAGATCGATTATGTCTGTAGAAGGGATTTATCTAGAAAACACCCTCTTTGACATCAATGGAAAAGGATAACTCCCCCTGTCTTTTCTGCCACTAAGGAAAGCTCATCCTGAGCTTGTGCTTCCTAGGAAATGTAAGCCTATAGAAAAAGTTTTGGTTTCCATCCAACTGAATATATGGAGAGGTTCCATATTTCTACAAGATGTATCAACATATCTTTTTTATTCTTTGACATAGTACCAACAACATGCACACAAATGTTGTTTAAGATAGCTTTTGTTTCTGAAAAACCAAGTGTCTAAACATTTCCTCAACTAATGAAAAATTTAAGCATTCATTGTCACATTCAAGCTTTCTCTGGCCTGGAGGAACTCTATTTGACTTCGACCATACTGGATAAAGAGGAGCAGGAACTCTGTGAATAATAGAGGCTTCAAAGACTGAATCATCTCTGGTATTGTTTCCTTCAACATCATACAAGATATTTTCCCAACAAAACTACCTCTCATTCTCCTTTGATCAAGAACAACAACTAGAGGTAAGATTAAAAAAGGGATAATATTGGATGAAAAAACCACTCAAGGACCACTGCAAATATTAGTCATATCTATCCTTCTCAATTGCAAATATGATATTAGGTGTAGAAATGTTGAAAACGAGATCTACAAATATCAATGCCATTCCTTCTTGTAGTATTATACTAGGGTGGTCACGGTAGATTTACACGGCTCAATGTTGTTCAATTCCATTATTCTTCCTATCATCAAATTGACGTTTCAAAAAAAATACAGAGTAACTTGGTGGGAATTAGTTGAGAGAAAATTTCCATATATTCTTTGGTTTAAACCTTCCTCTAAATTCAAATTTACCATGAACTAGGATCATTCATGATGAAGTCATTCTTTATCACCAACTTTGAAGCATTTCAAATTAGTTTGGAATGCAACCAAAGAATTTGAAAATCCTAATATTTGTGAACCATGCTTCATGTCACAGATAATAAAACATAGTCCCACGAGGTTTCATGTGATGTTATAGGATACAATTCACAATTTCTAGCCTATAACAACTTTTCAAAATTTGACTTAATTTAGGTCAATATAGATCAATCAACCACGTGAGAAAGAAATAGTTACTGGTAATTCACATATGGTATCAGGGCATGGAATAGATCAGTGACATGAAATAGTACAAGTATGCCTGCAATTTCTCTTAGGAGTTCCATAAGATTAGCCACATGAGATTCTAGCTACGAATGATGAATTTTTGTTTGAAAACTGAGTTACATTGTTTTGTAACAAGAATAGTACAAGGAGGGCACTCCCCGATATGGAAATCATGAGTAACAAGATGACCACATGGTTGAGGAATGGATCAGGTATATGAGTACGAAGGAATAGGTGTTCCACAATGGACTTGGAGGAGGGATTGAGATCTTCCTACATGCACAAGAAGGATTAGTGAAAATAGTTTCAATGAAGGGTGGACAAATGTCATTACGGAAAAGTTCTTGGAAAAAATGGTTCCTTTGTTATTTCTTCAAGGATGGAACTTATATGTGCTTGAATTATCTTACAAACTATATCATCTTCTACTTTACAACTTCCAACTAGAATATTCATGATCAAAGTTTCCAATTGAGACATCTAATCATGGGTTCAATATATGTTCCTTGTATGCAATGCATAGCACAAAGCTATTTCAAACTACTTAGGTGGAATTTAAATTTATAAATATTAAGGAGCCAAAGATTTTTCCTTAGGCATATAACCAGTTAGAAACTTAAACAAGTGCCTTGAGCACTCAAGGCAAGTTCATTTCCTGGTTCAGCCAATTTTCTTCTCCAAACTTTTGTAGGATTTTTTAGATAATTTTTGTTCTTTGATTTTCTTAGGATCCCACTTCATGCCACTTCTACAATCTCATGTTATATGTCTAAAATTGTGATATTTATAGCATTTTATATTGAACTTGAATAATGGAGCAACTGAGTTGTAATTTTTGTTGTCATAACCATTAGGGGTTTTGTCTTACCTACTTGAAAACTTACTTCTAGGATTTTAATGATAACCTTTATAATAATTCTTGTGGTATTCTCTACAATTTCTTTCTTTATGACCAAAATTAGTTCATGAATAACAAAAAATAGAGAATGTTCCTGGGTACCTAGATGAATAGAATTCTCTTGACAATCTCCTAAAGTTGTTATGCCTTGGAGAAGTTCTAATATTTTGTTGATCCTTAGTATTGCTTGAACTATGTATGGATCCCTTCAGAGCATCAACATAGCTTCTTGGACTAGTAATACTTTCATCCTTCTTACATATTTTGCTGTGATTTGGTTTTCAAAGGATGATGGATTTTGGTTTTTCTTCATACTGAACCCTTGGAAACTTGGAGTTTTTACCACCTGTATGATGAATACCTACTTTTTCATAAAGTGAAAAATGTTGCAAAACATGCTCCTCTGATTGTTTTTGAAGTCCTCTTGATTGTTCTTATGTTAGCAAGGGAAGCATGCATTCTTCCTCTCCATAAGGACTTTCCAACCAAAGAGGCACTTCACCAACTAATTGGGCAGGTGGAAAAATAGTCAATCTTTGAAATTGAAACCCATTAGAGATAGTCATTTCCTCAGTTATGCACCCAATGACAACATCAACAGTAGCTAGCCAGGGTCAACTTAGAAGTATTGGGTGTCCTGGTTTGGTATTTTTTTGGAGAAATTACTATGAAATCAATCAGATATTCCCAGGAGGCTATTGTTACCACTACATCTTCTAGGACTCCAATAGGTTTAACAACAAACTTATCTACTAATTCCAACACAATAGGTGTGGGTTGTATCTCTTTGAGTTGTAGCAACAACATAGTATAAACAGTCATTGTGTTGATGGTTGCTCCCAAATCTACAAAAGTGTTAGGCATAAAATTTTCATTAATCCATATAGTTACTATTGGGTTCCCCGGATCATCATATTTCAGTGGTAATCCAGATATCATTTCTGACATTTGGCCTATCATTTTGATGATTTGATTAGTGTTTTTCTTCCTTCTTGGTTTCTTTATGCAAATATCCCTAATAATATTATTGTAAATATAGATATATTTAATAGCTTGTAATAAAGGGATCTTTATATAAATGTTCCTTAGCTCAGATTCCAAATCCTACCATATGGGTGTCTCAGTTTTCTTTACAAACAATCTTTCAAGAAAAGGAGGCTCCTTATGTTCCAAGAGCTCCTGTGGTTTTTTTACTACCTTGTTATTTTCATTTTCCATTTGTTCAATCATTTTGTCTTCAGATTATATATGGGGGTCCTCCTCTTGTATAACCACTATCAATTTATTTTTGTTAATTATTTTCCCAGATCTCAGTTGAATTTCATTTATGGGAAAGGAAGTGATAGCATAAGTGGGAAAATTTTATAGTTCAATGTTTTGTATAGGTTGAGGAGACCTATTATTAGGATTAGATATAGGTTGTGCAGGCAGCTGTGTTGGTATAGGAGGATTTGGATTGAATGATTGTTGCATATGTTGTGAATATGGGTTGGTATTTTGAGGTAGAGGCAAAGGTTGTGGCTCTTGTAATGGAGGTGGTAATGGTAAAATAGATTGTTAGGGATAAGGTAGGTTATACCCCTGCTTGAACTGAGACACATTAGGTGTGCATGGCATATAAGGTGGATATTGTGGTTGGTGATGGGGGTATGAATGTGTCAGAGCATGGGATTGAAATACAACCCCATAAGGATTCTCTTTCCATCCCTAATTCCAGGGTGAATTCTGAGGTGGCTAAGTATTCCATGAGGAATAAGATGCTTGAGAGTTCCGTGGTTGATACTGGGGGAAAATATGTATATTGGGATTTGATAAGGGCTATTATTTGGTGTTCTCCATGAGGGTTTCCTAGATGTTTGGGGAAGCTCACTTGTTTCAATGGCTTCCTTATAAATAGCTTGTAATCCTAGTAAGGAAGGGAACTATTTAGTAGGGTGCTCATGCATGCAGATTCCACAAACTTCCACCACATTTATGGGGCATTCCCTCTTAGAGTGTTTCCTTTTGCATTTAGGACAGAAAATGGCATCCAACTGATCACTAATAGTATTCAAGATATTTGTTTTAAAGTTTTCTAGGAGGTTCTCTAATTTGGTTCGAGTAACACCACCCTGTACTGGTTTAGAATTCCTAGACACATAATCACTTCGGCTATCTCAAATTATTTTCCTACCGTAGCTTCACTTCTATAATAAGTCCTACATATTTCATTTATTTCAGCAAAAGGTTTCTTATAAATATTGTCATAGCTCAAGAGATTTAATGTTTCAATGCATTCTTCCCTCAACCCTTTTAGAAAAACAACCTTAAAGGTTCTTTCATCCAGAATACCTATTCGGGATTTATGGTAATTATAAAGGAAAGTTTCAAGATGTTCTTCCAAAATC
This sequence comes from Pinus tabuliformis, assembly GCA_031772625.1. NCBI lineage: Eukaryota > Viridiplantae > Streptophyta > Pinopsida > Pinales > Pinaceae > Pinus > Pinus tabuliformis. The sequence goes on along the minus strand of CM062805.1, from coordinate 400,255,398 downwards.
TCGTCTTCCATTTGCTGCATTCTAAAAATATCATTAATATCTCTTCTTTTGCAATAATCTTGATATTTCTTAAGAAAGAGATTTCATATTATCCCATGAATAGATAGTGTTTTCTCCCAAACTCAGAAACCACCTCAGAGCCGAATATTTCAAGGTAGCAAGAAATAGTTTGAGCTTATGTGCATCATCATGATAATTATAATTTCTACAAAGAATATCAAAATCAAATAGAAAAGAGTCAGGGCCTTCAGCAGATGTACCATCGAAAAGTGGAAGAGATGCTAAAGGTATATTTTTCATAGTAATGTTTCTAGTGATATCCAAGATTGGAAATCCAAACATAGTCTCAGGCTCTTCCTCATTCTCCTTAGATCCCCCTCTTTTCCCGTCTCTTTAGTCATTATTCCCACCAAGTAAGGTATTGATTCTATCATTATCCCCAACTTTGGTCCCACCATTATTTCTGTCATTTTTTTTATTATCCTCACCTCCTCCTCTCTTAGCCATCCTTAATTCCCACAGGTCCAGAAGTAAGCTATTGTATGGTATTCCAACTGGAAGAAGATTCGACTGGATTGGGTTTTATATACCTATGTCCCAAGTCTCTTTAAGGTCCTCTTACTATTGATTCTACTTGTGATACTACCATGGCATCCATTTCTTCAGCAACTCCTAATATGGCTTGTTCATGCTGTCATATGCCTTGAAGTTGTAATTCACCCTCTTGACATAGTGTTTCCTTTTCTGAGGCCACTTTTGTTGCAAAGCTCTCTCCTTCCTCTCTGGTACCTACATAATGATTAGAAGGGTTAATTGGGGGGGCCCTTTTGTAGGACCAAATAGTTCTGAAAGTTATTTTGTACTTTTAATAAGTCTCCCCTTACTATCTCTAGGTCTACCTCTACTTTTGCGCATAAGAGAAAGAAGAAAAGAAAAAGAAGTACTACGAAAATTTACTAAAGACAACCAGAGTTTGGAGCAACCCCACCATAGTGGATATGTAGCTCTTCACCCAAGTCTTACCGTACTTTCTCAACCCTCTGGTTGCCCTTAAAAATCCTTATCACACACATAAATTCACTAAAAGGAAGTGTTACATGTACCATTTTCAACTCCCCGACAACAGCGCCAAAAATGTTAGGGTTTTTATATGTTCTTTTAATTCCCTAAATTTAAAATTGTCAATCCAGAGTTCATAATCTTCGAGTTACAAGGAATTACGGTTCAGATCTAAATTGATTATCATGCACTTACTTAGTACAAAATTAATTACCAAATGATTAAACTTTGTTTCTTGTTTAAAATCGTTGCACCAAAGTTTTCTGAAGTAAAGAAACCTATTATAATCTTCAATGTCACACACATAATTCAAATTTCTAATTTATCTTTAATAACCATGCAAATAATTAGAGATTTCTTCTAGAAATAAAATCAACAATCATCATAATCTATACTCATAATTCAATTTAAACAATCTATTTTACTCAAAATATTCATGCGAAACTAACACTAGGGTCAAGCTAGAAATAAAAAAGCAAACCTAGCAATGTTATTAAACTCAGAATCATTCACACAAATTCCTAATTCAATAAGTTTATTAGAAATTTATTGAAAAATGAAACAAATGGCTTATAGCGTCTACAGAATATCACAAAAATTCAAACATGTTGAACATCAACTACAGGGACTCCTTATTAGAACTTCACATCCACGATCAATAGATCATTTTTTTCAGATCAAATAGTTCAATCCAAACACAGTGAAAAAATCATCCTTCAAAAATTCAATTTAATTTGAAACATGTTCTTTCAAACTTATCAATGCTCAATATCAAAAGAGGAACCTGCGAACTCAAATAATTTTATGAAAATGACTTCACAAACTCATGCAATTCAGAATAGGAATCTAACCAATCACCAATTTGAACATAACAACTAGATCTATGAAAGATTTTAGATATCATTCAATTACACTCCTAAGTACCGAATATCTGAAAATTGCAAAAAGAAACAAATATTTTAAGTAGCGTTCCGCTAGTGCAAATCCACATACACACTTCCTATCTAATTGAAATCGATTATAAAACTTGGTTGAAGTTGGTGGTGGGCCCTTGCCATAACCTGAGACAAGCTAATTTACGTTAATAACTTCACATATTATAAACACATAAATTCATGGGTTGAGGGAAGAATTTCTCGGGTTGACAGGGTATTATCTCAAGTTTGTTAAGAATTATGGGAGAATAGCAGCACCTCTAACAACATTATTGAAGAAAGATGCATTTTCATGGACTCGAGAAGCAACAAAGGCCTTCGAACATCTTAAAGAGGCAATTTGCCAAGCACCGGTATTAGCTACGTTAGACTTCACAAAAACCTTTATTGTGGAATGTGATGCTTCAAAAAATGGAATTGGTGCTATTTTAATGCAAGATGAAAGACCCATTGCTTCTGAAAGTCATCAAATCAAAGGAAAGTATTTACAAAAAGCTATTTATGAGAAGGAAATGTTGGAAATACCACATGCACTTAAGAAATTGTGACCCTACCTAATGGGAAGACACTTCAAAGTCAAAACGGATCATGATAGTCTTAAATACTTTTTAGAACAAAGATTATCCTCTGAAGAGCAACAAAAATGGGTCACAAAGATGTTGGGTTATGAATTTGAAATCATCTACAAAAAAGGGAAGCAAAATGTTGTGGAAGATGCACTCTTAAGAAAGGATGAGGATGTGGAAGCATTGTTGTGCGCCATTTCTATTATCCAACCAGATTGAATAAACGAAGCAAGGGATGAATGGAAGAATGATGAAGAAATGTGGGCACTCATTCAAAAGTTACAACAAGATCCCAGTACATATGATACATTTAGCTGGAAAAATGATTCATTATGGTACAAAGATCGCTTATACCTATGTAAGAATTCCCAACTCAAACAAGAGATTCTTATGGAATTTCACACTTCTCCCTTAGGAGTGCACTCAAGATTTTAAAAAACATACCATAAGGTTAAGAAGGAATTTTTTTGGGATGGCCTTGAATCGGATATTCAAAAGTTTGTGGCGGAATGTTTGGTTTGCCAACAAAATAAAGTTGAAACAATTAAGACCCCAAGTCTATTACAACCTTTATCCATTCCAATCCAATGTTGGGAGGAGGTTTCAATGGATTTTATCACAGGCTTACCTAAGTCCGAAGGAAAGAGTGTCATCGTGGTGGTAGTTGACAGACTTACCAAGTATGCACACTTTTGTGCATTATCACATCCATTAAAGCCAGTACAGTTTCTACTGCATTTATGGAAACAATTCAAAAGCTACATGGAAACCCAAAGATTATTATAAGCGATAGAGATCCCATTTTCACTAGAAATTTTTGGACAAAATTATTTTCTTGTCTCAGTACTCAGTTAGCTCATAGCTCATCTTATCATCCTCAATCTGATGGGAAAACTGAGGTAGTAAACAACTGTTTGGAGGGATATCTCCGTTGCTTTCTATCTGATAAACAAACACAATGGGTCAAATGGTTGCCTTTGGCTGAATGGTGTTATAGCACTTCCTTCCATACTGTAGCAAAAATGACCCCATTTATGGAACTTTATGGATATCATCCACCATCCATCTGTTGGCATTATGATTCTGGTATGGCTTTATGATACATATGTTGTACTTGATGGCAACCCACTCATCTCAGATGATAAATTATAGTGCAGAAAAGTTCACGCACTTATATGCAGAGAAAAACTTATTCTATGTAGAGAAAAGTTCACGCACTTATATGCAGAGAAAAGTTTATTTCATGTAGAGAAAAGTTCACGCACTTTTATGCAGAGAAAAGTTTATTTCATGTAGAGAAAAGTTTATTTCATGTAGAGAAAAAGTTCACGCACTTTCATGTTGGAGAACTTACCTTTGGTCCATGGTAGTTAGTCCTTGGTATTTGAACCTATGGTTTTGGACCATGGTACCTCGTCAAAAGTGTGTATATGTTGGAGAACTTACCTTTGGTCCATGGTGGTTAGTCCTTGGTATTATTGAGCCCCATGTTTTTGGGCCCCTTGTATTGGTTATCTATGGTATTGATCCATGATTTTAGGAAGAAGCTTGCCTATATAAAGCAAAGGAGATCACTTGGCTAATTCATTCTTGCAAATCGAATATCTTAAGATCTGAAATATTGGGTTATTGTTTTAAAAGTTTGATCTATGAAAGGGAAGTTGAAAGCGAATCTGTGAAGGGTGATCTCTCGAGCGCTGCAGCTGCGGAAGTGCGGAGGCGCCACAGAAGGCGCAATGCGGAGGCGCCATAGAAGGCGCAGTGCGGAGACGCCACAGAGGCGCCACAGAAGGCACAGTGCGGAGGCGCCACAGAAGGCGCAGTGCGAAGGCGCCACAGAAGGTGCAGTACGAAGACGCCACAGAGGCGCCACAGAAGGCGCAGTGCGGAGGCGCCACAGAAGGCGCAGTGCGGAGACGCCATAGAGGCACCATAGAAGGCGCAGTGTAGAGGCGCCACAGAAGGCGCAGTGCGGAGGCGCCACAGAAGGCGCAGTGCGGAGGCGCCACAGAGGCGCCACAGAAGGCGCAGTGCGGAGGCGCCACAGAAGGCACAATGCAGAGGCGCCACAGAAGGCACAGTGCGGAGGCGCCACAGAAGGCACAGTGCAGAGGTGCCACAGAAGGCGCAGGTGCGGTGGTCGCGGCGCCACAGAAGGCGCAGGTGCAGAGGTAGTACAGATATCCGCAGATCTATACCAGTGAAGTTGCGATCCCTGCTTAAAATTTGTTTTAACTGCCTTTGACTATTCTGTAGGGTTTTGGGTGCATAACTGATGTTTGGTTACTGGTATTGAGTTCAGATAACAGCATGATTAATGACTTATCTTTATGTCCTAGATCTGGTTGATAACTCTCATAATATCATTGTATATGTATGGATCTGGTGATTGGGTGATTCAGAAGGTTGTTTGATTATGAGCTTCAATGTTGTTGTTGGATCCAATTTGAAAATTTATGAAAAGTGGTCCTTGAAAGAAATGAAGTAGGGGGTTGTAGCTCCCTTCCAGGAGAGACTGGAAAACGAGAGAGAGTTGTAGCTCTCTGCAGGTTGCAGCTTGCATACTGGTAAAGGACTGCACCAGTACAAAATCATTGTAACAGGAGTTTCTAATTTGAAAGAAGATAGAGACATATTGCAGCAGGTGGTTTTCACCCACATTGGGTTTCCACCTTATATCTGGTGTTCTTTGGTGTGACTATCTGTTTTTCTTGTTCATGCTCATTATTTTATGGTACTGATATGCAAAAATAATTCAAAGTGTAAATAAGGAAGATTTGTTAAAAGAACTTGATAATACTGATTCACCCCCCCCCCCCCTCTCAGTATTATTTTCAACAATTGGTATCAGAGCAGGTCCTTCAGAGAAGCTTGATCGCTTGAAGGTAGATCATTCATCATGAGCAACTACGAGAGAGAAGCATCAATCAGGCCACCAATTTTTGATTGGACGAACTTCAATTATTGGAAGATAAGAGTTACTGCCTATCTTCAATCTCTTGGTACAGAAGTTTGGGATATCATAGAGACAGGCTACACTTTTCCTTCAGCTACTCCTATAGATTCGGCCGAGAAGAAGAAATATGAAACAAATGCGAAAGCAGTCAATACTCTATTGGGATGCTTATCCCAATCGGAATTCGTGAAGGTAATGCACTATAAATCCGCAAAAGAAATATGGGGCAATTTTGTTTTTGACATAAGATTCAAACATTTCAAGAAGCATGTATAAAACGGAGAAATGGAGATTCAGATGTTCGTCCGCCGGCATCAATTTCTTAGTAGCTGAAGTGTATTTTGATGGTTGACAGTTGAAAATTGACTCTGCAAGGATGAGCGGAGGGCAAGGGGGATCCCATTCCTTGGCCTTCAGGGTGATGCGTCTCTGCAGGCCCTCATTCCAGATAGACCATCCATTGAGATGCGACCCATTTGATCTCATGCTCGATGAAGATTTCTTCGATGATGACCTACAATCGCCTACAGCTCTGTCATCACTGCTTGTAGAGGATGATCAATCCAAAGAGAAGGATACCTACTGGAGGAGATTTGAACTGGAGAGCCCTCTAGATGCAATGGGCTTCTCCGGCCTCTTGGTACTCCCACAGGCATTTGGTGCAATATAAAACAATCATGACTAGAGAAGCTCAAAAACAAAGAAGTATGATCGGGATTACAAAAAGGACCTATAACAACTTTTCGGCTCTTGAAAATGAAGTTGAATGTTCTATTTGCAATAACTTTGGTCATGAAGATTCTGAATGCAGGAGCAGGTTTCAGCAGACAAAGGAACAAGCCTCAAACACCAAAACATGGAGAATAAAGGAACCACAAACAGAAAGATGTGGGATAGCATTCTATGCAGAGGGACAGGAAAATCTATGGTACATTGACAGTGGATGTTCGAAGCATATGACAGGTGATAAAGAAAAACTTGAGTCATATTCTGCTCTAGAAAAGGGAAAGAAAGTTTCTTTTGGAAATGATACTCCTGCAACTATAAAAGGAAAAGGCACTGCTCAGTTAAAAGAAAAGGTCAAGGCTGGAAATGTTTTGTATGTTGATGGATTGAAACATAATCTTCTAAGTGTCAGCCAGATGTGTGATCAAGGAACCGAGGTGATATTTAGAACAAATGGATGTCTTGTTCGTGATCTTGATACAGGTAAAACGGTGATCAAAGGTAAAAGAACTCCAAATAATCTATACGTATTTGAAGAAGGATAACAACAATGCTATCTAAGCAAGGATGATGAACACTGGCTATGGCATCGGAGGTTGGGGCATCTAAGATTTTCACAAATAAGGAAAGCATGCAAATATCAGGCAGTTCGCGATCTTCCAGATATCAAAATTCCAGACAACACCATATGCAAATCATGTCAGTTTAGAAAGCAAACCAGAACTAATTTTCCAGAGAAGGTAGGATCAGCTAGCATGCCTCTTGAGCTAGTACATACAGATACATGTGGTCCATTCAGAAAAAGAACACCTCGAGGAGAAGAATACTTGATATTATTCATTGACGATTTCTCCAGGTTTGTCTGGTTAGGACTAATGAAGCACAAAGATGAAGCATTCGAAAAATTCAAATCCTTCAAAGCCTTGGTTGAAAATGAATCAGGATACAAAATTAAGTGCCTCAGATCTGACAGAGGTGGGGAGTTTACCTCGAATGAATTTTTCGATTTCTGTGAAGAACATGGGAGAAGAAGAGAATTCTCTACAGCTAGAACTCCTCAGCAAAATGGAGTTGTGGAAAGAATGAACAGAACAGTCCAACAAATGGCTCGTGCTATGCTTGATGAGTCGGGTACTCCCGCAACTTTCTGGGGTGAAGCTGCACATGCTGCGGTTTTTATTCTCAACAAAACAAATGTCCATGTTAACAGCACTCAAACCCCTCATGAGCTCTGGTGTGGTGAGACTCCTTCGGTGAAGCACTTCAAAATCTTTGGGAGCAAATGTTATATTAAGAATACTGATGAGCAACTTGGCAAACTTGAACCTAGAGCAGATGAAGGCATTCTTCTTGGTTATTCTCCACATAGCAAAGTATACAAGTGCTACAATAAAAGACTTGGCAGAATTGTTGACAGCATTGATGTAGTGGTTGATGAGAAGGGATACATTCCTAGGCAAGTACATCATGAAGACATCGAAGAAGATGAAGGCTACCCTCAAAGATAGAATGATGAAGAAGAAGAACCTCAAGAAGAACCAGAGGAGCAGACAAGAATAGAAGAGAAGACTCCATCCAGATATGTTCAGAAGAATCATCCAGAATCTCAGATTGTGGGGCAGAAAGAAGCAGGTGTACAAACAAGAAGAACAATTGCAGAAGCTTCAAGCTATTTGGCATTACTCTCTTCCACTGAACCACAAAATGTGAAAGAGGCATGCAAAGATGAATGTAGGGTCAAAGCAATGGATGAAGAACTTGAGCAGATCGAAAAGAACAACACTTGGGAGTTGGTTCCTAGACCAAAAGATAAGAATGTTATAGGAACAAAATGGGTCTTCAAAAATAAATTGAATGAAAATGGAGAAGTAATTAGAAACAAGGCCAGACTTGTTTGTAAAGGGTATGCGCAGCAAGAAGGAATAGATTTTGAAGAAACCTTTGCTCTTGTTGCAAGACTTGAGGCCATCCGAATGTTCCTTGCTCTCTCAAGCTTTCAAAACTTCAAAGTATTTCAAATGGACGTGAAATCAGCCTTTCTGAATGGAGACTTAGAAGAAGAAGTATATATTGAGCAGCCAGATGGTTTCATTCTTGGAAATGATCCAAATCTTGTATGCAGATTGAAAAAGGCTCTCTATGGTCTCAAACAAGCTCCAAGGGCTTGGTACTATCGTTTGGACAAATATCTTCATCAACAAGGTTTTTCAAAAGGATCAACAGATAGCAATCTTTATATAAAAGTTGAAAATGACAAATTGCTAATACTTGTTGTGTATGTAGATGACATTATCTTTGGCAGCAATGAAGAAGCTATGAGTCAAAGCTTTGCCTTGGTCATGCAGAAAGAATTTGAAATGTCCTTGCTGGGAGAACTGACATATTTCCTTGGTTTGCAAATCCAACAAAAGGAAGGAGGAATCTTTTTGTCTCAAACCAAGTATCTCAAACAGATTTTGAAGAAATATGGCATGGAAGATGCAAAACCAGTATGTACACCCATGGTCACAGGATGTAGCCTCAGTGCAAATGATGAATCTGCAGCAGTACATCAACCAACCTACAGATCTATGATTGGAAGTCTACTTTATCTGACAGGTACCCGACCGGACATCATGCATGTAGTTGGAATAGTTGGAAGATTTCAGGAAAATCCGAAGGAGACTCATCTTCAGGCAGTGAAGAGAATTTTCAAATATCTTCAAGGGACTCAAAATTATGGTTTATGGTATCCTAGAGATACAAATCTCACACTTCATGCTTATACAGATGCCGATTGGGCCGGAAGCGTGGATGACAGGAAGAGCACAAGTGGTGGCGCATTCTTTATAGGTTCCAGACTAGTATCTTGGTTCAGCAAGAAACAGAGTTCGATTGCCTTATCTACAGCTGAAGAAGAATATGTTGCTGCTGCATCTTGCTGCACTCAACTCCTTTGGATGATGCAGACCTTGCAGGATTTTCAAATCACTTGTACACCACCTATCTCCATCTTATGTGATAACACAAGTGTAATCAGCATCTCAAAGAACCCAGTCATGCATTCAAAAACCAAGCACATACCAATCAAGTATCATTTTCTTCGGGAACAAGTGCTTGAACAGAAGGTCAAGTTGGAGTATGTTCCTTCTAAGGAACAAGTTGCTGATATACTCACCAAACCATTGCCCAGGAAGACTTTTGAATACCTCAGGCAAAAGCTAGGGATTGTTGATGCATCATCTTGTTGTTGAATCTCTTCTGATTGTTGGTTGTACGGGAATATGCGTACATGTGCTGGGTTGCGGATTGGTTGAAGATCAAATAGCACTGGTTCAGGGGGAGCTTATAATGCATTGTTGGCATTATGGAGGATGTACAGAAGGCGATCATGGATGTTGATCTGAATATTACTGCAATATGTCTCTATATCTTTCATGGTCATTTATGGTGTTTGGTGGATTATGTTTCTTCTTTACAGATCTGGTTCATATTCAGGGGGAGCATGCTCTTAGGGGGAGCATAACCCTTTGCCCTTGATGTCAAAGGGGGAGAATGAGCTGAAGATTTTGAGGTTGCCATCAAGTCCAAAGGGGGAGATTGTTGGCATTATGATTCTGGTATGGCTTTATGATACATATGTTGTACTTGATGGCAACCTACTCATCTCAGATGATAAATTATAGTGCAGGAAAGTTCACGCACTTATATGCAGAGAAAAGCTTATTCTATGTAGAGAAAAGTTCACGCACTTATATGCAGAGAAAAGTTTATTTCATGTAGAGAAAAGTTCACGCACTTTTATGCAGAGAAAAGTTTATTTCATGTAGAGAAAAGTTTATTTCATGTAGAGAAAAAGTTCACGCACTTTCATGTTGGAGAACTTACCTTTGGTCCATGGTAGTTAGTCCTTGGTATTTGAACCTATGGTTTTGGACCATGGTACCTCGTCAAAAGTGTGTATATGTTGGAGAACTTACCTTTGGTCCATGGTGGTTAGTCCTTGGTATTATTGAGCCCCATGTTTTTGGGCCCCTTGTATTGGTTATCTATGGTATTGATCCATGATTTTAGGAAGAAGCTTGCCTATATAAAGCAAAGGAGATCACTTGGCTAATTCATTCTTGCAAATCGAATATCTTAAGATCTGAAATATTGGTTTATTGTTTTAAAAGTTTGATCTATGAAAGGGAAGTTGAAAGCGAATCTGTGAAGGGTGATCTCTCGAGCGCTGCAGCTGCGGAAGTGCGGAGGCACCACAGAAGGCGCAGTGCGGAGGCACCACAGAAGGTGCAGTGCGGAAGCGCCACAGAAGGCGCAGTGCAGAGACGCCACAGAGGCGCCACAGAAGGCACAATGCAGAGGCGCAGTGCGGAGACGCCACAGAAGGCGCAGTGCGGAGGCGCCACAGAAGGCACAGTGCGGAGGCGCCACAGAAGGCGCAGTGCAGAGACGCCACAGAGGCGCCACAGAAGGCGCAGTGCGGAGGCGCCACAGAAGGCACAGTGCGGAGACACCACAGAGGCACCACAGAAGGCGCAGTGCGGAGGCGCCACAGAAGGCGCAGTGTGGAGGCGCCACAGAAGGCGCTGTGCGGAGGCGCCACAGAAGGCGCTGTGCGGAGACGCCACAGAAGGCGCAGTGCGGAGGCGCCACAGAAGGCACAGTGCAGAGGCGCCACAGAAGGCACAGTGCGGAGGCACCACAGAAGGCGCAGTGCGGAGGTGCCATAGAAGGCGCAGGTGCGGTGGTCGCAGCGCCACAGAAGGCGCAGGTGCGGAGGTAGTACAGATATCCGCAGATCTATACCAGTGAAGTTGCGATCCCTGCTTAAAATTTGTTTTAACTGCCTTTGACTATTCTGTAGGGTTTTGGGTGCATAACTGATGTTTGGTCACTGGTATTGAGTTCAGATAACAGCATGATTAATGACTTATCTTTATGTACTAGATCTGGTTGATAACTCTCATAATATCATTGTATATGTATGGATTTGGTGATTGGGTGATTTAGAAGGTTGTTTGATTATGAGCTTCAATGTTGTTGTTGGATCTAGTTTGAAAATTTATGAAAAGTGGTCCTTGAAAGAAAAGAAGTAGGGGGTTGTAGCTTCCTTCCAGGAGAGACTGGAAAACAAGAGAGAGTTGTAGCTCTCTGCAGGTTGCAGCCTGCGTACTGGTAAAGGACTGCACCAGTACAAAATCATTGTAACAGGAGTTTCTAATTTGAAAGAAGATAGAGACATATTGCAGCAGGTGGTTTTCACCCACATTAGGTTTCCACCTTATATCTGGTGTTCTTTGGTGTGACTATCTGTTTTTCTTGTTCATGCTCATTATTTTATGGTACTGATATGCAAAAATAATTCAAAGTGTAAATAAGGAAGATTTGTTAAAAGAACTTGATAATACTGATTCACCCCCCCTCTCAGTATTATTTTCAACACCATCACATCATATTTAAGAGAAAATTCTAAGGTTCAAGCAGTGGAACATCACATCGAGCATCAACAACAAGTTCTCCAACTCTTAAAGGATAACCTCACATTGGTGCAGAATAGAATGAAACAACAGGCATATCAACATCGCAGCGAAAGAAGTTTTGATGTAGGTGACTAGGTATTCCTACGGCTACAACCATATAAACAAATGTCCCTCAAGCAAGCTAAGAAGAATAATAAATTATCACCAAAGTATTATGGTTCGTACAAAGTGTTACAAAAGATTGGTACTATAGCATACAAATTGGAGCTTCTTGCAGCTTCCTGAGTGTACCCAGTTTTCCATGTTTCATGTTTAAAGAAGGTTATAGGTGACAAGATCCCAGTTCAAACAATATTGCCAGAACTTAATGAGGAAGGAAAAATCATATTGGAACCAGAAGCAGTCACGGAAACAAGAACTCGATAGCTACGAAATCGATCAATTTCGGAGTATCTCATCAAGTGGAAGAACTTATCCGCTGAATATTCCACATGGGAGGATGAGAATTTTATACAGAAGCATCCAGAACTACTAAAGCGTTGAGGACAACGCTTTTTGGAAGGAGAGGGGCATGTTAGGTCCCTATAATATTAGTGATTCCCCCATTACTATTGTCATTGTATCCCTTATTGTTATTATTGTTCCCCTATTGTCCCCATATTGTTATTAGTGTGCCCCATAGAAACCCACTATTGTTATTGTTGTGCCCTTATGTTATTACTGTTAGGTCAGCTTGATTATATTGTGACCCCTTAAACTCTTATATATAGAAGGGAGGTTTAGTCATTTGTATCATCCAAGAATTGTTCATTTGTGTAATGTAAAGGAGGTCACCCCCTCGAAGATGTTGAATTCTAAAGTGTTGATCTATCTTTTCTATCTTTTTGTGAGTTGGTTTCATAACATTTGGTATCAGAGGTTTGGATTCTAGGGTTTAGCTGGTCCAAACAAGTCATCGTGGAATTTTCACTATAACATCTTTTCTGCAACGTTTCAGAAGCTAAAACAAAAACCCATTTGAGCCGAAATCGTTCTGAACTTCGGGTCTAAATGTTAGAGCTTGTCTTGCTATATTTTTAGAGATATGATCTAAGGAAGTTAGGGTTTTTGCAGACTCCCAAATTACATTCCAAACAAGTGACCTGGGGAAAATTACCATAACATTTGTTCTGAGCATCAGATTGAAATTTCGTAAGAAGTGTCAGAAAGAGGACAACCTGTAGCTTTCTGTATATTAGTTTCAAGTACTAAGGTCAAAACAATGACATGTGGCACTTCGTACAAGTTCGTTCTACTGAATTAGTCTATAATCAAGTCATCGTGGGAGATTTGGCATAACTCTTCCTTGGAGGATCCAATCTTGATTAGACTTGTGGGGTTAGAAACAAGACTCAAAGGGCTACTTCAGGACACGATTTCAGATATTCTAGATCCATAGTTACAGAGATACAACAGATTCAATATCGATCTCTTACAAAGTGAAGAAAAGGTGTGTAGTTTTTTTTAAATTTTGCATAAGATTGGTTTGAAAAATTAGTTTGAAGGAATTCAAAGGGAATAGTGAAGAATTATTAGCATTAATTGATTCCCTGAAGAAATAAAATGGAAACACCTAGTAAGAAACGTAAAAGCTCTAGCATGACTCATGAAGAAGAGGAAGAATGCAACATGATATATCAAAATTACAAGACTAAGTACAACAAAATTCACTCTCACAAAAGGTAACTGAAGCCAATATGAATGGCATGGAAGCTAATATGAATGGCATGCAAGTTAAGATGGATGGCATGGATGCTAAGATGAATGGCATGGACGCTAAGATGGAAGAATTGAAGATAAATTTGAATCAGTTGCTACAACAAATGGTTACTAATGGTGAAAGGGTAGTAAAGGAAACTCATGATGAGAACAAAATAAATGTTAATCATGATTTCATAGACTCTAATTTTGGATTGAAGACCCACCATGTTCCCAAAATCTATATGAGGAAGTTTGATGGCAAGGATCCCGAAACATGGATACTACAGATGGAGCAATTTTTCAATCTCCATAATGTGCAAAACACACAAAAGGTACGTATTGCAACTTTATATTTGGAACCAAACTACTTTGTATGGTATCGATGGCTTTGCTCTCGTAAAAAAATTGTCACTTAGGCAATTTTTATGGAAAAAATGATAGCACATTATGAGGATACAAAAATCAACACCTTTTTTAGCCAATTGATAAATCTCAAACAAAATGGTTCAGTGATGGAGCACATTGAGGACTTCCAAAAATTGAGCATAAGGGTAAAAGATATTCTAGAGGAGCATAGGATTGATGTTTTCATAGGGACTTTAAAGGATAATATCCAACATGAGGTTCGCCTTTGGGAACTTGATTCATTGGAGAAAGCACTCAGGTTAGCAAGAAAAATGGAAAGCAAAATTATGGCAACCAGGAAACCTACCACTCACAACTATAAAGATGGAAGTGTTGTTGCCCCTAGCCTTCCATAACCTACAAGGTTGACACCACAACAATTGGAAGAAAAAGAAGGGGTTTGTTATAGTTGTGATAGCAAAAACACTAAAGGTCATAAGTGTGCTGAGAAGAAATTATTCTACATAGATTGTGAAGAGGAGGAAGAAAAGGAACAAGAAATTTCAAAAGAAGAGGATATACTCCAGGAACAAACCCTAGATAAAGAAGAAATGAATCCGACCATATCTTGTAATGCATTGACTGGAATTACCACTCCTCAAACTATCAAGATAGAAGGACATATCAAGAAGAAAAAGGTAATAGTGTTGATTGATTCAGGAAGTACCCATAATTTTATTCATTGTAAGATAGCCAAGGAATTGAATTGCTTCCTATATCCAGCACCAGAGTGTCAAATGATGGTTGCAAGTGGAGGAACCATAAATTGCTCTGGAAAGTGCCATAATATCAAGCTATCCATGGGAAAATATGTATTGAATAGCCCAATGCTTTCCATTCCAATGGGTGGTGTTGATGTTGTACTAGGAGTCCAATGGCTACAATCCTTGGGTACAACAGATTTTAATTTTCAAGAAATTTTCATGAAATTTTGTGCGGAAGGATAGGAAGTTGAATTAAGGGGTATTGCAGGGAAACCGAGAAACATAATCAGCTCTAACAGTATGACAAAGCTTCTAAAGAAGGAACAACGAGGTATAATTGCACAATTATGTTCGCTAGAGGTTCCCACATCGAAATCATCTATTTCTCCAGATCTCCAAAATGCCTTGGACAATCATTCCAAGGTATTTGAGACTCCCAAAGGCGTCCCACCTATTCATGATCATGATCATGCTATTCATTTGATTCCAGGAAGTTTTCCTCCAAACATCAGGCTGTATAGATATCCCTATGCCCAAAAGAGTGAAATTGAATGTATGGTTGCAGAAATGCTACAATTTGGTATAATTCAACCTAGTCAAAGTTCTTTCTCTGCTCCAGTAGTATTGGTGCATAAGAAGGATGGATCATGGCGCATGTGTCCAGATTATAGGAAGCTCAACAAGCTCACTATTAAAGATAAATTTTCCATTCCTGTAATTGAAGAATTATTGGATGAATTGCATGGATCAATTTACTTCACCAAATTGAATCTTCGTTCAGGATATCATCAAATCAGAATGAAGGCTGAAGACATTCCGAAAACAACATTTAGAACTCATGAGGGTCATTATGAATTTTTGGTCATGCCTTTTGGCCTTACCAATGCACCTTCTACATTTCAAGGTTTGATGAATTCCATTTTCAAACCCTTCCTTAGAAAATTTGTGTTAGTATTTTTTGATGATATACTAATCTACAACAAGTCTGGAAAGGATCATGTTGAACATGTTGACAAGGTGCTCAAACTATTGAAGGAGAAACAATTATATGCAAAAATCTCCAAATGTTTCTTTGGAGTACAAGAGGTGGAATATCTGGGCCATATTGTATCTCATGAAGGTGTTAAGGTAGACCCTAGCAAAATTAAAGCCATTAAGGAATGGAAAATCCCCACATCCATAAAGCATCTGTGAGGATTTCTCGGGTTGACACGGTATTATCGCAAGTTTTTTTAAGAATTATGGGAGAATAGCAACACCTCTAACAAAATTATTGAAGAAAGAAGCATTTTCATGGAATCTAGAAGTAACATAGGCCTTCGAACATCTTAAAGAGGAAATGTGCCAAGCACCAGTCTTAGCTACGCCAGACTTCACAAAAACCTTTATTGTGGAATATGATGCTTCAGGAAATGGAAATGGTGTTGTTTTAATGCAAGATGAAAGACCCATTGCTTTCGAAAGTCATAAAATCAAAGGAAAGTATTTACACAAAGCTATTTACGAGAAGGAAATGTTGGGAATACAACATGCACTTAAGAAATGGCGACCCTACCTAATGGGAAGAGACTTCAAGGTAAAAACGGATCATGCTAGTCTTAAATACTTTTTAGAACAAATATTATCCTCTGAAGATCAACAAAAATGGGTCACAAAGATGTTGGGTTATGACTTTGAAATCATCTACAAAAAAGGGAAACAAAATGTTGTGGCAGATGCACTCTCAAGAAAGGATGAGGATGTGGAAGCATTGTTGTGCATTATTTCTATTATCCAACCAGAATGGATAAACGAAGCAAGGGATGAATGGAAGAATGACGAAGAAGTGTGGGCACTAATTCAAAAGTTACAACAAGATCCCATTACATCTGATACATTTAGCTGGAAAAATGATTCGTTATGGTACAAATATCGCTTATACCTATGTAAGAATTCCCAACTCAAACAAAAGATTCTTATGGAATTCCACACTTCTCCCTTAGGAGGGCACTCAGGATTTTTAAAAACTTACCATAGGGTTAAGAAGGAATTCTTTTGGGATGGCCTTAAATTGGATATTCAAAAGTTTGTGGCGGAATGTTTGGTTTGCCAACAAAATAAAATTGAAACAATTAATACCCCAAGTCTATTACAACCTTTATCCATTCCAAGCAAACGTTGGGAGGATGTTTCAATGGATTTTATCACAGGTTTACCCAAGTCCAAAGCAAAGAGTGTCATCATGGTGATAGTTGATAGACTTACCAAGTATGCACACTTTTGTGCAATACCGCATCCATTTAAAGCCAGTACAGTTTCTACCGCATTTATGGAAACAATTCAAAAGCTACATGGAAACCCAAAGATTATTGTAAGCGACAGAGATCCCATTTTCACTGGAAATATTTGGACAGAATTATTTTCTTGTCTCGGTACTCAGTTAGCTCATAGCTCATCTTATCATCCTCAATCTGATGGGAAAACTAAGATAGTAAACAAATGTTTGGAAGGATATCTTCATTGCGTTGTATCTGATAAATAGACACAATGGGTCAAATGGTTGCCTCTGGCTGAATGGTGGTATAAAACTTCCTTCCATACTGTAGCAAAAATTACCCCATTTATGGCACTTTCTGGATATCATCCACCATCCATCACATCATATTTAAGAGAAAATTTTAAGGTTCAAGCAGTAGAACATCACATCGAGCATCAACAACAAGTTCTCCAACTCTTAAAGGATAACCTCACGTTGGCACAGAATAGAATGAAACAACAAACAGATCAACATCGTAGCGAAAGAAGTTTTGATGTAGGTGACTAGGTATTCCTACAGCTACAACCATATAAACAATTGTCCCTCAAGCAAGCTAAGAAGGAAAATAAATTATCACCAAAGTATTATGGTTCGTACAAGGTGTTACAAAAGATTGGTACTATGGTATACAAATTAGAGTTTCCTGCAGCTTCCCGAGTGCACCCAGTTTTCCATGTTTCAAGTTTAAAGAAGGTTATAGGTGACAAGATCCTAGTTCAAACAATATTGTGAGAACTTGACGAGGAAAAAAAATCATATTGGAACCGAAAGCAGTCATAGAAACAAGAACTCGACAACTACGAAATCGATAAATTTTGGAGTATCTCATCAAGTGGAAGAACTTATCCACTGAAGATTCCACATGGGAGGATGAGAATTTTATACAGAAGCATACAGAACTACTCAAGCATTGAGGACAACGCTTTTTAGAAGGAGAGGGGCATGTTAGGTCCCTATAATACTAGTGATTCCCCCATTACTATTGTCATTGTATCCCTTATTGTTATTATTGTGCCCCTATTGTCCCCATATTATTATTAGTGTGCCCCATAGAAACCCACTGTTGTTATTGTTGTGCCCTTATGTTATTACTATTAGGTCGGCTTGATTATATTGTGACCCCTTAGACTCCTATATATAGAAGAGAGGTTTAGTCATTTGTATCATCCAAGAATTGTTCATTTGTGTAAAGTAAAGGAGGTTTCCCCCTCAAAGAGGCTGCATTCTAAGGCGTTGATATATCTTTTCTATATTTTTGTGAGCTGGTTTCCTAACACCTAAGTACCGAATATCTGAAAATTGCAAAAAGAAACAAAGATTTTAAGTAGCGTTCTGCTACTGCAAATCCACATACACACTTCTTATCTAATTGAAATCGATTATAGAACTTGGTTGAAGTTAGTGGTGGGCCCTTGCCACAACCTGAGACAAGCTAATTTACCTCAATAACTTCACAGATTATAAACACATAAATTCATAGATGTAAAAGCCGATATCACTTATATATTAAAGTATTCAATAAAACATGAATGTAAGTTTTCCAAACTTAAAGGAAAAGATAATCATCAAATGTGTACAGTCACAATATCCTTACTTCAGTCTTACTAGCTCCTCATACAAATGCTTGGCCTTCTTAAGGAATTTATGGCCTGAATATAGTTACAGCAAAATAACTCAGAAAAGAAAGACATGTGTGATCTAGGATTAATTAAGCTAAGCCAAATTCCAAAGATCACTCGCCCACTTTATCATATCTGCACTGGTCCAACTGTAATATTATCTTTAGGCTGAGGAGGTTATCACCACGATCACAAACAGAAGAAACTTCCCTTGAGATTCCCATCGGTTGAATGGTGCCAATTCTGGATTAGAGTACCAAATAGAGTACGAAATTAAGTACTGAAGGGTTATTTGATATATTTCGAGCTAGATGTTGGGTCCCTGGTAACCTGTCAAATGCATTCAAGTTTCCATCCTTATGTTTAGGAACCCTAGCAATAAATCAGTCAATAATGAGTCAAGTAGTATAAACTCGTTTAACATATACTTAGACTAACCAAAGATATGTAAAAATAGTACTAACTGTGACTCTTACCTCCATTTATAAAATAATGTAGTTTAGCCAATATGAAATGGTTTCTAGGTGTAAAAAAGGGGAAAATAGAGTAGGTCATAATGGAAATAACTAACAAGTAGAGAGAAAGGAAGTCACGAGAGGTTAGGTGTAGAAGGAGAGAGTTTCAAAATATAGGAGAAGCAGTGATAAGCTCAACGTCGTGGAAGTATAGTATGGAAAATCTCGAGTTGCAGAGAAGAGGAGAGTATGAGGGGTCTTCATTTTGCGAAGTAGGATACATCGATCATAGTTTTGTGGGAAGTTTAGTTGGGGTTGGTAGGCCCCACTTGGAGTCAGAAGGATTTCACATGCCTGAGCCACTTGTGCAGTCAATTATGATGTCTAGGGAGCATACTCTAGTAGATGATGACATGCACTTTGTGATGAGGCAAATGTTATTTGAAGATGATTCAATCCCAACTCGTGACAAGCCACAACATAAAACTACAACTCCTCCTCTCCCTAACCTTCCCCTAGTACTGTATCAAAATCCTAATCAGATCTTTTCTAAGTTAACTAAAACTATAATTTTCTAGGGATTGCTTTATTAAGGCTTTACTACCAATGAATAGGATTTCATTGTCGCAACAGAAGATTGACACACTATAGGATGTGTTAGAATGGGAAATGTAGATTGAGGCAATCATGGGATACCCTCAGGATTGCAAATTGGGTGCTCCTTTTGCTGACCCTACTATTATGGGAATTAAGCATCAAATTGCCACTCTTATTGAGAAGTTAAAGGATATTTCTCTTGCGTGACCCATGGGACCTCATGTATGGTGTACTCACTGCCAAGTTGAGGGGCATCATGTCACATTATTCCGACGACTCAGGAGTTAAGGATCATCTAGTCTACCTATGGGGCCTCCGCCGCCTCCACATAATCTTGGAGTTGTGAAAATTTCTTTTGCACTTCCATTCCAGGGCCTTACTCAATATCAGGCATTCCCTCTGCATCAAGGTATGTCTATGAACGCGTTTTGTGAAATTTGTAGGTCCTTTGTCCATTCACCTCATTTATGTCCTATTTTACAAAAGCATTCCAATGTTACCAACAATCTATTTTGTGACTTTTGTGAGTCACAGACACATCATATGGATCAATGTCAGTCCTTAGATGCTTTGGCTGATCACCTAGATCGTACATCTTTCTGATTCAATGAATCTCCTCAAAATATGAGCAAACTAAATCGTGAAATAACTAAGACAATAAACTATAGCGAAGAACCCTTCACCCACATCTGTGAGTGGAAGAGATGCTTACCATCCTTCAGATCTTTTGGCTCACTCTTCTTGACCTTGGTTGTGGCAATAGTGGCACTATTTTCTGCATGAATGATCTATTTCCCCTTTTTGGTTTTAGCTCAAAGTTGAAACCTGCATATGACTTTGAAGCTTTTAGCTCGACCATAAGTGACTGCTTTGTGTGACATTCATTTGTGTTGTGAGTGGGGCTCTTGTGGAACTCACACCACTTCCCTTTGTCTTTCTTTGTCTTCCCATCGCTATTATTTTCTTGTGGCTTGGATTAGCTGTCCTAGGTCATTCCACCTTAGTTATGTCTTTTGTTGTATGGTTTGGAGTTTCCTTTGCCCTACTTTGGATTTGGAAATCCAAAGTCTTTCTTCTTTTGTTTAAATTTATGCTCAATCTTGACAACATATCGGCACGTTACTTCAAGTGAGGAGATGTCCAGGATCTCCATTTCTTCCTGGATGTATTTGTGCAGATAAACATGGTACTTGAGCACCAGATATCACTCAGAGTCCTTGATACCCATCTTCCTGCGTAGGGTATGAAATATATTCATGAACTATAGCACTTATTGGTCCCTTTCCTACCCTAGTGTGGTCCATTTCATGTACTTGTCTTCATAGCTCCCAACGGGGTAATATTGTTGACAGCATCTCAGAAATAATCCCAAGAGGGTGCAACTAAAA
Organism: Pinus tabuliformis; assembly: GCA_031772625.1. Taxonomy (NCBI): domain Eukaryota; kingdom Viridiplantae; phylum Streptophyta; class Pinopsida; order Pinales; family Pinaceae; genus Pinus; species Pinus tabuliformis. The sequence continues at coordinate 400,234,490 of CM062805.1, read as the reverse complement.
ATAGTGAGGATTCTTCCACATCCCTTTCCTCAAAGTAAGTTTCCCACTAGCCCTGACATGGGGAGTGACCTTGAGGAGTGTAAAAGTAATATTTTTTTTATTGGAAAATATTATGGACCGAAAAATATCCTTCCAATAGATTTAACCATCTATCTAGAGCACCTACGTCTATCTAGCATTAAAATATAGGAATGTTGCAGTTAACTTCTACCTTAAAGGGGTGGCACCTTCGAAGTGACTACTGGATGAAGATGCTTCGCCCACAGGTATATGCTGAAGAATTTGGGAAAAAATATCCATCATCTCATTCCTTTGTCGCTTGAGGGATTCTTTGAGAAATAATTTGAAAGGATCTCATACTCCCTCATATTTCTTTTCTTCCGCCATGGGAGGCCATTAGGGTCGGCGAGGATAGACTTGTAACGGCTCAACCAGTTCAAGTCCCAACTCCTTATATCCCGAACTCATTGGGGACATGCACAAAAAAAATAGAAAAAGAGAAAACCACTATGATACCACTTATCTGGATTTATGAAGGAATGGAATGAAATACAGATTTAAACAAATACAAAAAGATACAGTAAAATGGAACTTCAATTAATAAATGGAAAATATTGAACGTTTTTTACATACAGAATGAAAACAAACTAGCTCTAGCAATAATAGCTTATATCTTAGAAAGGATGTGATGGCTACATGCCTTCTAAACTGAGTTACAATTAGAGGCTTTGAGGCCTTTTTATCATGAAGAAACAATGAGAAACCGTAAACATCCAAAAACCTAACCCTAGGATTCCATGTTTGCCCATTTCCACAAAAAGCATCATTTAGGTCCTCAAAATGGATATGGAAGTTCATGACCCAAAAGCTACCAAAAATAATAAATAGTTGAAATAAGAAGTTGTGCTAAAAAATAGTAAAATGATAGAAAATAGTGTTGGGGGTCCAAGTGGAATAGGTAGGTGGCCACCAATATCCACCTGGATCACCCATCCACATCATCTTGTGCTTATGCAAACCTGTATTAGTCCCACCTATCGATATGTGATGACAAATCCTTATTATCCCTTCCCATAGCCTAGTGCTCAAGCCCCTCTAGAACCAACAATTTAGGGTTTCATTGGTCAACTTGCATCACCACAACAAGGGTGGGTGTATTCTAAAAAAAATGTTAATAATCCCCCAATTTTAAAGAAAAATAATATAATTGTAAGGGGAAATAAAGTGCCAAAACTAAGGGAACCACAACAACCAAGTTCAGTAGCCCAATACCACCACTGGAGGAAACTCTAACACCAATACCTAGAACCAAGGTAACCAACCTAAGAAAAGTAAGGATATTCAAATGAACTAAGTCATGTGATTATTATGGTGTATACAAATATTACACTCATGAGTTCCTTCTCTTCTCATAAATGCATCATGTGTGGGAAGAAATGGAAAATGCTAAACATGTTAATCACCCACCCCCATCTTTCACATAATCATAATCTTCACAATAACCTGTGCTTAGGAATCCTTGTCTTAACCAAAAATATGTGGCCACCAATGATGACCATCCTCCTTCACTAGCTCTAATTTGCAATAAACCCAAGAATTATACTTACCAAAATATTTTTCGTGGATTTACATTATGTTAACGTCATAACTTATTCATGTCAATATATTCCTCCACTTAAGGCTCGACAAGTAAAATCCTTAGAGCCTCTTATGTCAACTAATGGAACTTTATAAATCCCTTTACCATCTATTGAAACCCAATGCAAGATCCCTAATATTGTGTTACAGCAAAATGCTTCCAATGTCTATGCATGGGATGCCCATAACTACAGTATAGTAGATGACTTAGCCTAGTCTCATGTGCCTATGTCAGCACATGTAAGTCCTTCCAACATCCCCTTCATAAAGGAAGGCTCTACTGTCTACTTTGGGTACTATGGATCTGTTTAATAATAACACGATCATACTTAATGTTGACAAAACCAAACTACCACAATTACCTCCATACATCACTTTCCAAATCCCAATTTTGATCAAGAATACCATCATCCATAAGTGCATTATTGATGAAGGATCATCCACATTCACGATGTTTATCTAGATATGGAGAAATATCGAATCCCTAGAACTTGTTCCATCTACAATCACCCTTTTTGCATACAATTGTTTCTTGTCATAGCTTGAAGGGTTGTACTAGAATTGTCGAATCTAAGTCATAGGCAAACATGTCTTGATTAATATCAAATCTATTGACACTTGTTTGGACTATAAACTCCTCTTGAGTTTTAGCTTCATGTATACCGTGAAGGAGTTTTTCTCAACTATTTACTACAACATGAGCTTCCCTCATAATGATTAAGTCATCATTATCAACCAACTCACCTACTAAAATCCAAATATTCAAGTTAATCCTGTGAATGTGATTTCCTCCATTGTTTGGAACCATGTCATCCCTTCATTTTCAAGCATCATCATAGGGATCTATAAAGCCTCCACTTTTCTTGGTTCCTATTATGGTCCACCTCCTATCACATATATACCAAACTCATCTCAATTTTGAATGGTGTTTGATTCCCAAGCCTATTAATGTCCTAGGGTATCTTTCTCGTAATCCCTTTGGCTAAATTCCTTTCTTTTTTCCACCTCTGGGAATGGTTAGCACTCTAGTAATGACCATGTTTAATTTTCCTAACTTAACCCTAGTGATTCTAGTTTGGTACTTGTATCCTCCCACTTCTAACCCACTCTATCACTAGACAGCTTACTTGGCTTTATGACTAGTTCAACCCATCGCTACTTCCTCTACAACTACTTTAGTTCTTGTGCAACCCCATCCTAGGTCCACTTATGATGGGAAATAAAGTATTAAGGGGGGAAGATCGAGAATAGAAGGGGCACTAATAAGATATACCAAGTTGTGGCCACCCAAACCATTGCACCTAAAGCACCATCTCCATGTGTTTTATGTGACCTCTCCAACCGCAATACAGATAATTGTCTTGCTCTCCCTAAGCTCAAGAGAATCATAAACACAAATGACTTAGAACCAGACCAATCAATTCCAATGGTTAATGTCACTCTTCCTGAGTCATCCAAAAAGAAAAAATATTTACACACAAACCACCCACGCACTTTGTGCGATGAGTATGGTCACTACTCTCACTGTCGTCGTTAAATTTCATAATTTCATGATACACTAGTTGTCTCGTGGGACTCAAAATTCTACTTGTAGTGGAGAATATAATCGTATAATTTTGGACCATATTTCATATCATTTATAAGGACAAAATTCTCCTCAACCTATCATTGAGATTGGCCCTCCTAATGTGGAAACGGCTAAGAATATCATATAAATCCTCTACCTCTCATGAACCATGGGACCGACCTCATCATAAAATCATTCTTTTTTTATTATGAACATAGCATCCTTTGAATGCCTCATGTCACTTAAATCTCAACATAGGTGGAACCTTCATCGAATACTCTTTAGTGTACCCTTGTATATGTTGTGTACATGAACCATCATTCTTGTTCACATGGCATTGATTTAAGGTTTGCTCCCTTATCTTCTACTAGTAATGTTGATTCTTGTACCATTATTATTCCTCCCATGAAGATATTCTATAATCCCACATTTTTATATATTACCCTTGGGGTGATCCACCTAATAACTCCTACTTCTTACTTCAATTGATCGATAAATTGTCATGAATATTCCACTAAACAGTTCGTCACAAGAGATCTAATAAAAAATTATTGACCACTTAAAGCCATAATATGAGGGTTAATTTTCCTTAGATTTCTAGAATTATTAAGTTATTATTTACCGTGTATACATCCAAGGTATTAAAATGCATAAAATAGAGAACAAATAGAACATTCACTCACAAAACCACAATAACACAGGATATGACTTGGGAAACACTTTCAAGAGAAAACTCAGTTGGAAGGTGATGCTACTCTACTCTCTCTTTCTCTAAATGGGAATGGTTCAAATAAAGAGGAATGAGACATGTGGCCCTTGGGCTACTACATAAAAACACCCTCTCTAGTCTACCCTCTCTCTATCCAATCTTAAATATTGCTTTACGATGGAACAAAATGCACTAGAATATAATCGACCGTCCTAATAGCATGGTTATAACATAGCCTGATAGCCAACTAGGGATTAAATTTGACCCAATTTACCCTTTATATGAGTTACAACTTACCTCTTCTAGATTCTTCTTCATCATGTTCATGTGGCTATTTCGTTTTCCATGATTAATGTGGGTTGACGTGGCATCCTCTTGAATCATGGTGGACAAAATAGGAAGGTCAACCTCCAGGTAGCATAAATTTTGCATACAGACTCCATTTAAGGTCATTCTTATATCATTGGAAAGGTATCTCAGTGTTCAATAACAACTAGGGGTTTGGCATAAGAGATCATTTTTAGAGCCTAAAAAACTTCATTAAATGCCTCAAACTTCCTCTGGAATGTTTTTAAACCCCAACTCTCTAAATTGTGACCTAGTGGTAAAAATGGTCTAGTAAACTAATTCCTCTCATTTTTCCACTCTAAAAGAATCAAGATGGATATCAAATAATATAATGATCTAATCTGAATCATCAATAACCTAGTCCATTGGTTAAACCTAGTCCCTCTAACCAATGCATTATTGAATTCAAATAAGTTCTATATGAACATTTGTTCAGTATATCCCAAGCCACTCCTTGATATGGTGACATATTTTGAAAATATAACGATAGAGTCCCTTTGATTCACATATGAACTTTCAAGATAGATTGGAACTCCACCATTTTATTTCCTAAACTATATTATTGCATTCATACCTAATTTCAGTAACAAGCACAAAATGGCATTAACCTATATTTTCCAACTCTACATCCATAATTCATATGTGTATGACCATCATCTAGGGCATGTTCCTTTCATGCCACATACATAACTAATAAGGGGCATCATTCCCACCTATGTATACTCAACCAATCCCCCCAATCATCATCTACTGAGGGGCAATATCTCATGCTTAGGGACATGATGACCCCTCTGTAAATTTCCAAACTGATCATTCTCCACTCTCATCCTAGACATTAAAGGGTATAGGTAAGCTAGTTTATCCTCTCTGTCATTAGGAAATCTATCTATCAACCGCTCCAGTGAGCCACTCACACATAGCATATAATGGATGATCAGTCCATTTATTGAATTATTCTACTCTATGTGATGACACACTTACTATTTGGTCCCCATGTTTGACTTGGTGGAGGGGATGACTATAGCCCCCCTCTAGTATTTCATCCCATCATCCTTTATTTCGTTGATTTTTCATCAACATTTTTCCAAGATGAATTAAGGAACTTTGCTTTGGCCCCTTTGGTTGTATTTGAAACATTCTTAGAATTTTTCTTTGATACTTCATTCATAGCCATTTTTCCATGAAGCCTTTAGGCATGTTCTATTTACCATGAATTTCTTCTCATTTGTACCTATTACTTGGGAAAAACCATGTTTTGTTGTTGAATATGTATGGGTGGAAGTTCCACATGACCAACAACTCTATTATTGTGTTTATGGTCTCCACTAGGCCTCTTTCCATGAAAAGTAAGGCAATTCTACCAACCTAAAAGTCGCTAAATCCATATTATGTTAGTCAATTTAATCATAATGCTCTCACCAAGAATTAGGGCCTCCTCCCTCTCTCCAATCTCTACTCCACCAAATGCAACAATGACTTGGAATTAGAGGGAAAACTCTTTTTTAGAGAAAACTCCATATTTTTCTTGGCCATTACAGGCTCATCAAGACCTTAATTAGTGAACTATCAACACTAGGAGATGCATCCTTTTGAGCCCTCCAAAAGGTTATTCTTAGTTTTTTTTCAGCTTTGATACTTCACTAGTAAACCATTTTTTTTTATGAAGCATTAAATCATCTTCCTTTCTATTAGTATTTCTATCAAGTGTTAGATTCATCCTCACATTTGTATTCACACCAGAGTTGGAGCACATGCATTTCTCCTCATCATGTTGATAGCCCATGGCCCCTAGAATTCCTGACATTTATTATGTCTTGGATGTTGAAAAGTGTGCAACAAGAAATGTAAAAATAGGAATTGCTAAAAATAGCAGTTTGGCCAATAAGCATTTTGGCCACCTTGGGTGAGAGGTGAAACTGCTAAAAATTGCATCTTTTAAAAATAGCATTTCTGGGTCCCTTCCTATTTATAGCAATCCCTGGTCTATCTATAGGAAGTAAATTCGAATTTGGTCTTACCAACAGTTTGGAATATTAATTACTTAATTCTCCATGAGTTAATTAGTTAAGGAAAAGAAAACTTGAAGTCTTTGTGGGAACATGCAATAATTTCTCCACTAATTGGGGAGTGTGTCCTTGATTTGCTCCACTGATTGAGGAATTAAGGATGAGTTCTATATTGAGAGGATCAGTTGACTTAGTTTAACTTAGTCAAGTTCAGTTAAATTAATTTAACAAGTTGTTAAATTAATGAGACACAGTTTGTTGATGCTTGCATGCATGTGACAACTATTATTTTCAGATAACTGTGTATTCACTCATGGATAACTGATGCATGTCAATTCTATCAGAGACCTAGTTGAGATCAGATGTGGGACAGTGTACTATCAGATGCTAGGATATTTCTAGTAAGTATTCCTTGCATGGGGAAGGAAGCTTCTTCCTTCTATGACTGTGTAGTTGGACCTGAGGTGACAACAGGTATGATTAGGCCAATTTACATGTGTTTTGTAATTGGACCCCAATCAAAACTACGCAAGGAAATAGGAGCTTGGACCTGAGGTGCAGCCTTTATATACAGGGCTAGGTAGTCCATGAGCTTTATCATCAGAGTACAGAGAGAGTAGGATAGCTTTTGAGTTGATTCTTTTTGTATGTTGTTGAGGATTTCCACTTGATTGATAATACAATGTTGGGGTTTTATGCTGGTGCTTTCCCCAGTGATATATTCTGTGTTATGTGTGATTGATTCCTTTTTATCAGTTATATGTGTTCATGCTTGATGTTTCTCATGTTCAATTAAGCTTCTGCTAATTTTATGGTAGATGTAGATCTAGTATTATGCTTTAGTACATTGCATATATCAGTTGGATCTGCAGGTGAAATTTCTAAATGATATCAGTGAGCTAGCTGATTTGTAGAGAAAATTCTACATTGGATTGAACGAGGATGACCTTATACTCCCTTTATACTTGGTTCAATCAATGGTAGCATCATATTGTCATATTTTTAAGAGAATTTTCGATGAGTAACAGTTTTTTCCCATGGAATCTATTTTGTACCACATCAAGTCCTGTTAGAGTAAGTCAACACAGCCATGAGTCATACTTGTTCTATATTGTTAATATTTGTTCTCCAAATGTCTCATCGGTTTACTAATGTGTCTTTCAAATGCCTCTTCTTAGTAATTAACCATTCCATGTGGAATTATTTTAGTCATTGTTAGGTCACCATGCATTTCATGCTCATAATGAGGGAATTCATAAGTTTACCCCTTAAACCATTCTAACCACATTGGTGCCAGACTTTGTCAGACATATTATACTTTCTACCTCATGTCAATGTTGAGGATTCATCATTGTCTTAGCACATCATAAACCCATCAAAAACATTCTAAGGAGCGACTTTACCTAAGTCATTTTCATCAATTTAAAACATTTATGAAAAAATGAACCAAAACCTAGTTATTTTTAAGTTATTTTTTACACATTTGACCCATTCCTAGGGAAATAATTCAACAAATAAATTATTTATGAATATTTTTGTTAATTAACTTGTGAAATCATTTTAAATTTCATAAAAAAACCATTTTGATAATTTCATCACCGAGAGAGAGGGGGGGAAATAATTCAACAAATAAATTATTTAAGAGAGAGAGAGAGAGAGAGAGAGAACCATGTTTATTTTTCAACATTTTTTATTACAGATCTAGGATAATAGTAGGTAGATTTATAGATTTTATCATGGGTTCAATTAATCCACTCATTTTTTTATGTTCTCTAGTTGCAATCATTAGAGTTGTGTTTTTTCTATCCCTTGTTGCAACAAAACCACCAAAAAATATCATACTACAATATTTATAGGACCCCAAGATGGATATGGTGGCTTAATCACATAACTTCTAACATCAAGTTTAAATATGACCATGGTCATATTTTTACTAATTACTAATATTAACTTTAAAATCATATATCACTCACATAGTAATAGCACATAGTTTTCCTCTCTCAAATCATGGCTCTAATAAATTAGTCAATTTTTGTCCTACATGAGTTCGTCCACACACATATACACACTTCTTTCCATAAAATTTTTGAGTATGCACAATAATAGATGCATGGATGTGTGGAGAGCTTAATAGATGTTAACAAAAGATTATAGCATCAAGTTTTTCATTAAGTATTTAATTATGATTTGCTAGAATATGTATATTTCTCTATCATTTGTATCAACTCGCGTTATAACATTCATAGCAACATGAAATGGATATAGTGGCTTAACCATGTTATAAAAACGCTAATAATATGATTATTTAGAGAAAACTTATAGGGAACATAACCCTTCTCATGACCAATTAATGTGTATAAGTAAACCATCTCTAGGATTATTGTATCAATCATTCTTGCCATTATATCAATCATTTATCATTCAATATATTTTTGAAGAAACATTATGTCATCAAGTATAAATAGGGATTATTTACTACATTTGCATCATAGCCAAATTCTTGGTCAACTTTGTGGGTTAAATTCTTCAAGCTACCATTAGTCATACAGCCATCAATTGGCTTGTACATGCACTAATTAATTCATATAACCTACAATTAATATGCACAACCATAGTTGCTAGTTAATTCAAATTGCTAAAAATTATGTTGTATCGTTATACACCCAGTCACCTTATTTTTCATCATCATACACTCAACCACCTATTTTTTCATCATCACATGCTCAACCACCTACAATGTTAATGTCATACACTCAATGTCCTACTCTACTACCATCATACAATCAACACCCTTCTCTACAACATTTGTACAAACTTGTAGTTGCAACTACATAGTCATGTTTGTGCAGCTGGTAGCTAATCTGCCATTTTCACACTTCTTAGCCCATACACCTCTATACATCTTCTTAGCCATAATCTATAAAAAAAACAAAAATTCCTCGTGACCTTTTATTAAAGTCACACCCCTCTCAACTTTTAATTTTTTTTAATTTGGATTTTTTTTATTAATTTGACCAAACTTTTAAAGATCACTTATTAAATAAATAAAAAATTTATATGCATAGGGTGTAGAGTAAATTTTATAAAAGTGAAGTCCACAAATAAAAATTCCAATACCGAGATGGTTAGCAATGACAAATTACATGCGTATCTTAGTCGATGTACATATAAAGTCAATAACATATGTATTGTCTTGTTAATGTTGAGGAGTGATAGAAAGAGTTAGGATAAATACAAAAAAAATTAAAGGATAAAATTGATACATTAATAGAAAAGGAAGACACAATTGGTAGGTTAACAGAAGACTTTGAGAAATTATGATAAACCCTGTTATGAATGAGAAATGACGAAAAGAATGAAACATCAAGAATACTTAATGCCACTTAATGAAATAATTGAGCAACTAACCAAAAGGGTATATGCATTATTTGCACAACTTTTAACCCACTCAAGACCACCACCAAGTCCAAATTCACTCGACTCTAGTTATGAAAGATATGATGATAACATGGGTTGTCTAAATAAAATCAAAATTGGCATAACTAAATATGATGGACCAAAAAATAAAAATAAAAAGTTGTTATGTGGATTAACAAAATTGAAGTTATTTTTGCTATGAACCCACTTACTAATGAACTAAGAAAAATATTAACAACTTCCCTATACTTAGAAGTGATGCTTATGATTAGTTTAGTTGTTGGTCAAAGAATTCCACTAACAACCATGACAAGGAAACCACAACCTAAGAACCTAAAGCTTAAAGGAGTCATAAAAGATAGAAATGTAAATACTTATATACTTTGGTAGTATTCATAATTGTATTGACATTATTGTTGCTAAACAATTTAAAATTTTCATGTACCTCGTCATGGATGTCACCATTATGGTCACTAATGGAAAAAATGTAAAATAAGTGGGAAGATACCATAAAGTCTCAACTCAAATACAAGAACCAAAACTACAAACCAGACCCTACACTCTACTACTCGAAGGAATGCATGTGGTGCTAGGTGTCGAATAGTTGTTGCATATGGGAAATTATACCACAAACTTTGAAGAATAACTCATGGATTTTAATGAGTAAGGTCAACACTATAAACTACATGGCGTGGAAAGTTCCATTCTAAAAAAAATCAATTATAATCACTAGAAAAGGGGCAAGAAACACAATCAAATATACATGGAAGCAAGGGAACTATATTACCAAGAAGCATAATTTTTTCATGTTAAACAATCAAGTAAAAAGAATTTAGGCTATGAGGAACCTCACTGACGCTCAAAGTAAGAATGAAGTCAAACCCCTAAAAGCAAATAAACTTCATTCCACCATCAAAACATTCAACTAAAGAGAATCATATTTAATATGCCTCGAGGACAAAGCATTCCTTAAAGTGAAAAACAATGTTATAAACATAATAATAATATAAGTAGTTTAATGAAAATTCAAAAGACACATAACCCTTCACCTTATCACCAATCAATATATATCATCATAAGACTCATTGTATCCATCATTCTTATCAATTTTTATATCATTTATTATTCAATATATTTTTGCAAAAACATTCATTATTAAATATAAACAAAAATTATTACTACAAGCCACATAATTTCTAACCTTAATTTTGAATATAACCCTAATACACTAATATTAAATTTTATATTACATATTACTTACCTTTCTAGAAAAAACATGGTATTACAAGAAAGAACATGATTTACTCTTCGGAAAACCCTCTCAAGTGATAACTCCAATAAATCACTCTCAACTAAAAAAAGAAAAGAAGAGGAATAACTTATTATCCCACGTTAAAACACAATTGTGCTCTTCCAAATCCATAGCCTTTCACTAATGTTACAATTTCTAAGTTAAAACAAAATTTCTCTATAATTCTCATTAAATAATCTTCTTTTATGTTTAAATGTGTACTTATCAAGGAAATTAAATCCACTTAGGAAAAATGAACTATTAAACCAGCCAAAATTGGTAGATTCTCTAAACCAGCGTAATAACGTGCCAATAAATGAAGGAAATGTTTGTTGACCTTTTCCAAACTTCATGAATCAACTATTGGTAGAACAACCAAAGCTCATTTTAAAATATTTGTTAGAAACCATGTATTATTCTCACTAGTTTATATTTACACTATTGATCTCTACTTAACGGTTAAACTAATCTTCAATATCTAGGCTAGTATCTACACTATAATATTCATGCATGTAGGTCTATAATGTTAATTTGAACATGGCACTCAACTTTTTGATCATGCCTTTAATGAAGACTTTTTTCCATGTCTTCTTTGTAATTGTCCTTGCACCCTATCATTTATATGCACTTTGATGGGATAACCTTCACATGAAAATTCACATGTTTGCAGTCAATTCCTTGATTATTATGGACACTTCACATATGTCTCCACTGACATATGGACACTCATTCCGTTATGGAAACAATGTTTTTCTTCTAATAATGTCTCCACTGACATGGTCCATGAGTGGTCATGTCAATCATTGTGACATTGGTCTATTATGGACATACATAGCATTAGCCCTCTGCATGTGACTCCTTTAAATAAAGGTTTCCAAGTCATTTCAAAGATACCATGTCCACATCTATCTTCTTATCCACCTATGTACTTGTGGAATCTCTCCTATCATATTAACAACGTGATCCTGGCACAATTTTGTAAAACTATTTGTTTAAACATTATTTTCTAAATCATAATTAACTTATTTGTCATTGTTTCCCTAAGTTATAAGGAAGAAGAAATATCAATTATATAATTTGATGTAACGTCTACACCTCTTTAGAAAATAATGTATACAATAATAAACAAAATGTGTAAAGACTAACCACCGTCAAATATATAATTGAGTACAAACATCCAATTTCGAATTAGATGGCCAATGATACACATTTCATAATTTAATTGTATAAATTATGAGCATACCCACTTATGTTTGGTAATATTAGTTTTAATATTAAATATAGCTAATATTAATATTATAAAAGCGTTAAAGTTTTCTAAATGTAAAATAAAAATAAAAAGGAGTATGCAAATGAAATTATACTAATTGAAATTGTGTGATAAGACCAAGTAGGTGTACAAGGAATAAATTGTTTTTGAAATTTTAAATGTATGTAACTCATGAGTATGGATATAATGAGTAAAACAAGTACATGCAAGCCCTATAAGTATGGGTATAAGGAGTAAAACACGTGCATGTAACCCCAAAAACATGTAGTTCATGTGGATGGAAGTGGCATGTTTATGATAGAGCAAAGTGTGAGAGAGAGTGAGTATGGTGAGTATATATGCATGGTTTGTGAAAGAAATATGAAGAGCGCACAATATATATATGATTATTATAATAATTTTTTGGGATGAACGAGTGATTGGTATAATGGAAAGTTATCCTCTCCACCCAATTTCAAATTTCATAGGGAACAGTTTTGGCCTATTGTGATAAGGCTCAAGGAGTAGGCTCCCCCACCATCATGGAGTATCGGCCCTTGATAAGTCATAAATTCATGTTCTATCTAGCTTATGGGTTGTTAGATATACTCTTGGTGTTATAGTGGAAGTCTCTAGGTTTGATATTACGCCTTGCCCAGATTACTCCAACGAATTACCAGTTCATCATGGTAAAAGAAAAAGAGTTCAATGTTGATGAAGTGGCATTAGGAGGTGGAGGTAGTTATGATGGTTATACTTATGAAGGAAATTAAATCCACTCAGGAAAAATGAACTATTAAACTAGCATCAAAATGAAGAGGATGGAAAGCAAGAGGATTGGGTTACTTTGACATCACTACCATATAATTGTAGAGAGAGTTAGTTTAAAACTTTAGGGAGTGTTGTTATAAGTGTATTTGTGTACATATTTATATCAAGGAGAATGTGTAGGTGCATGATTGTGATTGTGGATTTTAATGTTGTACTTTATTTTGTGATTATTTATCATTATTATCTATAAATTGGATCGTCATTCAAACCATTGCCATTGTTGACTATTGTGCATAAGTCTACAGAGGTAAGGTATTGCAAAACCATACACATTTCACTCACTACTACATCATTTGGTATCATAGTGGGTTGAGATGTCATAACACCCTTTCTAATATTATCATGTTATTCATTGATCAGCTAACCTATGCACTAAACTCTATACATAAATTTAGATTTTCACATATAAAAATATATATGCTATGTAAAATCTTTATGTTTCCTTCCTAATAGCATAATTTAGCCCAAATTTTCATCTACAACTTAATCAATTAAATTATGGATTCAAAAATTTAGTTGAGATAACGTACTCAATGTAAACAACTTTAACCATGGGAAAATCAATAAAATGTCTTCAGCACTATCTAATCTAGTAGCCCAACCTTGTAGCAATCCAAACTTGTAGAATTGGTCAAGTATGCTCCAAACTGGGATAACTTATCCCATCCAAATAACAACTTATTTAGGTGCTATCTCTAGGAAGCATAGTTTTACTAGCCCTTCATCCTCATATCACAAACAATCACAACAACGAATAGTTATAGTCACTCTCTAGAATTTGCTAGAAACCTTTCCAAGCTCAAACTTGGTTCTCAAACTCTATTCTATCTATTTTCTCTCTAACAATTCTCCCCTCTATTCCATCCCTCCTCTCCCTCTCCTCCCAAAATGATCCAATCCCCCTTTGCTTCTCCAAAGTTCCTCGGTATGCCTCTTTGTCCTCATCACCTTCCTAGCCTATAAAAAAAAGCCCTAGAAAGGTAAAAATATATCAAAATATTCCCCCACTTACACACATTAATAATGTTAACATGATATCAAATAAAATAAATTAAATTCATGTTTTGGACCATTTACGAAATTCCATCTCCTACTAAATGCAATAATATTATAAATGAAATCAAATTTCCTCTTTTGGTGAAATAGAACTAATTTTTGAAATGAAAAGTAATAAATCCAAATCAAGGTTAAATCCAAATCATATAATTTTACCTTTCACTACACCCATCATGAAAAAACCATTAATAATAATACTTTAATAGCTAATCTATTTCAAAGTGACAGTGTATTATGCACACAAGATAAGTAAATTTAGTTGACACATACATAGATTTTGCATGTCCTAATGATAACAATCACCTTCAATGCATAGTTCATGTATGCTATCATCCACGCATGCAAGACAATAATTATGTAAACACATCATACAACAATCTTTCTAAGTCATAATAACCCAATATGAACTAAACATTACATCAAAATCATTGTAACTAAATTAAGCAAGCATTTAAAGACACAAAAGGAACCAACTATGGAAGTAAGTTGTAGTTTTTAATTCCTAATAGTGTTCTTAACTACTCGGAATTCATTTTCCTCCCTAACATATGTACTAATGACAACAATTGTTACTTCTAATGCATAGTTCCTATATTTTATCATCCAAGCATGCAATACGATGATTCTTTAAACATAACGCCCAACAATCTTAGTAAGCATTTAAGACATAAAAGGAACTAAGAATGGAACTAACTTGGTATTTCTAATTCCCAACAGTGTCCAAAACCACTCTAAATCTATCTTCCTCCCTAACTACTTCCATCTTCCACATCCTATCGTTTCCTCTACTAAAATGTGTTGGAAGTAAATCACACAACAACTATTATTAATAGCATAAAAAATATTTTTTTCATAACTTCCATATACGGGTAGGTCCACATGTCCATATAATTTAGTTTCATCATTCCAATGGAGCTCCACATATAATAAGTAGAGAAATATAACATAATTCATAATGTATTTTAATTATCATAGTCAAAATGGGGTGTTACATACAACCACCCTTTAGGAAACGTCATCCCAAAGTTATGGTTTAAAAAAAGTGAAATAATATCAATGTATAAGTTTGTGTTGTCCTAGATTAAAAATCTTGGGACATATGTGTACCATTATACCTTACCGTAGTCCACCAAGTGGTACCTAACTGGTCAAACCTAATCTCCTACTTTATAACTTCAGTCAATGTTATGTACATCATGGAAAATTTTAGGGGCTAATATTCGCAGATGGGCTAATTTTCCATGTTTTTTCAAAAATAAAGATTTTCCAATTTCCATTTTTTCTTAAAAATGATTCGCCAAAATTTGTTAGTATAAAATTATTTTACCTTATAAATCACAAAATTTTTATAGAGACTATATAAATAATCATTGGAAATTTGAATTTTTTTACAAAAATATCACTAAGCATTTTACAATTTGCATATTGGGGACTAGTAAGATTCTCCAAGGTTTCTAAACTTTAAGATAAATTTCCATCCTTAAAATTTCCCTTGATGTAAATCTACATAACTTTTCTATCTAGCATGTGTTTCCTTTAATCGTTGCTTAATCTAAATCCCTTGTAACCCACCCCCCTTGAATCAATTCTATCTCTACTAGCACTTGGTCCTATAACCTATCCCAACTCAATGGTGTCTTGCATGGCCTACCATTCAGGGTTTGATAAAGAGGCTTCTCAATTGAGTTGTAACAACTGTTATTGTAAAAAAAAATCCACCAAAGGGAACTACTTTTCCCAATGGGTTTGGTTATACATAACATAAATCCTAAGCATGTCTTCCATCACTTAAATTACTCTTTCAATTTTCTCATCCATTTCAAGAAGATATGTTGTGCTCAAGTTCAACTAAGTCTCTAGTGTTGATTGTAAACTTGTCCGAAACCCAAAGGTAAGCCGAGAGTCTCTATCCAAGATGATTTTCTTTAGAAACCTATGAAGATGAATAATGTCACTTGTAAATGCTCATGCCATGTGATGATGTCATAAGTTCCTTTAACTGGAATAAAATGAGCACTTTTGGTCAATTTATCACTCCAAGCAAAATGGAATTATGTATTCGCAACATATGAGACAATTCAACACTAAAATCATTGGTAATGAGTTCATATTTGGACACAAGAATGTCATGTGATTGTAAGAGTCTTGCTAGGTGGTGATAATCGACCTTTGCTGACTAACATTTAATACATTTAGTGACAAAATGGACTACATTATGCTTCATACATGTCCAAAGGAAAAGCTTCTATATGCATCTTCACACCAATATGTGCAAATAAGTAATCTATGGGATTCCTTGAGGATAGTGCTTTGAATATATCCTTCCTCTAATATGTACATCCTCTCTTGAAATTACAACAACCCATTTGCCTCAAGAATATACCCTTTAAACTTAGGCTTTAATTGCCTCCCATTCTTAAGTACCAATTTAAGCTTTAAATAACAACTATCTCCAAGGAATTGTCCTAATACTCACTCCCTCAAATTGACCTTTAAGGGAATTAAATAGAATATCTACAATCCTCTACTCAAGGAATTCACCACAACATTCTCATTTACTATACTCTTAAATGCACTCCGTCACCTTTACTTAGACATTTAAATTCCTTTGTGTGAAGAGATACTTTAAGTTCTTGTGATTAAAAAAAATTAAACTATTCTCCATAAATAAAGTGACTTGAAAAGTATCATTTTTCATTTAGTAATGGGAAATTTAGTTTTGATTGATACTTAAATAAGGCACACTAAACTATAGTATGAACTTCTACATATGATAGATATATGATCTTTAATTGTCATATGAGAATATTCCTGAAGTAATACACTTTCCTACTATTTTTAATGTTGTTCTTATTATTGTTCATGACTTTGCAAAAGTTATGAATATATTTTATCTTAAGATTTTTATTATCATTCTTTTCTTTGTGATTGTTTAGTTATTTAATTTTTGCTTACAGATTAAGACTTCACTTTCCTACTATTTTTAATGTTGTTCTTATTATTGTTCATGACTTTGCAAAAGTTATGAATATATTTTATCTTAAGATTTTTATTATCATTCTTTTCTTTGTGATTGTTTAGTTATTTAATTTTTACTTACAGATTAAGGAATATATATATATATATATAAAGACTTTATTTAATAACACAAAACAATTACTCTCCAACATTATATAATGCAACATTATACTTAAATCATGTTATATTTGCTTAATGCAATTGAATAATGAAAGTGGATAGTAGTGGCAATGGTATAGTCAACCATCGAAACTAACAATTAACACTCACACAAAAGACAATATAAAAAATTATGTCAATATCCATAATTATCAAAATATTAAATTTAATATAACATTTTCTTACTACATTACAAAAATATTTCACAAAAGATGTTAGCTAATACATAGATGGTACGAAAAGGTGTTTGAGTTATCATGACACAAAAAGAGAAATAAAGGTTAAATATTTCAAAAGTTACATGAATTCATAGTCCCAGAGAATGTCAAATTGTTATTTCACTCGAGTAAAAGAACTAGGTTATGGGCCCATAAATTCTTATTTATTTATTTATTCTGTATTATTCATCGAAGAGGCATTGTTAACCACTAGTTCCTAAAGTTGAGAAGGAATCCAAAGTTGGGGCCCTGGAGAGACCAAGATACGATAACTCTGCCAAGTTATATTTAAATTTGGTTTTCCCTCTAAATGAACTGCAATGTTTAAGGATATAATTGAGATTTTGATAATAGAAAAACTCTCCATGAATTCCATGTTTAGGTTAAATATTAATTCTCCATAAATTGAATGTTTGGGTTAAATATTAGTTTTTATTGGTGTATTATGATTTTAAGAAATTTTGGGTATTGATTAACTGATATTGTAAATTTTTATATTTTTTTATAAAAAATTATAGGTTTAAATTTAGAGTGGATAGAGTATATATGCTTTTGTAAATTTTAGTAGTTAAATTGGTATATAAAGTTAGATTTATTGTCTTACAAATAAGGGGATCTTATGCACCAATTTGGTGTTTGGCTTTGCCATGACCTTATTCTTATTATTATTAAATTAGTGATGAACTTCTTTTTGAAATAAGTATTTGTTATTTTAGTTTTTCATTTATCTATTTTTTTGAAGTTCTATTTTTATTTTTACAGTATAATGGTTTATATTTTTATTCTTTTCTATTGAAATTTGTTGATATAATCTTTTGTGGCATCACTATTTTTCATTACTTCAAATATATTTTTGAATGCATAAATAGGTTTAGAGCTTTAAAAAACTCTCAAGGCACTCAATCTATATAGATTTAATAACTCAAACATCCCATTCCACAATTTTTGGTTAGATTTTGAATAAAACTCATTGAAAAATATACCTCAAAGATAATAATAAAATGTAAAACGTTATGACTACATTCTTTTTCAAAAATTTGAGATAGAATTGAATAGAATCAATTTTTTTCCTCAATTTCAAATAGAACTTTATATTTAAGGATAATTCCAACATGAAATTCAGGGGTGGTAGAAGCAGGGGGGGTAATCATACACCCTAGTAGACAAGTAGACTTGTCCTTTTCTTAGAGTCTTGGGCATACTACGAACAATCAAGCATAGGCCTATACCCTTTTCTAGGGGCTTCTTAAACTTTCATCACTAAAATTGAGCAAAATAATAATAGTGGGAGACCCTTGAAACATAATATGTAATCTCCAATTGGGTTCCTATCCTATCGATTCAAAGTTAAGTAACGCCTTCAAAAGGATTTAGTATCTATTAAAAGATTTGATGGATCACTATGTAGTCCATGTCTTAAGATAAAACAATAAGGAAGAAGACCTCCTTGTGAATAAGGGCTCCACATTAGAATTTGGCACCCTTCTCGATAATGAGAGGGTGGGTATTATCCTATCCCTTAACTCAATATATATATAAGCAAGGAACAGGGGTAGACAATGACATATCTACCTAAGGTAATTGGATGGCACATGGAGGATGGTTCACATCATTGGGGAGTTTAAATTCCAAGAAATATAATATTTGCAAGCCTCATGGTGGCAATAGTGTTGTCGCAAGATAGTTTTGTATGACTATCTTTAATGTGATATTTAGTTGACAAGATGGCTTAGTTGATGTTGCTCGATTATGGAAATGGAAGGCACTCAAGTCACATGCCCCCAATTCCTCTAGGTGGTGGCATAAGAGTTAATCTGACCTAATTTTACATTTGGAAAGGGAGATATGGAGATTTAAAATGTCCTTTTACATCGACTTACATCATGGATAAGCCAAGTGTTGTTTGGGAGGTCAACTCATCACATGATAGGGAAATTATGTCAATTGTGGTGGTTAATTCTATAAGGACATTAGGGATGGTGGTTAATAGTGAGCAGAACCATGGGATGAGGAAGTGGGAGAGGCAATTTAAGCTACTATATTTTGCAAACATTTGGGTCAGTGTGAAAAGGGCTCCCTCTCTACAAGTCAATTTGGGAACACAAATAGGAAAGTCCACCCCTTTGGACGTTGATTGTCAACATTTCATCTTTAGTAATCATTATGTGATGCATAATTCTAATGGGAATGTGTGTCATTTGCTCAGTGGTAGCCTACTTCAAGCTTGGGAAATCTCTTTGAGCTCTCTGCACAAAGGATAAATTTGGGGCATGACTGAAAATTGGGGGATGTATCGAAGTGATCACGAACATAGATTGGAGCGAGAGATCCAATCCATGCAAAAGGAGATTCTTTAGCTTCAACTAAGGTTTAACCAGTTCGCAACAAGTTTGGTATTGACCATGGAGATTCCAGTGGACCAGAGGATGCATCTTCAATAGGTAGTAGACAAAATTTGCACTCTTTGAAACCAAATTGAGGAGATTTGGGAAGGCATGGTCCAAGACATCCCAGTCTCCCCTTTTACCGGTAACTATATTAGTAATGACAATGGGATGGTTCCTAATTTGAATGTTGTTACTCCCTCTATGGAGTCGAAACATGTGCATAGGGTAGAAAAATATTGTCTACATAATTAGTTTCTATGGAGATTAAATTTTGTTGGATTTTAGGCTTATATTGGAGGTTTTATACATACATAAGCCATAGAATAGTAGTCTCCTTATGGTTAGACATCAAGCTAGAAGAAAAGATTACATTAATTTTCCTAAACTACAGTTTCTATACTCTTGTTATAATGTTGCGACTCCAAGTACAGATATTAATATAAAATATTTCTTGTTATGATAAAAAAAAAACAACAAAAAAAAAAAAAAAAAAAAAACAAACAAAACAAAACAAACAAACAAAACTAAACTAAACTAAAAACCATGAAATTTGGTAATTGTCATGTTATTATATCTACTTCCAACACTATATATAGTGATCCTATAATGATTATATGTCAATTTTTTTTTTTTTTTCTAAGTTTGTAAAGTTTTTATAATGTTTTACCTATATCAGTTGTCAAATTATATAACTAGTTATTTTCAATTTTTAATGGGTGGAATGTTTCGATTTAAGAAATTTCCTGTAAAATATTAATCATAAAAATAAATTAAATTAAAATATAAAAAAATGCCATGTTTACAAAATATTATTAAAAAAATAAACTAAATTAAAAATTTAAATTTAAATTTAAAAAAATTACAATTACAATTCCACGTATACATATATTTAATACAATAAAACATAATCTGCACTTGTTTGACATGTCATCTATCTTTGGTGATGACCAGCTATTATGCTACTTAATTTTCCATGCAGAAATTATCTAATAGGCTAGCCATCACTATACCTTATATATATTAAAAAATGGAAGCCTTGTACATCATACAATCACGTACGTAATTTGATACTAGATCTACACAAAATACATGGACATTACTATCTAGCTAGGTACAAGCTCATAGGAAATCGCCCATGGGACATATGACCAAGAGTCTAAGTGGTAACGTCACCTAACCAAGTAACCTCAATAGAATAGCTAATATAATTATGGCCACTAACTATGATAAACAACCCATAAACTAGGTAACACAATTTAATAGTATTCCTCCATGCAATCGAGTGAAAAAAATAGACTTCCCCCTCAAGTGACATCTCCTAATTATGTTTTATGTTTTCTTAATGTATTTGCAATTTATTTAACTAGAAATTGCTGCCAAAGGGGCAATAAAAATATCTTAAAAAACGTTTATTAGTACTTAGTTAAAATACAGTGAAATGCAAAATAATGTGGAGCCACAATTTTGATGAAATTGTTGGTGTGTTTTTGGTGGAGTATAGTGATGGTCACTAAAGAGTTTTATAGATTACAACTTGATTTAATGATGTAATGAAATTCCAATGAGATTTTAACATTGACAATGTATTGTTGTAATCTGAGCAATGTAGTAGTTGTAATCAGAGGTTACAAACTCTATTAATAAATCAAGCAATATAAAACTATAGCAATGTATTATAACTTAAACAAGTGCATTAATGTATTGTAGCAAGGGGATACAAAGTATAAGCGAGTGGTAATAAACAGAAAGAATTGTGATACACGATTGACATTGGTTAACAACAAATTTAACCATGGTTGACTATTATAGCTGGTGTTAAACCATGCTTGACTATGGTGTGTTAGAAAATTATATATTATAGAGCAATGGAACACATAAAATATTGCAGAAACAAAAACACAAAAAACACATAAAACAAGAGAGACACAGATATACGTGGTTCACCCAATTTGGGCTACATCCATGGAGAAACAGTGAATCCTTCCTTTTATCTTATCCAGAAAAATGAAGAGAAAAAACCTATAGTAGATCCGTTGTAATTCCCTCTTCACTCTCACACAATCTCCTCTCTCTTTCTCACTCAGAATACACATCTTCATAGTCGCAATACAATTCCCTCATATATAGCGAGCGGTTGCCTTTTAGGGAAAAAAAACCCTAAATTAAACATAACTTATATTGTCAGATCATCTGCCTAATGAATGACTCAGATTGACTACGAAATTACAATATTTTACAAGGCAATTTTACATCTATTTTTACCTTCGGGGACGCTACCCCCGAACCCCCACCAGGGGTGCTCCTAAGAATCATCGTTGCCCCCCTGGAGGCAAACAAACGGGTGGTGTTGCTGCCCCATTATGAACTAGGGTCAAATGCGACGATACCTCTAAATAAAGAAGATAATCAAGCTCCACACCCAACATGGTGGAGCATCTTTGTCAGAGTAGGGATTATTATGTGGGAAAGCTACATCTCACAAAAAAAAATTGTGCGATATATTTCACCACACAAAAACAATTTTCCTTTCGTTATGGTGCATCAAATAAACAAAATTTCCATACTAATAGTGGCATTGCATGAAAAAATATTTGTGTGCAATGAAACATATTAATTTCCTTTTTCATGCAATACATTGCATCGCATGAAGAAAATGTTTTCTCCTTCAAAAATTAAGAAGCTAATCAAAAGGTCAAATCCCTTTTACTTCATTCTTTCAATTCGTCATTGTATATTATTTTTCACTTATATTGTTAATGTGAGATGTGGTGGTTTTTGCAAGGTGATGAGCCCTGAATTGGGTAACTTATTGGGCTCATTTTGCCTAATTGTCCTTGTTCAATCCTCCATTTTTCATAGATTATGCATGTTTTTTAGTATGTTTATGTTATTTGAACGAATAAGGGTGGTCACTCTACCAAGGAGGCTAATACGTGGTTATTTCAAGTTTTTTGGACAAATTTTGGAGCAAAACCAAGCAATTATGGGTCAGGTGACAACCAAGCTTGAGGTGAGGATTCGTAGGGAGGTTGTCTCTGGCATTAAATGGGCCTTCCTCGAAATCCCCACCCTCAAATTTGAGCTCAACAGACCACCAAAACGAGTTATAAAGGCAACCGAGCAGCTTTGGGAAGAGTGACTGTTTACTAGCAGTTGGAACAGCCGAGTCCCTTGAATTTAGGAGGGCTTCTAGGCCCCTCGTAGTGTATAAATAGGAATGCCTTAGCCTTCGTAGTTTACTTTTGGAACTGTTGGTATTTGCACTATAGTGCTATCATTTTCTCAGCTCGTTTTCTTGTAGCTACTGATGTATAACTTTCTTGTGATGATTATTTTTGAGTAATGAGAAGCAACTTGGCATCAGATCTGAGTTCTTTATATGAGCCGGCAGCTCTTGGGGTTGGGCCCAACCCGAGTGCCAAGGCCTCCTTTATGTATTTGCAAAATCATTTCTGTTAAGTAGAATAAATCTTGTTGATTAACTAGGTCATTGTTGATATTTAGAAAGACTTTTGATGTTCAGATTTAGTTGATAGATTATTGACAGGGAAAAGCTTCAAAAAAGGGCCATCAAGCACCTCTGATTTCACCTCTCCCTTAGTGGGATCAGGAGCTGGGATCAAGGTGACCTTGCTGCCTGCAAAAACACTGACTTTGATTTGCCATGCAATCATTAGTGTTTGATTTTCATTTGCAGAAGTTGGTTACATGTTCAGATTCTTGAATGCTTCATTGCATAGTTAATATACATGGTTTCCTTGCGAATAAAACTTCTGTTCATTCTCTTTACTGTTAGCTAGATCAGATTAGGTCAACGTAACTAGGTCTTAGATTTTACAAGTCTTCATTGGTTCAGTTGGAAAAACAACTTGCAGAGCACCTGTACCACTTCTCTATCTGCCCATACTTCATCAATCCCATCTGCTCCATCCCCTGACACGGATTCTTGCCTCACGTTTGCCATTTTCTCACATAACCCTAATTTTTGTGCAACATTGCTTCAGTCCTCCTTGAACAAATCCAGCCATCTACATCTTTCCTCAACTCCATCCACCAAGTCCTGGACCACCTCAAACCCTTATCCTACCTCCATACTCACTCCTTCACCTTTCTCTCTCCATCCATCCTCCAAAACCCCATTTCTGAACAACCTGTAGAAAAATACAGACATCCTGTAGAAAATTACAGACATCCTGTAGAACCCTTGCAGACTTCCTGTAGAGGCTCACGAATGAGGTTTCTTGATAGCCAAACTCTGTGAAACTCTCTGGAAGGGTGTTAGGGACCCCTTAGGCCCTCTCTGAACCTTCCCGACCTCCTCCAAGCATTTCCTCTCACCAATCCACCTCTGCACAGTCAAAACAGTCAAATCGCATGCATGATAATTCTGGCAACTGATTCAAAAATACAAAAAGATGTTCTTTTCATATGTTACTGTAGAAGTAGCTTAGATACATGTATTTACCTTCCTAGAAGTCAATGGCATCTCTTTCAGTAGCTTGCATCCTCTTTCTTGCATCAGTAGGGCTAGCTGGTAAAATTAGGGTTTGCTAGGGTTTATGTTTCCTTTCAGCTTTCCAGTTTCCTTCTGCAAGTAGATCAACCTTCCTTGAGTTAGCTTTCGTCCATCAGTTAAAAAGCTTCTTCTCAGAGCTCATAGAAGTTGGCTTAAGCTCCTAGTGGACTTGTGCCAACTGACCAAGTGACAGCTGCGGCAAGAGCTAGTACTTGTGCATACAGCACCGTTGCTTCCAAGTTTGTTACGAACTACCAGATTGATAAAAGTAAAGAAGGGAGTCCCAGGAGTTGCAGCATTATTGCTGCAATACTGGAGCTCACCACTCTTTTTGGCGCCATTGCCGGGGAAGTGTCAGAGTATTTGTGATTGCTGTTTTTCTTCTATTTTCCTACTCCAACCTTCTGCTAAGTAGTTTATTTCCATCCCATTCTGCAATTTCATTTCTACAAAAGTAAATTAGACATTTCCTGCTTTCATAGATTAGCCTTTCAATTCTGCAATTTCAATTCTGCAAGTGTAAAATAGAATTTCAATTCTGCAAGCGTAGTCTAGCATTCCATTCTCGCAATTTGATTTCAGCAAAATAGATTAGTCCTTTCCTGCTTTTATTTCAATTCCGCATTTTCATTTCCGCAAGATAGATTTTAGTTAGTTTCAATTCCATCTGTTTCAGTTTTGCAGGTATAAGCAGAAAAAAAGCAAAAGCAACCAAAAATCTTTTCATGCCTCATAGGAACAGAGATAATACCGGAAAATTCCTACCCAACACCCCCACCACTTCATTGAGTCACCCTTCTCTCTTGTTTGGTGGCAGTGACCCAGAAGAACCTATAGGTGAACCTCCTGAGATATATGAAGATCCTATAACAGAAGAAGAGCAAGAAAACATTCCTTTTGAGACCATGGCTAAAAACAGAAACAGTAGAGACGATGATGAGAGAATAGAAGGTACCTTAGCCATCCGAGAGACCAACGAGGACATGAAGATGAAGAACATAAGTCCCTCAGCCTTACCTCATTTCCATGGATTGACCACTGAAGACCCTGATACCTTCCTGTTTGAGTTTGTTGTCCTTTGTCGAACTTATGACTATGGAGAAGACGAGCAAAAGTTGAAACTCTTTCCCTCTACCCTCAAGGATGCAGCATTACACTGGTTCATGGGGTTACCTGGAAACAGTATCACCACTTGGGCTCAAATGCAGCAAGCCTTTAACAACAAATACCGGGATTACTGTAGGTCAAAGGAAACAAAGGGAGAAATATTTCAGATGACCATGGGAAATGATGAGTCTTTAGAAGACTATGAGGAAAGGTTCCAACTTAGCTATAAACGGGCCAGGTGCACACTTGACCCTGAATCTTTTAAGCTGGTTCTACTCCGAGGAGTCCCTGAAGACCTTCTAGATACCCTTCACATGCTAGCTGGAGGAGACATCTACCAACTACCTTATGAGGACATAAAGACTGTGTTTAGAAACCACTCTAGGGCAGCTCGGAAAAGAGGTAGGGGGATTCCAATTTTAGCTAGTACTACCCTCTCCAAGCATGAGTTTGCTAATTAGATGGAAGACCTCAAAAGTGAGATGAGACAGACCATTGCCATGCAACTTGAACTTTCCGAATCCAACAAAAGAAAGAGGAAGCTGAGAGGGCTTTGGCCATTTTTTGTCCTAGATGTACGAGGAAGCACCCTAAGAACGAGTTTCCATTGCACTCAGTAGAGGTATGTTTTGTTTGTGAGGAAAACCACTCCAAAAACCAATGCCCAACCTTGCCTGGTTTTAAAGCCATGTACCAAGGGACTGAGGCAACCACTGAACCTCTCTACTTCCTCAACCAAAGGAGGCCGCATGGGCCCAGACCTTACCAGCAGGGGATGCAGGGGACATCCCAAGCTTATTATAGCCCCAACCAATCTGCTCACATGCCCTCTTGGGGTCCCCCTGCTCATCCTTCCTGGTCCGCACCTCCTCCATGGTCTTATCCACCTCAATACCATACTCAACCCACTGCTCATTCATTTCACTCACATGTCCAGCCACAGCCTCAGTGGAATGCACCTCAACCGGGGTGGAGGCCCTAATACAACTCTCCTCCCGCCATTCTGCCTCCACCACCGGCTCAGCCACAACCATTACCTCCTGCTCCTACAAGACAACCCCAGATGCCTGCTCAACCGAACCCGAACCCCAACAACTGACAAGCCCAGTAGGTATACACTGGGAAGACAACATGCCCTACCTATGCTATGGAGATCCAGGAGATCAACCTACGATCCGGGAAGACCCTTCCAGATCACCAACCTCCTCCCCTAGAGGACGAGGAAGAGAAATAGGAAAGTGAACCCAAATCCATTCCACCCTTTCCTGAGCGACTCATAGTAACCACGCAACCAAACCCAAAGGAGACTGAACCTCTAGGAGAACTTAAACAATTGTGTGTGAAAATACCACTTCTCCAGGCCATAAAATATGTACCGATATACAATAAATTGATTAAGGAGAAGTGTTTTAGGCACCCAGGCAGGCGAAAGAGAGATGCCCCGACCATCAATGTCATAGGACAACTGTCCAATCTAATATTGGGGCAAGTAATCTGTCCAAAGTATTTGGACCTTGGGAGTCCTGTAGTTGATGTACATATCAATGGCACCATAATCCCCCATACCTTGATTGATCTAGGGGCTGCCATTAATGTGATGACCAGGGACACCATGCTTAAACTCAACCCTCAGAGTTCCTTAAGGAAGACCTCGACAATCCTGTAGTTGGCAGATCGCTCCACCGTGACTCCCGAAGGGATTGTGGAAGATGTCTTGGTCTATGTTGACTCTTGGGAGTACCCTGCAGACTTCTTGGTCCTTCAACCAAAGGCAAAGCTCACTGGATACCCCCTCATTTTAGGAAGGCCTTGGTTAGCCACTGCGGATACTTACATCAGTTGCCGAGCTGGAAGCATGACCATCAAGAATGGGCCTATGTCCAAGCAGCTAGTCCTATACCCTCCTACCCAACCTCTGCTAGAACATGACTTACCACTCTGGTTGGAAGAAGGAGATGAGGATGAGGTCTACTCTGCACCATTGTACATAGTAGAAACCACTAGGGGAGGCCCTCAAACCGAGGATGATCTGATTGAG
This sequence comes from Pinus tabuliformis, assembly GCA_031772625.1. Classification (NCBI taxonomy): domain Eukaryota; kingdom Viridiplantae; phylum Streptophyta; class Pinopsida; order Pinales; family Pinaceae; genus Pinus; species Pinus tabuliformis. The sequence continues at coordinate 400,206,935 of CM062805.1, read as the reverse complement.
ACTTTGATTCAAAATCCACCTCCCAGTGCACTGTCCTTAGAGGAATTGGTGGAAGATACCCAAGCCAGCACCTTAGTGGACCTCTGTGTGACTGATCCGACCTCTCCCATAGTTAAGAATGTGGAGTTTGGTCCTGAAAGAACTTTAAATATTAGCTCCTCCCTATATCCTTCCCATGAGAAGGAGCTATGTAGCTTACTGAACAATCATTTAGATGCTTTCACTTGGAGTTATAAGGAGATGAAAGGAGTCCATCCTTTGGTCTGTACCCATCACATCTACATTAAAGAAGATTGTAAACCAGTCAGGTAGCCTCAGAGGAGAATGAATCCAGCCCTTAAAGACATTGTCAAAGAAGAATTGCAAAAATTGTTGGATGCAGGATTCATCTACCCTATCTACGATAGTGAGTGGGTCTCACCTCTAGTGCTTGTGCCCAAGAAGAACAGGAATTGGAGAATCTGTGTAGGTTACTGAGAACTTAACAAATCCACCAAGAAAGACCAGTTCCCTTTGCCTTTCATAGACCAAGTGTTGGATGGACTGGCAGGGAAGAAGTTCTTCTCTTTCCTAGATGGGTTCAGCGGATATAACCAGATCCAAATAAGCCTAGAGGACCAAGATAAAACCACCTTCACTTGTCCATGGGGTACCTTTGCCTACCGAGTCCTTCCCTTTGGGCTATGCAACGCTCCTGCCACTTTCCAGAGAGTAGTATTGAGCATATTTTATGAGTTGGCCCATTATTCAGTAGAAATCTATATGGATGACTTTACTCCTTATGGGTCCAACTTCCAAGAGGCATTGACCAATCTGAGGAAAGTTCTAACCAAGTGCATTGAGATGAACCTGTCCCTTAGTCCCAAAAAATGTGAATTCCTAATGACTGAAGGGACTGTGCTAGGTCATACCATTTCTCGGCAAGGATTACAAGTGGATCCTAATAAGATTGCTATCATCCAAAAGGTCCCACCTCCTCAAAAGGTAAGAGATGTTCGGAGTTTCCTAGGCTTAGCAGGATATTATCGAAGATTCATTAAATATTTCAGTAAGCTAGCCTCGCCATTGTTTGGCCTCTTAGGGAAAGATGTTGAGTTTAAATGGACTGACGACTGTCAAGGGGCTCTGGATGAGTTGAAAGATAAGTTGGTGTCCACCCCGATCTTGAGAAGTCCAAACTGGGCCCTACCTTTCCACATCCACACTGATGCCTCGAACAAAGCCATAGGGGCAGCCTTAGGACAAGTTGAGGAGAAACTGCCATATGCCATATACTTCGTCAGTAAAAACCTGTCCAAGGCAGAAATGAACTATACTATAACCGAGAAAGAGTTCCTGGCTGTAGTCCATTCCCTAAACAAGTTCAGACACTACATCACTGGTTATCAAACATTTGTACACACTGATCATGCTGCGATTAGATATTTAATGAATAAGCCTGATGTCAATGCTCGTATCATTAGATGGTTACTTTTGTTGCAACAATTTGATTTGACTATTGTAGACAAGCCAGGTAAGGAAAATGTTGTTGCTGACTTCTTGTCTAGATTGGATTTGCCTGCAAGTGAAGAAGGAACAGTGGATGACTAGATGCCAAATGAACATCTGTTTGCTATCTCAGTACTCTCTCCATGGTTTGCTAATATAGCAAATTACTTGGTCTCAGCATAGTTCCCTCCACATCTATCCTCAAAGGAGAAGAGAAGAATTGTAAGGAAGAGCTCCCCATTCACTTGGATCGGGGGCAACTTGTTTAAACTTGGCCCAGATTAGATCTTGAGGCGTTGTGTTAGGGAGGAGGAAGTCTTTGACATTCTCCTAACCTGTCATGATGGACCTTGTGGAGGCCACTTTGCAGCAAAAAGGACTGCCTTCAAAATTCTACAAGCAGGCTACTATTGGCCTACTCTTCATCAAGATGTCAGAAGATACATCAGCAAGTGTGACCGATGTCAGAGGATGGGGAAACCGACTCCAAGGGATGAAATGCCTCTCCAACCTCAAGTGAACTTCGAGCCATTTGAGAAGTGGGGCATGGACTTTGTGGGTCCTATCAACCCTCCTTCAAAGAAAAGGTCTTACATCAATGTGTGTACCGACTATCTGACAAAGTGGGCAGAAACAAAGGCAATCAAAGCAGCAACATAAGAAATGGTGGCTGAGTTTTTAAGGGAAAATATCTTCTACAAGTTTGGGTACCGAAGAGAGTTAGTTACTGATCAAGGAAGCCAGTTCACCTCCAACCTGATTGAAGACTTGCTCGCTCATCACAAGATCAAGCACAGGACTTCCACCCCATATCATCCCCAAGCAAATGGGCAGGTGGAAGTCACTAATAGAGCATTGGAAGGGATTCTGACTAAGGTTGTGAATAGCAGCAAAAAGGATTGGGCAGATCGCCTGGTTGAGGCCACCTGGGCCTACAACACCACTTGGAAGACTACAACAGGTTTCACACTTTATGAGTTGGTCTACAGGAAGAAAGTTTTGCTGTCAATAGAGTTCGAGTAAAACACATTGAGGGTGGCAGCTTAGCTGGACCTAGATCTCAGCCATGCACAACGTGAAAGATTATTGCAGCTGAATGGATTAGATGAACACAGAATGCAGGCCCTCCTCCACTCAGAAGTAGTTCAACTCCAGAGGAAGATATGGCATGACCAGCACCTTAATGAAAAGCAATTCCAGCCGGGAGATTAGGCGCTGCTGTATGACTCAAGATACAAGGATTTCAAAGGAAAGTTGAGGACAACATGGTTAGGACCATATACAGTGGAGAAATGTAATGACAATGGTTCAGTCCTTATCAGGACCATTGATGAAGAAGCCATCCCCATGCTTGTCAATGGGCATCGATTGAAAATCTACAAGAAACCCCTTTCGAGGCAGGAGTTCATTGAAACTGTGGAAAAATCAGTGCTGATAGTAGAGCAGGGTTCTGCCTCTATTCCGGCCACACCTTGATCATCAAAAAAAACAAAAAAGGAATAAAAAGATCCCTGGGTGAAAACCTCTCTGAGGCACCCAGGATAGACAGTGAGGGTGAAAACCTCATGGAGGTGCCCCAACTGTCTCTCAAAAAGAAAAAAAAAAAGAAGAAAAAGTAAAAAAAAAAAGAAAAACAAAAACAAAACAAGTCTAATCTCTGGAATTATTGCAGGATGCAGGGAATACAGTGCAGATAAAGAAGGTCGTGCAAAACGAGGACAGGGGTCCGTACCATGCTACCAGACATCCTCATAGACACCCCCTCCATGGCCACTCACAGTTTCCAGGATTTGAACACATTCGGGTCGAGATTCAACCTCCTACAGGAAGTTTTGAGCTTTCTACAGGAAGTTCTGCATTTCTACAGGAAACATCCTGTAGAGCCTTCGGGCAGGCCAAAATCGATTCTGGAAAGGGATTTAAATCTTGAAGTCTGTTGATGAGGCCTGCAGCCACCCCTCTCTTCCATCCACCACCAGTTTCATCTCTTCCCACCGCCATTACAACAATCTGGTCCTGTATTCCTACACAGTCATGCAAAGAGTCCTGTTTTCCTCAGATTGAAATTTTTTTTCCCAAGGGACAAATCAAGCACACAAAGGCTCGCACACTCTACCTGTCAAAGCTCCATCAGGACCCTTCATCTGTGAATACAACCTTGCTCGTTTCAGCATGCATCCCAGGAGGAGAAGCAACTACAGGATGTCCTACAGGAATCCTGTAGCAGTTGATCCATCTGGAGCACATACTATGGAGTCAATAGCAGCTGAAATCGACGCAGGAGACATGCAACAAGCTCTGCTTGGACGTGAAAACCTCCTCGACAGCTGAGAAAAGACAGAGCCATGCATGCAGCGTTCACAACCAGAGGATCGAGTCCCGAAGCCTTGCATATAGCATCAACCAATGAAAGAAGGCGTTCCAGCACCTGTGCACGAAGCAGCAGTGAGCAAAGCCATCGTTCCACGTCTCGAAGCCTTGCATACAGCATCAGCCAATGAAAGAAGGAGTTCCAGCGCCTGTGCACGAAGCAGCAGTGAGCAAAGCCATCGTTCCATGTCCCGAAGCTTGCAGAACACGTCCACGGCCACCCAGGTAAGTGTCTAACCTTATTCGTCAAATTGCATAGACTATACTCTGAAAACTGCATGTCTGTGAAATGGTGCAGATTGAACGAATTCGGTGGCCAGTCAACTGGCCACCCACAGTCAGTCGAATGGCCTCGTGGGATCCGAACGAGCTCAGTTACGCTCGAATCCGCCAAAGGGACGAAGAGCCGACACATGGGAAGTGTCCAGTCGGGGAGAATCGGCGGATTGGCAGTGATGATGGTGGGTAATGGCAGTGAAAGGAAATGGTGGTCAGAGACATGCCGAAGAATGATGGTCGTGACGTTGGCTAACGGATCAGCCTGGACACCTCACCCCCCTCACCATGAATTGCGCCGTAATTCAAAATCGTTCGGCCAGAGAACTCACATTAACCATTGTCATTTACACTTGCAACCGTTTTTTAGCAAAGTATACGTTCTCCTCTGCAGTTCGTTAGCCTGAGCTTCTCTGCCCGTTTCAAAATCCTCCCGCGTCCCAGGCTCGTTCAGAAGCGCCGTGACACCCTCCAGAAGCTGGCAAAGCTCTCTACAGGAAGGAGCTCTACAGGAAACGTGGCATAGCCTCCCGGAGCAGAAAAACCTGGACTTTCTGCGTCGAAATTGGAGTTTCGAAGAGAGGTAGGCCCTAAAACACCATTCCCATGCATGATATTTCGAAAGGTGGTGAATTAAACTATCTGGAGTAGGAGAATTAAAAACAAGTCTGCCTGTGGGTCAAGAAGGGTAGTTTGCCTGTGTGATACACAAAAATTTTTGCAGTTGGTTCTGCGTCACATTCTCCTCCACGGTTCCTGTTAACAAATTCCTCCTGTAGAAACAATAAACCACTGTAAGGGCTAACCTGTGCATGAAGAATGTGACTTGTATGTGGTTGGTGTGAAAATTAAGCTCTGCACTCTGTCTATGAGAGCCTAATTCCCTTTTGACAGTCGAGTTGTGGGTAGCAATAGTATTATAACCAGGGAATTGGTACAAAGTGACATATAAACACCTGAGGGATACTATCTTCAAAGTTCTGGGGAGGAAACCATACACAGAATTCCCCTTCTGATCAGAGCACAAGCCAAAACAGATCATTCTCACAATGCCAGGAGGGTTTATTAGAAAGGAACCCTCGGATTCCAAGAAATTGCGAGAAACTCCTGAGGTGGTAGACCTATTTACCCGTGCCAATTGGATGACCTTCTGTGACTGAATCCAAGGTCATGACAATGAGGTAACAGAAGAGTTCCTAATGTCCCTGTAGCCTAAATCCAAGATACTGGCCACTGTAAATTTCAGAGGGTTGACCTTAAAACTTACCCCACAACTCATTAGTCGAGTCACTGATCTGCCATTGGGGATACCCTGGAGCAAAGAGGAGAGGGCATTGGGCCAAAAAGCCAAAAAGGAATTCTTCCTACTAGAGGAACAGTTTTTAGAGGATAAGAATGGGGTCCGGAGAGCCAGCCTACATCCATTTTGGAGCGAGGTCAGCCTTCAGATCATGAAATACATTACCTGTGAGGGGCGGTTCAGTATTGTATATGGTTATCACTTCCGGTTGCTAACTGAACTCAGACATAAGATGGATTTACCCACAGAACAAAATTTAAGCATCCCATATTTCCTCCTACAGTCATTAATTGAGTGTGGCACAAAATTTAAGGAAGGGACACTGAACCAGCTGGCCCATCATGGGCTTATCAAGCTTCTAGTGGAAGATGCCCTCCATACCTATACTGTCCCTCTCTCCTGGGAGATTTTCCGCAATATGTCCAAGGATGATGATATCTGAATTCTAGCCGAGGAACTCACTTCATCTGGTAGTGAGGAAAGGGAGCATATTGAGGCAGAAGAGAAAGCCAAGGGTAAGGAAACCTAGGACAGACCACCACAGAAAGAGCAAGAAGAGAAACAAGAGAAAGGCCAAGCTGCTGAGCCCAAAACTGTGGGTGGAATAAAGGCACAAACGCCAAGGGAGAAATTGTTGCAAATCAGGGCAGAGAGGACTGAAAAAGTCCAAGCAAGTGAGAGCACACCCAAGGCAACCACAACAAAATTAAAAGATAAGGCATCCCCTGCCAAGCAGGCCAAAATAGTGAAAACCGTTTCTATAGGAAGCCAGAAGACTATTTCTATAGGAAGCTAGAAAACCGTTTCTACAGGAAGACAGAAAACAGTCAGCACAGGACTTTCTACAGGAAGTCTAGAAAAAGGGCAATAGAAGGAAAAATCGCCTGACATTTTAGCCAAGGAGGCAGCAAGTGTGCTGGCCACCCTAAGCACATCTCCAAAGGAGAAGGGGAAGCGAAAGAGGGAGCCTCCCATGTATTTTAAGGCAAGAAGGAGCGTGAGGATAAAGACTGGCAGACCTCAGCCATCGTCAAAAGAACCAATCGTGATTTTAGACACCCCAGCTACACAAAAGGAGAGGTCTCCCTCCAAGGCATCCATCACTTATGAACGGGGAAGCCTGAAGACATCCACCTAGAATGAAAGAATGAAACTGTTGGACACAAAAACCTCTCTACAGGATGCTGAGACTATTCTATAGGAAACACTGGCCAGGCTAAAGGAGACTGAAGAAATGGAAGGTGAGGCAACTAAATCACCATAGGAGGAAGAAAAGGTGGAGAACATTGTGTAACCTAGCCCCCAACCCAGCTTGGGCTCCTACCATAACTTCTTAGAGGCCGAAAAGATCATTCCTAAAAAATTCACAGTGCCACTTTTCCTTGCACTAGAAGAAGAGAGAGTGAGGACCCACACTTGGATGAAGATCACTAAGTCCAAGGGTGTGGCAGATATAGGTCCTCTGGAGTAACAACTCAAAGAGGCAAGAAGGGAATTGGCTATGGTACGACATGTGGAGAGCAACCAACGGGTCAAGCTATAGGAAGAAAATGAGCTGCTTAGACAACAGCTACAGTTATAGGGACAGAGGAAGGAAGACAGGCCTCACATCTTGGGAGAACAACAGCAACAGGAGGAGCCCACAACAGCCAAGGATACCACTAATGAACAGTAGAGAAGGGAAGGGATGCAGGCTGAAATTGAGACATTGAATCAACAGCTACAGGAAAAAGAATTGCAAGTAGGCCTGAAGATAGAGTCTTTGAAACAGCAGGTACAAGAAAAGGAAGCCCAACTGGCCTGCATGGCCAGCTGGGCAATGGAAGCTCTACAATGTAGGCAGCCTACCAAATCGTATGCCCTATACCTCAAGGATCAGTGGTTACAGTTTCAGATCAATACCTTGGCCCAAAGGGGCATCACCCCATTCCAAAATTATCATCAGTTTGCAGCTCTATGTGGCAGTAGTTCATTAGAGGATAGGGCCAAATTATCAGAGTTCTACTTGCACAACTTCGCCCTTCCGAACATGAATGCATGGGATCACAACACTGTGATAGGAGATGTCCAACTTATGGCCATGGCCTCTTGGATGAGTCATGAGGAGAAGAGAGCAGCAGAGGTCCGCAGCATCATAGGCAGAGAACTCAGTGAGCCACTGATGATCAGAGCAGAGCCAGATGACCCCTCAGCAGTGATAAGCGCCCAACAGCACTTGACCAATAGCCCTCAGGATCTACTGGAATACATTGAGCAACAGGCTCAAGCTATTGCCCACTTTGAGGACATGGAGAGGCTGTTGGGAGAAAACTGCCTGCATGCCTGCACAAGGCGGTGGAACACACTGCCTCACAGCTTGAAGATAAAGGAATACCACTCTCCCACCAGGATGAGGGAAGCCTTAGCAAGGGTACCTCTCTACAAACAGTTGATGCAGAATCTGCAGGCCAATTGGATTGGCTTGAAATTCAGTCCTCCTTTGCTTTTGGGATTGCTAGAAGGAGTCAAGGAAGAGGAGGAAGGTAGACAATGGGAGGAAGTGGAAAGGAAAGCAGGATTCCACGATCGGGAAGAAGATATCACCACAGAGGCCTGGGACGTGAGGGAGGCAATCAAAGGCATAAAGGATGATGAGCTGGACTAGTTGCTCAGAGGATGAGCAACCCATTTAGCAGGGGGGTGATGATGAGCCCCGAATTGGGTAACTTATTGGGCTCATTTTGCCTAATTGTCCTTGTTCAATCCTCCATTTTTCATAGATTACGCATGTTTTTTAGTATGTTTATGTTATTTGAACAAATAAGGGTGGTCACTCTACCAAGGAGGCTAATACGTGGTTATTTTAGGTTTTTTGGACAAATTTTGGAGCAAAACCAAGCAATTATGGGTCAGGTGACAGCCAAGCTTGAGGTGAGGATTTGTAGGGAGGTTGTCTCTGGCATTAAATGGGCCTTCCTCGAAATCTCCACCCTCAACTCCAAGCTCAACAGGCCACCAAAACGAGTTCTAAAGGCAACCGAGCAGCTTTGGGAAGAGTGACTGTTTACTAGCAGTTGGAACAGCCGAGTCCCTTGAATTTAGGAGGGCTACTAGGCCCCTCGTAGTGTATAAATAGGAAGGCCTCAGCCTTCATAGTTTACTTTTGGAACTATTGGTATTTGCACTATAGTGCTGTCATTTTCTCAGCTCGTTTTCTTGTAGCTACTGCTGTATAACTTTCTTGTGATGATTATTTTTGAGTAATGAGAAGCAAATTTACTTGGCATCAGATTTGAGTTCTTTATAGGAGCCGGTAGCTCTTGGGGTTGGGCCCAACCCAAGTGCTAAAGCCTCCTTTATGTATTGTTATTTGTTCTTTATGTATTTGCAAAATCATTTCCGTTAAGTAGATTAAATCTTGCTGATTAAATAGGTCACTGTTGATGATTAGAAAGACTTTTGATGTTCAGATTGAGTTGATAGGTTATTGACAGGGAAAATCTTCAGAAAAGGGCCATAAAGCACCTCTGATTTCACCTCTCCCTCAGTGGGATCAGGAGCTAGGATCAAGGTGACCTTGCTGCCCGCAAAAACACTGACTTTTCTTTGCCATGTAATCATTAGTGTTTGATTTTCATTTGAAAAAGTTGGTTACATGTTCAGATTCTTGAATGCTTCGTTGCATAGTTAATATACATGGTTTCCTTGCAAGTAAAACTTCTGTTCATTCTCTTTACTGTTAGCTAGATCAGATTAGGTCAACGTAACTAGGTATCAGATTTTACAAGTCTTCGTTGGTTCAGTAGGAAAAACAACTTTCAAAGCACCTGTACCACTTCTCTATTTGCCCATACTTCATCAATCCCATCTTCTCCATCCCCTAACACGGATTCTTGCCTCACGTTTGCCATTTGCTCACATAACCCTAATTTTTGTGCAACATTGCTTCAGTCCTCCTTGAACAAATCCAGCCATCTACATCTTTCCTAAACTCCATCCACCAAGTCCTGGACCACCTCAAACCCTTATCCTACCTCCATACTCACTCCTTCACCTTTCTCTCTCTCCATCCATCCTCCAAAACCCCATTTCTGAACATCCTGTAGAAAAATACAGACATCCTGTAGAAAATTACAGACATCTTGTAGAACCCCTGCAGACTTCCTGTAAAGGCTCACGAATGAGGTTTCTTGATAGCCAAACTCTGTGAAACTCTCTGGAAGGGTGTTAGGGACCCCTTAGGCCCTCTCTGAACCTTCCCGACCTCTTCCAAGCATTTCCTCCCGCCAATCCACCTCTGCACAGTCAAAACAATCAAATCGCATCCATGATCATTCTGGAAACTGATTCAAAAATACAAAAAGATGTTCTTTTCAGATGTTACTGTAGAAGTAGCTTAGATACATGTATTTACCTTCCTAGAATTCAATGGCATCTCTTTCAGTAGCTTGCATCCTCTTTCTTGCATCAGTAGGGCTAGCTGGTAAAATTAGGGTTTTCTAGGGTTTACGTTTCCTTTCATCTTTCCAGTTTCCTTCTGCAAGTAGATCAGCCTTCCTTGAGTTAGCTTTCGTCCATCAGTTAAAAAGCTTCTTCTCAAAGCTCATAGAAGTTGGCTTAAGCTCCTAGTGGACTTGTGCCAGCTGACCAAGTGATAGTTGTGGCAAGAGCTAGTACTTGTGCATACAGCATCATCGCTTCCAAGTTTGTTATGAACTACCGGGTTGATAAAAGTAAAGAAGGGAGTCCTAGGAGTTGCAACATTATTGCTGCAATACTGGAGCTCACCACAAGGTTTGCATTCAACTTATCCAGCAAGGAGATATGATCTATGCAGGAGGAAAGTGTATTTGATCTAATTTATCTGCTCATCAAGGACCTCTCATGCCTCAAACCTACGGTGAATGAAAATCTAATAAGAATAAAATTTTGACTAATTTATTTAGGTGTTTCCTTCTTTTCTTTTGTCGATGTGGATTGAATAAAAACTTGAAAACAACATATTGATTAGCTATTTACATTTATTTGTTGAGAACACACTTGTACTTGGGGGTGGGTGAATCAATATAAGTCAATTTTTACTTATTTAAAAATTCATGAACCTTAATAAAACAATCACTTATGAGATCTATAGGTTACATAACATGGAACATAAGGTTTACATGGAAACCCTTTCGGGAGAAGACAACAAAATTTGTTTTTATAATTCTTTGGAGAAACCAACATATTGTTACAAATATTTGTAGGCACCAACCTACTCTTCCAAATCTTCATAGACACTAATCTACTAGAGAAACCAATCCCCAGTAATTAGCACCAACTTAGCAAGGTACACCAAACTCTTTTTTTGTGTAACATGAACCTACATATAACTTCTTTAAAAATGATATACTCACTAAAACACTTGATCTACTTGTTGCTTCTTCAGATATACTCATTGATATTCCAAGTGAAAGTTATAGTAACTTTCTCAAAACTTATTGCCTTTTGGGTTCATCCCAAGGGAAAACTTGTATAGTATATCACATGATCAATTTATTATATCTAATTCTAAACATTTTACCCAATTCACTTCAAAATGTTTCGAATCGCTAAAAATTTTATAATCTGAAGTTTCCTATGAAAAATAATTATAGTGAAAATGCCACGATCACTCTTTTGAAATTGACTTTAAGATCATTCACAAACCCTAACTCCCACAGGGTATATCTCCAAATTATAGTGAACTAGAATATTAAATTTTTATCAAACATATATTGAGTTGTTTTCTCAATATGCTCAAAAATTTCATGATTTGATTCTTCACAAAAAGTGAATTATAGAAAAATTTCCAAGTTCACTCATTAAAAATCGATTTTAGGACTATTCACAAACCCTAACTTCCATGGGGTATATCTCTGAAATTACGGTCAATCAGAATATGAAAATTTTACCAGACATACCTTGAGTGTAAATTTTCATCCTCTGATTCTTCAAAGAAATAGAATTATAGAAAAATTTATAAATTCACTTGTTTGAAACTAATTTCAAAATAATTCACAAAGCCTAAATTCCACATGGTATATCTTTGTGTTGAGAGGTTTGTCATTGATGTCAAAGCAAGGGTTAGCCAAACATGGTCAAATTTAGATGATTGAGAGGAGCTTGTATGATGTCATCATGATAACTTCCTAAGAAATAGAATATTAATTCAAATATGTGGATCACATCCATTCTCTGACATTTTTGGAAAAGCTACAACACTTTTTTTAGTTCCTTTTGTTTTTCATGTTCTCTAAGAAGATGATATTTGGTTGGGAGCACATCGTTGTTTTATCATATCTTCCAAAAGATGGTAATCATGATCTAATTTCCATAATTTGCAAAAGTTGTTCATAAAGATGTTATATGTCGCCATGTTTGAAAATCATCCATTCATTTTCATATCCTTAAATATCCTTAAGGCTTCTTCCAACCTTTTTGTTGTGCAAAGAGTATCAATCAAGTTTGGAATTATTCATTGTTCTTTGAACTACCATGATGGCATCATACATCTCCTCTCAACCATTTGACTTTGACCATGTTTGGTTGGCCCTTGATTTGACATCAGTGACAAACCTCTCAACAATCTCCCTCTTTGTCATTAATGGTAACACACTTATAATAACTCCCCCTAAGATAATGCTTCTCATGTCATCATGCTTCTTGATCTTTCTCCCCCTATTATAGGCCATTTTTTCGCACTCAAGAAAAAGGCCCCAAACCCGGATCTCTCGCCATTTATTACACTTTGCATCAATTCTCTGCAAGGCCAAAAGAAAATTTATTCCCAAAAGTCATAAAATTCATGGATTACATTGGCTCAAAACCCTAATTTAAGGCTCCATCACACTTAACTTCAATGCAACCTACAACGGTGAGGGTTGCACACATGCAACTTATGTTTGCCATCGCAGGTTGCCTTTACTAAAAGTGTGATGACACTTGGAAATGAGGAAAAATAAAACAAAATTTCTAAGCTTCCTTCTCTAGAAGCTTCATGAGCCGATTCATCCATTTTCTGTTGAATATGATCTTGAATTACTATTAATGAGGCTTTATCCCTCATCTCATGGAACTTACCTCCTTCCAAAGTGGATCTAGCCCTAGTATGGTGGATCTAAAACTTCTTAATTTACCCTATAAAAGTAGTACCTAATATAGAGTCTCAGTTGGCTTTTGGAGACTCAGATTTTTCCCTTATGTTGCTAGTTTGATCTTGGAGGTCCATAATCCATACTTATGCATTGGTGAGGTTGAAGGCTTTATCATTGTGGAAAAGAAAGGACTAGAAGGTTGGGAGAGATTCATAACATCAAGGACTTAACAAGGGTTGTAATCTATCTATGTTATCATAAATACAAATTGCATTTTTTTTCCCATATATCATGTCTTTGATTATACATGTGTAGAATAAGGTTCCTTGATCTCTTATTTAGAGTTATTTTAATGTTTCATGTTGTATATCTTGATCTCTTTCCTTGTCATAGCTAACTTGCAGGATCTACTTTCGGGAGTTAAAGCTGGAGCTGGAGTGAGTGGGTGAAGAGAAGAAGGAAGTTTTCACTGAAAACCAGGTAGGTCTTCTTCTTATACTTCAAATATCTCCTGGAAAGATAGTGTAGTTTGTTTGGTCGTTTCTACGTTAAACCACTGAACCTAGGGAGATCACTTGTGTCCACGGAAGGGATTTATCTAGAAAACACCCCCTTTGACATCAATGGCAAAGGATTACTCCCCATGTCTTTTCTTCCACTAAGGAAATCTCATCCTGAGCGTGTGCTTCCCAAGAAATGTAAGCCTATAGAAAACGTTTTGGTTTCCATCCAGCTGAATATATGAAAAGGTTCCATATTTCTACAATATGTCTCAACCTATCCTTTTTATCCTTTGACATAGTACCAACAACATGCACACAAATGTTGTTTAAGATAGCTTTTGTTTCTCCAAAGCCAAGTGTCTAAACATTTCCTCAACTACTGAAAACTTTAAGCATTCATTGTCACATTCAAGCTTTCTTTGGCCGAGAGGAACTCTATTTGACTTCAACCGTACTGGCTAAAGAGGGGAAGGTAATTTGTGAAGAATATAGGCTTCAAAGACTGAATCAGCTCTGGTATTGTTGCCTTCAACATCATACAATATATTTTCCCAACAAAAATACCTCTCGTTCTCCTTTGATCAAGAACAAAAATTAGAGGTAAGATTAACAAAGGGCTAATATTGGATGCAAAAACCTTCAAGGACCACTGCAAATATCATTCACATCTATCCTTCTCAATTGAAAATATGATCTTAGGTGCATAAATGTTGAAAACGGGATCTACAAATATCAATGCCATTCCTTCTTGTAGTATTATACCAGGGTGGTCACAGTAGATTTACACAGCTCAATGTTGTTCAATTCCATTATTCTTCCTATCATCAAATTGAGGTTTCAAAAAAATACAGAGTAACTTAGTGGGAATTAGTTGAGATAAAATTTCCATATATTATTTGGTTTAAGCCTTCCTCTGAATTCAAATTTACCATGAACTAGGATCATTCATGATGAAGTCATTCTTTATCACCAACTTTGAATCATTTCAAATTTGTTTGGAATGAAACCAAAGAATTTGCAAATACTAATATTTGTGAACCATGCTTCATGTCACAGATGATCAAACATAGTCCCATTAGGTTTCATGTGATGTTATAGGATACAATTCACAATTTCTAGCCTACACTAGCTTTTCAAAATTTGACTTAATCTAGGTTAATATAGATCAATCGACCACATGAGCAAGAAATAGTTACTGGTAATTCACATATAGTATCAGGGCATGGAATAGATCAGTGACATGAAATAGTACAAGTATGCCTGCAATTTCTCTTAGGAGTTCCACAAGATTAGCCACATGAGGTTCTAGCGACGAATGATGAATTTTTCTTTGGAATCTGAGTTACATTATTTTGTAACAAGAATAGTACAAGGAGGTCACTCCCTGAAATGGAAATCATGAGTAACAAGATGATCACATGCTTGAGTAATGGATCAGGGATATAAGTACGAAGGAATAGGTGTTCCACAAGGAACTTGGAGGAGGAATTGAGGTCTTCCTACATGCATAAGAAGGATTAGTGAAAATAGTTTCAACAGAGGGTGGACAAAGGTCATTAAGGCAAAGTTCTTGGAAAAAAATGTTCCTTTGTTATTTCTTCAAGGATGGAACTTATATGTGCTTGAATTATCTTACAAACTATATCATCTTCTACAAACTAGAATATTCATGATCAAAGTTTCCAATTGAGACATCTAATCATGGGTTCAATATATGTTCCTTGTATGCAATGCATAGCACAAAGCTATTTCAAACTACTTAGGTGGAATCTCAATTTATAAATATTAAGGAGCCAAATATTTTTCCTTAGGCATATAACCAGTTAGAAACTTAAACAAGTGCCTTGAGCACTCAAGGAAAGTCCATTTCATGGTTCAACCAAATTTCTTCTCCAAACTTTTTTAGGATTTTTTAGATATTTTTTGTTCTTTGATTTTCTTAGGAGCCCACTTCATGCCACTTCTACAATCTCATGTTATATGTCCAAAATTGTGACATTGATAGCATTTTATATTGAACTTGAATAATGGAGAAACTGAGTTGTAATTTTTTTTGTCATAACCATTAGGAGTTTTGTCTTGCCTGCCTGAAAAATTACTTCTAGGATTTTAATGATAACCTTTATAATCATTCTTGTGGTATGCTCTACAATTTCTTTCTTTATGACCAAAATTAGTGTATGAATAACAAAAACTAGAGAATATTCTTGGGTACCTAGATGAGTAGAATTCTCTTGACAATCTCCTGAAGTTGTTATGCCTTGGAGAAGGTGTAATATTTTGTTGATCCTTACTTTTTCTTGCACTGTGTATGGATCCCTTTGGAGCATCAACATAGCTTCTTCGACTAGTAATACTTTCATCCTTCTTACAACTTTTGTTGTGATTTGGTTTTTAAAGGATGATGGATTTCAGTTTTTCTTCATACTGAACCCTTGGAAACTTGGAGTTTTTCCCACCTGTATGATGAAGACCTACTTTGTCATAAGGTGAAAATTGTTGCAAAACATGTTCCTCTGATTTTTTTGAAGTCCTCTTGATTGTTCTAAGGTTAGCAAGGGAAGCATGCATTCTTCCTCCCCATAAAGACTTTCCAACCAAAGAGGCACTTCACCAGCTAATTGGGCAGGTGGAAAAATAGTCAATATTTGAATTTGAAACCCATTAGAGATAGTCATTTCCCTGGTTCTGCACCCAATGACAACATCAACAGTAGCTAGCTAGGGTCGGCCTAGGACTATTGGGTGTCTTGGTTTGGTATTTTTTGGAGAAATTACTATGAAATCAATCGGATATTCCCAAGAGGCTACTGTTACCACCACATCTTCTAGGACTCCAATAGGTTCAATAGCAGAATTATCGACTAATTCCAACACAATAGGCATGGGTTTTATCTATTTGAGTTGCAACAACATCATAGTATAAACAGTCATTGTGTTGATGGTTGCTCCCAAATCTACCAAAGTGTTAAGAAGAAAATTTTCATTAATCCCTATAGTTACTACTCGGTTCCCTAGATCATCAAATTTAGGTGGTAATCCAGATATCATTTATGACATTTGGCTGATTATTTTGATGGTTTGATTAGCATTTTTCTTCCTTCCTAGTTTCTTGATGCAAATATCCCTAATAATATTAGTGTAAATAGGGATATATTTAATAGCTTGTAATAAAGGGATCTTTATACAAATATTCCTTAGCTCGGATTCCAAATCATACTATATGGGTGTCTTGGTTTTCTTTACAAACAATCTTTCATGAAAAGGAGGCTCCTTACATTCCAAGAGCTCTTGTGGTTCTTTTACTACCTTGTTGTTTTCATTTTCCATTTTTTCAATCGTTTTGTCTTCAGATTATATATGGGGGTCCTCCTCTTGTATAACCACTGTCGATTTGTTTTTGTTAATTTTTTCCCAGATCTCAGTTGAATTTCATTTATGGGAAAGGAAGTGATAACATAAGTGGGAAAAGATTGCAGCTTTATGTTTTGTATAGGTTGAGGAGACCTATTATTAGGATTAGATATAGGTAGTGCAGGCAACTATGTTGGTCTAGGAGGATATCTGTTGTGAAGATAGCTTGGTATGTTGAGGTAGAGGCAAAGGTTGTGGCTATTGTAATGGAGGTGGTAATGGTAGAGCAGATTGCTGGGGATAAGGTGGGTTATACCCATTCTTGAACTAAGACACGTTAGGTGTGTATGGAATATAAGGTGGATATTGTGGTTGGTAATGGGGGTATGAAGGTGTCAAAGCTTGGGACTGAAAGACAACCCCATAAGGATTCTCTTTCCATCCCTAATTCCAGGGTGAATTCTGAGGTAGTTGAGTGGTCCATGAGGAATAAGATGCCTAAGAGTTCCATGGTTTATATTGGGGAAAACTATGTATATTGGTATTTGAGAAGGGCTATTATTTGGTGTTCTCCATGAGGGTTTCCTAGATGTTTTGGGAAGTTCACTTGTTTCAACCCCTCCCTTATAAATAGCTTGTAATCCTAGTAAGGAAGGGCGCTATTTAGTAGGGTGCTCATGCGTGCAAATTCCACAAACTTCCACCAAATTTATTAGGCATTCCCTCTTAGAGTGTTTCGTTCTGTATTTAGGACAAAAAATGGCTAAAGAAGCCTTGTCTTCCTCTTGTTTCCTCCTAATTTTCAAGGCATCCAACTAATCACTAATAGTATTCAAGATATTTGTTTTAAAGTTTTCTAGGAGGATCCCTAATTTGGTTCAAGTAACACCACCCTGTACTGGTTTAGAATCCCTATACACATAATCACTTGGGCTATCTCAAATTCCTTTTCCTACCTTAGCTTCACTTCTATAATAAGTTCTACATAGTTCAGTTATTTCAGCAAAATGTTTCTTATAAATATCGCCATAGCTCAAGAGATTTAATGTTTCAATGCATTCTTCCCTCAACCCTTTTAGAAAAATAGTCCTAAAGGTTCTTTCATCCAGATTACCTATTCAGGATTTATGGTAATTATAAAGGAATCTTTCAAGATATTCTTCCAAACTCTCATCTTCCATTTGTTGCATTCTAAAAATATCATTAATATCTCTTCTTTTGCAATAATCTTGATATTTCTTAAGAAAGACAAATTTCATATCATCCCATGAATAGATAGTATGTTCTCCCAAACTCATAAACCACCTCAGAGTTGAATCTTTTAGGGTAGCAGGAAATAGTTTGAGCTTATGTGCATCATCATGATAATTATAACTTCTACAAAGAATATCAAACTCAAACAAAAAAGAGTCAGGGTCTTCAGAAGATGTACCATGGAAAAGTGGAAGAGATTCCAAAGGTATATTTTTCATAGTAATGTTTCTGGTGACATCCAAGATTGGAAATCCAAATGTAGTCTTAGACTCTTCCTCTTTCTCCTTAGGTCCCCCCTCTTCACCCGTCTCTTTGGTCATTATTCCCACCAAGTAAGGTATTGATTCTATCATTATCCTCAACTTTGGTCCCACCATTATTTTTGTCATTGTTTTTGTTATCCTCACCTCCTCCTCTCTTAGCCATCCTTAATTCCCACAAGTCCATAAGTAAGCTATGGCATGGTATTCCAACTGGAAGAAGATTCGACTAGGTTGGGTTTTATATACCTAGGTCCCAAGTCTCTTTGAGGTCCTCTTACTGTTGATTCTACTTGTGATACTACCATGGCTTTCATTTCTTCAACAACTCCTAATATGGCTTGTTCTTGTTTCCATATGCCCTGAAGTTGTACTGCCCCCTCTGGATGTAGTGTTTCTTTCTCTGAGGCCACTTTTGTTGCAAAGCTTTCTACTTCCTCTCCGGTACACGCGTAATGATTAGAAGGGTTAATTGGGGGGGTATTTTGTAGGACCAAATAGTTCTGAAAGTTATTTTGTACTTTGAATAAATCTCCCCTTACTGTCTTTAGGTCTACCTCTACTTTTGTGCATAAGAGAAAGAAGAAAAGAAAAAAGAAGTACTAATTTACTAAAGACAATCAGACTTTGGAGCAACCCCACCATAGTGGATATGTAGCTCTTCACTCAAGTCTCACCGTACTTTCTCAGCCCTCTGATTGCCCTACAAAATCCTTATCACACACATAAATTCACTAAAAGGAAGTGTTACATGTACCATTTGCAACTTCCCGGCAACAATGCCAAAAATGTTAGGGTTTTTATATGCTCTTTTCATTCCCTAAATTTAAAATTGTCAATCCAAAGTTCATAATCTTCAAGTTACAAGGCATTATGGTTCAGATCTAAATTGATTATCTTGTACTTACTTAGTATGAAATTAAGTACCAAATGATCAAACTTTGTTTCTTGTTTAAAATCATTGCACCAAAGTTTTCTGAAGTAAAGAAACCTATTATACTCTTCAGTGTCACACACATAATTCAAATTTCTAATTCATCTTTAATAACCATCCAACTAATTAGAGATTTCTTCTAGAAATAAAATCAACAATCATCATCATATATACTCATAATTCAATTTAAACGATCTATTTTACTCAAAATATTCACGTGAAAATAACCCTAGGGTCAAGCTAGAAATAAAAAAGAAAACCTAGCAATGTTATTAAACTAAAAATCATTCACACAAATTCCTAATTCAATAAGTTTATTCGAAATTGATTGAAAAATGAAACAAATGGCTTATAGCTTCTACATAATATCACGAAAATTCAAACATGCTGAACATCAGCTATAGGGACTCCTTATTAGAACTTCACATCCACAGTTAATAGATCATTTTTTTTAGATCAAATAGTGCAATACAAACACTGTGAAGAACTCATCCTTCGGAAAATCAATTTAACCTTAAACATGTTCTTTCAAACTTATCAATGCTCAATATCAAAAGAGGAACCTACGAACTCAAATAATCCTTATGAAAATGACTTCACAAACTCACGCAATTTAGAATAGGAATCTAACCAATCACCAATTTGAACATAACAACCAGATCTATGAAAGATTTTAGATATCATTCAATTACATTCCTAAGTACTGAATATCTAAAAATTGCAAAAAGAAACAAAGATTTTAAGTATCGTTCCACTAGTGCAAATCCACATACACACTTCCTATCTAATTGAAATCGATTATAGAACTTGGTTGAAGTTGGTGGTGGGCCCTTGCCACAACCTAAGACAAGTTAATTTAACTCAATAACTTCACAGATTATAAACACATAAATTCATAGATATAAAAGCTGATATCACTTATATATTAAAGTCTTCAATAAAACATGAATGTAAGTGTTCCAAACTGAAATGAAAATAGAATCATCAAATGTTTATAGTCATAATATCCTTGCTTCAGTCTCGCTAGCTCCTCCTACTAATGCTTGGCCTTCTTAAGGAATTTACGGCCTGAAGATAGTTACAACAAAATAACTCAGAAAAGCAATGCATGTGTGATCTAGGATTAATTAAGCTAAGCCAAATTCCAAAGATCACTCGCCCATTTTATCATATTTGCATTGGTCCAATTGTAATATTATCTTTAATATGAGGAGGTTATCACCGTGACCACAAACAGAAGAAGATGCCCTCAAGATTCCCATCGTTTGACTGGTGCCAAATATGCATTAGAGTACCAAATAGAGTATGAAATTAAGTACTTAAGGGTTGTCTGATATATTTCTAGCCAGATGTTGGCTCCTTGGTAACCTGTCAAATGCATTAAAGTTTCCATCCTTATGTTTAGGAACCCTAGCAGTAAATCAGTCGAGTCAAGTAGTATAAACTCATTTAACATTTACTTACACTAGCCAAAGATATGTAAAAACAGTACTAACTGTGACTCTTACCTCCATTTATAAAATAATGCAATTTAGCCAATATGGAATGGTTTCTAGGTGTAAAAAAAGGTAAAATAGAGTATGTCATAATGGAAATAGTAGGATAAGGTGTCAAAATGATAACAAAAGCAGGGCCCAACAGAGTGTGCCCAAAATTGATTTCAAATGTTGTAGATTCTCTTCCCTAGTTTTGTTGTAAACTAAAATATCATCCAAGTAAATGATAACTAATTTTCTTGTGAATTCTTTTGGAACTTTGTTTATTAACCTCATGAAAGTGATGGGTGGATTGGTTAGGCTAAAGGGCATCACAAGCCATTCATACAACCCATGATTTGTTTTAAATGCAATTTTCCACTCATCTCCCTCTCTGATACAAATTTGATGATATCCACTTTTTAAATAATTTTTGAAAAGAATTTTGCTTCACTTAAACATTCAATTAAACCATCAATTTGTGGGAGTGGAAATCAATACTTGGTGGTGATTTTATTAGTTTCACTGGAGTATGTACACATTCTCCAGCCTCCATCTTTTTTTGGACTCAATATTGTCAAGACAGCAAGGGGCTTAATCTTTCTTTAATCATACCTTTTTTCTAAGAATTCTTGAACTTGTCTCTTTACTTCTTCATTTTATTATGGTGTCATTCGATAAGCAGCTTAATTTGGAAAAGTAGATCCTGAAATTAAATAAATATGATGGTTGATACTTCTAACAAGAGGTAAATTGCTTGCTAACTCATCCATGATAGTATCAACAAACTGATCTAACAAGTTTCTATTTTCCTTTTACAAATCATTTAAATTTGTGCTCGTAAGAAATGTATGGGGTTTCCTGACTAAAGAAAAGTGAAAAAAAAAATCACTTCTTGCAACAACTCCTTTCCACTCATAAGCAACACAATGGGACTTGCTTCTTCTTTTATTTCTTCATCTGGTAAAGGTAACAACACATTCTTTTTCACATCCTTTTCAAAAGTATAAATATTTCTTTTGTTGTCATGTATGGCCTTCTTTCCATATTTCCACGTCCTCTCCAATAACACATGGAAATAATCCATCGGCATTATATCACAAATAAATTCATCCTTATATTTTCCAATATGAAAATCAACTTTACACTGCTCATTAACCAACACTTGGTGTCCTTTTTACAACTAAGATACTTTATAAGGATGATGATGTGTGGTTCTTTTTAAATTTAACTTCTCTATCATTTCCACAGAAACCAAATTATCAATGCTCCTACTATCAATAAAAATTTTGTGGCACTTTAGACTTTTTCTTTATGTTGGTTCCTTGACTTCCTTTTCAGTTTTGATCAAAACTCTTTTCATTAACAAAGACTCACCAACTTCATTCACCTCTTCAATAATAGTTTAATTTTCACTTTCTTCCACTGCTTTGGCAACATGAGCACATCTCTAACATGTTGGTACATTCTCAAGAAAGTCCCATGACATATGCCTGAGTTTCCCACATTTGAAACATTTAGGTTGACAATATGTTCCTCGACCTCTACCTTTGTAGAATGATCTTCTACCTCCCGAATCACCTCCTATTATTTATTGACTATTGTAACTTCCTACATCTTCTATTTTTGCAGACTGAAATTTTCCTCTTCCAATTTGTTTCCCTTTGCCTCTTATAGGACTCCTTCCCCAACTCTTTGACTTTGTTTTCTAGAAAGCATTTATTCTACCTTCATGGAAACCTGATATGCATCTTCAACAATCTTTAAAAACAATAAGCCAATTTCATCTTGAATATCAAATCTCAAACCATTAATATATCTAGCAACTTTCTCAGCATCACCTTCTACATGACCATCTTTGATGTTCAATTTATAAAACTTCTTTGTATATTATTTAATTGACATGGACTTCTATCTTAGATTATGTATCTATCGAAAAATATTAATATGATATTATTTGGGTAAAAAATTACCTTTTGAGTTGTGCCACCATCATGTCCAATGTTTGATTTTAGCTTTTCCTTTCCTCTTCAGTTCAACTTTTACTTCATCCCTGCAGAGTACAGCATAGCCTTTTAATCCAGTTACTGCATAATTAACGTGCTTATCGGATTCAACATCTCCATAATTAAAATATTTATCAAGAGCATTTATCCAATCTATTAATTCATCAACATTTAAATTACCTACATATGGTGGAATTTCCATCTTTGGCCTGGCAATTATCTTAGCAAAATCTTCATCATAACTTAATTCTTATTATTCCGGCTCTTCATCACGGGAATATTCTTCTCCAACATTACTGACATCTCCCACATCACTTTCTCTCCTCTGTGTAGTCTCCACAACTTCCATTCTCTCTCGAATTCTTCTTACTTCAACTTGCAAAGCCACATTTGCTAAAGGTCTCCCTTGACCTGATCCTCAAAATTCTCCTCGATGTTATGTCATTCTTTCTTTTATTTAAAAAAATATACTTTGATACCACAATTGATGCTAATTAAGTCCTTCCTAATACCCAGCTTAATTATTTGCCTCCAAATCACAATTATCATCAAAACTCACTTAACCAAAATCCAAAGGAAATATCGAAAACTCCCCTTTCATTAAAAAATTGATAAATTGGCTGACCTATTCTACAAATTTAATAGGTTAGTTCGGTGTATCTCATTTTTTTTTATTTTAAACACACCCGACTAAGCTTGGGACTGACTGCTCCTTAGACTAGTCAAGGGTCAAGTCCGATTATACAAAACCTCAAAACATAAAGACCTGAATATGGGTTGGGGTAAACCTCTAGCGTGTTTACAAATAACGGGAAAAAAAATCCCACTCTCACTCGAGGTCGGGCCACAAAACTTGCCTATGACCGACTTCCGACTTTCCTCAAACTCTATGCTAGGAACAAATATTTCATGATTTTGCTTTATTTCCCCAATTTTATTTTATAAAAAATATGCACTTGTGATTACAGAAACATTCCTAATGCAACAACAAAGTACACACAGAGGAACTCGACCTGTATAAATTGCTAATGCCAAATAATGTAGTCATTGAGGGAATTGTTGCTTGATTGTGCACCAATAATACAAAATTTAGAAGCAATTCAAATCAAAACAAAGCATCAATAATCATGCCACAAGAGAGCACAAAATATATTCTATGTATTCAATATCTCTCTTCAAAAACACACAGAAAAACAAATTTGCACACTCACACTCTCCTAACGTCCAAACTCTCTCCCAGCCTACAAAATTTATTTTTAATACAAGATAATAATCAGTTCAAATCCACTAATTGTGGATCTGAATCCTAAATATAGAAAATATTCCAATAAAAAAATGTTTATAATTTATCTCAGAATCAGCTACAACAAATTCCTATTTTACGACAAACACATAATAATTGAAGTAACTACTAATTTCTCTATGTATTTCAAACAATTATATTAAATTTAGGAAACCCACTTCCTGTAGTAAATGAATTCTTGACCATCAGGGTCAAAATGAATTTACTGATGGTGATGCTTCTACATCAATGTGGCACTATCGACAACTTCAATATCCTAATGACCTTGAATGATATCAACTTCCTTTGTCTTCCACTATCAAAAATGAAATTTAGTGGGATTCCCTTCACCCACATCCATGAATGGAATAGGCACCCCCCTCTTCAGGCTCCTCTGGCTCTTCTAGTTTGATCTTTATGGTTGTGATGGTATCATTGGGTTCTACATCAATGATCATCTTTCCTCGATCCTACTCTAAATAAAAATAAAATACATATTATATTTCCTTTTCTTTAATATCTTTCAACAATGATTGTTTCGAGTAGCATTTATCAATGTTGTGCTAGTGTATTTTTTGGTACTTACAACAATTTCAAGTGTCCTTTTCCGAATTTCAGTTACCCTTCTTTGTCTGTGACTTAGGTTGGTTGTCTTGAGGTGGATCTCCTTGATCTATCCCTTGTTCTATGACTTTGGACCACCTTTTCCAAGCTTATGTTGTAGTGGATTTGTAGACTTGAACTCCCTCTTATTCCTATACTTCAATTTCTACTTAATTTTGATAGCATATTAATAAGTAGGTCGGAATGGGGAGATGTCCAAGAAATCCTTTTCATTTATATGTACCTATGTAGACCATTGTGGTACTTCAAATCCAAGTTCCACTTGGATTCTCTAATACCACACTTTGAGCGCAAGGTATGGAAATTATTGGTGTACTTTTGCATTGTCTAGTCTATCTCCCATCATAGGGTTGTCCATGTTATGTATTAGTCATCATAGTTCTCTACAGGGTAGAATTCCTCTTGAATGGCATCAAAAAAAGCTTCCCAAGTGGATCCTACCTTGAATATCGCAGACTCGTCTTTGTTTTGTCTCCCCTAGTACCCTTACCACTAATATTTGACATGGGGAAGGGCTTTTAGGAGTACAAAGGTGATAATTTCATTGTAAAACAAATGGACTGAGAAATAGTCCTCTAATAGATTTAACCATTTATCCAAATAGTTTGCATCTATTATTCCTTCAAAAACATGGATATAAAATTTAATTTATACCATGAATGATGTCACACATCCAAAATTCTTGCTATTGAAAGGTGCATATGTTATTATTTTAAGTCACGAAGGATCTGGGAAAACATTACATCATGTCATTCCTCTAACATATAAATGGCTCCTCAATAAAAAGCTTAATAGGATCTCCTACTTTGTCATATCTCTTTTCTTTCACCATTGGAAGCCACTTGGGTTAGTGAGTGAGACTATTCCCAAGTGAAACTAACTTGAGACTCAACTCTTTGTACCCTAACCTAGTCGGGACATGCACCAAGAAATAAAAAGGAGTAGATTTCTATGATATAATTGATCTAGGTTGTATAAGGAATGAAATGAAATGCAGGAAAGCAAATGAAATACACATAAAGAAATATAAAACAAATTACATTCATGTGTTGAAAACCCAACTTCTATTAATAATTGAAATAGCATAATATTGTAGAACAAAAACTAGCTAGAATGGTGGTATCTATCTCTTAACAAAAAGAGATGGTATCTCCACACATTCACAAAATCTATCACAAGAGGGAAAAATAATGACCTTTTAACACCAAGAAAAAATATTAGAAGCCCAAAACCCTAACCCTAGAATATGAAACACCAAAAGGTTTGTTGGAACCAAGGTGGTTAGTTGGTACCTATTGAAGGCTCGAAAAATCGGGACTCCAACAAGGGGGATAACCACCCAGTCCAGACCTTAGGAGAACTGCTTTTCCGTTTGGAATAGTGGCTCCGACTGGGGATGATGGGACCAGTTTCCCAATCTATTTATGATGTTTGTTCTAACAGGATGATGTTTTTCTTTTTCTAGTTTTATGGGGTGGATACTTACTATAAACTTAATCTATCTTCTAACTATCATATGCAATCTATTATAATCAAAGAAAACATCTAACTTTAAAACTATCCTAGGAGTAACGTTTATATATGCGATCTAAAACGATTTCTGAAAGTAATTGATAATGAAAATCATTCAATCACGATAAGAAAAGAATTAATTTAATAATGATCATTTCGTATAAAAAGTTAGCCAAAACAATATGAGAGATATATCGCATAAAGACTCATTCATATATTCAGCATAAAGAATAAATCATCATCATACAAAAGTTCAATAATGATAACCAAGAATTTAAACTTTCATACATAAATAACTTAAAATGATTTATTGCCTGAGACATAAGTAAAAAGCATTAAGAGATAGAAGTACAATTTATAATACGTCCTACTCATGTGCTCCAGCAATATTGATCTACCTTCAAATAACTTAACATCAACTAAGAAAACAAAAGTGCAATTTCAGTAGGAGATGCTAAACTCAAGTAGAAAATAAATCTTCTTCCATTAATTTTACCAAAACCTCCTCAGTGGGGGGCAAAAGTGCACGTTCTAAAGAATGTTTTTGATAAAAAATTTGGACCCCTCTCTAAATGCATGAGAGGGTTTTAAATACTAATCTATGAAACTTAAAAATAGAAATTACAAGCCTCCTGAAGGGAGGAAGACATGATAGTTATTATCAGACTTCTATTACAGCAGTATAGGATATATTTCAAACTTCTCAATCAGTTAAGAAAGACTGAGATTTTTTTGTGTTTTTAAAGAATGACAAATCAGCAAGCATCTGAATCATCAGAAATGCTAAAAGCATATGCAATGTAACTTTTTATTTTCTTCATAAAAAGTTCGCTTTTTTCTTCGGAAAAAATAAAAATAAAAAATAGAAATTACAAAAATAGATGAGGAGGTTTAAACGACCTGCCTCATTTTAGCGAAAATAAACAAAAACAAAAATAAAATATGTCTATGACTAATCCTGCATCTGGTCCTTGAGATCGCAAATATCCAGCATTGGTTTTAGAAGTGTTGGTTGGCCGACTTCAACTTTAAGTTGTCCTATGAATATGGCATTGGTGAGTGTTGGCACTATTTTCTCGGTGGCAGTAATTAGGCACTTCAGAGTCATCCATTGGCTATGTGGTTTCACTAGGTATTGCCAGTATGCTTCCTAGCTCAACCTGTTTACTTGTCTAATTGCCTTTGCCCTTTCTTCTGCTGCTTGTTTCCATACTGCTTGAATTTGTTGTGCTTTAGGAAGAAAGCCAAGGGTGGTTTCTGCTACCAAATTAGCATTGTGTAGATTTTCATTTACACATTTGATGACGTTGTTTGCTGCTGCTGCCGCATCCTCCATTGCCTGTTTTGCCTCTCTGAGCCTAGAATCCCATTTCGCAAATAAAATTTTCTTTGTGTGATTCATCTATTTTGGGAATATCTGCTCTTTTCCCATCTTTAGATTTCTTCCAGTTGAAGAAGTCTGAAACTTTCTTAAAAATTAAATCATATTCAAGTCGTAATTCCATAACTTGATTTGTTATGTTATCTCTCATTTCGCAGTGAGAATTCCACTGCGAAATCTTCTCGCATAATAATTCTTTCTAGTGTAAGAGCTGGGAATTGAGGCCAAGTGCTTCTGTGACAAATTGTTCCATTTTGGGATCATCTTTATGCAGTTTTGTTATGCTCTGCAACTGTGCTTCTTTACCAGCTAAACTGCTTTGATGTGCCAACTGCATTTGCTGAAATTCTTGCTAAAGCTTGGCCAACTGAATTTCTACTTGTTGGTTGATACTGACTTGCTGTAACTATTGTTCCAATAACAAAATCCTATCTTCTTTTTCTTTGAGTAGCAGTTGTACCTCTATTGCTTTGTCAATGGTTGCTGAAGCGTACACACTTGCGACCTGTGCGAGTCTAATGAGATTGGCCAATGGATCTGTAGATGGGTCTTTCCAGAGAACATCTAGAGGTTCATCCTTAGGAGTGAGCACATAATCCAACTTTATTTTCTTTCTTTTTTGTTGAGGGCTGTAGAATACATCTAGAGGAGGAATTTCCTCTATTCTTAATACAATCTCAGATGTGGGAGCAATGGGAATATGCTCTGTTTCCTGAGTACTAACAGCTCTTTCTATTACTATTTATGCAGTCGTCTCTTGTGGGTTTGTTGGTGGCTCTGCGTTTTGTTCCTCTGTGTTGAGTATTTTATTGAAATTTTCCCATTCTTCTTCTAAATCAATTACAGGCGGCTTTGCTTGCTTTGTAAAGGGAGTTGAAGCTTCGGCTTGTTTGACAAGCGAAGTCTGTTGATCAGACTCTGCTGTGGACTAGGTTGTGTCTTTCATTGACTCTTCGCTCTTGCTGTGTTCATTCTCTAATGTTCTTTTAGATTGATCTCCAGATTTTTCTGCAGATTCATTTTTAGAACTTTTTTTAGATTTCTCTTTTGAATCTCTACTTACGGTTACAATGCGAGTAGGATCTCTTATTGGCTCAATGAGTAATTGGTCTAATGGGACCTTAGATAACCTTGTTCTCCTATAGTTATCAAAAGTTTGAATACCTTCTTGGTCAAAATCATTTGTGCGATTTGCTGCACTTCTTTGAAGGTGTTTTTCTGTAGAAAAACATCATCAAAGGGATCTTTTTCATGGGTGAATACCCTTATTTTAACCATTGTAGTAAAATCTTTTACAATACCAAAGGGATCATATTGCCTTCCCCGGAACTTGGGTAATTGCAAAGATAATACATTGTCAAATTCTCTAAAAGCATGTCCTAAGTCATGCAAGGCAAATACTACACATGTTATAGGAAATTGAGGCAAAATGCCCTTCTTGGAGTCTTTCAATATCTTTCTCATTCCTCCTTCATTGCATGTCTGATAGGCTATCTCTCTAGCCATCAATTTGTCTAGGACATAAAAAGGTAGAACATGGGGCAAGGCAATACTGCCAAACACTCTGATATATGTGAATAATTCTTCCCCGAACCATCTGGCTACGGGGAGAATATCTACCTCAGCTTCTTGGGAAAACCTTGGGGCATCTCGGTTGTAAATCTTTTTGTGAATCGGAAGCATAACTCCGTGACAAATTTTGAAAAAATGTGGCACGAAATTAGATTCCCACATGACTTTGTGATATATTTGAATGGGAAGTGGATTTGGAGCAGTCCACTTCCATCCCATAACAGGGAATTTGGAACCAAAACAAATAGCGTCCATAACATAAGCGCTCATGAAAAATGGAGGGTAAACCCTCGAAGCAATACTCCTTTTTCTTCTGTATTCTAAAATTGCAGTGGCTAAGTTATCTGACAATATTTGAGCCCAATTCATTATTGTAGCATTGACACTAGGGGTAACCATTATGACAAGAATTTGTTGATGTTTGGTTTACCAAATAGCCTACACAACATAGTGGCAGCATAACAGAAAGGGGAACTAAGAGAACCGGTGGTGTACATACCGTTTTTATCTTTCTTGAGTCTTTCTTCATTGTTTGACCAATTCTTTGTGCATTCTGCCAAGTATTCATTTTCCTCGGCGAACTTCTCGACAAACTGTCTGTTGTAGACAGCCTGGGGCTCTGGCAGATGGTACATAAGTCTCAGGTTGTCTGGAGTAAATGACCTTATGACTTCTTGGCTTGCTGTCTTTAATTCTCTGTCTAATATTTCTGCATCATCTATAATCCAGTTAACCATGTCGGTATAATGGAGTATGTTTGGTCTTGCAGTAATGCGGTGCAAGAATGAGCATGCAAGTTCAATCAGAGAAGCATTAGAAGAACCGCGTCCATCAACTGTAATTTTTGTTTCCATAACTCTCGATTATTCTTCCTCTAATAGGTGATACATAGTCTCCCATGTGGATGTCCTGACATCTTGATTACAAGTGGTATCTGTAAACAGGGGTGTCATT
Source organism: Pinus tabuliformis (assembly GCA_031772625.1). Taxonomy (NCBI): domain Eukaryota; kingdom Viridiplantae; phylum Streptophyta; class Pinopsida; order Pinales; family Pinaceae; genus Pinus; species Pinus tabuliformis. Next base: position 400,177,297 of record CM062805.1, on the reverse strand, counting down.
TTTGACTTCTCAGAAGCGGGTGCCTTTCCTTTCTTCACCATTTCTTCGGATGTCCCGCTCTGTGTGTTCTTCTTGAAGGTTGCAAGCAAAGAGTAGAATAGGATAAAAATTCTAGTAAATGCAGAAATAATCAATAGAAGGACAAAAATAAGGTGACAGAGGGTCTTTAATTCTAAATCACTTTAAAAGATATCAACTTGCATCAAATGGCATTTCACAACTAATTGTAATCGTTCTTTTAATAAATGTTCACTAATGAACCATTACGCTTAAATTAATGTCCATAACTTCACATTGAAAGTCAGGAAGTACTCTCCTAGAACCGTGAGCCCTTTGAGTTGCGATAAAAGCGATTTTTCGATTTGCTACACAATGTAACAGATTGCTCTATCCCAAAACTTGTTTTAGTTAAGACTTACCGCCATGGGAGTTGATGCAATATGTGATATGTGGGATGCTATCACATTTCGCAATGTATGTTTAAGCTTTATCGAGTAGCACCGCATGGTTGAATCTGCGATGCGAGAATATTCTAGGAGTCTTTTAAGATTTCGCATTTCGCAGATGTGGGGTAAATTTTATAAGGAAGGTCCGTTGCGATTGTTTTTGTGATGCGAAAATAATCTTCTAAAAGCGGGTATTTTCAAGGTTTATTTTAATATTCAAGACTTTCCAAGTATAAAGTTATTCTTAAGTTGTTTTGATCATGTGGTGCTTATTTAAGAAATTCATCGTTTATGAAGCTTTAAATGCTTAAAGTATGAAAAGGTGAATTTTTGATGATTTAGCAAGTTCTGCTTTGACATCTTATTTTATTCTAAAAATAAAAAGGCATGACTATATACTAGGATTGAATTTTTTGGAAGGGTCCCCATTTATTAATGTTATTACTAATACTAATAAATGGTGGGTGTTGTTGATAAGCACAAAAATTGGTGATTCACTTGGAAGAACCAATTATCTCTGAGGGTTTTTTGAATTTTATAAAACTTCCAAAATAGAGATGATTTTGAAAATGAAACTACATTGTCGAAATATAAGGTAAATAGTGTTATTTCCTAATAACAACATTTCGTTCTAACTATCTTTATTTTGATTATCTTCTTCTCAGAGTTAGTCATTTTACTCACACCAGTCATTACTTGGTTGTAAAGATAAAACAAAAGAATCTCGTTAGATCAATTTTGGTGTACTCATTTGTCATAGGTAGAGCCTCTGCTGCCAGCAGGCGTTCATAGCCTCGACAGGGTTACCTATTACCCAGCAATGATCTAGTGTCCCACTTTGAGAAGAATGCAATTTTCAAAGATAAATCCTCATATATACTTATTACTTTTTCTTTTCTTCTTTCTCTTTTGTTTCTTAAAGAACAATGTCTTGGTTTGGTGGCCAAAATTGACAGTGCCATTCACTTGATTTATAACTTAATTGAACAAACTGGCTCTTGATGAGGCCCCTTGTCTTTTGATTGAAACAATCTCAAGCCATTACCCAGTTTTAATATTCACTATGCCAATGTCAGTTAGTTATAATCTTTATGATCATGATAAGCCGGCTCTTGATGAGACCTCTTATTCTTTAACTTGAAAGTGTATAATTGGATTACTCCTTGAATCTTTCAAATTCCTCAAGTGGGGGGGAAGTCACTTTCCTAGACGAAAATTGTAGAGTTTAAAAATAGCTTTTCCGCAGAGAGTCTTTGATTTGTTATTGATACTTTTTGTGACTGATGCAAGGAAACTTCTTCCTAAGGTTGATTCTAATCAGAACTCAGATAGTTGAAACAGAAAAAAACAGGAAAAAATAAATTAAAATAACAGCACTTAACCCTATGTTTCATAAATGGAGAATAATGATGCAAGGAAACTTCTTCCTAAGGTTGATTCTAATCAGAACTCAGATAGTTGAAACAGAAAAAAACAGGAAAAAATAAATTAAAATAACAGCACTTAACCCTATGTTTCATAAATGGAGAATAATTTTCATAACCACTCCTACTTATACAAGCGAAAAAACAAAAATGAAACGAGAAACTATTCTTTTCATGAAACCAAAAGTGAACATTCTCAACTTGTTTTATTATCAAAAGAAATCTAAACTAAAAACTATAATCTACAAAAAAATAGAAGAGATCATCTTCTATGGAAAATATTTCTTTAGGATCTGTCCATTAACAGGTAAAGATTCCCTTTTCCCTACTAAATCTTATAACATGAAAGTTGATGGACCAATGAGTTCAACAATCTGGAATGGTCCAAGCCACATCCGTTGGAATTTGGTATGCTTGCCTTTCTCCTCATGGGCTTTATCCCATTTTAATACTAAGTCTCCAAGTTAAAAATCTTTTCTAGACACTAAGTTTGAATCAAAAGAGGCTTTCACTAATTGTTGATGATGTGCGTGGGTAATTCTGTCCTATTCTCGTTTCTCTTCAAGTTTAAGAATTTGTAATTGTCTTAATTGGATGGATGAGGAAGGAATTTCTTCAATGAATTGAACTAAGGCTAGTGAAGGAATAGCTAGATTTGTTGGTAAGACTACTTCTTTCCCATAAACTAAATTAAAAGGAGAAGTGCCAATGGAGGTTTCCTGAGTTATTCGATCTGCCCAGAGAGAATTCATTAAAGACTTATGCCTGTTTCTTTGATTTTGATCAATGGTCCGTTTAATAATTCTAATGAGGTTTTTGTTTGTTGATTTGCCTAACCCATTTCCTTGTGGATAATAATTAGTAAAATATTTGAGTTTAAAACCTCTTTTGAGAGCGAATTCTGTCATGGAATTGCCTGAGAAATAGGATGTATTATCAAACATTAAGGCAGAAGGTAACCAAACTTGGCGATGATGAATTGATCTATAAATTCAATGATACTCTCAAAGTTGGTTGTCTTGAGTGGAACTGCTTCTACCCATTTAGTAAAGTAGTCAGTAGCTGTAAGGATGTATTTATGTTGTTTAGAAGAATGAGGAACAATCTCACCTATTATGTCCAATCCCCATTGTTCAAATGGTTGATCAATGTTGACCAGTTGTAATGGCAATGATGGTTTCTTCTATCTTCCAGTAGCAGTTTGACAAATCTTACATCTCCTTACGTAACTGTGTGCATCTTTAAATAGAGTTGGCCAGTAGTAGCCAACACGCAAGACTTTGTGTGCAGTTGTATCTCCTGCATAGTGTCCGCCCACTGGTTCGTCATGGAGTTCCTGCAATACTTTTTCTGCTTCAGATTTCTTGAGGCATCTAAGGAGAATAGAATCATAATTCATTCTAAACAGTACATCATTGACGATTTGATATTGTTTAGCTTTTAGCCTCAGGGCTCTTTTCTTTGTGTAATTCAAATGTGGAGGGGCATATCCATTTTTTAGGTAGAAAATGATATCAGCATATCTTGATTCAAAGTCATTTAGGCTTACCTCGTAAAGTTGTACTTCACTATCTGGAGACTGCAATTCTGATATGTTCAATGCTTCTACCAACATCCTGCAAAAACCTTGACCTTTTACGATATTTTCCGGTTTAATTTCAACATCATGTTCTTGCAGGGTCGTGACCCAATTTGCTCTCTTTTCACCCACATATTTTTGTACCAAAAGATTTCTTACTGCTTAAAATGGTACTATTATTTTGGTGTGAGAATTGAGAAGAAAAGGTCTAAAGTATTTAACTACTTTGAAAATAGCATAAGCTTGTTTCTCAACATCAGAGTAATTATTTCATCTCCTTGTAAATTTGAACTGAAGAAAGCAATTGGGGCTTCGGCTTTCTCTTGATTTTCCTGTGTGAGTATGGCAGCATATGATTTCTCAGAGGCAAATGTATATAATGTGAAAGGATTGGAAAAACTCGGTGTTGCTAGGGATGGGGCATTTATAATTGCTTGTTTTATCAAGCTGAATGCTTCATGTTCTGAATGACCCCATTTGAAGAGAGAATGTTTATCATGGCTTAGAGAGGTGACACAATTCTTTAGAAATCAAGGACGAATCTTTTAACAAAATTGATCTGACCAAGGAAAGACTGCATTGCTTTCTTATTATGGGATAAAGATATCTCAAAAATTTCCTTGATTCTATCTGGGTCGATATGGATTCCTGATTTGGATACTATGAATCCAAGAATTTTTCCTTCACTCAACACAAAAAAAAGGATTTTTTGGGGTTAAGTGAAATTCCATATTTTTGACAACATTGAAAGATTTGTTTTAAGTCTCTGAGATGATTACAACATTTTTTAGAATATATCATTATGTCGTCTAAGTATATTACCACTGGCTTGTTTACCAATCCTTTAAACGCAATGTCCATGGCTCTTTGAAACATGGCACCAGCATTGATTAGCCCAAATGGCATCTTTTGATAAGCATAAGTGCCCCATTTTGTTCTGAACATAGTTTTCAATTGATCATCTGGGTGGACTAAGATTTGATTATACCCTGAAAAGTCGTCTAAAAAGGACATTAACTCAGACCCCGCGACTGATTGTAATATCTGTTCCATGGGAGGCAATGGAAAATTATCCTTTTGGCAAGCTTTATTGAGGTTGCGAAAGTCTATACAAATCCGAATATCACCATTTTTCTTTCTGACTGGGACGAGATTGGAGACCCATCTGGAATGTCTGACAGGAAAAATAATCTTGGCTCTTAGTAATTTGTTTAACTCATATTTAATCTGGCTTTCCAAATTAGGATGTATCTTCCTTAATTTCTGTTGAACAGGTTTTTCATCAGAAATCATAGGAATTGTATGTTGTATAATTGAAGTGTCATAGGTTTTAAGATCATCGTAATTCCAAGCGAAGACACTCTTGTATTGTTTCAGCAATCGAATAAAAGCTGATTTTTCTTCAGATGTCAGACCAAGACCTAGGTTGATGTTTTTTGGTTTCATATCTGTTGCGAGATTGATTAATTCATATCTCAGAGTCGAAGTCTGGAGTTTTGAATTGGTGGATCATTTAAATCTGTCCTTTAGGTCATATAGGTCTTCTAACTTGACTACAGATTTTGGTATAACGTTATTGTTGTTTTCTTGTTCCAGTTGTTTTTCATGTTGATCTTCGTTAATTGTCTGATCATTGTAAGAACCTTCTGAAGTAAGAAAATTCACAATATCAGGGTCATTGTTGAAGACTCTCCAGTTGGAAATGTTATCAAGAATAGAGGGTCTAAAAATCAATTCAATCGAGAATCTGTTTGGGCTGTAGTCCTCTGATGGAATAAGCTTGGAAGCTACATTAGCAAGAAGATCAGCACTAGCATTTTGGAGTCTTGGAATAGATGAAATATTGAACGCTGTAAAATGTGAGGTTAGGTCTTGTACTAAGGATTGATAGTTTTTCAAATGGCCCGACAGAAAATGTATAGTATTTCTTACTTGTCTAATGACAATCTCAGAGTCTCCAAATACTTGAAGGTATTTGACATTAAGTCTGATTGCTTTGTACAACCCTTGAACCAATGCTTCATATTCAGCAGTGTTTGTGCAATCGAACTCAAGCCTACATGCTAACATGGTTTTCTCTCCTTTTGGACTAACTAATATACAACCTGCTCTTGCTCAATCATTGGATTTAGAACCATCGAAAAATAATTTCCAAAACAAGGTTTTATTTATAGGTTTATCTACAAAATTGATGCATCTAGAGGTGTCAGTTTGAGAAAAAAATTCTATCTGAGATAAAATGGAATTTTCCGGAAAAGGTGAAGTGTGAGCATTAAAATTTCCTAAGAATGACTCAATAGAATAATTTCCAATTATGTTGTTGCTATATGCTATAGGCTCGTTTTCTCCTTCTAACTCGGTTACTATATAATTTTGATGTTTCTCTCGTTCAACTTTGATCTGATTTGGTTTGCCGTTGTAGGGGAGCCACATATGAGACCAGTTGGTTGCAAAGTAACAGTGAAGTTTTTCTGACCAATCCCTACTGAGGATTAGTCCATAAAATTTAGGAATGTTAGCCACTAGTATATCAATGACTTGACACACCTTTGGATTCAATGAAAGTCTTATGGTTACTTGATTAAGTTCTTTGACGACTTCGACTTGAGACCGATCTAGCTGTACTATTCGTACTGCAGATTTCTGAGGCTGAATGTTTAACTTAGCGCAAACTGTCTTAGGTAAAATGTTAGATGATGCACCGGAATCAACTAGACAGTTGTGCAAATTTTTATTGAAAACTTCAAAAGTAAGGAGAAATGGTAGAGTATGAGACTTGGATCTTCCACCAATTAGAGCAATATCGGTTGGGTCGATTTTATTTGTAACGCTAGTTGGAGGTCTTCCCATTTCATGAGTAGCTTGCGAGATCACAGCAACGGGAAGCGGAGTAGTAGGTACTTCATTAAGTTCTTTCAAGAGTAATTTTTGTTGATGTTTTAACTTACTGAGTTCATGAAGAGTAATGTTTGCTCTGGTTTTCTTCATATCTTCAACAATGTTGTATTCCATTTCGTTTGAGACGATAAGCGTTTTAGATGAAGATGTCGAATCAAATTGAATTGGGTTTTTCTGAGTAGACTTTGGTGAGGATTTTTTACCTACACTTTTATCCCTAGGAGGTGGAATTGGGTTTTTTTGTTTTGTACTAGACTGTGGAGGGTCGAGTTGATTTCTACTTCTAGTAGCAACAGGTAATGCTTCTTGATCTTTCTCGTTTGGAAGATTGAAGTCCCACATTCCTTGTAGTTCTATGATTTCTTCATTGTTGGTTTGTTCCTCATTTGAAACTTCTTACTCTTCTCCTTCTGATTAAGCGTTTGTTATGGCATTTGGAGGTTTTGGATCGGTTGAAGGATTTCTTTTATAGGGTCTAAAAGGTTTCTTGGAAGAGGTTTCTGCTACTTGTTTCTTTATATCAACCATTTCATTGGACATGGTCTTCAATACTTTTTGTAACCCTTCCAGGTCGAAAGGGTCCTTTGATTGTTTCTTCTTAGAATCATCTCTAAAAGACACTTTTTTAGACTTCCTTTCCTCTACAGCGTTTTTCTTTTCTACAGCTAGGATACGTTTCTCTACAGCTATTGCCTCTCTCATGTTTTCTGCTAATGTTGGCTTGGCAGCTCTGTCTACAAAGATGGCTGAATTTGAAGGTAAAGCAGAAATATACCATTCATTTTGGACTTCATTACTAGGCTTAGATGCTGCTGGTATTTTGTTCAATAATTTATTGAAGCAAGAATTAAAGTCCTTAATTGGTTCCTTTGGTTCGACTTTTAAATTGGAGAGGTAATTTATTAAAGTTTTTGTAGACCTATCATCCCCAAATTTTGTTAAAAACTGATTTTGAAATGTATCCCAGTTATTTATGGAGCCTGATGGTAATAAAAAATACCATGATCCTGCTGTTTCTTGTAAAGTATAGGGGAATAATCTTACAGCTGTATCCTATTTTGTTACTCCATTCAAATTAACATATAGCATAAGTTATTTATGTGTTCTTAGGCTAATAGGCCATTATCAGGATTGAATTTGGGCAACCATTTCTCAGGATAAGTTGGTAATTGAGATAAAGGTATAGGCATTCTTATAGCCCCTGGATTGACCCATGGCCTCGGTGGTGGATTTCCTGCCATCGTTGGGATATGAGTAGAAGAAGGCGTTGCAGTAGTTGAAGGTGCTTGAGTAGAGGAAGATGTTACTCCTGTACCTGTATGAACCACGATCCAGAGTTGGGGGATGGATGAGTGCTCTTGTGATGATATGGATGGGATGGTGGAAGAAAATGATGATAGAACCTCACTTTGAGACTCTGTGGGTGTTTTCCTAGCTTTCTTACGACTTGGTAAAGGAAACTCAACTATTGGGATTCCTAGTTTTTCAATTTATTCTCTAGTTAGTCATTGAGATGGGGTTTGATGAGAAGTGACACTACCTTGGGATAACTCAGATTCTTCTTGAGATACTGAAATCCCATGTAACTTATGAATTAAAGTTTGTAATTCAGGGGGATCTGAAGAAGAATGATCTGGCTTGTTTGGGATTTCAATAATGTGCTCTGTATTTTTCTTTTCAACTTCTGGTTCAGAGATAAGAGACTTAGAATGCGAACGAGAAGTTGAGGGTGATGGTGAGGGAGTTTTACTCTTAGAATGGTGTGAAGATGTAGATTTTCTTGCCATTCACAGTTAGGCCCTCCTTCTAGAGCCAAATATGTTGAAGGCTCAAAAAATTGAGACTCTAACAAGGGGGATAACCACCCGGTCCAGACCTTAGGACAACTCCTTTTCCGTTTGGAATAGTGGCTCCGACTAGGAATGATGGGACCAGTTTCCCATTCTATTTACGATGTTTGTTCTAACTGGATGATGTTTTTCTTTTTCTGGTTTTATGGGGTGGATACTTATTACAAACTTAATCTATCTTCTAACTATCATTTGCAATCTATTATAATCAAAGAAAACATCTAACTTTAAAACTATCCCGGGAGTAACGTTTATATATGCTATCTAAAATGATTTCTGAAAGTAATTGATAATGAAAATCATTCAATCACGATAAGAAAAGAATTCATTTAATAATGATCATTTTGTATAAAAAGTTAGCCGAACCGATATGAGAGATATATCGCATAAAGAGTCATTCATATATCCAGCATAAATAATAAATCATCATCATACAAAAGTGCAATAATGATAACCAAGATTTAAACTTTCATACATAAATAACTGAAAGTGATTTATTGCCTGATACATAAGTAAAAGACATTAAGAGATAGAAGTACCATTTATAATACGTCCTACTCATGTGCTCCAACAATATTGATCTACCTTCAAATCACTTAACATCAACTAAGAATACAAAAGTGCAATTTCAGTAGGAGATGCTAAACTCAAGTAGAAAATAAATCTCGTTCCATTAATTTTACCAAAACCTCCTCAGTGGGGGGCAAAAGTGCACGTTCTAAAGAATGTTTTTGATAAAAATTTTGGACCCCTCTCTAAATGCATGAGAGGGGTTTAAATACTAATCTATGAAACTTAAAAATAGAAATTACAAAAATAGATGAGGAGGTTTAAACGCCCTGCCTCATTTGAGTGAAAATAAACAAAAAATAAAATAAAATATGTCTATGACTAATCCTACATCTGGTCCTTGAGATTGCAAATATCCAGCATCGGTTTTAGAAGTGTCGGTTGGTCAACTTCAGCTCTCAGTTGTCCTATGAATACGGAATTGGTGAGTGCTCGCACTATTTTCTTGGTGGCAGTTATTAGGCACTTCAGATTCATCCATTGGTTGTGAGGTTTCACTAGGTATTGCCAGTATGCTTCCCAGCTCAACTTGTTTACTTGTCCAATTTCCTCTGCCCTTTCTTCTGCTCCCTGTTTCCATACTGCTTGAAGCTGTTGTGCTTTAGGAAGAAATCTAGGGGTGGTTTCTGCTACCAAATTAGCATTGTGTAGATTTTCATTTACACATTCAATGACGTTGTTTTCTGTTGCTGCCACATCCTCCATTGCCTGTTCTGCCTCTATAAGCCTAGAATCCCATTTCGCAAATAAAATTTCCTTGTACGATTCATCTATTTTGGGCATATCTTCTCTTTTCCCATCTTTGGATTTCTTCTGATTTAAGAACTCTGAAACTTTCTTAAAAATTAAATCATATTCAAGTCGTAATTCCGCAACTTGTTTTGTTATGTTATCACTCATTTCGCAGTGAGAATTCCACTGTGAAATCATCTGGCATTATAATTATTTCTGGTGTAAGAGCTGGGAATTGAGGCCAAGTGCTTCTGTGACAAATTGTTCAATTTTGGGATCATCTTTATGTAGTGTTGTTATGCTCTGAAAATGTGCTTCTTTACCAACTAAACTGCTTTGATGTGCCAAATGCATTTGCTGAAATTCTTGTTGAAGCTCAGCCAATTGCATTTATGCTTGTTGGTTGATAATGACCTGCTATAACTGTTGTTCCAATAACAAAATCCTATCTTCTTTTTCTTTGAGCAGTAGTTGTACCTCTACTGCTTTGTCAATGGTTGTTGAAGCATACGCGCCTGCGACCTACGAGAGTCTAGTGAGATTGGCCGATGGATCTGTAGATGGGTCTTTCCAGAGAACGTCTAGAGGTTCATCCTCAGGAGTGAGCACAAAATCCAACTTTCTTTTCTTTCTTTGTCTTCTAAAGACGACTTTATGTTGAGGGCTGTAGAATACATCTAGAGGAGGAATTTCCTCTATTTTTAATACAATCTCAGATGTGGGAGCAATGGGAATATGCTCTATTTCCTAAGTACTAACAGCTCTTTCTATTACTATTTATGCAGTCGTCTCTTGTGGGTTTGTTGGTGGCTCTGCATTTTGTTCCTCTGTGTTGAGTATTTTATTGAAATTTTCCCATTCTTCTTCTAAATCAATTACAGGCGGCTTTGCTTGCCTTGTAAAGGGAGTTGAAGCTTCGGCTTGTTTGACAAGCAGACTCTGTTGATCAGACTTTGCTGTGGACTGGGTTGTGTCTTTTATTAACTCTTCGCTCTTGCTCTGTTCATTCTCTGATGTTATTTTAGATTGATCGCCAAATTTTTCTGCGGATTCATTTTCAGAACTTGTTTTAGATTTCTCTTTTGAATCTCTACTTACGGTTACAATGGGAGTAGGATCTCTTACTGGCTCAATGAGTAATTGGTCTAATGGGACCTTAGATAACCTCGTTCTCCTATAGTTATCAAAATTTTGAATACCTTCTTGGTCAAAAATCATTTGTGCCATGTGCTACACTTCTTTGAAGGTGTTTTTCTATAGGAAAACATCATCAAAGGGATCTTTTTCATGGGTGAATACCCTTATTTTAACCATTGTAGTAAAATCTTTTACAATACCAAAGGGATCATATTGCCTTCCCGGGAACTTGGGTAATTGCAAAGATAATACATTGTCAACTTCTCTAAAAGCATGTCCTAAGTCATGCAAGGCAAATACTCCACATGTTATAGGAAATTGAGGCCAAATTCCCTTCTTAGAGTCTTTCAATATCTTTCTCATTCCTCCTTCGCTGCATGTCTAATAGGCTATCTCTCTAGCCATCAGTTTGTCTAGGACATAAAAAGGTAGAACATGGGGCGATGCAATACTTCCAAACACTCTGATATATGTGAATAATTCTTCCCCGAACTATCTGGCTATGGGGAGAATATCTACCTCATCTTCTTGAGAAAACCTTGGGGCATCTTGGTTGTAAATATTTTTGTGAAATGGAAGCATAACTCCATGACAAATTTTGAAAAAATGTGGCACGAAATTAGATTCCCACATGACTTTGTGATATATTTGAATGGGAAGTGGATTTGGAGCAGTCCACTTCCATCCCATAACAGGGAATTTGGAAACAAAAGAAATAGTGGCCATAACATAAGTTCTCATGAAAAATGGAGGGTAAACCCTCAAATCAATACTCCTTTTTCTTTTGTATTCTAAAATTGCAGTGGCTAAGTTATCTGACAAGATTTGAGCCCAATTCATTATTGTAGCATTGACAGCTACATCTACTAGGGGTAACCATTCTGACGAGAATTTGTTGATGTCTAGTTTACCAAACAGCCTACACAATTGTTAGGTCCCTATAATACTAGTGATTACCCCATTACTATTGTAGTTGTATCCCTTATTAATATTGTTGTGCCCCTATTGTCCCCATATTGTTATTATTGTGCCCCATAGAATCCCTCTATTATTATTTTTGTGGCTTTATATTATTATTGTTATGTCGGCTGGGTTATATTGTGACTCCATAGACTCCTATATATAAAAAGGAGGTTTTGTCATTTGAATCATCCAAGAATTGTTCATTTATGTAATGTAAAGGAGGTTTCCCCCTCGAAAATGCTGAATTCTAAGGCGTTGATCTATCCATTCTATCTTTTTTTGAGCTGGTTTCATAACATTTGGTATCAGATCTTTGGATTCTAGGGTTTCGCTACTCCAAATAGGTGATCGTGGCATTTTCGCTATAACTTTTTTTCTGCGACGTTTTAGAAGCCAAAAAAAAACCATTTGAGAAGAGACCGCACTGAACCTTGGGTTTGAATTTCAGAGCATTTTGCGATATATTTGCACAGATATGATTTGAGGAAGTTGGTCTTTTTACAGACTCTTGAATTACATTCCAAACAGGTGACCTGGGGAAAATCGTCATAACTTTCTCTCTGAGCATCGGATTGAAATTTCGTAAGAAGGTACAGAAAGAGGACGGATTGTAGTTTCTTGTATATTTTTTCAGAGAAAAAGGTCAAAACAGTGACTCGTGGAACGTCGTACAAGTTCGCACTACTGAACTAGTCTATAATCAGGTCACTGTGGAAGATTTGGCATAACTCTTCCTTGGAGAATCCAATTTGGATCAGACTAGTGGCATTGGAAAGAGGACACAGAGGACTACTGTAGATAACAATTTCATAACTGGATGATCCAAAATTACAGAGATACATCAGAGGCAATATCGAGCTCCTACAAAGTGAAAAAAGGTGTGTAGGTTTTTTTAAATTTTTTCTTAAGCTTGGTTTGAAAAATTATTTTGAAGAATTCAAAGGGCATAGTAGAGCATTATTATCGGTAATTGATGCCCCAAGGAAAGAAAATGCAAACACCTAGTAAGAAACTTGAAAGCCCTAGCATGACTCATGAAGAAGAGGAAGAAATGCTACATGATATATCAAAATTACAAGACCAAGTGCAACAAATGTCACTCTCACAAAAGCTAACAGAATCTAAGATAAATGGCATGGAATCTAAGATAAAGGGCGTGGAAGCTAAGATGAATGGCATGGAAGCTAAGATGGACGATTTGAAGATAGATTTGAAGATAGATTTGAAGACATATTTGAAGACAAATTTGACAAAGTTTCTACAAGAAATGCTTACTAATGGTGAAAGGGTAGTAAAGGAAACTCATGATGAGAACAAAAGAAATGTTAATCATGATTTCATAGACTCTAATGTTGAACCGAAGACCCACCATATTCCAAAAATCGATATGAGGAAGTTTGATGGCAAGGATCCCGCAACATGGATATTACAAATGGAGCAATTTTTCGATCTCAATAATGTGGAAAACACACAAAAGGTATGTATTGCAACTTTATATTTGGAACTAAATCAGTTTGTATGGTATCAATGGCTTTTCTCTCGTAAACAAATTATCACTTGGGAAATTTTTACAGAAGAATTGACAGCACATTATGAGGATACAAAAAGCAACACTTTTTTTAGCCAATTGATAAGTCTCAAACAAAAGGGTTCAATAATGGAGCACATTGAGGAGTTCCAAAAATTGAACATAAGGGTAAAAAATATTCCAGAGGAGCATAGGATTGATGTGTTCATAGGGACTTTAAAGGATAATATCCAACATGATGTTCACCTTTGGGAACCTGATTCATTAGAGAAGGCATTCAGATTAGCAAGAAAAATGGAAAGAAAAATTATGGCAACCAGGAAGCATATCACTCACAACTGTAAAGATGGAAGTGTTGTTGCCCCTAGTTTTCCACAACCCATAAGGCTGACACCACAACAATTGGAAGAAAAAAGAGAAAAAGGGCTTTGTTACAGTTGTGATAGCAAATACACTAAAGGTCATAAGTGTGCTGAGAAGAAATTATTCTACATCGATTGTGAAGAGGAAGAAGAAAAGGAGCAAGAAAGATCAAAAGAAGAGGATATACTCCAGGAACAAAGCCTATATAAAGAAGAAATGAATCCAACCATATCTTGTAATGCATTGGATGGAATTACCACTCCTCAAACCATCAAGATAGAAGGACAAATCAAGAAAAAAAGGTAATAGTGTTTATTGATTTAGGAAGTACCCACAATTTTATTCATTGTAAGATAGAAAAAGAATTGAATTGCTTCCTATATCCAGCACCAAAGTGTCAAGTGATGGTTGCAAATGGAGGAATGATAAATTGCTCTGGAAAGTGCCATAATATCAAGCTATCCATGGGACAATATGTATTGAATAGCCCAATGCTTTCCATTCCAATGGGAGGTGTTGATGTTGTACTAGGAGTCTAATGGCTACAATCCTTTGGTACAATAGCTTTTAATTTTCAAGAACTTTTCATGACATTTTTTTTGGAAAGAAAGGAAGTTGAATTAAGGGGTATTGCAGGGAAACCGAGAAAGATAATCAGCTCTAATGGTATGAAAAAGCTTCTAAAAATGAACAAAGAGGTGCAATTGCACAATTATGTTCGCTAGATGTTTCCACATTGGAATCATCTATTTCTCCAGAACTCCAAAAAGTCTTGGACAATCATTCCAAGGTATTTGAGACTTCCAAAGGTCTCCCACCTATTCGTGATCATGATCATGCTATTCATCTTATTCTAGGAAGTGTTCCTCCAAACATCAGGCCGTACAGATATCCCTATGCCCAAAAGAGTGAAATTGAATGTATGGTTGCAAAAATGCTAGAGGCTGGTATAATTCAACCTAGTCAAAGTTCTTTCTCTACTCTAGTAGTATTGGTGCACAAGAAGGATGGATCATGGCGCATGTGTCCGGATTATAGGGAGCTCAACAAGCTCACTATTAAAGATAAGTTTACCATTCCTATCATTGATGAATTACTGGATGAATTGCATGGATCAATTTACTTCACCAAGTTGGATCTTCGTTCAGGATATCATCAAATCAGAATGAAGACTGAAGACATTCCAAAAACAGCATTTAGAACTCATGAGGGTCATTATGAATTTTTGGTCATGCCTTTTGGCCTTACCAATGCACCTTCTACATTTCAAGGTTTGACGAATTCCATTTTTAAACCCTTCCTTAGAAAATTTGTGCTAGTATTTTTTGATGATATACTAATCTACAGCAAGTCTTGGAAGGATCATGTTGAACATGTTGACAGGGTGCTACAACTATTGGAGGAGAAACAATTATATGCAAAAAGATCCAAATGCTTCTTTGGAGTACAAGAGGTGGAATATCTGAGTCATATTGTATCTCATGAAGGAGTTAAGGTAGACCCTAGCAAAATTAAAGCCATTAAGGAATGGAAAATTCCCACATCCATAAAGCATCTGCGAGGATTTCTCGGGTTGACAGGGTATTATCGGAAGTTTGTTAATAATTATGGGAGAATAGCAGCACCTCTAACAACATTATTGAAGAAAGATGCATTTTCATGGACTCCAGAAGCAACAAAGGCCTGCGAACATCTTAAAGAGGCAATGTGCCAAGCACCGGTATTAGCTACATCGAATCTTTATTGTGGAATGTGATGCTTCAGGAAATGGAATTGGTGTTGTTTTAATCCAAGATGAAAGACCCATTGCTTTTAAAAGTCGTCTAATCAAGGGAAAGTTTTTACACAAAGCTATTTATGAGAAGGAAATGTTGGCAATACTCCATGCACTTAAGAAATGGCGACCCCACCTAGTGGGAAGACACTTCAAGGTAAAAATGGACCATGATGGCCTTAAACACTTTTTAGAACAAAGATTATCCTCTGAAGAGAAACAAAAGTGGGTCACAAAGATGTCGGGTTATGACTTTGAAATCATCTAGAAGAAAGGGAAGCAAAATGTGGTGGCAAATGCACTCTCAAGAAAGGATGAGGATGTGGAAGCATTGTTGTGCGCCATTTCTATTATCCAACCAGATTGGATAAACAAAGCAAGGGAGGAATGGAAGAATGATGAAGAAGTGTGGGAACTTATTCAAAAGTTACAACAAGATTCAAGTACATCTGATACATTTAACTGGAAAAATGATTCGTTATGGTACAAAGATTGCTTATACCTCTGTAATAATTCCCAACTAAAACAAAAGATTCTTATGGAATTGCACACTTCTCCCTTAGGAGGGCACCCAGGATTTTTAAAAACTTACCACAGGGTTAAGAAGGATTTTTTTGGGATGGCCTTAAATCGGATATTCAAAAGCTTGTGACAGAATGTTTGGTTTTCCAACAAAATAAAGTTGAAACAATTAAGACACTGGGTCTATTACAATCTCTATCCATTCCAAGCCAATGTTGGGAGGAGGTTTCAATGGATTTTATCACAGGTTTACCCAAGTCTGAGGGAAAGAATGTCATCATGGTGGTAGTTGACAGACTTACCAAGTATGCACACTTTTGTGCATTATCACATCCATTTAAAGCTAGTACAGTTTCTACTACATTTATGGAAACAATTCAAAAGCTACATGGAAACCCAAAGACTATTGTAAGTGACAGAGATCCCATTTTCACTGGAAATTTTTGGATAGAATTATTTTCTTGTCTTGGTACTCAGTTAGCTCATAGCTCATCTTATCATCCTCAATTTGATGGGAAAACTGAGATAGTAAACAAATGTTTGGAAGGATATCTTCGTTGCTTTGTATCTGATAAACGGACACAATGGGTCAAATGGTTGCCTCTGGCTAAATGTTGGTATAACACTTCCTTCCATACAGCGACAAAAATGACCCCATATATGGCACTTTATGGATATCAACCACCATCCATCACATCATATTTAAGAGAAAATTCTAAGGTTCAAGCAGTGGAACATCACATCGAACATCAACAACAAGTCCTCCAACTCTTAAAGGATAACCTCATGTTGGCACAGAATAGAATGAAACAACAAGCAGATCAACATCGCAGCGAAGGAAGTTTTGATGTAGGTGATTGGGTATTCCTATGGCTACAACCATATAAGAAAATTTCCCTCAAGCAAGCTAAGAAGGATAATAAATTATCACCAAAGTATTATGGTCTATACAAGGTGTTGCAAAAGATTGGTACTATGGCTTACAAATTGGAGCTTCCTGCAACTTCTCAATTACACCCAATTTTCCATGTTTCATGTTTAAAGAAGGTTATAGGCGACAAGCTACTAGTTCAAACAATATTGCCAGAACTTGATGAGGAAGGAAAAATTATATTGGAACCGGAAGCAGTCACAGAAACAAGAACTTGACAGCTGTGAAATCGATCAATTTCAGAGTATCTTATCAAGTGGAAGAACTTATCTGCTGAAGATTCCACATGGGAGGATGAAAATTTTATACAGAAGCATCCATAACTACTCAAGCATTGAGGAAAACACTTTTTTGAAGGAGAGG
This sequence comes from Pinus tabuliformis, assembly GCA_031772625.1. Lineage (NCBI taxonomy): Eukaryota > Viridiplantae > Streptophyta > Pinopsida > Pinales > Pinaceae > Pinus > Pinus tabuliformis. The sequence continues at coordinate 400,160,217 of CM062805.1, read as the reverse complement.
GGCATGTTAGGTCCCTATAATACTAGTGATTACCCCATTACTATTGTAGTTGTATCCCTTATTAATATTTTTGTGCCCCTATTGTCTCCATATTGTTATCACTATGCCCCTTAGAATCCCTCTATTGTTATTTTTGTGGCTTTATATTATTATTGTTATGTCAGCTGGGTTATATTGTGACTCCTTAGACTCCTATATATAGAAAGGAGGTTTTTTCATTTGAATCATCCAAGAATTGTTCATTTATGTAATGTAAAGGAGGTTGCCCCCTCGAAGAGGCTGAATTCTAAGGCGTTGATCTATCCATTCTATTTTTGTTTTGAGCTGGTTTCATAACAACAACATAGCGGCAGCATAACAGAAAGGGGAACTAAGAGAACCGATGGCGTACATACTACTTTTATCTTTCTTGATTCTTTCTTCATTGTTTGACCAATTCTTTGTGCATTCTGCCAAGTCTTCATTTTCCTTGGCGAACTTCTCAACAAACTGTCTGTTGTAGACGGCCTGGGGCTCTGGAAGATGGTACATAAGTCTCAGGTTGTCTATAGTAAATGACCCTATGACTTCTTGACTTTTTGTCTTGAATTCTTTGTCTGATATGTCCGCATCATCTATGATCCACTTAACCATGTCGGTATAAGGGAGTATGTTTGGTCTTGCAGCGATGCAGTGCAAGAATGAGCATGCAAGTTTAATCAGAGAAGCATTAGAAGAACTGCATCTATCAATTGTAATTGTTGTTTCCATAACTCTCGGTTGTTCTTCCTCTAATAGGTGATACATAGTCTCCCATGTGGATGTCCCGATAGTCTCCCATGTGGATGTCCCGGCATCTCGATTACAAGTGGTATCTGTAAACAGGGGTGTCATTTCTAACTTCTCAAAAGTGGGTGCCTTTCCTTTCTTCACCATTTCTTCGGATGTCCTGCTCTATGTGTTCTTCCTGAAAGTTGCAAGAAGAGAGCAGAATAGGATAAAAATGCTAGTGAATGCAGAAATAATCAATAGAAGGACGAAAATAAGGTGACGGAGGGTCTTTAATTCTAAATCACTTTAAAAGATATCAACTTGCATCAAATGGCCTTTCACAACTAATTGTAATCGTTCTTTTAATAAATGTTCACTAATGAACCGTTACGCTTAAATTAATGTTCATAACTTCACATCGAAAGTTGGGAAGTACTCTCCTAGAACTGTGAGCCCTTTGAGTTGCGATAAAAGCAATTTTGTGATTTGCTATGCAATATCGCAGATCGCTATATCGAAAAACTTGTTTTCGTTAAGACTTACCACCATGGGAGTTGATGCGATATGCGATATGCAGGATGCTATCGCATTTCGCAATGTTTGTTTAAGCTTTATCGAGTAGCACTGCATGGTTGAATCTGCGATGTGAGAAGATTCTAGGAGTCTTTTAAGATTTCGCATTTCGTGGATGTGGGGTAACTTTTATAAGGAAGGTCTGTTGCGATTGTTTTTTCGATGCAAGAATAATCTTCTAAAAGTGGGTCTTTTCAAGGTTTATTTTAATATTCAAGACTTTCTAGGTATAAAGTTATTCTCAAGCTGTTTTGATCATGTGGCGCTTATTTAAGAAATTCATTGTTTATGAAGCTTTAAATACTTAAAGTATGAAAAGGTGAATTTTCAATGATTTAGCAAGTTCCGCTTTGACATCTTATTTTATTCTAAAAATAAAAAGGCATGACTATATACTAGGATTGAACTTTTTGGAAGGGTCCCCATTTATTAATGTTATTACTAATACTAATAAATGGGGCCGGGGGGGGTTTGATAAGCACAACAGTACCTAAACTTCCCAAGGATGCATATTTTGCATACAATATTGATTTGCAGCACACAATAGCTAATTGTAAAGAAATATCTACGGAATAAAACTTTCGACTTGGAAACCCCTCACCCCCTAATTTTTTACAACACATCATTTAGGGCCTCAAAATGGCCCCAGAAGTTTGGGACCCAAAAATCATAGAAAAGTTTCCAAGAAGATGGAGAATCGTTGAGACAGTGGAGGAGGTGGGTGGCCATTGATATCCACCTAGATCAACAATGTCACAAACATCATTAGAAGAGTGTTGGGAAGATATTATAGTATGCAATTTAGGATTTTTACTAAAATCTTTATTAGGGTTCTTTTTATTATGTGTCATTCAAGCTTTATTAGGACTTAATTATCCTAAAGCAATCAACCTTTCTTGCTCATTAATCAAACCTTTACAAAAATCTTCAAAGATAGGTGTCATAGATCCTTTAGATATTTCAATCACTCTATTCCTAGTTTCGATGAACACGTCAGATGAAGAAGGAAATTTGCATTCTACAAGAATCACCAGGGTTTTATTAGTTTTCTTGTAATCTTTGCCACAATTATATAGTTCTTAATTTAGGGTTTTTAGTTCAGTAAGAAATAATTCTATCCTGTCAAAATTTTTAGTATGTAACCCATGTATTTTTTTCAAGCTAATAAGCAAATACAACATCATATTTATTAAATAAAGAAGCTAAAGTGTTCCATACCTGAATTGTGTTATGTTCGGCCTCAATATGTACATTAAGACTATCTGAAACCATTTAAATAATGAGTCCTCTTGCCTCATCACATCATTCTTCCCATATAACTAAGTCTTTAGCATTGGTAGGTTTATAATGTTCACCATTAAGTAACCACGAGATATTCTTACTCCTAAGAAGGTCAATTATCTTTTTCTTCAATGGAAGATAGTTATAACTCACTAACTCGAGAACAGAAGCAACTTATGAATTCATTATGATGAATAAAATAATAAACTAAACCCTAAAGAAAATAAATACCAAATGCTTATGACTAGATGAAAAGATGAAAAAACTAAATTTGTTCTTACCTTAATCTAGAAGTAACTTACCACTAGCGAAGATAAAAATCTACAAACAGTGACTATTATAAGCCTTTGTTCACCTTGTACCATCCACTACAAATATCCTTGGAAACATACCTACAAAAAATGTATATATGGCACTGTCATTGCTTCCTAGAGTTTAATCACTAGAAAGAGTATACTTATTTTTCTATGAAACTCTAAAAAACAAAATAACAACCCAATTTCTAGAGAAAAAAGTATTCAATAGTGATTTATCAAAGTTTGATATCTCCTACAAGATGATTTTGAAACAAGATTATTTCAAGGAGAGTATCCAGGATCTTGGATTAGATAACAAGTAGCTTTGTTGTTATGCCCACATGATGTTTTCCATAGCCTTGAAACCGAATATCTATTTTAAACCATGCAAACTTCGTGGTTTTCTTTGCCAAAAACATAAACAATATGTCTATATGTGAGTCCCAAAATGAACTTCCATCCTAATCCCTTACAAAAATATGATTTACAACTCGAAACTCTATAGAAGCATCAAGGTCACATGGAGGCCACTGCACATTTGGTATCTATTCACCTATTGAATTTACAACATTGGATGAGATCCTCATAGCTTATGAGTTGCTTTGTTTAGAAACCAAAAGATGTGGAAATAGTTGCAACCATTCCACTAATGGAGACAATAAGATATGCCCAAGTTCCACTAGAGACCTTGTTGTTATCAGCCTTACAAAATACTAATTCCATTGAGTGTTGCGTAGAGACCATTATGGGTTTTCAAGAGAGAGAAAGGAAGCTGACGACACCTGACCTGAAGGGGGTAATGCCTAATCACGTAAAAAAAATATGAAATCAACTAAAAAACAAATCTAAAATCAACCCCAAAAATAATGAAAAATAAACTATTTCTACAGGCTCTGTATAGGTCCATCTAGTGTGGGGATAGTGGAGAGAAATCGCTGAGAAGCTAGATATTGGAAAAATGAATCCACCCAAAAAACTTCACAGTAAAAAACTCTTGCATCAAAATATATTAGCTTTGGAATAAAAACTAGGTTCAACTAAAAATTAGGCTTCGTAAAAATTTAAAAAAAAAAAAGGCTTGGTAGCCACCAAACCTAAAAAATGCACCAAAAAACTTTGGATTATAAAAAAGTAAATTTCCAAGACTAGGCTAGGCTAGGAAAATTATTTCAAATCTGGGTAAACCAAAATCAAATTTACAAACAAACAGTTAATCTTATTTAATTCTTATGTCTCAAAGACAATGGTAAGATTAGACTTTCAAAAGAACCTCAATTTTACAGCAAAATTCCCATATCTAAATAGAATTCTTAATGGCTAATAGATTTGACAACAAAACTACAAAACAATAAGTGTTCATAATAATTAGAAGAAAATGTTTCTATGTAGAAAATTTCTTACTAAAGTAGGTAGAGCTTAGAATATTGAGACATATGAATAAATGTACAATAACATTAAACACCAGAAATTTACTAAAATATCCTCCTATGCATATAATAACAACATTTAATCAATGTAAGAAATGGACAAGAGACAAAGAGAAGAGTACAATAGATATACATGGTAAAACCCCAATGTGGGAAAACATCCATGGGAGGGTAATGTCTTTGTTATTATTTAGAAATATCCAATATTACAATTGAGAGTACCTCCACAAATGCTTTACCCTTTACAAAGATAAGACTTTCATGTTTGTTCACTATGTGTTTTCCTTACCTCTATTATATACCAAGAGATATGGGGGAATTACATCCCAATAATAAATGGGGATAAATATAATTTAACTTCTTTATATACTAAATAATAACAAGGGCATTTTACTTCATGATGTATGTGGGATAACTCTATTATATAAGATTACAATTCATTTTGACATAACATTAGACATTATTCCCTTCCAAAGGGACGCATTCTAACAACTGTGCATGAAAAAAAAAATCCTATAGTGTGACATATCATGTGAAACAAAATTTTATATGAAATGCTAGACCACACAAAAAAGTATTTGCATGTGTTGCAATGTAAAATATGAAAAAGAAAATGAAAAGAACATTCATGCATGTTTCGATAAACCTCTAATGTGTGTCAAACTCTGAGTAGGTGGTAGTTAAATGCCAAACATCAAATTTTCCATAATAATACAATCAAAGAAAACCCACTCAATAAATTAATTAAGGATGGTAACACTTTTCCCAACTTTTATATCAAAATAACGTAATATCAATATATCCATAGATTGATCCACATTTTTCCCAAAATTTTGTCACATTTGAAGGTGGTTATAAGCCCACATGATAATGTGTTTCCTTCACTGACAGAAGTAGAGAGCTTGAATGATTCAACAGGGCGCATATAGGAAACATATGCTGCATCTACAATGGATAAGTGTCTGCATCGCTACACATGACAGAATGAACAAGCATCCACATCTCACCATATAATACAATAAAGGTTGAAGGTGATTGGGTTTCAAAATCAATGGTGTACAAACCTTTGATGGTCATATAACAAAATCAATGAACAAGGCACAACAAACATAACATCCAAAGACATTTAATTTTATAAGAAGTTAACGGATAACATCAGTGATCAATTGTGCATTGATGATCACCTAATAGATTTGTTGATAATGGTGTAGACATAAAATAAATACATATGTTGCATTGAATGGAAATTCATTATGGGGCAATAAGTCACGCTTAGCTTAGGTTTCAAGATAATATTAAGATATGCTCATTTTCAATTTGCTTATAATTTTTAGCTTGGGGAAGTTTGGATGATACAATGAAATAAACAAGTCAAGATACCATGTTAGGTCCATATAATACTAGTGTATCACCTATATTGTTATTTTTGTGCCTCCTAGAAGCCCACTATTATTATTTTTATGCCCTTACATTATTATTGTTATGTAGGCCCTAGTTATATGTTGACCCTTTATACTCCAGTACATACCAAGGAGGTCTTGTCATTTGAATCATCCAAGAATTTTTTATTTATATGGTGTAAAGGGAGGTTTCCCCCTCGAAGTGGCTTATTATCAATTCTTTTATCTATATTTTCTTATGTTTCTGCAATATTTTGATCTGGATACATAACATTTGGTATCCTAGCTCTTGATCCTAGGCTTTTGCTGCTTCAAACGGGTCATTGTGGAATTTTTTCTATAACCTTTTTTCTACAAAGTTTCAAACTGTGAAATTGTTACCAACTGGAGGAAAAATCTTGATGAACATCTGGTTACAATTTTAGACCTTAGTTCACTATATTTTCAAAGAAATGGTCCAATGAAGTTAGGGTTTTTGTATTCTCTAGAATTCAGTCTCAAGCAAGTGTCTGGGGGAAATTGTCATAACTTTGCCTTGGATCATTAGATTTGAATTCCATAAAAAGTGACATAAATTAAACATACTATATTTTTTTCATATGATTTTTAGGGCTGAAGGTTAAAACAATGGCACATGGCATCCCGTACAAGTTCACTCTATTGAACCAATCCATAATCAATTCATAGTGGGAGATTTGGCATAACTTTATCTTGAAGAATCCAATCTTGGAATAACTTGTAGGGTTGTAAAGAAGACATAAATATCTACCTACATCAAGATCATATTTTAGACCTTGGGAAGCTAAAATCATAGAGATACAATAGTTTCAAGGTCAGCCAAGTAAACAATCTCAAAATCAACTGCTTAACGATGTATATTTTTAAATTTGCATAACTTTTGTTTGAAAAATCAATTTGAAGTGATTTAAAGGACATAGTGAAGCATATATATCATCAATTGGTTCCAAAATTCCTCGCAAAAAAAAATAAAATAAAAAATCTACACCCATTGAGCCCTCATAAAGCTCTACTGTGACACCTGAAGAAAAGGAAGAAATGCAACATGATATATCGAAAGTATGGGACCAAGCGTAACAAATTTCGCTTTCACAAAGAGAAACCAAAGATAAACTAAAAGCGATTATGAATGGCTTAAAAGAAGACATAAAAGGGGACATGGAAGGCTTAAAAGAAAACATAAATTTAAAATCAGACATGGAAGGTTGGAAGGAAGGTTTGACAAATTTGCTACAAGAAAGGCTTCATAGTGGTGACAAGATATTCCATGAAACTCATGATGAGAACAAAAGGAATGTAAATCATGATTTTAGAGACTCTAACTTTGGTTTGAAGACCAACCATGTTCTAAATATAGATATTAGGAATTTTGATGGCAAGGATTTGGTAACATGGATACTAAAAATGTAGCAGTTATTTAATCTACACCATGTGCAACACACACAAAACGTATGCATTGGATCTTTATATTTATAACCCAATCAGTTTTTGTGGTATTTATGGATTTTTTCTCATAAGTCACTTATCACTTGGACAATTTTTATGGATGAATTGATAACACATTATGAGGATATAAAGAGCAATACCTTCTTTAGCTAATTGATAAATCTCAAATAAAATGGTTCAATTACGGAGCACATTGAGAACTTCCAAAGATTGAATATTAAGGTAGTCTATATTATAGAATAGCATCTAATTGATTCCTTCATAGTGACTTTAAAGGATAACATCCAACATGAGGTTCACCTTTGGGAACCTAAGTCATTGGATAATGCATTTGGGGTGGCAAGAAATGTTGAAAGAAAAATTATGCAATAAGGAGGTCTAGCACTCATAACTATAAATATGGAAGTACTACCGCTCCTAGCCTCCCACAACCTACAAAGTTCACAACATAACAAATAGAGGAAAAAAGAGCAAAAGTGCTTTGTTACAGTTGTGATAGTAAATACACTAAAGGTAATAAGTGTGCTAAGAAGAAATTATTTTACATTGATTATGAAGAGGAGGAATAAAAGGAACAAGAAACATCAAAATAAGAATATACACACTAGAAACCAACCCCAGGGGTTGAAAAAGAAGAAATAAATCTAATCATATCATGTAATGCATTGGCGGGAATTATCACACCTCAAATTCTCAAGATAAAGGGATATATCAAGAATAAAAATGTAATATTGTTGATTGATTCAGGTAGTACCAATAATTTTATCCATTGTAAGATAGCCAAGGATTTTAATTGCTTTCTATATCCAGCACCAGAGTGTAAAGTGATGGTTGCAGATGGAGGAACTATAAATTTCTCATGGAAGTGCCATAATATCAATCTAACCATAGAGGAATGTGTATTGAATAGTCCAATGATTTCCATTCCAATGGGTAGTGTTGATGTTGTATTAGGAGTCCAAAGAACTTTTCTTGAAATTTTTTTGGGAAGGAAAGGAAATTGAATTAAGGGGTATCACAAGGAAACCTAAGAAGATAATAAATTCTAATGGCATGAAAAATATTTTGAATAAGGAACAACGTGGGATAATTGTACAATTATACTCACTAGATGTTCAAACATCTAAGTCATCCATTTCTCCATATCTCCAAAGAGTCCTTAAAAATCATTCCAAGGTATTTGAGACTCCCAAATGTCTCCCATCTATTAGCTATCATGATCATGCTATTCACTTGATTCCAAGAAGTGTTCCTCAAAACATCAAACCTTACAAATATTCCTATGACCAGAAAAGTGAAATTTAATGTATGGTTGCAGAAATCCTAGAGGCAAGTATAATTCAACCTAGCAAAAATTATTTATTTTCTCTAGTAGTATTGGTGCACAAGAAGGACAGATCATGGTGTGTGTGTCCAGATTATAGAAATCTCAACAAGCTCACTATTAAAGATAAATTTATCATTCTTGTCATTGATGAATTGATGGATGAATTACATGGAGCAATTTACTTTTCCAAGCTAGATCTTCGTTTGGGATATTATCAAATAAGAACGAAGACATAAGACATTCTAAAAACAACAATTAGAACACATGAAGGTCATTATAAATTTTTGGTCATGCATTTTGGCTTCACTAATGCACCTTCCACATTTCAAGGTTTGATGAATTCCACTTTTAAACCCTTAGAAAATTTGTGTTAGTATTTTTTGATGATGTACTAATCTACAAGAAGTCTTGGAAATATCATGTTCAACATGTTGACAAGTTGCTCAAACTATTGGAGGAGAAACAATTGTATGAAAACCCTCCAAATATTTCTTTGGGGTATATGAGGTGGAATATTTGGGTCATATTGTATCTCATGATGGTGATAAGGTAGACCCTAAAAAAATTAAAGCGATCAAAGAATGGAAAACCCCCACAACCTTAAGGAATATTTGAGGATTTCTCAGGTTGATAAGGTATTACCTCAAGTTTGTTAAGAATTATGGGAAAATAGCAACACCTATAACAATATTACCGAAGAAGGCTGCATTTTATTGGACTTCATAAGCAAATAAGGCCTTTGAACATCTTAAAGAGGAAATTTGTTGACCTCCGGTCTTAGCTACACCAGACTTCACAAAAACCTTTATTATGGAATGTGATTCCTTAGGATATGGAATTGGTGATATTTTAATGCAAAAAGGAAGACCCGTTGATTTTGTAAGTTGTCCAATTAAGGGAAATAATTTACACAAACTTATTTATGAGAAGAAAATGTCAGTAATACTACACACCCTGAAGCAATGGCACCCTTACCTAATGGGAAGACACTTCAGGGTAAAAATAAATCATGATAGTCTTAAATAATTCTTGGAACAAATATTATCTTCTGAAGAGCAGCAAAAATGGGTCACAAAGATGTTGGGTTATGACTTTGAAATCATCTACAAAAAAAGGGAAGCAAAATGTTGTTGCAGATGCGCTCTCAAAAAGGGATGAGGATGTGGAGGAATTGCTTTGTGCCATTTATATTATCCAACTTGATTGGATAACTAAAGCAAGGGATGGATGGAATAATGATGAAGAGGTGTGGACACTCATTCAAAAGTTGCAGCAAGATCCCAGTGCATCTGATACGTTTATCTACAAAAATGATTCATTGTGGTACACATATCACTTATATATATGTAATAACTCCCAAATCAAACAAAAGTTTCTTTTGGAATTGCACACCTCTCATATAGGAGGGCACTCTGGATTTTTAAAAACTTACAGTAGGTTCAAGAAGGAAATTTTTTTGGGATGGACTTAAATATGATATTTAGATGTTTGTCACTGAATGTTTTGTTTTTCCAACAAAATAAATTTAGGACAATTAAGACCCCCAAGTATTTTACAATCATTAGCTATTCCAAGTAAGTGTTGGGAGGAGGTATTAATGTATTTTATCATAGTTATACCCAAGTCCGAAGGAGAGAATGTCATCATGGTGGTAGTTGATAAACTTACCAAGTATGCACACTTTTGTGCATTATCTCATCCTTTCAAAACCAGTACAGTCATTATTGTGTTTTTGGAAATAGTTCAAAAGTTACATGGAAACCCAAATATTATTGTAAGTGACAGAGATTCCATTTTCACTAGAAAAAATTTCACGAGATTATTTTCTTTCCTTGGTACTCAATTAGCTCATAGCTCATCTTATCATCCTTAATATGATGGGAAAACTAAGATAGTGAAAAAATATTTGGAAGGATATCTTCATTTCTTTGTATTTGATAAACAAAAACAATGGGTCGAGTGGTTATCTCTGGCAGAATGGTGGTATAACACTTCCTTCCATACCATAGCAAAAATCACCCCATTTATGGCACTTTATGGATATCATCCATTGTCCATCACATCGTCTCTAAGAGACAATTCTAAGGTTCAAGCAGTATAAAATCACATTAAACATCAACAACAAGTTCTCTAAATATTAAAGGATAACTTGACTCTGGCACATAATCGAATGAAAGAACAAGCAAATCAACATCACAATGAAAGAAGTTTTGACGTGGGAGAGTGGGTATTTTTACAGCTACAACCATGCAAACAAATGTCCCTCAAGAAAGCTAAGAAGGTGATTTGGGTTGGATCATTATATTTTTTTCATCCATCTCAATGCATTTGGAGTGGAAAAAGTGGAGGAATCATCTCACAGGATTGTTTTTACCGGCAGGACCTAGTTTGGCGAAACATGGTCTAAAACCTTTCAGGGCGTTTTGAGGCATCAAATGGCGTTTTTTTGTGGGTAAAAATTTGTTGCTTTAGAGAAACACATTTTCATGATATTCTACACAAAAATATATTTCCAACAGTGCAAGAAGCGCATCAATTGGAGTCCATATGCAAAATTTATGCCACTCCAAAGTTGACCTTCCTATTTTCACACCTATAGTTTGAGAGGATGTCACGTCGGCCCCCATTATTCATGGAAATGGGGCTATCCATGTGTTTGTGATGTAAAAAACTCTAGAAGAGTCTATATTGTAACTTTATTTAAGAGTTGATGTAGTCAAAATTAACCACTAGTAGGTTATCGGTCATGTTATAACCAGGCCACTTGGAGGAAGAGGCATTCCATTCTTTCGAGAGAATTTTTTTCCATAGATGAGAAAAGATAGCCAAGAGAGATAGGAGGTAGATCATATAGAGATAATATGTGCATTGTAGCAACCCACGGGCCACAAGCATTACTTCTTTGTACCTACAGCCATAATTTCTAGACAGAGAAAGAGAGCGAAGTGGCCTCACCTTCCAGCTGGGTTTTCTCCCGAAAGGGTTTCCCATAGCATATCTTGTGTCTTATGTGTGTGAGAGAGATTATTTTTTCATTCTCTACTTTTTTTCATAATTTTCATTCGCATTCATGCACAGATTGCAGTTAAATTTACAGATCAATATTTTTAATAAAAAACTTTGATAATGTAGAAATTTTGAATTTTAATATATTATTATCAGATTTGTTGTGATACATTGTCTAGTGGAATATACATTAAATTTTACAGATCAAAATAATAATAAATTATCACCTAAGTATTATGGGCCTCACAAGGTGTTGCAAAAGATTGGTATTATGGCACACAAATTGGAGTTCCTTGCATCTTTGCAAGTACACCCAGTTTTCCATGTTTCATGCTTAAAAAAGCTTATAGGTTACAAGCTATCTGTTCAAACTATATTTTCAGAATTTGATGAGGAAGGAAAAATCATATTGGACCCTAAAGCAATCATGGAAACAAGAATATGACAGTTATGGAATTGATCCATTTCAGTGTATCTCATTAAGTGGAAGAACTTACCTGTCGAAGATTTCACATAGGAGAATGAGTGTTTTATACAAAGTCATATAAAACTACTCAAACATTGAGAACAACACTTTTTTGAAGGAGAGGGGCATGTTAGGTCCCTATAGTACTAGTTTAGCCCCTATATTGTTATTGTTGTGCCTCATAGAAGCCCTTTATTGTTATTGTTGTGCCCTTAAATTATTATTGTTATGTAGGCCCTAACTATATTTTGACCCTTTAGACTCCTATATATACCAAGGAGATATTGTCTCATTAAGAGTTTGCATAGATAAATGACATGTTACTGATTTGTTGGGTTTTTAATTAACCTTCATTCAGGGTGAAGATCAATTCTATTAGTGTTTTGTCCTTGAGTTTTATTTGATTTGGTTATCAATATTTTTATCATTTTTAAAATTATTTGTTTAAACATGTGATTTTTTATTATAATGACACTTCTATGTTTAATTTGGGGAAATCCTCATATTAATATTTTTTTGTTGTTGTGTTTAGATTTGCAGAGGTTGCAAAGTTATTAAGAGTTCACCAATTGGATATTTGGGGTAGATTGAACTATAGTGTTTTGTCTTCCAATATTTAGTATATGATGTTTTTCTCATAAATTGGGAGAGCATTTCCATTATTGGATTGCAATGTCAATTAGTTTTTCATTTAAAACATCATTTGAAAACGGAGTGGAAACCTAGAATTTTTTCGATGAAAAGATGATGGGAAAGGATGCATAGTGGTTCAAGAATCAAAGGGAATTCACAATGTCTTCCTTATCTACACATCCATGTTCCATTTTAACACAATTATTTTCACATCATTCTAAGTTGTTCGGCTTCATAATTGTTACATTTTCCTTACCTTGTTTCTTAGTTCTTATATTATTTTCCTAAGTCTTTATTTCATTTAGTACATGATAATCTATGTAATATGGATTCTAGAAGCATTTAATGTATTTATATTATTCTATTTCCTCTATGAACTGATACGATCCCAAAAGTGTTATTTACTCACGATTGGATCCTTATTTTGAATAGGAATCTATCAATGACCTTGCACCTGATGTTTTTCTTTGGGTTAATCATAGAAGATTGGATAGCTTGATGTTATTGATCCCTGTTTAGAGAAAATCGGTTAAGGACAAGCTTCTGACTTGGTTATCCAGAAATATTAAGACTTCTTGTAACTTAAAATGAGCATCCTAAGAATCTTCAGATTCTCAGGATTTCTCTTTATCAAAAATAGATTTATTGTTCTTATCTTCTATAGTCATAGTATAAAGACTAGGAATTGAGCCTCGAGAGAGGTTGTTCAACTGTAATATTTTTGACATAAGTTGTGAACTTGAGAAGACATTGATTGTAATTAATCTTCTATAATTCAATGAAATCTTTTATTATCCAAAGTTAATTTGTTGTGTTGATTCCTTTTATAAGGAAGTTTGATTCTGGTGATTTGGGCCTAATCCTAGAAACAATGTTGTCTTCATATGTACTATTAAATTTATTTTATGTTCTTTAGGTTCAGTTATTTATTTGCTTAATCATTTTCAATTTCAATTTCTTGTTACTTAAGTTAATTGTCAAATCACATGTTTTGTTGTAAATATAAATTACAGTTGGTTGTTGCAAAGTGGATTTACTTTAGCTAAGTCATTTGGGATTGTCATTACTTTATTGTTGTTTCTTGTAGATTATCATAAGATCAATATTCTGTGTTGCTTAAATTCCTTTCAATAATGTTTTCTTGTAGTGTTGTTCCCTCATTTTGTAGTTGTTGTTCCTTAGATAACATCTCATTTTTGATAGTTTTCCTTTGCTGTTTCATGCGGAAAGAATTTAGGATTTGATGCTTTGAATGGTTTGGTTTAGTTAGAAGCAGAGTTCTTAATTGTGTTATGAGTTGATTCCTTTATCATTTGAAGTTTTTCTTTCCATTAGGATAATAGAAATTAGTCATACTAGCATTTATCTTTCATAAATTGTGTGTATAACCTTGAAATAGAAATATGAAACCTCGGGTTGACAATCTAATGTGCAGTAGTTAGTTGGTCCTTTAGGAACAATTAATTGGCTCAACACAAGCCACCTCCTTTTATTATTGATTAATTTTGTTTATGACTTGAGTCCCACTCATCCATAATACATTTCACATTCACAATGTGGAACATTGACCCTTCTCCAAATGGATGGGTGCATACTTAAGCTTTCTAAACTCTGAGATGATCAAATATTAGCTCTCCATATCTAACAAGGCTTAAGATGCATGATAGTTTTCTTTGGTCCCTATCTAAGGATATGTAACCCACCCCCAACTTTTAATCCTAGCGTTTGGAATCCACATAGCAATCAAAAATTCAAAACATTTTGACACATGTCCCCTTATGTCTATAATTAAATCAAAGAAATAGTCCATTTAGAAAATTTTCCTTCTTTAGAGCTTTGAATCCTAAATTTATTGTTTTGGTCTTTACCCACTTACCATCAAAATACATTTCCATTTCAACATTCAAGACATTTCATTACAGTAATTCTCCTTGTAAGTACAATAAATATAACATCATTCAATTGGCATCCTATCTTACCCCATATCCCATTGAATATATAATGTGTGTGCCTTCCACATTATGATGTTTTACAATGTGTTTGATCAAGAAATTTGGTCAACATTAGCTTAGTTAAATAACTTATTGGCAATTAGTAATTCCATAAATCCCTTTTGTTTGTTTCCCTCTTCATAAATTATTAATAAATATAATTACAATTTTTCTAGGTCTTTGAACCCATTTATATTTACTTACCCACACAATAATCATTAACATAAGTAATTACAATTACAATATATTTGGGGGATTAAAGGCTAGGGATGTTACAATCCCCTCCTCCTTAAATGAACGTCATCCTTAGTGTACACACCATTTGAGGTGTCATTCTTAGCAACATTACACCATCCTATGTGTCTTTTTCAGTATCACACCATTCCAAGTGTCTTTTGTTCACTGTAGTAGTTTGTGATCTGCTTCTTTATAGCTACACCAACATCATTTCTCTTGCATAACAACATCACCTTACATGTCTTTTTTCTTTCCCAGTGATTACAACAATAGAATTTTTCATCACGGTATATCCACCTCTAGACTTGTGGCTTTCCATCTAGTACCTTCAGCGAAAATCCAATAGAACATAGGTGTTAAACCATTTTCAAATATAGTCATCAACCTTTATTTCCATAGGATATCTTTATTTCCCAAAAGAAATATGCATTTCAATAATTGAAATTTTAACTCAATACTTATCTCTATAGTTGGCCTTTGCTTCACAGGTCTTCCATAAGTAACAAATTTAGCTTGCTACTTGCATCAGACATGCCCATATTCACTCATGATCCCAATGAATGTGTGACATAATTTTTTTCATAGAAGTTCCATTCAAGTCTCCTCCTCCTTTTAGTCATTCACCCTTTAAATCTTAAGCAATTCCCTTCTCTATTACACAGCCCCTCAAATGATATACCTGAAAAAGGATTTATTGCACAAGAATACCAAAGAGACTCACAAACTCTTATGGCCTAGACACCCCTCTAGCTTGCTCTAACATAGCGTAAATGTTATTACTCATGGAAATCAAGGAATGTCATAGGGTTCCAAAGTCAATACAATGGCCTTGTTCCTTGGCTTTCTACTTCACAACCTTTATCTATCTTTCTTAGATAGATTCACCATCTCACATGTATCATAAAATATAGTTCTCATGAGATATATCCTAAAATTTTCAATCATAAATTTTGTTTTCCAAACTTGCTTCATAGAGAAGCTAGGCCACAAACATGAGACTCTTCTTACAGAGTTGAACTCTTTGCAAGTGGTAATATTCCCAACCTTCCTCAAGGGCTTACATATCATGACATAACAAAGGAATTCTACCTACAATATATATTTTCACTCGGCGAAACAATGTTATTTTCTCATGTATAAAATCCTTTCAATATATTATTTACAACAACCACTAAATTGGTTTCAAAATTGTCACATAATCAATCATTCAATCAAATCAGTTCCATGGTATACCATTCAAAAGGAGAACATCATTGCACTACATATTCATTAAATACCATCTCACCATTCTAGAAAATCCATATGGTAATTAGACCTTTCATGCAAATAAATCAAACTACCACAAGGCCAAGAGTTTCATGTTCACTCTCTCTAATAAGATATTCATCTCAGAATTTATTAGCAATCACTTTTCCCACTTTACTTTATGTGGGAGTGAGGAATTCACATCAACTACTTCAACAATCAACAACCTTTCAAAAATATTAACAATCATTTCCTTCCATGACACTCAATCATTCTAAAGCTTGTCTTACATAATCATGCATGCATTCAGTGCATCAATCATATATATTACTAAATTTTAACAACCTCTCACATTGAGGGCTTCACACCTCTATCATATTCTACTAAGTATCCTATGTCAAACATTCATTCACATATCAACCATTCCATAGTTATTCATACCCAGTAAGAATAGTCACAATTCATATGCATGTTCCTTACTAACACTCTTAGCATCATTAATCTCCTTGGTTATTCACATCAACCAAAACAATCATGCATTCACGTACATAGTACATTTTTAACACTCATCACTAGGTGTTAAAACCATTGGCTTCAAATCTAGAATCTCTTGGGCTAATTACCTATCGCCTCAAGCCTACAATGCAATCTTGCTTTCATTTCTTGCCTCATACATATCCCTGCATTACCAAAAATAAAATGTTATTTTCTCCTTGAGTGTATTAGTCACTTATCCAACTATTTTTCATCATGATATCTCACACATGCACATATTTCTATGATTTTACAAAATCGTATGTGCTAGCATCTTCCTACCTTGACCATGCCCCTTAAGTGGATTATCCATGCAATTCATGTATTTAAGTGAAAGCATATCATAAAATACAAATTCAGCCTAAAGGATTTCTTACCCAATTCCTTCAACTTACCAATTGTTTTAGCATGGATAATTTTCATACTTACATGGATGTCATTACTATATATACTCAACTAATGATTGCTCAAGGAGTCCACCTAGCTCCTTCTATAGCCTTCCTTGACAAACATTCTTTTGTCATTGTCCTCATTGATAACTAAAGGCACTTTTACTGCCTCAAATTTCATTTCCAATAATGGATATTTTAGCATCAAATTGATAAGAATAATACACATCTTTTTCCTAATACACAATTTCGTTCACACGTCAATTGTTTGTCAAATCAATTAAAACATATGTCACAACATTTCTAATCAATGTTCAATTCATTCTACTTATTACTCCTTTTCAATATCTTTTCAGCATCAACAATCAATCAAGCATTATCAAGCTCAAGCTATTTCATAATTTGTCTTATAGCCTAGTAAAATCCATCTTGATTAATTCTTAAATATTTTAATTTTACCTCTCTTATGTAACTCTACATTTACTAAGCAAGGGAACATGACAAGCTCATCCAAAATTTAACACATCAGACATCTGCAACAAAATTTATTTAAGGTTTACACAAGTCTCTAATAGACTCAAAAACCCAATGATTTCTTGTCATTCTAGGGGAACCCTCCCCATTGCATTCATATGCATATAAGTTGTCTCAATATATAATATATCAATAACATTAGTTATATCAAGTTCCATAGTGATCAGGTGCTTAGTGTTTAGCTCAAAATTCAAAGTTCTCGGATTGGCTTGAAAACTGTATGGTTGTGTCCGTCTTGTCAAGACAATCACAATGCAATTTGTTTCACCGAAAACGGAGTCCGGATGAAAGATAAAAGGCATGTTGTTCATTTTCCTAAACAACGAAAAAAATTGCAGAATGAGACAGAATGATGACATGTTAGTCCAGTGAGCAAGGGGAATCTTCTTCAGTGTTCGCCCAATGGAGTTGTGACAAGTTTTACCTCTGGATTCGCCAATTTGATTGTGTGAAGGTGAAATTGCTTAATTAACTCTAAGGTGGAATTATGAGTTTATAATTAATATTATGTGGAAATTATATTTTTTTAGAAATATATATATATATATATATATAGTATTATTTTATACGATTTTTAATTCATATAGTATATTATAATTTTTATATTATATATTGTACATCTATACTGTATATTATATATTAAATCCGCATATATTATAAACCTTATAAATTTCCAAACCATACATCAAAGGCATCAAACAATATTTCAAATGGCTTATTTTAATAATAGTCCAAACTCAAAGTTATAAAGGCATATTGTAAAATGCATGAAGGATGGGCAGAGGGCAGGTTTGAACACATGATCTCCCCCTCCCAACTCTATTTCATTGCCAATAAATCAACAACACATTTGTTAAACATTGAACACGTGTTTTTATTTAAATGCATATCAAGGCCGCCAACTTAACCACACTCATAAAACGCACTTAGTGCGCTAAAATAAGATTAATCCACAGTTAATGTAATTAATTTCGCAATTAAGAGTGGCAGTTAGTTTGGCGGACCTCCCAATTTGGCAGGGACTCCAAAAATGGCAGAGTTAACTGGAGTAATTCTAGAATTAGAGGAGTTTTTCTAGGAAAAACTATTTGAGCCATAACTTAATCAATTTTTGACCAAATTGAGATCAGAAAGAAGTATTTTTGGCTAATTTGGACCTTCTAAACACATTTGTGCAAGTATCAAGAGCCATAGAGCTTTTTAAATAGAATTTTTTCCACATTGAACAAATATAGAGGCCCAAGCCATGGAAGTTGGACCAAGGAGATGTAGCCAGGAGGGGTGAACTCCTTCATCAAAACACTGTGTTAATGTGTCTCTTAGATGGTTTGTTGTACTATACATGTTTTTTTTTCATTATTCATTTTTGAAGCTATTTTTCTCATGAATGTCTTGTTTAACTTAAGGAAATTTACATGTTTGTAAGCACCAACAACTAAGGAAACCTCAAAAAAAAAGCAAGAAGCAAGCACATGTTTATTAATCTGTAATTGTTATTAGCAAAGAAAATCTAATCATACAAATACAAATCACCTAGACCTACCACAAGTTTTTATTTAAGTCTCCAATGATCTTAGAGAGTATTGTCATGACTCCCTCTTTTTAAACTTCACCACCAAATGTAGGTGACCTCGCCTTTTTGGAATCTATTATCTCTTAGAGGAAACCCGGTTATGGGAAAACATATAAGGTAACCTCGAACCTCTTTGAGGTTGAAAGTTGGCCCTTCAACCTGGAGAGGGATCTCTCCCTAAAACACAACTACTCTAGGTCACTGTAGTAGTAGGTTTTACTTTAAGCTCTATGGCCAGATTTGTCTACAAAATGATGAAATTTGGTTGGGTTGTATAGAAAATAAACCATTGGGCATGGAGTCTAGGCTTATCAGATGATGTTATAGATTTAATGAGCAAGACACAAAAAGAAGGGTAGCAATAACTCCTTTGACAATTTGAGAAATTTGGAAGAAGAGAACTGAAGAAAACAATATTTTATCTAACTGAACAACAAGTACTAATGCTTGAGAAATAATGAAACGGAGCATAAAGAATCCCAATTTTAGATACTAAGTTTTCCAAACATGAAGAAGGTTTTTAAAACAAAGAAAAAATAGATAGGGAACTACAACACAAGAATTTTCTGCAAATGCTCATCAAACATTGTATATATTTAAGATCTGCTCAAATAATACACCAGAATGTTATCTTTTCAAGTAAAATCCAACCTCATTTCATTCTTTAGAAATTGTCTTTATAGACTTTACAACAACTATTCACAAGATTATAGCTTCAGACTTAATTACAATAATAAAAAATAGTAAAGTCTTCTAAGTTCATGTATCTGAAATATATATCTAAATACATGAAAAAATTAAATTAAATTAAATTAAAATTAAAATTTAATAAATAAATAAATAAATCTATATATATATTTGTTGGAAAATATGCTAACATCTGGGCTAAGAAAAATTATCTTCATAATATCTCCCTTGATGATAGAAACAGGTCCCTTGCTGCAAAATAGGTCCAGTCATTCTTGAAAAATGCTCTTCTGTTAGAGCTCCTTCTTCCTCAGGTTTTTTGGTGTAATTGTTGATATTGTCGTTGCCAGTTTTTTTAGTTTCCTGAGTTAAGAATTTCGCTCACAGACTGAATGTCATTATTTTCTCCTTTTTATATTTTCATAATGTTCTGATAATGAGATTGTCAATGCTCTTTTCTGCAAAATTTTCTGACAACAGAGATGTCAGCACAACCCTTCAAAATTCGTTGACAACAAAGATGTCATCTCTTCCCTGCATTTCTATATGTATAACACTGTCAGGCACATAATCAGCGATAAGCCAAAAAAAATTGTTCCTCAATGCATAATCAAAATTTCAAAATGACCCCTAGCCTCTTAGCTGAGGGTGTTGGTTGCCTTCAGAAGCACATCTACTTTCTCCATTCTCTGTCTTTTGCTTTGCCTAGTTTCCATAGGACCTTTCCCCTTGGTTGCTTTATCTTTGTTCTTTTTAGAAACTGCAGTATTTTTTTTGTTGATTATAAGGTCCTTTAATGGCATGTTGTCTACATCAATTACCTCCTTGGCCAATTCTGGATTGCTTCTCAGCTTTATTTTAAACCTTAATTTGTTTGTTGGCCTTGTATGGGGTCTTTTGCCTCCTTTAAAAGTTTCAAACAATGGAGTTTCTTCAACTTGACTCTCAATTTCAATTTCCTTGCCTTTAATATTTTCTGGTAAATTCTTGTCTACAGGGGATGCTTCAAAGGGTGGACTTACAGCTTGAGGAGAACTGATAGCAGAGGGTAAATTTTTAGGGGATGTAGGGTCTAATTTCTTGAGCCTGGCACTTCTCCTTTGATAAACTTTAGGGATTTTAGGACCAGAGGATGATGAAGGGATATCTGTGTCTTTTTGGCTAGGGGTTGGCTCAGTGGGAGCTCCTACATGAGTCTTCCTCCCCTGTTTAGTACCTTTCTTCCTTCCTCTTCGAGCTTTAGGGGGTTGAGGTTGAAAACCTCCCCAAAATAAGAAATGACTCCAAGTTCTCCCTACTTTGGCTAGTTGGTTTTCAATCAACAATTTGATCAGAGCTTTATGGTAGACAAAATGAGGAGAAGGGTTAGTTCTGGCTCTAAAACGAGCGACCATATGTTTTAAACTCTCTAGTAAATAGAAACAAGTGTTCATCCTAACCTGACCAGCTAAATGTGCTAGGAAATGAAAGTGGTAAAGGTTTACCCGATTGAAACACCCTTCACATGTGAAGTATTACTGATTAATACGAAAAGGTTGTGCCATTTATCCCCTAACCATGATCTTTGCACCCTTGTCTTCCAATTTTTGTCTTTGAAGTCTGTCTTCAAGAAAAATGGGACATCAATTCTGAATACCCTTTCTCCATCTATAGGTAGGGTCGTAGCCTCTGCTATTAGCTCCTTTGTAAATGGGAAAGAGATTCCATCGATTTCCACTCGGTTGTCATCGGAACCCTGAGCAAATGCATGAGTTATGGTATCGTGATAGTCTTTGCATCAGTGGAAGAATTCCTCCCACCTTGCCTTCTGAAATTGTTGTTGGATCTCGAGATAGATCATCAAAAGGTCAGGCATCTTGGATTTAGTTCCGTTAGCCTTACCTCTTTTTCCCATTTTGATGTCTACTCAAATGGAGGAAACTTACGAGGATTTGATCCTGGATTTCTGTGGAAAACTTGGATGTAATCTTGCCAGGCGTAACTAATTTCAAAGCTAATGTTATAAATTAGTAACAGTGAAATGACTTAACAGCAGGGTGAATCATTACAATGTTGGGTTAATAATTACAGTCAGGATGATTATTGAATTAACCATATCATATGGAGACTGGAAAAATTGATTTAACAAGAACTTACTCTGCTGAGTTGGACATGGCATCTTTCCAAAAACCATCATTTCCGCTGCTGACATGGTCAGCGCAATTTGAAAAATCAAATTTTGAAAATTATTTTGGCGTTGATAATCAGCTTGTCAACTAAACCCAAATGTTGATAACCCCATTGTCAGCGCATTGTTCTGAAGAAAAACTGTGAAACCATCAATAAGTTGATAATCTCACTGACAACGATTTCCTTGTTTATTACAAATGAAAGATGCTAACACAAAAATTGTCAGCATTTTCTTAAAAACAGTCATAAAACAAAATGTGATAACAGAATCCTCAAGAAAGGAACTATTTTAAGGCCTTTTCTTCATTTCCTTAAGAATCCCAACCTAGTTGCATCACCAAATAGTGTTTTCAAACTATCTATCTCCTCACCAGATATATCTACTAGGTATCATCACTGGATGTGTTTTTCTTGACACTTTGCCTCTTCCCTAAATATATTTTTCTTCTATAGCTAGTAGTTATGCCATATTTTTGAATTTATAATGGGCTTAGCATCCTCTTTGATTGATGCTTATCTACATTTTTATTAATTGGTCCATTCTACCTATACTTTTGTATATTTGATACCCTGCAACAACAATGAATTAATTTCCTTCTACTCCTCTTGGTCTTTAAGGATCCTCTTATTATTAGCCTTGTAATTCTCTACTTCAACTTTCAAGCTTCTCAACTCCTCCAGCGAATCTCAAAGGAATTTTAATAGCCTTCCTCTTATCTGATTCAATATTTTTTATGTGTGAAGTTTCCTCCACATTGTACAGTGCCATTATGTTGAACCTTCCTTCCTCCATTTACTATTATATGATTCTTCTTTTGTGTTGAAAAGAACATACCTTAGTTAGTTTATTAAAATGATTAATTTCAATCATAATTGGTTTCCTTGGAAATATATGCATTGGCCTATAATAGCCTAAAGTTGAAGTTCTATTCCAACTCCAGGTCACACTTTGGTTAGTATTCTAGTTAATAAAATTTAGTTCTAAAAACTAGATTATTCTAACTGAACAAATTATTACAACAATGGCATGGGAAATCTAATATACACATCAACATCACTCACCTTACATGTGAGTACTTACAACCATTAATTTAAGGAGATTATTGTCTTCTTTAAACATACATCCTCAATGAGGTCAATATTTTACAACATGACCTTATTGATAGTAGTCTTACCTCCTACTGTACACTTGCATGAATGTTAATATTATTGCAATATATCCATGTTATGCATCATACAAGGTACTCAAGGCACATTTAGGTATTCCCTACATACCCTTACATGCACATAAAAATCCATGTGAATCATCTTACACATGGTCTCTTGCTCAAACTTCAAAGCAAATCTAATTTGCAGGGATCCACCATCTTTCTTACACATTCAAAAATTATGAAGGATACATTTCCAGCATTATGGCTCTCTTTTCCATGAGATCTTTCCCTTGCACACTTTCTCTTATGAGCACCATGTGCCACATGGCTTCCTAGTAAATCACGGGTAGCACCATATCTACCCAAATCATAACAACCAACCTCAAGCTTACTCCTAAGTTTAGCTTATCCATGCTTTTGTCCTCATGAAATTTAGTTAGCACAAACAAAGCACATTCCTTTCTAAGAATTAGCTTCCCCATCATCTCACTTCAAGAAAAAAGGAATTTCCATCCTAACCAGGTGTCTAACATACACATATCTACATGTATGCAATTTTATCTACTATACTTTTCCTCTTTACTTATACCTTGTTTGTCCCTGCCAATTTGCATCCTTCATAGGACTCCATACTTCTTAATCAAACCTCCATTTTCTTATCCGCACATGACTTTATTTTCTCAAATAGCATTCTTTCACTTACATAGCTACTCTAATCCAAGCAACATGATCGTTTGACCAAGGTCAAACCATGAAACACTATTGCTACCAAACATAACTATAAGATCCTTGTCTTGCTATGAATGCATCTCTATGGTGTATATTTAAGCCCTTTAGGCCTAATCTTTGAACCACAACCCTTATACCACTGTTTAACATACCCAAACACCTAATTCATCTTAAGGAGGTGGGTTTATCAAAAATCATCTTCCTTCAACCAGTTAAAACTCATTTCAAGACTACCATCATCTTCTACTCATCGAGATCTTTCCAACAATATAAATTTCATCCAAATCTGAGCTCTAAAAACAAAGGTATGCCCATTTGAATATTTTTCATTCAAAGCACCACATCAGCATCCATTCTAGTGCCATGTGGCAAATGCATTAAACTAGTAAATGGTTAATTCGTTTCTTCACTAAAAATGAAGACCAAATGGATGTAGTGCACCAAGCTACCTTTGATTTGAAAGACATGGAAGATGATTTATTCGAGATATGTGTGAAGCAAGAAGTTATCGTGGAACCGATATGAGAATTGATCAAGAAATGACTCAAAGAAATCCTAGAGCATGTAACTACTTTGAATTAACTACTTGAAATTTGTTGACGTTCAACTTCCTACATGCACCCTATATTATAAAGGAGAAATGTGTAACACAACTGGAGACTTATTCCAGCACTGTAAGTAGATTGTCTAATCTTTGGTCTTCCTATACTTCTTCTTATTTAGAAATCATATAGCCTTTTGACTATGGATTTTTCCAAGAAATAAAGTTGATCGAAGTCTTCACTTTTGTTATATGGTTCACAAGAGCACAATCCTTGTCCTTAAATGGATGAATGCATATACTTTTATTGGATGGCATAGACTTTATAAAACATTTATATATTTTAAGTTTCCACAAAGAACTATTTGAGAGTACATCTCTAGTGTGATATTTGAACTTTGAGCTTTAAATTCTAAGATTGCAAGTGTGTATATCTATTTATCCCTATGATTTTAATTGAAATATCATTTAAAGTTCTCTAAAAATGAATGCCATTATTTCTTTCTCTGCCCAAAATGCTTGATATTTTTATTTATAATCTTTCTCAAAGATTTGTGAAACATATGAGTTATGAATGTGATGTCTACATGAATGCTTATGTTCATATGTATTATATTTTATGAGTTTCAAGAAAGCTTGGTCTTATCTCATGCTTCTTTATTTATGTTCACATGTGTTATATTTCTATGTGTACAATAAAGAGGAGCATTGCCTCTATAAAAACAGGGGGGGAATATTCCCTCAAATTTTGTCTTGATATTTGGCTAATCCCAACAATAGATATCCAAATATTCATAAGTTAAAGATTGTCAACTTTCCTAATAAAATGTCTAATGGAAAGGTGTGGTAGTAGCTTTCACATTTATGGAAGTAGTTGGGTTGTACCCTAACTATGTCCTTGAAAATTATGGCTAAAGTAATCATTCATAGACTTCTAGGGTCTAACCAAAGCATATGATAGGATCATGAAGAGAAAATATGACACAAAATACATCAAAGAAGAAACTTGTGAAGGAAAGAGAGAGAATGGATACCAACACTCATGGGGGTGTGAGGGATAAAGAGAGAATAATTTGTTGGTGCAAGACATAAAGAAGAGGGTATGCATCCATGAGAATGAGCGGAGAGGCTCTAGTGTGGACAACAAATAGAGTCCTCAAGAGTTTTGAGACATAGTGACCTGTGCATGAATTTAGTCATCCTGATTTAGTGAGAGAAGTAAATGTTAGAGTCTTTAACCTAAGATAGAGGACCCGAAATGGATAAGGAGCTTGTTTGATATAAGCATGAAATCATTGAGAAGGGGGAAGTGTTGAGGGATTGTTGGGATGAACGAAGGACTCCCTCTATGTTATGCAAGCCCACAATGGCACATAGTGAAAAGAATATGACTTAGATCAATATATTGACAGACCTCATAATGATTTATTTATGGATGGAGGAGAATGGTCTTCATCTTACACCACTAATAGCCTAAGATAAAACTTCTTGTGGGGTGCTTGCTAAGAAAAATAGGTGAGAAACCACCTATAACAATTGGGAAGACTCTAGGCTTAGTGGAATTCAAGATAAATTGATTAGTTTGAATTGACGAAGGAGAATGGCCTACATGACTCCACCCTATAATTCTAAGTGAGAACTTCCCTCATGGCTTCTTGGTATCGCTTGAGGGTGGCCAACTACAAAGGATATAATGGGTAGTTTAGCCTATGATGTCCTTTCATCAATTGCAAGAAACATTTGATCTCGATTAGATAAGTTCCCTTATGGACATAAAATTTGTGATGTAAATCATATTCATTAAAACAGAAATAATTGTTGATAAACTATGTATACTTATTTTCTTTCCTATTGAATAGATATAGTGTCTATGTGATACTTGATATTGATGTGAAGTGGTAAATTTGGCTACAATGGGTGTGTAATATTCACATGCCTCCCTATTGATCTTAATGTGCTCTTATGATATGTTTTCATGATTTTGAGCATGGGACTGAGAGATACTTAGTATTGCTTATATTTAATGGTTATCAATGTAATATGTCTTTTTTCTAGTAATTTTTTATGACTAAGAAGATAGGTGATGTTAACCACTTAGTCCCTTGGAAAACCAATATGGATAGTTGGTTGTGAAATACTCTTAGTTGTGAGTCTCAACCAAGGGAGCTTCATCTACTATAGATAGGTCAAAGAAGCTCTGAATCTATTGTATGGTTAAAGAATTCAAAGGTATCCCTCTTTTAGGTAAATAATACTTTGAGGTCTCTTGATATTGGATCCTTAAAAATATTGTGTTCCTTGTGAAGGTAATCCTTTAAGTTGGCTTTTAGTTGGTTTTGAGGTGGGTAGTAAACCTTGTGTCTTTCTAGTTGGGGAGAGTGAGAAGTTTCACTCAGATGGGGGCAAACTATGAACAATGGCCTCTTTGACTTAGAGGAAAATATTGGTAAATGGTCATGGAATGAAGGTTTGGATGCATTTATAGGAATATGATGATGTAAACATAACTATAATAATTTATGCAAATTATTTACCTTTTCATAGTAAATTTCAACCCTCATAAATTGGCTTGTAATCTCCTATCATAAGCTTTACTTAAGGAAAATTTCGGGTATTGGTGGCTTTGTCCCTAGCCCCTGGTCATATGGTCCAGCGAGGTAGGGTTTGGTTTGTGACCAAGAGCTTAGTTGAAAGGGGGATTAAGTCTAGAATAAGCACTAGTGGGATCTATTAAGTATTAGAAATCTGAGCACTAGATTATGTCAATAGTGCATAATCTAGGATCCATCAAGTATAGTGAATGGAATCTAGAATCTATTAAGGGATGGATTTGGGCACTAGGACCTATCAAGATCTTCCTATGTGAAAATCTATAAAACCTCATAAGTGGTTTTTTCTAAAAACCTGGATGTTGAATGACAAAACCCTTATGCAGTAAAACTTGGAGGTGGTGATGTAGGAGAGTCCAAAATCTATCAAAAGATGTGGATCAAACCTAGATTATATTAAGTGCTAGTGATGGGATATTAGAGTCTATTGACATCCGTATATCTAGGCATATATAATAATTTGTAAAGGTCCTTTCGGAAAAACCTTGATCTATATTCCAACACAATAGAACATGTGGAAGGATACATATATTCCACAAGAGTACTCCCAGACCCTATAGGTAGGTTAGCACTGACATGGCTTAATTATGTGTCATGTTGATGTGGCATGTAGAGCATTTTTGAATGGCATATAATGTTGATGTAATGCTAGCATAGTGGGTGAAACAGTGGATTAGAGGTGAAATGATGTTGAGGGGGAGGCCCAAGTGGAAACCTCGTCGTCATGGTGTGGATTAGCAAATGCTTCAATTCGTAGAAATCTAAAAATATAGATTTTTAGTTGAATGGGACTTATATATTTTCCCAGACTTGGTTGGGACCATTAACTGAGTGGATATTTGGAAGAATAATAATAGTCATAGTGGGAAAAAGGAAAATCATGGATACATATGGATTCAGAAGATTAGATATCCAAAAAACTATAATATGGGGATTTATGGAAAATCCCAACTCTGAATGTAGGTGACAGCTAACGTGTCTTAATGATGATGTGGCCCTATGCAGTAGTGACACGTGATGTGGGTGTTGTATCCTTGATATGGTTTCTAGCTGGGAAAATATGCCAAGGCGCCAAAGTGTGATTTTATAATTGATTGGATACAAATTTTATGAAATCTAAGGGTTGTGGGACAATATGTCTTAGAAAAATCAATTAAAGGCTATATCCAACCAAAACAAACACTCAATTTTATATAGGAATGGATTGCATAATAATAAATATAAACTAAAAAGTATTTATCATTTAACAAGTGCTTCCAGTTTCTCAATGAAGAAGATGAACTTAAATAATATTACAGTTTTCAAACACTTTCATAAATAATCAATAAAAAAACTAAATAATAAGATGTATGATAGAAACAAATTGAATCAACTCATAAACTTGTTTTGTTCCTAAGCTTGTTGCAGTTGAACTCAGGGAAAAATGACACTCAATTTTATCCTCTCAAATAGTACTGCATACATGTCGAATATTTTATAGATGCAAAAGGTTGTAATTCATAATACATAATTTCACACAAGGAAAAAAATTGACAAAAAATGGTTGAAAAAAATCCACTTCAAAATATTGCCAACACACTATTATAGAGATAATACAATCTGGGTTTTTCTCCAAAGTCCAACCCTTCTTCTGAGTTTCTTTGATTGTTATTTATACAAAAATATTACAATCAAATTTTGTTGCAAATACAGTACTTTAAGAACTCGAACTGAATATCTGGAAAATATTTTAATTTGCATGCATATGTTAAGGAGATCTCGATGTCTTTATGAAGCAAATTTCTCCAACTTTTCCCAATCTTCTCTAATTGGATGATGAAATGTTGATAGATTTTTGTAGGCAACGTTTAGCTCGGTATACTTATGATAATCAGGAATAGTTGGAGCAGTTGGAATTAGGAATAGGTATGATTCCCATAATGGAGAAATTTCTTGATGGTCTATATATTGTTTATAGGCCCAATTTCTTAATTCAAACAAATAGAATTCACAAACTCCTGGTCAACTAATGGCACATCATCGAGGTTCATTAGCTTAGCACCCTCTACAAACTAGGGATTAGGTCTTTTGGTCTTCATTATGGGAATAGAAATGAGAGATGGCTTAGAATAGTACTAATAGGTTGATGGAAACCATTGGTAATAGGGTACTACTAATTCTTGTTACCTTTTTCCCTCGTACAATTGAACGTGCAACTAAAAGTCCCTTTTCTCCTTTTATGGACCAACTAACTCTTTTTGGACATGTGGCAATGTTTTATTGGGTAGAAATCGGCCAGATATGACATTTCCGCTCATTTTTAAAATTTATGGTGACATCAATTATACATTAGCATCAGAGTTGGCTCCCATGTCAACGTTTGGTCAACTATAGTCACGTCCAATCGTGATTTTAACCCCACCAATCCTCGAACATGTTCCGCCCGACCAAATACCACAAACCACTATGGGGAGGTCAGTAGTGGTTTCAGATAGAGTGGTAGGTGGGTGAGAATAAGCTCTCCATTAGCCATGTGTCATCAGCGATATTCCACTGTGACATCATTTCGAACCCCCCCCCCCCCATTTTAAACAATCGAGCATGTTGGGGGATCCCAAAATGAGTCAAGTTCGTTGATCTGGATTGCCTTCAAATCCACCTTGATAAGCTGCAAACCCTTTACCCTGATTGCATAATGGGTTGATTATTCTAAATTTTGAAATTTATTTCATAAAAAATCAATTCTTTTATTGGAAAATACGAAATTATAGCACATGGAAAAAAAATGTTCTATGCGACAATAGTGGGTAAGGACTGCCACATGTCAACCACTTGTGGTTGATTCAGTATTGTATGATGGGGATATTGGGGTAAATAATTTCCACATGTTTTATGTGTGGAATTTCTATGGATGTTGATGTGGAATTTTGACAGTAAAATCTTCAAACAGGCATAACTTTATATCTAGAGCTCGAATTCAGATGAAATTTATATCGTTAGAAAACTCTCAATGATTAGGAGATGATGGTAGCATTAGAAATTAGTCTTAAGTTGTTTAAGGAAGATAATATTTTATAACCCCATCTCCTTAAGATGACTTAGGGGTTGGTTGTATGATATATCCATTGGGATTAGTTTGGGTGGTTGGAGGAATTATTGTTATCATCCTTATGTAAGTTCAAATCCTAATATAGGTTTTCACTCTATGTAGTTAATCATTGCAAATAAATTATTAATAAAATAAAACATATGGAATGAAAAACACATATTACCATAGAGATTTTACCCTGGAAACCCACACCGGGAAACCGAAGAGATTTTTTAGTATTTATATTTCTTTAAAGTTTAAAATGCAATATATGCATCTTGTGGCATCCATAAATTTCCAATCTATTTACCCTAGATTAGAATACAATCATAGTTTCTTAAAAGAAACTATAAATCATAAGCTAAACCACCATGCACCACAAAACCACTAAAGATGAAAACAACATGTTGGGTCCCTATAATACTAGTGATTACCCCATTACTATTGTAGTTATACCCCTTATTTATATTGTTGTGCCCCCATTTCCCCCATATTTTTATTAATGTGCCCATAGAATCCCTCTATTGTTATTTTTGTGGCTTTATATTATTATTGTTAGGTCGGCTGGATTATATTGTGACTCCTTAGACTCCTATATATAGAAAGGAGGTTTTGTCATTTGAATCATCCAAGAATTGTTCATTTATGTAATGTAAAGGAGGTTGCCCCCTCGAAGAGGCTGAATTCTAAGGCGTTGATCTATCTTTTCTATCTTTTCTTGAGCTGGTTTCATAACATTTGGTATCAGAGCTTTGGATTCTAGGGTTTCGCTGCTCCAAACAGGTCATCGTGGAATTTTCACTATAAATTTTTTTTGTGATGTTTCAGAAGTCGCAAAAAAAACCCATTTGAGAAGAAATCGCGCTGAACCTTGGGTCCAAATTTCAGAGCTTTTCGCGTGATATTTTTGGAGATATGATCTGAGGAAGTTGGTCTTTTTGCAGACTCCTGAATTACACTCAAAACAGGTGACCTGGGGAAAATCGTCATAACTTTCTCTCTGAGCATCGGATTGAAATTTCGTAAGAAGGTAAAGAAAGAGGACGGACTGTAGTTTTCGTTTATATATTTTTCAGAGTCAAAGGTTGAAACAGTGACACGTGGCACTTCATACAAGTTTGCTCTACTGAACTAGTCTATAATCAAGTCACTGTGGGAGATTGTGCATAACTCTTTCTTGGAGAATCCAATTTGGATCAGACTAGTGGCATTGGAAAGAGGACATAGGAGGCTACTACAGGTCACAATTTTAGAACTGGATGATTCGAAATTACAGAGATACATCAGATTCAATATCAGGCTTCTACAAAGAAAAAAAGGTGTGTAGTTTTTATTTTTTATTTTTGCATAAGCTTGGTTTGAAGGAATTCAAAGGGCATAGTAAAGCATTATTATCGGTAACTGATGCCCCGAGGAAAGAAAATGCAAACACCTAGTAAGGAACCTGAAAGCTCTAGCATGACTCATGAAGAAGAGGAAGAAATGCTACATGATATATCAAAATTACAAGAACAAGTGCAACAAATGTCACGCTCACAAAAGCTAACAGATGCTAAGATAAATGGCGTGGAATCTAAGATAAAGGGCATGGAAGCTAAGATGGATGATCTGAAGGCAGATTTGAGGACAAATTTGAAGACAGACATGGCAGATTTGAAGACAGATTTGACAAATTTTCTACAAGAAATACTTACTAATGGTGAAAAGGTTGTAAAGGAAACTCATGATGTGAACAAAAGAAATGTTAATCATGATTCCATAGACTCTAATGTTGGATCGAAGACCCACCATATTCCAAAAATCGATATGAGGAAGTTTGATGGCAAGGATCCCGCCACATGGATATTACAGATGGAGCAATTCTTCGATCTCAATAATGTGCAAAACACACAAAAGGTACGTATGGCAACTTTATATTTGGAACCAAATCAGTTTGTATGGTATCAATGGCTTTGCTCTCGTAAACAATTTATCACTTGGGCAATTTTTACGGAAGAATTGATAGCACATTATGAGGATACAAAAAGCAACACTTTTTTTAGCCAATTGATAAGTCTCAAACAAAAGGGTTCAATAATGGAGCACATTGAGGAGTTCCAAAAATTGAACATAAGGGTAAAAGATATTCCAGAGGAGCATAGGATTGATGTGTTCATAGGGTCTTTAAAGGATAATATCCAACATGATGTTCGCCTTTGGGAACCTGATTCATTAGAGAAGGCATTCAGGTTAGCAAGAAAAATGGAAAGCAAAATTATGGCAACCAGGAAGCATACCACTCACAACTATAAAGACGGAAGTGTTGTTGCCCCTAGTCTTCCACAACCTATAAGGTTGACACCACAACAATTGGAAGAAAAAAGAGCAAAAGGGCTTTGTTACAGTTGTGATAGCAAATACACTAAAGGTCATAAGTGTGCTGAGAAGAAATTATTCTACATAGATTGTGAAGAGGAAGAAGAAAAGGAGCAAGAAAGGTCAAAAGAAGAGGATATACTCCAGGAACAAAGCCTAGATGAACAAATAAATCCGACCATATCTTGTAATGCATTGGCGGGAATTACCACTCCTCAAACCATCAAGATAGAAGGACAAATCAAGAAGAAAAAGGTAATAGTGTTGATTGATTCAGGAAGCACCCACAATTTTATTCATTGTAGGGTAGCAAAAGAATTGAATTGCTTCCTATATCCAGCACCAGAGTGTCAAGTGATGATTGCAAATGGAGGAACAATAAATTGCTCTGGAAAGTGCCATAATATCAAGCTATCCATGGGAGAATATGTATTGACTAGCCCAATGCTTTCCATTCCAATGGGAGGTGCTGATGTTGTACTAGGAGTCCAATGGCTACAATCCTTGGGTACAATAGCTTTTAATTTTCAAGAACTTTTCATCAAATTTTCTACGGAAGGAAAGGAAGTTGAATTAAGGGGTATTGCAGGGAAACCAGGAAAGATAATCAGCTCTAATGGTATGACAAAGCTTCTAAAAAAGGAGCAAAGGGTGTAATTGCACAATTATGTTCGCTAGATGTTTCCACATTGGAATCATCTATTTCTCCAGATCTCCAAAAAGTCCTGGACAATCATTCCAAGGTATTTGAGACTCCCAAAGGTCTCCCACCTATGCGTGATCATGATCATGCTATTCATCTGATTCCAGGAAGTGTTCCTCCAAACATCAGGCCGTACAGATATCCCTATGTCCAAAAAAGTGAAATTGAACGTATGGTTGCAGAAATGCTAGAGGCTGGTATAATTCAACCGAGTCAAAGTTCTTTCTCTGCTCCAGTAGTATTGGTGCACAAGAAGGATGGATCATGGCGCATGTGTCCGGATTATAGGGAGCTCAACAAGCTCACTATTAAAGATAAGTTCCCCATTCCTGTCATTGATGAATTACTGGATGAATTGCATGGATCAATTTACTTCACCAAGTTGGATCTTCGTTCAGGATATCATCAAATCAGAATGAAGATTGAAGACATTCCGAAAATGGAATTTAGAACTCATGAGGGTCATTATGAATTTTTGGTCATGCCTTTTGGCCTTACCAATGCACCTTCAACATTTCAAGGTTTGATGAATTCAATTTTCAAACCATTCCTTAGTGTTAGTATTTTTTGATGATATACTAATCTACAGCAAGTCTTGGAAGGATCATGTTGAACATGTTGACAGGGTGCTACAACTATTGGAGGAGAAACAATTATATGCAAAAAGATCCAAATGTTTCTTTGGAGTCCAGGAGGTGGAATATTTGGGTCATATTGTATCTCATGAAGGAGTTAAGGTAGACCCTAGCAAAATTAAAGCCATTAAGGAATGGAAAATCCCCACATCCATAAAGCATCTGCGAGGATTTCTTGGGTTGACAGGGTATTATCGCAAGTTTGTTAAGAATTATGGGAGAATAGCAGCACCTCTAACAACATTATTGAAGAAAGATGCATTTTCATGGACTCCGGAAGCAACAAAGGCCTTTGAACATCTTAAAGAGGCAATGTGCCAAGCACCGGTCTTAGCTACACCGGACTTCACAAAAACCTTTATTGTGGAATGTGATGCTTCAGGAAATGGAATTGGTGTTGTTCTAATGCAAGATGAAAGACCCATTGCTTTTGAAAGTCGTCCAATCAAGGGAAAGTTTTTAAGCAAAGCTATTTATGAGAAGGAAATGTTGGCAATACTCCATGCACTTAAGAAATGGCGACCCTACCTAATGGGAAGACACTTCAAGGTAAAAACGGATCATGATAGCCTTAAATACTTTTTAGAACAAAGATTATCCTCTGAAGAGCAACAAAAGTGGGTCACAAAGATGTTGGGTTATGACTTTGAAATCATCTACAAAAAAGGGAAGCAAAATGTGGTGGCAGATGCACTCTCAAGAAAGGATGAGGATGTGGAAGCATTGTTGTGTGCCATTTCTATTATCCAACCAGATTGGATAAATGAAGCAAGGGAGGAATGGAAGAATGACGAAGAAGTGTGGGCACTTATTCGAAAGCTACAACAAGATTCCAGTACGTCTGATACATTTAGCTGGAAAAATGATTCGTTATGGTACAAAGATCGCTTATACCTCTGTAAGAATTCCCAGCTAAAACAAAAGATTCTTATGGAATTGCACACTTCTCCCTTAGGAGGGCACTCAGGATTTTTAAAAACTTACCACAGGGTTAAGAAGGAATTTTTTTGGGATGGCCTTAAATCAGATATTCAAAAGTTTGTGGCAAAATGTTTGGTTTGCCAACAAAATAAAGTTGAAACAATTAAGACACCGGGTCTATTACAACCTTTATCCATTCCAAGCCAACGTTGGGAGGAGGTTTCAATGGATTTTATCACAGGTTTACCCAAGTCTGAGGGAAAGAGTGTCATCATGGTGGTAGTTGACAGACTTACCAAGTATGCACACTTTTGTGCATTATCACATCCATTTAAAGCCAGTACAGTTTCTACTGCATTTATGGAAACAATTCAAAAGCTACATGGAAACCCAAAGATTATTGTAAGTGACAGAGATCCCATTTTCACTGGAAATTTTTGGACACAATTATTTTCTTGTCTTGGTACTCAGTTAGCTCATAGCTCATCTTATCATCCTCAATCTGATGGGCAAACTGAGATAGTAAACAAATGTTTGGAAGGATATCTTCGTTGCTTTGTATCTGATAAACAGACACAATGGGTCAAATGGTTGCCTCTGGCTGAATGGTGGTATAACACTTCCTTCCATACAGCAACAAAAATGACCCCATTTATGGCACTTTATGGGTATCAACCACCATCCATCACATCATATTTAAGAGAAAATTCTAAGGTTCAGGCAGTGGAACATCACATCGAACATCAACAACAAGTCCTCCAACTCTTAAAGGATAACCTCGTGTTGGCACAGAATAGAATGAAACAACAGGCAGATCAACATCGCAGTGAAAGAAGTTTTGATGTAGGTGATTGGGTATTCCTACGGCTACAACCATATAAGCAAATGTCCCTCAAGCAAGCTAAGAAGGATAATAAATTATCACCAAAGTATTATGGTCCGTACAAGGTGTTGCAAAAGATTGGTACTATGGCATACAAATTGGAGCTTCCTGCAACTTCTCGATTGCACCCAGTTTTCCATGTTTCATGCTTAAAGAAGGTTATAGGTGACAAGCTCCCAGTTCAAACAATATTGCCAGAACTTGACGAGGAAGGAAAAATTATATTGGAACCGGAAGCAGTTATAGAAACAAGAACTCGACAGCTACGAAATCGATCAATTTCAAAGTACCTTATCAAGTGGAAGAACTTATCCGCTAAAGATTCCACATGGGAGGATGAGAATTTTTTGCAGAAATATCCAGAACTACTCAAGCGTTGAGGACAACACTTTTTTGAAGGAGAGGGGCATGTTGGGTCCCTATAATACTAGTGATTACCCCATTACTATTGTAGTTATACCCCTTATTTATATTGTTGTGCCCCCATTGCCCCCATATTGTTATTAATGTGCCCATAGAATCCCTCTATTGTTATTTTTGTGGCTTTATATTATTATTGTTAGGTCAGATGGATTATATTGTGACTCCTTAGACTCCTATATATAGAAAGGAGGTTTTGTCATTTGAAACATCCAAGAATTGTTCATTTATGTAATGTAAAGGAGGTTGCCCCCTCGAAGAGGCTGAATTCTAAGGCGTTGATCTATCTTTTCTATCTTTTCTTGAGCTGGTTTCATAACACAACATGCTAAAAAAAATTTAAAACATAACACAAAAAATTGCCCAAAAGAAATTTTGGGGATGCTACACCTGGCACAACATATAACACATGTAGATAGTCTTGCAAAGAATGTAATGCATGTTCAACATTTTCCTACAATGTTTTCTTTGCATACAAGGGATCATATGAGTACATGGTCAACAATCCAAGGAAATAAAGCACATTGTTTCTTTACACCAAGAGAATTTCTCAGTGCTCATGAATTTTTTTAATGAATCTGCAACATTGTTCAACATGTTGACCTGCACTAGCAACACCTTCTTTTCTTCAATAATTTATCTCACAAAGTGATACTAAACATAAATATGCTTTGTCTTGGAATGATATGTTGGTTTCTTTGCTAGGAAGATTGCACTTTAACTATCACAATCTATCCTCACAACTCATTGTACCAATCCAATACTTGAACACAATCTATGTAACCACATTGCTTCCTTGCTTGCAGGAGTG
Source organism: Pinus tabuliformis (assembly GCA_031772625.1). Taxonomy (NCBI): domain Eukaryota; kingdom Viridiplantae; phylum Streptophyta; class Pinopsida; order Pinales; family Pinaceae; genus Pinus; species Pinus tabuliformis. Next base: position 400,123,410 of record CM062805.1, on the reverse strand, counting down.
AATGTCATGTGTTCAACTTATGTAGTTGAGAGTGCCACTAGAGACTATCTCTTGCTCATCCAACTGATTGCTCCAAATAGGTTAAACTCATACCCACTTGTAGATATTCTACGATTGAGATATCCATCTCAGTGTATAATAACAAAGTAATGTATGTCCAATATTGGTCTTCCTTGGCAGCATAATCCATAACCAATAGTTCCATCCAAATACTTGAAAACCCTCTTTACTATTTTCCAATGCTCCTTCCTTATTTTTGACATATACCTACTTAATACTCCCATTACATGTGTAGTGTTCAATCTAATATAAAATTTTTCATACATCAAACTTCCAACTGCACCGGCATATGGAACATGAGACATCTCCTCTTCCTCTTCATGTGTCTTTGGACACTTATTTCCAGATAATTTTATGCCTACAGGAACAGGAATCTTCACTGGTTTAGATTACTACATATTAAACATATATTGTCTCAACATACTTCCTCTGATTTAATCAGAGTTTCATGTTTTCCGGTCTCTTCTAATTTCTATGCCCAAAATGAAATTTGCAACTACAAGATCCTTCATGTCAAATTTAGAGGACCACTGAGTTTTCACTTCCTAAAATTCATGGAAAGATCCAATAAACAACATATCATCCACATACAAGACCAAATAAATAAGATGACCACCAACTAATTTGAAATATGCATAGTGATATGCTCTACTTTTTGTGAAGCCAAGTCCCAAAATATAAGTATTGAAGTTTTGATAACACATCCTTGGTTATTTCTTTAGGGTAGCCCCTGCAAATTTTGGGTTCTGTGTAAATCACCAAAAAGACAAGGTATGTTCTGAAAGATTTCTCACATTTATGCTCAGTGTTAACATTATAGAATCAGTGTTAAATGGCAAAGGTCATGACGAAGAATCAATGTTGGAGTTTTTTTGAGATATAGAAAAAAATACGGAATCCTCATTTTGGAGAAGGGAAATGGAAAACATGCTCTGCGGTGGACGAATTGTAAGCATTGGACTTAAATAGCGATGGGAACAAATTACAAGGAGAAGCAACTGCCGAGTTGAGATGAACCCATGTCTCTTTTGTAACACAGATTCTGTAACACTAATACTGAGGATAAATTATCAAGTTTATAGAATCTGCATTACAGTTGTTGTGTAAACTTGTAGAGCAATAAATCATAGTCTTTGTTGTCAAATATGGAGTTCAATATTCTGGGCTCACGCTAACTCCCCCGTATCCCCCGACATTGTTTTCAGTTGGAACACAAGTTTGAAGCTTTATGATTTTATTTTTTAAATCTTTTTTAAAGCTCGAATGACCAGCTATGCATCTTTTTGTTTGAAATGATCAAGTTTACAGAGAATTTGGTCGAAGTAAATAATTCATGGCAATTTCAATCAAATTATTTAAATGGAAAAACGTTTACATATTACACTAAAAAAAATTACCCATATCAGTTGAAGTTCCATGAACCTCTCCATAGAATGTTGTGTGCCTGCATCCATTCTCTTCCATAGCCTGCAGTTACCAATCGAATTGTTCCCAACAATGACAAATTGTCACCATCCGGGTGATCAAATTGATGGCCATCACGATCTTATGATACCTTGCTCAATTTTGAAATAGAGCTATCAATGCAGTGAGCTAAATTGCAACTCACGGTTATTCTGTAGCTCAATTTTGAAATAGAGCTATCAATGCAGTGAGCTTGATCTTGCTCCATGAACTTGAGGTATATGTAAGTGAATTGTTGAGTTCAAAGGTTGTAGTCTAATAATTACATGTGTAAGTTTGGTCCTCATAAGTTTTATTGTCTAATCTTGGACATGACCTGAGAGCTACTTCAAGTGCACCATCCAATCCCAGACCTGAACTGGGAGTTGCCCCAGGCACAATTTCTTCGGTTGAGAAAAAAATAATGTAAGCCAATTGTTACATAATAGTCTACATGTCCTTCAAATCCACCTTCATTTTCACGTCATCCTTCCAAAATGTAGTTAAATTGAAACAATTTTTGTAGTGTTGTACAACTAATTGCGTCCTTGGCATCAATTTTCCAACCACAATGAACTTGTCACATGTATTTAGTTCCATATAGTCGTATGTGTAATAATATTAATATTAAATATTATATTATATTAATAGTATTAATATAATATAATATAATATAATAGAATATAATATGATATAATATTTACATTTACATTTATATTTATATTTATATTTATATTTTATATTATATTATATTAAGAATATTAATATTAATATTAAATATACTATTTATATTTAATATTAATAGTATTAATACTAACTTAGATCTATTTTAACTTTATATCTACTAAATGTCGAGAGGGTTCAAATCTCTTTTCATTCCAAAAGAGATTTGCATATTAAGATATTTGATCACTCTTGGTGCTTGGTAGATCCAGAGTTAAAATGGATCTAGGCTGGTTTTTAATACATACAAGTATCTTCTTAAGCTTAACTATGTAGGTTTCTCGTTAGTCCTTGACATTCGCTTCTAGGCCTAAAGGGCCTACTTGCTTCTACTTCTAATCCTATATTGAAGAAGCTTCTAGATTGGTTGCATAAGCTAAATCGAAGATACCTTTCTTATGAAACAAGGAAATCAGATCCTCAATCAATTAATAATCATTCCCACTACCCACCAAGGATTTACCACATTTATAACTCTCTCTCTGTTTTTTTTTTTTTTTTAACAAGGTCAGGTAGTTGATATATTATCAAAAGCTTTGATGGAGCAAGCTCCTATTACAATTGACAGTAACATGATAAACATCTAAGCCATGAGATAGGAACGCAGTCTCTTCTCCTAAGCTTGTGTTCAAAACTTCATGTATTTTTATGAGTATTCTAGTATATTGCCTAACAAACTGACCTACTAGAAAGAGAAATTTACATGTCATGGATTCTCTGACAGATTTTCATGGCTTGTAGACTGATTGCTCCTGAGTTGGCTGGTTCTTCTTGTCATAATTGACCGAGTTCTCTCCTTCATTGCTCGTAGTGTTGTTTTTGTAGTATGCCACTGCTTCTTCTAGATGTTTGCATTTGGTTTTCAGTTCCATGATTTCTTCTTTCTGCATTGCCATGTTTCTTTTCTGGAAACTATACTCCATTCTCATTTCATTTCTGACATCCTTGAGTGACTCTTGCAGGCGTTGGATCACGAATTTATTCGCTTTGCATGTTGGGCATGCATCATTCCTTGCTGCCTTTTCAATGGGGTTGGATTCCATTTGATTTGTTTGCTTGTTCTTCCTTTGGCTCTACTTACTGCTCCTTGTTTTGTTGTGCTTCCTTGATTTTGTATTGCCTGAGATACTTCTTCTTCTGCTGATGTTGAGCGCTTTCCTTTTGTCATACACAGGAACCGTTGGATATCGAAGATCAACAGACGAGGTTGTCAGATGAATAGCGGCCAAGATTAAATCGCGTAGATTGGAATCAAGGGATGAACGGTGGAGATTAACCAGAAGCACTAGTGGAAGAGGAATCTGGAGGAGCCGTCGCAGCCATCGATGGTTGAAATCTATGGTCATCGGGCGCAAACAAGTCCGGATGTTAACCAAGAATAAAAGTGGATTTATATGCGGAAGTGGTATTTTGGGCAGGGTAGAAACCATAAGTGGTAAAAAGGAGTGGTCGCATGATTCCACTAATCGAGCGACACGTAACAGGGGAGGAGAGAGAGAAAACTGCTTTTCGAGCGGGTATTCTCTGTGCCTGATATCTACCTGAAATCGATGTGAACCATCAGATCCAATGACTATAGATCGACGGTGGAGGATTGTCACGCAAGTTTGATTGATCAGGCTAAGTGACAACCGTCGGATCGAGCGCCAGATCAACGGTCCTGATTTGATCGGAGGTCAGAGAAAGGAAGGAGCAGCGTTGCGGAAATGGCTTGGGAGTGTGGACCCATCGATAATTATAGTTGCGGGTGAATTTTTTTTTGAAGTCTGGTTTAAGTGCTCGGTTGGGTTTTTCCCATGTATTCCAATAGAGTTGAAGTCCCTGTGAATGACAGAATTGAAGGAAGACCAAAATCTAGTTATAACAGTCAGGGAGGAGGGCTAAGATAATGGGAGGGGTAGATGGAGGGCATGGATGCTCCGAAGGGCTTTGCGCTGCAATGGATCGTTGAGTGGAGGGAGTGAAGGGAGTGAAGGGATACGGGGTGAGTGAGTTGGGTAAGAAGAAGGGTGGGGGCTTAAGATGAAGTCTGTGCGCTAAACAGAGGAAACACTATGGGCTATTAGAGAAGATAGGGAGGGGCTTTGAAACCAAAGTAACACTATACTAACATGGAAAATGAAGATTTTTTCACTGAGATTGCTGCTGCGATTTTTGTGAATGCACCCTCTATTCTTATAGTGCTTTAACGCAGCCCGAGACTTGCCTTCGATGAGATAGATTGCAACGTGGTTCTTGTGACCAGGATTGCAATCGTCCTTCCTGTTGTTGCTCATACGAGAGTCTGAAGTTTCATGATTTTTCCTTTGCATTCCCGTGATTTCCTGGCTGTTACTGCATTGATATGTCCTTTGTTGTTTTTTGACTGTTGTTTTTTGATTTATTGCTTTTATCATTGTGATTTTTCCCTTGGTTTTGGTGAGCTTTATACTTGTGATTTTTTGTTGATTATTAAGGAACAGAGTTGTGATATTCCTCCTAGTTTTCACGAACATGCCCTTCATTTTTTTCCACTACTTGGTTTGCAAAATAATCCGCCTATTGATTGTGAATTCTCAAGACATGTCTGAAGATTACATTGCCAGAGCCTTCCAAGTTCTTCCTGATTCTTCTAAAAATTCTATTCATGAACTCATTGCTTGGATTTTTGTTTCTTGCCATTGCCTCTATTATTATGGCTAAGTCTCCTATTATGATAGGATTTTGAATTTCTATTTTTTTATTATTATTGTCCCCATCAACAAGTTGTATGCTTCTGCCTTATTATTTGAGATTTGTCCCAGTCCCCATTCATATGTGACATTTTATTTCCCATCAGGATCGAGGATTATTCCCCCTACCCTTGCCTTTCCCAGATTATGCTTTGAGGCCCCATCAAAGTATAGACAGTATCTATTCTAATTTTTCCTCCAGTTTGTCAATTCCTCTTCACTCATTCTTATTTTCCATATATTTCTTGAGTTTATCTTCCTCTGTCCTTTTTGTCCATTATTATTTATTATGGCTTTGCTGAGCCAATCTCGCTCTTCCTGTTGAAGAGTGTTATAATATGTTGGTGTTGTTCCTTTGACGTTGAGGATTTCAGAAGTTAATCCCCACGTTTTTGAGAGGGTCTTCCCTATCCTTGGAATTTGATTTTTGAAAATGCACTTGTTTCGTGTCAACCAAATTTGCCAACATAGAACTACTGGAATGCACTTCCATATTCTCTGAATTGTGACTTTCTTCTTTGTTGTGTATGGGTAGGCCTTCTCAAAGGTCTGAAGAAAATCCGGCAAGGGCTTTTCAAAATTTATTCTTATTTCCAATGGACTTATCAGCTGCTGCCAACATTCTTTGGCAAAAGTGCATTCTTGGAATAAATGTTGTATATTTTCTTCAGCCTGCATGCATAATGGGCATCATGTTGGGCCTTGAAAGCTTCTTTTTTTAAGTTTTCACTTGTCAATATTCTCCCTTTTAAAAGAGTCCAGATGAACATTTTGATCTTAGGCAAACTTTCTAATTTCCATGTTATTTTCCAAGAATACCAGTCTTGTTGATTTGGTTGTTCTTGAAGGATTTTATATCCAGTCCTAACTATGTAATGTCCACCACTTGGGTCCCAGAGATAATCATCTTCCTCATCATGGTGGATTGGCGCTGCCCCTTTTAGGAGCTGCCTGATTTTGCTCCATTTCCCTTCCAGATCTGCTGGAATTGCTGAGATTTTCCAGTCTTGCCACTCCTTTTGGTTCCATTGAGAGATTGAGTGTAAAGTATTGAAACCTTTACCTTTCATCCACTCTTGTATGTCTTCAATTTCTGGATGAGTCTGTAGTGGTTCTTTTCCCATGATTCTGTCCTCCCAAATTGAAATTGTTTTTCCATTGCCTGGGATTTTAGAGATGTATCTACTCATTAATGGAATTGTTTTTTTAACTAGCTTCCATACTTGGGTGCATTGTCTTATTGGGATATTTCCATTAAGCAGTCTTTTCCTGGTGCCATCCATGTATTTTGATATAAGAGTCTTTTTCCACTAGCTCTATTTTCCTGTAATTAGTCTCCATACTATTTTCATTCCCAGTGCTGCATTCATGAGCCCAGGCATTCGTATTGATGGACCTCCTTGTTCATAAGGTAGTACTGTTTGCTCCCACCTGACCAGGCTAAATTTTTTGTTTTCTTGCTTCCCCCCCTGCCACAAAAAGCTTCTTAAGATTAACTCCATTTGTTTGTGGGCACTTGCTGGGGCCATGATTATTGCATATTGGTAGATAGGTAGTGCTGCAAGGAGTGCTTTGATTAGTATTACCCTTCCTGCCATATTCAGCCACATCATACCCCAGCTTTATTTTTATTTTTTTTCTTTTCTTCAATTTGTTTAGTCCATATTTCTGTCTTCATGTTCTCTTTTGAGATTGGAAGTCCCAGGTAAAAGAAATGTGTCCATTTTTCCTGTATAGGGATGTCTAAGATTTGTGAGATCCTTTGCATAGTTCTGGGAGGGGTATTCCATCCATATATCCTGCATTTTGTATTGTTTAATAGCCCACCTGAAACCTGTAAAAAATCATCCATAACTTTTTTGAACCTCCTTGCTATTATTGTTGATGCCCCTCCTAGCAGCAATGTGTCATCAGCAAAGAGTGAGTGGTTTATTGTTTTTACTCCTTTTGCTATTCTGATCCCTATGATATTTCTTTCCTTTCTTTGTTTTTCCAGAGCCCTGCTTAATGTTTCTGCCACTATAATATATAGGAAGTGGTAGAGAGGACAACCTTGCCTAAGGTGTCTTGTGCTTTGAAAGAAGTCATCGGGCCTTCCATTTATGAGGGGGGCAATCCATGGAGTAGAAATGCATACCTGTATGACTTCCATTATTTCTCTTAAGAACCCAAGTTTCTGAAGGACAACCATTAGATATGGATGGCTGACCCTGTCAAATGCATTTGCCATATCTAGTTTGATTATGAGGCCTTTTTCTTGCCTTAGCATACTAGAGTGTACAGCTTCCTGTACAATAATTACATTATCTATTATTTGCTTGTTGGGCACGAATCCTCCTTGATTTTCAGATATGATAATTGGAAGCATTTCCTTGATTCTATTTGCAATTATTTTTGTTATTATCTTATAAGATGAATGGCAAAGAGAGATAGGGCGAAACCTGTTGAAAGTTGAGGGGTTTGTTTCCTTTGTGATTAGTGCAAGATAGGAGGATTTTGTGTTTCCTCCTATTTTTTTTTTTTTGAAGACATTCTTCACCATTCTTAAGAAATCCTTTCTGATGGTATACCAATGAAATCTGTAGAATGCTATTGTGAAACCATCTGGCCCTGGGGCTTTGTCCAGATGCAGGCTCCATATGGCCACCACTACCTCTTCTTCTGTGGGATCCTTGCACATTGCTACATTTTGATCTTTTTTAATTATTTTTTTGTGTGCTTTAAGAAATCTTCACTTTCAGCCATTTCTTCGTTGGCTGAAAGTAAGTTTTTAAAGTGCTGATAGGCTACTTTTTTTAGTTCCTCCACACCTTTGACCTCTTGGCTGTCGACTTGTATTTTTTCTATTTGGTTTCTTGATCTTCTTATGTTGTGGGGAAAAATGCCTATGCAGGACGATCCTATCCACCTAAGGTGTGACAGTGCCTCAGCAACAAACAGAGACAGCTATTCTGGTTTCTTCCTTTATGAAATGGGAAAGAAGAGAGATCAATGGACTTACCGGTGTCTTCCGTTTGTCCCTCGATCTAGATCCTCTTCTCCTTCGGGTGTTCACAGCTACTTGCCTCCTTCGCTCGTCCAAGAGAACAGATACTTGATTCCTGCGAGATCACAAGAGAACAGCTACTTGCGACAAGAGAACAGCTACTTGAGACAAGAGAAGAACACAACACAAAGACAGATATTCATATTCATAAAAGATTCAGGATTAGAAATAAATCAAATACACTAATGCAATCATACATCAAAGATACATCAGTATATAGGAGAAAACCAAGATAGCTTTATTGATAAATAACAAGGTTCAGGAAGAGATACAACCCAGAGGGCTCCAATCCAGCATCTCCTTCCCAGCAGAATGGAATTCCTATCTTCACCTCCCTTCAAAGCATTAAGCACCCAATGATTCCAGTGTCAAACCAACAGCAATTCTTTGCAATAACAAAATTCCAGCCTCTAGATCTCATGGAGGAGAGATCTATATATAGTTATTTTGGAGAGAGGATGAGTCAGCTTGAGATCTTACTAGTGTCCTCTCCCTCTCTCAGTTCCTGAGTCCACTTGGAGGTTCTTGCTTCCACTTGGAGATTTGGAACCTCTTACTCATCACCAGTCGAATTCCCTGATACAAGTGTCATTTTGGAAGCTTCCTGGGCATTGACACATTGAGGAATGAGCCTGCCACTTGTCCAAACTCGCTCAGCGCAGGTAGCCTTTGTTGGAGTTGACATTCAACGCAGGTAGACAGTGGATCAGTTGACATTCAGCGCAGATGCTCAATGGAGCAGTTGACATGATCCAGAATTGGCTTGTTTTTGAGCAGTTTCAGGTGGAGAACTTCTGTGAATTGCTGTGGTTTGCTAGCCTTGTTCCTCTAGGGGTAGGAACAACATGTTTAGGGACTTTGGATCCCTTGATTATGGACATTTCATGCTCAATGCTGTAAGGCACAAAAATGTCTATAACAGTTGCCCCCTAAAGTATGAGGCCGTTTATCGGGTGAAATGCTTTATCCAGGAGGGTCCGAAGTTCATCCATTTGCTGGGAGGAGACCTGTAATAAGATACAATACAATACATTATGATTCATACTGCTTTCATGATCTAGCTGAGGTGGGCATTCCCATGCTCAGCTTTATAAATTCATTTTTTGTACATAGCACAGACAATCATCTGATGGTAGACTGATAATTTTGGTGAAATTATCATCCTTTGAGTAGGATGATCATCTGCTGCAATCATGTACATGACAAATGTCTTTATTTTTCCTGAATATATATCGCAGCCCGGATGGATGAAACTAGATCCGGGGTCTTCAAACTCGTTCGATCTTTACTCTAAGTACAAGTCGATCCATGTGATAATTGCGCTGAAGTCGAACATGGAAAGACATCGCTTGATTACCGGTCAATGATGTAAACCGTTAACAAGCGCGAGAGGAATCACCGATAATGATAATGACCCTCAAGGTACTGCAGTACAATTCACGTGGTGTGAATAAAGGACTTGGCGTCGAACACCACGCAAAATCTTCTGGTCGAAGGTCATTGATGTATACCTGTCGCCGGAAGTGAGAAACTTGCCATTGAGGCATGCAAGCTTCAAAGTACTGAGGGGGTGTTCCTAGATCAACTTCTTGGATAATGAGCTGATGTCGACAAGAAGCGATCCGTCAAAGGAGGGCCTTAATGAATCCCACATCAGTGACACGGAACGGAGCTAATGATTTTGATGGAGGTGAAAATGATCTGTGACATATGATTCAGGGTGGCGGTCATGAATGGATGAAGGATAATGTATGGCAGTGGATGGGACCCGGTTGACTCTTTCTGAACAACTTCTCTTGAACATATGGCGACACTGATGCGATGGATCGGTAGCATTACCCCAATTATGGATGGTATGGCGAGACCATGGTGATGTGACCGGTGAACGAAACAACCCAACCCGATTGTGGTACGAAGGAAAAGTGTCATGTTCAAGAGCGACTTGCTACCATCAAAGTTTTCTTTAGTTTTCTCCCAATTTTTCCCCAGTCATTGCTGACCAGTACCTCTTTATTTTTGTCAAGCTTGAGGAGGATAACATATGCTTGTTCTATAACCTGCCCTTCGGGCAAGCCCATCGCTATGTTTTAACGAGCCTAGCGATAGTGAAACTCGTTCTCGTCTAAAGACAAGTTTGTCGCTATTTAGTGATTTTAACGAGTCTAACGACAAAGATAACTCGGTCCTTTTCATTTTTAGAGAGTCTGAAAAGGTACATAAAGTTAACTCCAAAAGTCCTTTTTCGTCATCTAATCCCTTAAGTCCGAAAAAGTATAAAACAATATAGAAGGGATGAGTTTTCGATAGTTTTAACGAGCCGAACAAAACAAGCGCTCGATCTTTTTGTGCAATAATCCCTCAGGTCCAAAAAGATTAAAATCTAGAGGAGGGATAGCACTTCCAGTCGCTTTAACGAGCTGGAAGGCCAAAACTCAGCAATCTTTTCATATTTTACGAGTTAGTTGAAAAGAGCTTAAAGAAGACTCGTCTTTTGAGGAACGAGTGATAAACAGGGTTAGCAGCTGATTCCAAGTACAGGTTGGAATTTTCCAATCACGGCAGTGTCATAAGGATGGCTAGGTGAAATCACTCTTCGCAGCTGTTCCTCAAAATGGGTAAACAATCATATGGAGGTGAACGATCGGCCAAATGAAAAGTGGAGGTGACGGTGCAAACACGACCAAGGCTTTAATGGCTGATAAGGTTAACATTCACAGTGGTTATTTACCGGGTGGTGCTTATGTTTATTTTTTAATGAGCATGAAGTCCGCGTTAAAACTGCTCAAACTTATGTTTATTTTTTAACGAGCATGAACTATGCGCTAAAACTGCTTGGTTTATGGTCAAACTTTGATTTTTTGCCACAACTAGTCTTGCTCTTTTCAAAGATAGTACTGCATTCTCAATTGCTGCACCAAACTTGGTTAGAAATGAATAACATTTATTTGAAAATGAGATTAAAACCCTAATATTTCGCTTTGAACTACTTAAAAAGCAATTAAAAAGTGTTTTTACCTCTCATTTTACCATTTCATTTGAACTTGGTTTGTTGGAGCTCTGGAGGTGCCTCTTCCCCCTTGATTTTCCCCAGCGGATTTGCCAATTTGTTGTGGGGAAAAATGCCTATGCAGGACGATCCTATCCACCTAAGGTGTGACAGTGCCTCAGCAACAAACAGAGACAACTATTCTGGTTTCTTCCTTTATGAAATGGGAAAGAAGAGAGATCAATGGACTTACCTGTGTCTTCCGTTTGTCCCTCGATCTAGATCCTCTTCTCCTTCAGGTGTTCACAGCTACTTGCCTCCTTCGCTCGTCCAAGAGAACAGCTACTTGATTCCTGCGAGATCACAAGAGAACAACTACTTGCGACAAGAGAACAGCTACTTGAGACAAGAGAAGAACACAACACAAAGACAGATATTCATATTCATAAAAGATTCAGGATTAGAAATAAATCAAATACACTAATGCAATCATACATCAAAGATACATCAGTATATAGGAGAAAACCAAGATAGCTTTATTGATAAATAACAAGGTTCAGGAAGAGATACAACCCAGAGGGCTCCAATCCAGCATCTCTTTCCCAGCAGAATGGAATTCCTATCTTCACCTCCCTTCAAAGCATTAAGCACCCAATGATTCCAGTCTCAAACCAACAGCAATTCTTTGCAATAACAAAATTCCAGCCTCTAGATCTCATGGAGGAGAGATCTATATATAGTTATTTTGGAGAGAGGATGAGTCAGCTTGAGATCTGACTAGTGTCCTCTCCCTCTCTCAGTTCTTGAGTCCACTTGGAGGTTCTTGCTTCCACTTGGAGATTTGGAACCTCTTACTCATCACCAATCGAATTCCCTGATACAAGTGTCATTTTGGAAGCTTCATGGGCATTGACACATTGAGGAATGAGCCTGCCACTTGTCCAAACTCGCTCAGTGCAGGTAGCCTTTGTTGGAGTTGACATTCAACGCAGGTAAACAGTGGAGCAGTTGACATTCAGCGCAGATTCTTAGTGGAGCAGTTGACATGATCCAGAATTGGCTTGTTTTTGAACAGTTTCAGGTGGAGAACTTCTGTGAATTGCTGTGGTTTGCTAGCCTTGTTCCTTTAGGGGTAGGAACAACATGTTTAGGGACTTTGGATCCCTTGATTATGGACATTTCATGCTCAATGCTGTAAGGCACAAAAATGTCTATAACATCTTATCTTCATTGTGTTGTGGAAAAATGATGTGTTTTTGTCCCCTACCTTGAGCCACAAACTTCTGGATTTCAATCTTGCCTCTTCTTCTTCTTTCCTATTTTCCTTATATATTTTCCAAAAGATTTCCTTTTCTCTTAGATAATCTTGTGCCTTCTTCTTTGCTTTCTTTTTCAATTTGCATGCTATCCATTTTCTGCTGTAAATCTTTTTTGTTTTCTTTTCTTTTTTATTTCATTTTCTCTTGCCCATTCCTTTAATTTGGTTCTTGCAGTTTTTAATTTTTTTTCCCAAATATACTGTGGTGATCCTGTTACTCTTGGCTCCCATGCTTCCTTGACAAATTCATTGATTTCTATGTTGTTGTCCCAAATTTAGTTGTATCTAAATGGGAGTGGTCCCTGGTTTTCCATTTTTCCCATGATTATTGTCAGCGGTTTATGGTCAGATGTTGTGGTGTGTAAAATTTTTTATTTTATGGAGTTGTGCACTGCTACTATGTTTTCTTGTATCAGAATTCTATCCAGCCTTTCTTTTATGTTGCTTTTACCCAATCTTTTATTGCTCCAGGTGTATTTCTCGTTGCTTGGCGGGATGTCTATTAAATTGTGTCGTTCCATTATTTCTTCTAGAATATCCCTGGATGGGTCTGTGTGGTATGTTCCTCCAAACTTTTCTTCTATACTTCTTACCAAATTTAAATCTCCTCCTAGTATTATTTTCCCAGCTTGCATTTCTTTTAGTGCTTCTTTTACGGTGGCCCAGCATTGCTCTTTCTCCTTGTAGTGATGTGGGGTATATATTTATGACACTTTACTTCTCTTTTGTACTGATGTGCATTAGATCCGTTTGGATCCAGTGCTGATCTTTTTTGTATTTTATTAATTCCCAGGTTTCTTTTTTCCATATTGTGCAAATACCTCCTAACGCTCTTGTTGCCTGTATTGCTTCCCCTTCATAATTTCTGAATTTTTTTTTTATATTTTCAGTTTCTTGGTTGTTTGTTTTTGTCTCCTAAATCATAAGGATGTCTAGGTTTTCTTTTGCCAGAATGTCTCTTGTGGCATTTTCTTTGACGGATGATCCCATTCCTCTGCAATTCCAGGAGACCACTATCATTATTTGCTTGTTGGGTGGTGCATGGCTCATTTCCCTCTTTGTTGGCTTTTTTCGTTGTTTCTTGTACTCCTTCCTAAGAAGGTTTCCATAGGCTATTGCATTCCTAATGCCATTTCCTTTGCTACTGCTTCATCCCTGAGTTCTTTCTTTGTCTTTCTTCCTACTTTTTTTTATATTCTACATTTGGGGGTGCTTCCCTCGACTACTTTCTGGTGAGGATTCTGTCTAATGAGGGGGGCGGAAGGGTATGGATGTTTGATACCAGAGGGGATGCAGGGGGGTTAGGGGTATGTTGTGGGGATCTGGATCTTGGTCCAGGGGATGGGGGGGCTGAAGGATCCAGAGGCTCAAAAGGATTAAGGCTAGCAAGAGGATTATTATCTTCTTTTGGTGATGGAGGGTGGAGATCAGAGGATGTGGAGGGTTGCGAGGAAGATAGATTTGGTTGTTTATGGATTGTCTTCTTTCTTTTAACTTGTTCCCATTTTTTCTGGATCTTCACTCTTTTCATTTTCATTTTCCTTTTTTTTTGTACATCTATTTGCAAAATGACCATATTCGTGACATACCTTGCATTTGAAGGGGATTTTTTCATAATCCAGTTGTTGTATATGCATCCACTGGTCCACTTTGATTTTGATGGTTTCTGGTAGCCCTTTCCCAAGATCCACTTCTACAAAGATTCTGGCGCATGCATGCATATTTTCCTTTGGCTCGCACCCATCTATATATTTCCCAACTGCATTTCCTATGGCTTTGACCGAATCATCCCCCCAACATTGAAGGGGAAGGTGTGGCAGTCTAACCCAAACGGGAACGGTATTGGGTACTTCCATTTCTTGATCGAAATCTGGTGTCCATCTATTTAGATACAATCCCCTTGTATCCATAAAATAAGGTCCATTCCTAAATATTAGATCTCAATCCTCCTTGGTTTCAAAGTGAAAGGTGTAAATTAACCTCTTCCACAAAACCTAATTGAGATTTTCCCATCTATTGACGTCGTCTAGTTCCTTTCTACCCATTTTTGCACAGTTTTGGGCGATGGCCATAACCCAGTGAACTACCCTACTAATCCATGCTCTGCCAGAGAAAGTGCTGCTCTACGGGGAAGGGCAGGAGGGAGTGAGATTTGAGGAATGTCCCACAATCTTTTAACAAACTTAGTGACTGATGGTCTGTTCTTTTTCGGTCCCATTGAAGAAATGAGAGAGGCGAAAGCTTTTGATGTTCCTTCATTTTCTTGTTGTTGGTCTGGGAGAGGCTCTCCGTCCTTTGATGCATCCATGGCGCTTAGTCCCCAGCAGCAGGAGGTCGCTAAGAGGCAGCGGCGTGTTGTTGTGTGCTTCTTGCTGTGTTTGCTGGTTAGGGTTATGCAGCTCCTTCAGCAAGCAGCGCGATTTAAATTAAGATAACCCATAACTCTCTCTCTCTGTTACCAATCTTCTAAAGTAACAAATTCTAAATAATAAGGAGTGCATTAACCAAGGCTTCTCAAATGATAGAGAAAATATGAAAAGATTTGATAGGTTCCTTATCCGATCTTCAATAGTGAAAAGATCAATATATGTTTGAGTAACATTTTGATCTTATGGTCCATCCCCTTTAATAAACATTAAAAGAAACTTGTTAGTTAAATCCCTCCCAAAATAAAATATATTTTTATGTCCCCAACCCCATCTCCATAGGTTTGGCAATAAATTTCCATTTAACCAAAGGGATACCCTCTTTGTTTCTATTCCTAAACCAAAGAAATTGAAACTTAACTTTCTATTTTTGTTCAAAATCCCTCTAAGGGTATAGGCTACGGAATGCTAATATATTGGAATGGCTTCTAGCATTGACTTAATTGAGACCTGCATTGATTTAATCAAGACCTCTAGATGATCATTTGTTACACCAGTAATGTATTCTACTTTTCTATATTTTATCTCTTTCCATTCATGGATGCCAAAATCATTCAAATTAATGTAGAAAACTAAATACTTGAAATCCCACCGGGAATCAAAAGGCTTGTAAGGAAAAGGTTGAAGAACATGGTGGACCTAGTCTTGATTCACCTCATTAAAGCACATAGCATATATTCATATACCATAATAATGTTAGATATTTTAATATCGTATCAAATAATTAATAAGAATTTAAGGTAATTCCTAAGTAAAGACATTATTTTTTTATATTTTTTAACAAAAGATGGGATATTACATTTTCTAGAGCAATCTTGCAAAGTCTCATTACCCACAAATTGTGTCTATATGATTTTAAACAAAGAGAAATAAACACTTTTCCATCATTTTCAAAACATATCATCAAAAATGTTTTCTTATTTGTCTATGACAAGAATATATCATAAACTATTCAATATCTTTCTAAGTATTGATCCCAAAGTATATCACAAAATACAACATAAATAATAATTCTTTATAAATCCAAACCTATACCAGATTCGCTAACTCCAAGTGCATATATAAAACCTAAATTAGCTATAGAACATCATAAAGAACCAAAACTATTTCCTTTGAAACAAAGATAGTTGTGGAGACCTATTTCAATATGGACCCCTCCTTTGGTTCCTTCAAATAGCATAAGCAAACATCCATAAAGAGGCCTTCTTTTAAGAGATATTCCACATCTAAATTGAGCTCTTTGAAAACGTGTAAAAAAAATATGATTAAATTCAAAAGAGATCTTTCAAAATATGTCCAAAACAAATATGATTAAATTCAAAAGAGAGAGTTTTTTACATCTCAAAAATAGGGATTAAAAACAAATTTGACAAATCCAATTTATAATATTCATTTTAAATCCCCCAAACACTTAGAAAATCTCAACACCTTTTATAGTTGCAAGTTTTAAGAGAATTTTCAAAGATGAGAATTCAACAAAATTATTAAACCCCCCATCCTAAACTAATTTTGAAGCAAATTAAATGGGTCTCATTAAGGAGGAAAATGTCACTAACTATGAAAAGAAGGGGGTGCCCCTAATTCATCAAGAATAAGGTGATAAAGTTGCCTTTATAAAGTTGATTTAGGATCAAATTTGAATTTTTTTAAGATGGCATTGGTTTGAATAGCACATTGAAAAGGAGGGAAAAATCCATCTTCAAAAACATTACAGTGCAAACCCCCATGGAAAAACAATAGGCATGGATTTGAATTCCTTTCTGTTGGCGAGGTAAATCCCCTCTGTGGACAGAGGCGATCTCTACTAGCCCAAAATGGGTCTAGCAACAATCAAAAAATGCTAACACGTAGGTTCCTAATTACAAATTAAAGGTAAATGATGAGAGCCTACTTGGATTCCAACGCTAGTGTTGTAGAAGAGTCGACACTCCCGTTCCTTTGCTCCGGCCAGTCACGATCCTCATGATCTCCGTGAATGGACACCTGCACATGCAAAGAATGACACAAATACAAGCATAAAATCCAATAGATGCAATTATATATCAGTCAGAAAATATATAACTCAAACATCATTACAATGAACAACAAGAGTGGAACCATAATGATAGTCATCTATTATTGATAAACAACAAAGAAGAATACAACCATAGTCCTGACGTCAAATCCTCCTTTGACTGGGTGATCAACTACACATGCCTTGCAAAGCTTGTCGGGATTAGGAACAAGCCTCTCTCTCTTTGGTTATGAATGCAAAGAAGGCTCTTGCAGCAATCTCTTAGACTTCTGAAAGTATAATTCTCCCTATGCTCCTACTAGCTTGCCAAAGGCAATGGAACAAGCTTTTATAGATGGAGGAGAAGGAGATAAGATCAATCACACCATCTATGGGATTGGGTTTATCCTCAAAAAGCTATTATGGATAGGGGAAATGGAGATAAGATTAATCACGACATCCATGGGATTGGCATTATCCTTAAAAATCTTCATGAGTCGAAAGGAAAGAACCTTCGCGCGTGCGTTTGTTAAAAAGCTTTCCCAAACTCGATTGGCGCGAGTATATCTCTGAGACAGAGCACCAACTGGCACGTCCTCTTTAGAGGATTTCCCCTATTGGCGCGAGTAGTACACTATGGATCCGCGCTAATGGAAAAAGGGAACTTTTTAAGGATATTCTGCAGGATATGTCTTCAGGGCATATGAAGTCCATACTTAGAGGAATATAATGCAAGTGTTTTCAAGTTATGTCACTTCTCACAGGTCCCGGAATGAGTCCTCCAAAGTGCAGGAGAGGAGTGACAGGGACGGTGACAAATGGTGACAAATTATTGTGTAACACTTTCATTAAAGTTTCTAACTGCATTGCTTGAAACATGCAGCCATAGACTTGTCTTTCCAATCATCCTTTGACCATGTCCATCAATCCATGTCTTCCCATACCTCTAATGATTAAGGACAACATATTAGAAGATGAGTAATGGTATGCTTCTCATTCTTGTATAGGGAATAACTATATAGACTATGCATGTTTCTTTTCTACAAAGCATCCAATGTTTAGGATTTGTTTAACACAACAAGTGAAAAAAATATTCTATATTTTAGAATGCTCTAATTTTGCATAAGATCCTACATCACCACTATGGATCTTCAATCCTATTAGGAATGTGCAGGCTCTCGCATCCTAATCTTGGGGCATTGTGTCTAAATATAGGTTTCATGTTCCATACAATCTCATATTCAACATCTTTAATATACACAAGACTCTTCTTAAGCTTAAATATGTGGGCTTCTGTTATGAAACCAGCTCACAAAAAGAAATAAAAGATAGATCAACGCCTTAGAATTTAGCCTCTTCGAGGGGGAAACCTCCTTTACATTACACAAATGAACAATTCTTGGATGATACAAATGACAAAACCTCCTTTCTATATATAGGAGTCTAAGGGGTCACAATATAACCAAGCTGACCTAACAATAATAATATAAAGGCACAAAAATAACAATAGTGGGATTCTATGGGGCACAATAATAACAATAAGGGATACAATGACAATAGTTATGGGGAATCACTAGTATTATAGGGACCTAACATGCCCCTCTCCTTCAAAAAAGTGTTGTCCTCAACGCTTGAGTAATTCTGGATGCTTATGTATAAAATTCTCATCCTCCCATGTGGAATCTTCAACGGGTAAGTTCTTCCACTTGATGAGATACTCTGAAATTGATCGATTTCGTAGCTGTCGAGTTCTTGTTTTTTTTATTGCTTCAGGTTCTAATATAATTTTTCCTTCCTCATCAAGTTCTGGAAATATTGTTTGAACTGGAATATTGTCACCTATAACCTTCTTTAAGCATGAAACATGGAAAACTGGGTGCACTCGGGAAGCTGCAGGAAGCTCCAATTTGTATGCCATAGTACCTATGTTTTGCAACACTTTGTACAAACCATAATACTTTAGTGATGATTTATTATCCTTCTTAGCTTTCTTGAGGAACATTTTTTTATATGGTTGTAGCCATAGGAATACCCAATCACCTACATCAAAACTTATTTCGCTACAATGTTGATCTGCCTGTTGTTTCATTCTATTCTATGCCAAGGTGAGGTTATCCTTTAAGAGTTGGAGAACTTGTTGTTGATGCTCGATGTGATCTTCCACTGCTTGAACCTTAGAATTTTCTCTTAAATATGATGTGATGGATGGTGGATGATATCCATAAAGTGCCATAAATGGGGTCATTTTTGTTGCAGTATGGAAGGAAGTGTTACACCACCATTCATCCAGAGGCAACCATTTGACCCATTGTAATTGTTTATCAGATACAAAGCAACAAAGATATCCTTCCAAACATTTGTTTACTATCTCAGTTTTCCCATCAGATTGAGGATGATAAGATGAGCTATGAGCTAACTGAGTACCAAGACAAGAAAATAATTATGTCCAAAAATTTCCAGTGAAAATGGGATCTCTGTCGCTTACAATAATCTTCGGGTTTCCATGTAGCTTTTGAATTGTTTCCATAAATGCAGTAGAAACTGTACTCGCTTTAAATGGATGAGATAATGCACAAAAGTTTGCATACTTGGTAAGTCTGTCAACTACCACCATGATAACACTCTTTCCTTCAGACTTGGCTAAACCTGTGATAAAATCCATTGAAACCTCCTCCCAATGTTGGCTTGGAATTGATAAAGGTTGTAATAGTCCTGGGGTATTAATTGTTTCAAATTTATTTTGTTGGCAAACCAAACATTTCGCCAAAAAATTTTGAATATCTGATTTAAGGCCATCCCAAAAAAAATCCTTCTTAACCCTGTGGTAGGTTTTTAGAAATCCTGAGTGACCTCCTAAGGGAGAGGTGTGCAATTCCCTAAGAATCTTTTGTTTGAGTTGGGAATTCTTACATAGGTATAACTGATCCTTGTATCATAACGAATCATTTTTCCAGCTAAATGTATCAGATGTATGAGGATCTTGTTATATCTTTTGAATGAGTACGCACACTTCCTCGTCATTCTTCCATTCAGCCCTTGCTTTTTTTATCCAATCTGGTTGGATAATAGAAATGGCGCAAAGAAATGCTTCCACATCCTCATCCTTTCTTGAGAGTGCATATGCCACAACATTTTTCTTCCCTTTTTTGTAGATGATTTCAAAGTCATAGCCCAACATCTTTGTGACCCATTTTTGTTGCTCTTATGAAGATAATCTTTTTCCTAAAAAGTATTTAAGACTATCATGATTTGTTTTTACCTTAAAGTGTCTTCCCATTAGGTAGGGTCGCCATTTCTTAAGTGCATGTAGTATTGCCAGCATTTCCTTCTGTTAGGCCCCTATACTACTAGTGTAACCCCTTATTGTTATTAGTATAACCCACTTATTATATTGATGTACCCATGTAGTGCCCATATTGTTACTATTATGCCACATAGAAGCCCACCATTGTTACTGTTGTGCCCTACAATATTATTGTTATGTAGGCTTTGATTGTATTGGGACCACTTAGACTCCTATATATAGAAAGGAGGTATTTTCATTTGTATCATCCAAGAATTGTTCATTTATGTAATGTAAAGGAGGTTTCCCCCTCGAAGAGGCTGAATTCTAAGGCGTGGATCTCTCTTTTCTATCTTTTTGTGAGCTGGTTTCATAACATTTGGTATCAGAGCTTTGGATTCTAGGGTTTCGCTGCTCCAAACAGGTCATCGTAGAATTTTCGCTATAACTTTTTTTCTGTGACATTTCAGAAGTCGCAAAAAAAACCCATTTGAGAAGAATTGGCTCTGAACCTTGGATCCAAATTTCAGAGCTTTTCTCTCGATATTTTCGGAGATATGATCTGAGGAAGTTGGTCTTTTTGCAGACTCCTGAATTACATTCAAAACAGGTGACCTGGGGAAAATCGTCATAACTTTCTTTCTGAGCATCGGATTGAAATTTCGTAAGAAGGTACAGAAAGAGAACGGAATTTAGTTTCCGTTTATATATTTTTCAGAGTCAAAGGTTGAAATAGTGACACGTGGCACTTCATACAAGTTCGCTCTACTGAACCAGTCTATAATCAGGTCACTGCGGGAGATTGTGCATAACTTTTTCTTGGAGAATCCAATTTGGATCAGACTTGTGGCATTGGAAAGAGGACACAGAGGGCTACTACAGATCACAAGTTCAGAACTTAAAGATCTGAAAGTACAAAGTTACAGTCGTTTCAAGGTAGAGCTCCTAAAATCAAGAAAAAGCAAGATGAGGAAGTTTGATGGCAAGGATCCGGTAAATTGGATACTTCAGATGGAGCAATATTTTGATATACATGGTGTACAACTGTTACAAAAGGTATGTATTGCATCTTCATATTTAGAACCAGATCAATTTTTATGGTACAAAGGGCTTTGTTCTCGTAAAAAACTTGTTACGTGGTCAATTTTCACGGAGGAAATGATAGCACATTATGAGGATATAAAGAGCAACACCTTCTTTAGAGAAACACCACAACAATTGGAAAGAGTAAAAGGGCTTTGTGACATAATGGAAAGCAAAATTATGGAAACCAGGAAGCATACCCCTCACAACTATAAAGATGGAAGTGTTGTTTCTCCCAGCCTTCCACAACCTACAAGGGTTACACCACAACAATTGGAAGAAAAAAGAGAAAAAGGGCTTTGTTACAATTGTGATAGCAAATGCACTAAAGGTCATAGGTGTGCTGAGAAGAAATTATTTTACATAGAATATGAAGAGGAGGAAGAAAAGGATCAAGAAACATCAAAAGAAGAGGATATACGTCAGGACACCACCCCAGAGAAAGAAGAAATGAATCAGACCATATCTTGTAAAGCATTGGCAAGAATTACCACTCCTCAAACTCTCAAGATAGAAGGACATATCAAGAAGAAAAAGGTGCAAGAAGTGAAAGATCACATCGAGAAAGAAGAAATGAATCCAACCATATCTTGTAATTCAATGGATGAAATTACCACTCCTCAAACTATCAAGATAGAAGGACACATCAAGAAGAAAAATGTTCAAGAAGTGAAAGATCACATCGAGCATCAAGAAATGAATCCGACCATATCTTGTAAAGGACTGGAAGAAATTACCACTCCTCAAAAGATAGAAGGACATATCAAGAAGAAAAAGGTTCAAGTAGATAAATATCATATCGAGCATCAACAACAAGTTCTCCAACTTTTAAAGGATAATGCCACTTCGGTGCAAAATCACATGAAACAAAAAGTAGATCAACATCGTAGTGAAAAATGTTTTGATGTGAGTGATTGGGTATTTTTACTGCTACATCTCAAGCAAGCTATTTATGAGAAGGAAATGTTGGCAATACTACATGCACTTAAAAAATGGCGACCTTACCGAATGGGAAGACGCTTCAAGGATGAGGATGTGGAAGCATTGTTTTGTGCTATTTATATTATCCAACCAAAGTGGATAGATGAAGCAACGGATGAATGGAAGAAGAACGAAGAAGTATGGCCACTTATTCAAAAGTTGCAAAAGATCCCAATTCAAGCAATATTGCCAGAAATTGAAGAGGAAGGAAAAATCATATTGGAACTTGGATCAGTCACAGAAACAAGAACCCGACAGCTACGAAATCTATCAATTTCAGAGTATCTCATCAAGTGGAAGAACTTACCCACTGAATATTCCACATGGGAGGACAAGAATTTTATATAGAAGCATCAAGAACTACTCAAGCGTTGAGGACAACGCTTTTTGAAGGAGAGGGGCATGTTAGGCCCCTATACTACTAGTGTAACCCCTTATTGTTATTAGTATAACCCACTTATTATATTGATGTACCCATGTAGTGCCCATATTGTTACTATTATGCCACATAGAAGCCCACCATTGTTACTGTTGTGCCCTACAATATTATTGTTATGTAGGCTTTGATTGTATTGGGACCACTTAGACTCCTATATATAGAAAGGAGGTATTTTCATTTGTATCATCCAAGAATTGTTCATTTATGTAATGTAAAGGAGGTTGCCCCCTCAAAGAGGCTGAATTCTAAGGCGTGGATCTCTCTTTTCTATCTTTTTGTGAGCTGGTTTCATAACACCTTCTCATAAATAGCTTTGTGTAAATACTTTCCTTTGATTGGACGACTTTTGAAAGCAATGGGTCTTTCATCTTGCATTAAAATAGCACCAATTCCATTTCCTGAGGCATCACATTCCACAATAAAGGTTTTTGTGAAGTCCAATGTAGCTAACATTGGTGCTTGGCACATTGCCTCTTTAAGATGTTCAAAGGCCTTTGTTGCTTTTGGGGTCCATGAGAATTCATCTTTCTTCAATAATGTTGTTAGAGGTGTTGTTATTCTCTCATAATTCTTAACAAACTTGTGATAATACCCTGTCAACCCGAGAAATCCTCATAGATGCTTTATGGATGTGGGGATTTTCCATTCCTTAATGGTTTTAATTTTGTTAGGGTCTACCTTAACACCTTCATGAGATACAATCTGACCCAGATATTCCACCTCTTGTACTCCAAAGAAACATTTGGAGATTTTTGCATATAATTGTTTCTCCTCCAATAGTTTGAGCACCATGTCAATATGTTGGACATGATCCTTCCAAGACTTGGTGTAGATTAGTATATCATCAAAAAATACTAACACAAATTTTCGAAGGAAGGGTTTGAAAATGGAATTCATCAAACCTTGAAATGTAGAAGGTGCATTAGTAAGGCCAAAAGGCATGACCAAAAATTCATAATGACCCTCATGAGTTCTAAATGTTGCTTTTGGAATGTCTTCATTCTTCATTCTGATTTGATGATATCCTGAACGAAGATCCAACTTGGTTAAGTAAATTTATCCATGCAATTCATCCAATAATTCATCAATGATAGGAATGGGAAATTTATCTTTAATAGTGAGCTTGTTGAGCTCCCTATATTATGGACACATGTGCCATGATCCATCCTTATTCTAAACCAATACTATTGGAGCAGAGAAAGAACTTTGACTAGGTTGAATTATACCAGCCTCTAACATTTCTGCAACCATACGTTCAACTTCACTCTTTTGGACATAGTGATATCTGTAAGGTCTGATGTTTGGAGGAACACTTCCTGGAATCAAATTGATAGCATGATCATGATCACGAATAGTTGGGAGGCCTTTGGGAGTCTCAAATACCTTGGAATGATTGTCCAAGGCTTTTTGGAGATCTAGAGAAATGGATGATTTCGATGTGGGAACCTCTAGTGAACGTAATTGTGCAATTATGCCTCATTGTTCTTTCTTTAGAAGCTTTGTCATTTCATTAGAGCTGATTATCTTTCCATTTTTCTTTCCAACCTAAATGCCTTCTCCAATGAATTTGGTTCCCAAAGGTGAACCTCATGTTGGATGTTATCTTTTAAAGTCCCTATGAACACATCAATCCTATGCTCCTCTGGAATATCTTTTACCCTTATATTCAATTTTTGGAAGTCCTCAATGTGCTCCATAATTGAACCCTTTTGTTTGAGATTTATCAATTGGCTAAGAAAATGTTTCTTTTTGTATCCTCATAATGTGCTATCATTTCATATGTAAAAATAGCTCAAGTGACAATTTGTTTACGAGAGCAAAGCCATCGATACCATACAAACTGATTTGGTTCCAAATATAAAGTTGCAATGCGTACCTTTTGTGTGTTTTGCACATTATGGAGATCGAAAAATTGCTCCATCTGTAGTATCCATGTTCCAGGATCCTTGTCATCAAACTTTTTCATATCGATCTTTGGAACATGGTGGTTCTTCGATCCAACATTATAGTCTATGAAATCATGATTAACATTTATTTTGTTCTCATCACGAGTTTCCTTTACTACCCTTTCACCATTAGTAAGCATTTATTGTAGAAACTTTGTCAAATATGTCTTCAAATCTTCCATGCTTGTCTTCAAATCTGTCTTCAAATCGTCCATCTTAGCTTCAACGCCGTCCATCTTAGCTTCCATGTCATCCATCTTAGCTTCTACGTCATTCATCTTAGCTTCTATGCCTTTCTTTAAACCATCCATATTAGATTCCACGCATTTCTTTAAACCATCCATATTAGCTTCCACGCGATACATCTTAGCTTCTACGTATTTCTTTAAACCATCCATCTAAGATTCTGTTACTTTTTGTGCGAGTGACATTTTTTGCACTTGGTCTCGTAGTTTTGATATATCATGTTGCATTTCTTCCTCTTCTTCATGAGTCATGCTAGAGCTTTCAGGTTGCTTACTAGGTGTTTCCATTTTTTTTCTTTGGGGCATCAATTACCGATAATAATGCTTCACTATGCCCTTTGAATTCCTTCAAACTAATTTTTCAAACCAAACTTATGCAAAAAATAAAAATAAAAACTACACACCTTTTTTTTTCACTTTGTAGGAGTTTGATATTGAATCTGATGTATTTCTGTAATTGTGGATCTCCAAGGTCTGAAATTTCTTCCTGCGGTAACCCTCTGAGTAATATTTCTAACTCCGTAAGTCTAATCAAGATTCAATTCTCCAATGAAGAGTTATGCCAAATCTCCCACGATGACCTAAGTATAGACTTGTTCAGTAGAGCGAACTTGTACGACATGCCACGGGTCACTGTTTCAACTCTAGGTTCTGAAAATAGTACCCAAAAAACAATAGTTCGTCCTCCTTCTGTAACTTCTTACGAAAATTCAATGTGATGCTTAGAGAGAAAGTTATGACGATTTTCCCAAGGTGACCTATTTGGAATGTAATTCAGGGGTCTGCAAAAACCATAACTTCCTCAGATTATATCTCCGAAAATATAGCGAGACAAGATCTAAAATTCAGAGCCGAGATTCAAACTGATTTCTTTTCAAATGGGTTTTTTTTTATCTTCTGAAACTTTGTAGAGAAAGAGTTATAGAACATTCCACGATGACCTGTTTTAGATGAAATTTTGGAGCTTGCAAAAACCCTAACTTCCTCATATCATATCTATGAAAATATAGTGAGACAAGGTATGAAACTTGGACCTGAGGTTCAACAAGATTTCATCTCAAATGGTTTTTTTTCGCTTCTGAAACATCACAAAAAAAAAAAGTTATATTGAAAATTCCATGATGACTTGTTTGGAGCAGCGAAACCCCAAAATCCAAAGCTTTGATACCAAATGTTATGAAACCAGCTCACAAAAAGATAGAAAAGATAGATCAACGCCTTATAATTCAGCCTCTTTGAGGGGGAAACCTCCTTTACATTACACAAATGAACAATTTTTGGATGATGCAAATGAAAAAACCTCCTTTCTATATATAGGGGTCTAAGGGGTCACAATATAACCAAGCCGACCTAACAATAATAATATAAAGGCACAAAAGTAACAATAGTGGGATTCTATGGGGCACAATAATAACAATAAGGGATACAATGACAATAGTAATGGGGGAATCACTAGTATTATAGGGACCTAACAGCTTCCCACCAGTCCTTGATGTTCCCTTCTAGGCCTAAAGGGCCTACTTGGTTCTACTTCTAGACTTAGATTGGAGACACTTCTATATTGGTTGCATAATCTAGGAAAAATAAAACTTTCTTATGAAGCAAATAACTCATATATTCAATCAATTTATAGTCAATCTCACTACCCACTAATGACATGCCACATTTATAGCTCTCTCTCTATTACCAAGCTTCCAAGGTCACAAATTGCCAATAATAAGGGATACATTAAACATGGCTTTTCAAATGATAAAGACATCGTGATAAGATTTAACAAGGTTCATTATCCAATCTTCAATAATGGAAGGATCAATATATGTTTGAGTAAGGATTTGATCCCATAGTCTATCCCCTTTAAACTTGGTAGCTAAAGCCCTTCTAAAATCAAATATGTTTTGATGGCCCAAACTGCCATATCCATAGGTTTGGAAATAAAATACAATATAACCAAAGGGATATTCTTCTTGTATCTATTCCTAGACCAAAGAAATTAAAAACTTATTTTTTATTTTGTTCAAAGTCCCTATAGGGATGTAGGCTAGAGAATGTCAATATATTGGAATGGATTTTGGCATTGACTTAACCAAGACAAGCATTTTTCTTTCTATATAACCATTTTTAGACCACTAATTTATCCCCTTTCCTACATTTGAGCCATTTCCAATTATTGATGCCAAAATCATTTGACTTAATGTAGAGAAGTAAATACCGTAAACCCCATTGGGAATCAAAAAATTGACAGGTAAAAGGATGAAGAATTTGGTGAACCTAGCCTTGATCCACTTCATTAAATCATAAAGTATATTTTTGCAAATAATATTTCATGTTCGTGGCTATGTAATATACATCTAGGATTTATTTTAGTTTATCACCATACTTCCATCAACCATTAAAAAAAAAAACAATTTGTCATCAATAAACAATAAATGATTCAAAAGAATAGTTCTTCTAATTTTCATACCTTTCAAATTTGTTCATTTTACTTTAGAGACAACCCTACTAAATCCTTTGGAAATAATAAAAAATAGTGAGGGTGCTAGGGGAAAACTATGCCTAAGTCCCTTGCCAAGCTTGATGAACCATTATAATGTTGATTAATAGAGATTACAGGGGATATTAAGGAAAAGCATCCTAATATCCAATTAAAAAATTAAACATTAAGTCCTATATGAATCAAAATTAACCTCAAATACACCAACTAGATAATCATAGGCCTTTAAAATATCCAACCTTAAACCCACAGCTAGGAGCTTTTTGCTTTTAGAGAGGGAAACCCCTCTTGATCCATACCAATCACATCATGGATTTGACTCCTATGCAAAAATCCAAACTGCTCAAGGGGTATTTCTTTTGAAAAAAATGCCTTGATCCTTAAAACAATAATCTTGTAAATATGATTACATAAAGAAATGGGCCTAAAATCCTCAAATGAGACGTGATTGTCTCTCTTAAGGGTTAGAGCTAGGAAACTCGTGTTAAAGGTTTTATCCATGCACCTTGATTCCTCAACAACTATAAGTAAATCGCCTTCCAAAAGCTCAAAAAACTTGGGAAATTTTATATTTTCCACCCATTAGGCCTGAGACTCTTGGTTTTTTTAAAGGAGTGAAGAAAATGTTGTAATTATTTCATAATTATTTCCTCCATCACTATTGTATCATCTTGGACATCAATAAAGCAAGGGAATAGTATAATCAACTTAACAATATTAGATATATATTTTCTTTCACTTCCTCCATATAAATCATATCAAAGTGAGCAACCTTAGATCAATTATTTCATTGAAGGTCATAATTGTTGAGTCATCCTCTCTCTTCATCTCGCAAATGGTGTTTAAATTATCTAGCAAATTGGTGAAGAATTTCGTATTCTCATCATCTCTATATGGCCATATGATCTAGGTGGATATTAGTGGCCACCTACCTATTCGACTTGGACCCCCACCATTGTTCTTTGATTTTCCTTAATTGTAGCACAGTTTACTATTCTTGGCATATTTTCGAGTCCTGAACTTTTGGAGCCGTTTTGAGGCCCTAAACAATGTTTTTTTTATTAAACAATAAAACATGACCCTTTGAGTCATGTTTGTAGTGGAGAGTTGTAGCCCTCGGATAGATATTTCTAAAGACATATTGTACATGTCAAACGGAGATCGTATGCCAAAGTTATGACCTTAGGAAGTTGGTGTACCAATTTACCCAAACGGGGTCCACAAACTTTTGGCTCTTCATCTCCGAGGGTTAGGTTTTTGGATGTTTAGGATTTTCCATTGTTTCTCAATAATAAATAGGCCTTCGAGCCTCATTGTAACACAGTTTAGAGGCATGTATCTGCCACATCTCTTCTCAAATATAATCTCCCATTGCTTAAGCTAGTTTATTTCCATTCTACATGTAAACAATTTTTAGTATTTGCAGGAAGCGTCCAAGTAGTAACAAGGGTAATTTTCCAACAAGGATCCAATCGAGGTCATTAGTTTTACCCAGGATGACAAAGATGAGTAGTGGGAATCAATCCCTGTGTAAAAAGATATAAAATAAACTACAGGAGTAGAGAAATCACCTACAAGTGGCCCATAGTATTAATTAAATGAAGTTATGTTTTCGTCGTATCTCTATGTTTATGTTTATATTTGTATTTTACTTTGTTCCTTCATAAATCTAGATCACCCTAAGGCTCAAGTTTTAGCCTATTTTGAGCTTCTTACCTTTTCATATTTGCCTCTATTTTTTCTTAATATCCTTCAATACACTTTTTTCATTTTCATTAATATGTCCTATTAAATTATTTCTGTGAAATCTTTGATATTTTGAATTTGAACGAGCTATCCCCTCATTATTGTTCTTCCTATTGGTATAAGCCCATGAAGACTTTCAAAAATTCCTTGATATATGTAGCACAATGAATGCTATAAGACTTCATTTATGAACCATCATAATTTTTCCACACATAATTAACTATATTTACAAACTCTTCATTCCCAATAAATCCATATGAAAATTTGAAGGGATTGGGAGGTTTTTCATTTCCCATGGCATATTGGAAAAAGAAAGGGAAAGTGGTATAAATCCACACCTAATTCTACCCAAGTTTTAAACCAAGATTAGTCAAATAAAATAAGATGGGAGACCAAAAATTTGCCAAGCCTCTTTACCACCCTAGCATCTCCAGTACTCAAAATCCTCCATGTATGCATCATTTTAATAGGCTTAATATGAATCACTTCAACCTCCTCCATCTTGGTCGAAAATAAGTCAACGAGGGGCTCTACTTTAGCATCTTCACCCTGCATTTCAACTCTACTATAGATAAATTTTAAATCCTCACCTGAGATGATGTTTTCCTACATAAATATATCATGGGAAAGCAAGCCTTCCAAAAATCCACTTTATTATTAAAGGGGCCATCGATATTAAGAACCCATGGAACTTCCTTCTCCTATGAAGTGAGCATAATTATAATACTTGAGTCAAGTTTTATGGAATTAAAAATATTAGAAGCTCTATTTTCCAACATATTACAAAAACTCTTAATCTACCCTTACAATTAACAAAAAAATATCACTCTTGCATGAATTTTGACATATCACTTATGATATTAGAACCCATACCCATTGTTTCATGTATCAAAACAATTTCATGTTAGTGTAGATCCAACAACCTCCTTGGGGGCTAATGAGTCCCATCAACAGGTATATCTTGAAGATCATTATGCCATCCTCCAGCCTTAAAACTATCATTTTCTCACATTAATTCACGTTTCTTGTTATAATATGCTTAGTAAGAAGAGAAAAAGGTGTTTTTCATAGTATGTGGCCTAATGTGGTTTAATTGCAGGAAAAAGAAGCATTTTTTGGGCATTTACTATGCAAGTGCTTGACGGAGACAACCAGGCAAGAATCTAGAGGGTTTGTCCACCTCCTTAACTCCCTAACTCCGATTAGGATCATGTTATATCGCAAAATTACCTCCTCAATAGCTCAGAGGAGAAAGACACATTAGTTGGAAGAAAGACCTAAGTTTCATGCATATTTTCTAGGGTAATGCACCCTAGAAACAGACAAAATGAGTTATAACGACGTCCAACTCTCAGCAAGAAGTGTTAATCCCTAGGTTAATGTTATGTTTTGCCTAAAGGGAAGCATTACTATATTTCATAAGGTCCAAAGTTCAAAACATGAGTTGACTGACTGGCATCACGCTTTTCACTCAACTGTCAGCTCAAAAAGCAAGAAAATATGTGCCTCAATCCTAACTTGGGATATTGCTAATCCTATCTAAATACACATGGAAAGCGAAACAGCGATAAAGCAAGGCAAGTTCCTAGCTCTTTCCTCATTATGAACTCATTGAGGAATTGGCAAGGATGAGAATCTCTCCATCTATAAATTGGAGGCTCGATCATTGTAATAATGGTCGAATGGTTGCTGAAAGTTTGAAGAGATTAAGTATTGTTATGCTGCTAAGAAGTTGAGAGAGAGAGAGAGTGGAGTTGAAGGACTAGAGGAGGCTTGATCTAGCCAAGATGGTTGTAATCATACTTCTTCTATCTAATAATATAGATATGTTTCTGTTTTGTCTACTTGATGGTGTCGATATTGTATTTCTTTACATGTTGATTCGATGGCATGATTGATAAGTAGCTTAGAGGCATGCTGGTTTATATTCTCTTGTATATTAATGATTTGATTGTTAAGGTTCATATGTTGTGAAGATTACACTTTTTCTTGTTTATGTGCAGGTTCTGATCTAGGAGCTAGTGGAGAGGTCTTCCACTTTGCCACACTGAGATCTCTAGTAGGACTACACGAAGGACTGAGGTAACTCTTCTCCTTTTGCTTTTTCAATCATGGGTTAATATGAATATATGTATGTTTCTTTGTGACAGTTGCAGTTAATCTCAAACAGTCTACCTTGGGTCCCAGGAAGACCCAAGAGGGTATTTCATCCACAACCACCCGTGCAATAAACCCTATAGAAGAATTGGTGACTCCGTTGGGGACTACTACTTAGTTCCTGGTTGTGATCTTTCAGTTCCCATATCTCTCTTTCTCTCCAGGCCTTCCTATTCTTCTTGGTTCCCATTCTGACCACTCAGTATGCTTCCTAACCTCCTCTGTTGTTCACAGCTTTTGATTAGAACCTAACTGACCCTTTTTGTAACCTTTGTCTCTGTAACGCACACTGACTATGCAATCCAGGGCATTATAATGCTACCCATCCTCTTGGAGAGAGTGTTATTTATGCTACTAATGCTATGCTTTTCCTTCTGAGAAGCATTATTCAGCCAATATCTTGACATCCACCCAATCCTGTGGATTCTTGGGTTGATAGGTTTCCTGTAGTCTGTCCTTGGGATCTGCAACTGTGCACTGTGTTTGGTTGGTTGCTTGCATGATCATTTTTCTTTTTAGGAAAACAACTTAAGTGAATTTGTTTTCAAAAAAAAAAAAAATTGGTTTAGTTTTATGTTTTAGCTGGTTTGATTATGTATAAAATGAAAATTTGGTTTAGTTTTATGTTTTAGCTGGTTTGATTATGTATATATTGGTTTAGTTGTTAGAGAGCATTGTATGTCTGCATTTTGTGCATGGGTTTACTACATTTGAATGTGTGTCACTGAAATGATGTATAGGTAACCTCTCCTTGTAAGAGATATTTTTCATCGAATGAAAATTTGAAAGCATTTTTCTTGCATGGTTTGTGTCAAAGTCACACTGAACTCCATAGGTCAACACCCCTACGAAAACTTTAATACAAATTCATCTAAAATCAATTGTTAAATAAAAGTAATAAGTAACTCTCTTTTTAGCATACACACATATTAGTCTAGGCTAGGATCTTGGGCTAGGCAGTGGTGAGTAAACTACCCATGATCACAAAACTAAGACTAGTGTCACTAATGAGAGTAAAATCTTGTTGCACTCATATCATCTAAGACCGCTCCCCTAACAAACGAGTTAAATGCAAGACAACATTGGAGTGTGAGAGAAGGTATCCCACATTTGATTACATTTTTAGTGGGTATTCTATGTACTGGGATCCCCTCGGGGATATCAGAGCTAAGTCGGGGACTCAGGTATCCTAGCCACACAGCCTACTCTACGACCATGTCCCCCCCAGTGGTATCTACGATTTGAGATAACCTTAGTAGCCATACTTTTTAGGGATGAGCACAAGGTGATGGAGGCGGGATGCCCTGGTACCTAAACAGACGAGCCTACTCCATCTTCAATTTTTGGGAGGGTGATCGTCTTCATGAGAGTACTTGGCCCCTTAATTTTAGGTTCGAGCGAAGCTCAGGGGTAATCATAATTGTACATTTGGTCGGATCTCTCTTTTAGCCACTGTGATATTTGGTTTCATCTCCACCTAGTGGTAATTATCAAACAAAGTTAAATCCCTTGGTTTCTTGATAATTAACTTTTAGAGTATTTTTTATTTTTAGGTGCTGGTTTGTTATCACTGAGAATATAATAAATATCAATTTAAAATTTTTGATAAAATATATATGTCACCATGGTTACATTCAACCCTCGTCATCTATCTAGATGAAAAATAGGTCTTCCTCCACTAACCCTGGAGGATCTATCAAGGCTTAGTGATCTAGATTCTCCCTCTTCGGGAAATTAGTCTCCAATGTCTAACACTGAATCACATAACACTTCCCAAGAAACCATAATGCCTGAGGACTTCTTTAGCGGAGTAATACCTCCTTACAATCCTCCCCTCACCGATCCTCTTGGAGTAATGTTGGTTCAGGTAGCACATGTACCTATCATGTCTTCGTCAGTACCCACATCCAATATTCCTCTAGTGACTAATGGGTCATGGTCTTTTGTGGACAATTTTTCTCCACCATCACTTCCCCCGCCTATGGTCAATACTACACAGCTGACTAGTTACCCTGCTATTCAGACTATGCCTAGTCCAAGCAACCTAGTTACACCAGCTATGAGTGGAATCTAGTACATCCCAGTTTCTTCCCCTTTCATGTCATTTCTTGGACCTCCAACTATTACTCCTAGTAGCTTTGTTAGCACAACTGTCTTTAGTAACCCTTTTGGTTGGAACCCATTGCTAAGTTGAAACCCCTAGGCTCAAATGCTTGGGGAAAATGTTCCCAACATGCATATACCAGTAGGGGGAATTTCTGTACCCCTACCATTTATAGAAAAACCTGGTTCGTCGTTGATCGACTTACCTCCTCCAAGTGGACATTATTCTAGTTTCAGTCATGTGCCTACGGAAAACTATATGGCTAGCGATATCCCTCAACTCGGTCCTGCTACATCCATTTGGGCACCCCATCCTCAACCACAATTGAGTCAGGGGGGGCACTTTTTATCCTGGGGAAAACTAGCCTTTTCCCCCCAACCTAATATCCCATACGGACCGCCACCTTATATGACTACACCACCACAACATGGAGGTTATTATCTGATGAATCCTATGTATCCTATTGGAAACAACTTTATGGGGGTACCCCTTGGTCCTTCAAGTCATTCTTCATCACCTTGGTCAAACTCAGGGGCACCTAACCCTTTTCCTTTTCTAGAAACACTTGATATCCCCTGATCTGTCTAAATTGACTAATGATCCCATCTATCATAACTTGCATTGACCCCCAAGGGATGATCCAGCTACACATGTCACCACATACCATTTATGGTGTGTATCAAACTCCATGGTTGATGATAGTATCTGGCTCAAACTCTTCCCTCGCACCCTTACTGGCAATGCTGCCAAGTGGTACATTGAGTTACCACATGCGTCAGTCAATACCTTTGGTGCCCTGGAAATGGAATTCTTAAAGCACTTCCAACTTCCTATCCACTATGAAACTGGAACGAAACTCCTTACTACTCTATGCCAAGACACCTCTACCCACATCTTTGATCATATCCATGAATGGAGACGTAGGTAGAGGCTTGTCAAATCCCCCATTTCAGATTACCTATTAGCATATTGGTTCTGCAAGTCACTTCTTTCCCAAATTTCCAAGGACATTGCCTTAGGTGGTGTGGTCACGGAAGACCAATCCATTCATCATGCCCAGCATTTTGACTTAATCTACTCTCAGTCTGGCACACTCTACAATGTAATACACCATGCCCCTTGAGCTTCCAATGCTCTTGCTACTAAGCAACCTGGCACACATGTTGATGGCCTCGTCGGCACTACTTCTGAAGCTGTTGTAAAACAACTCAACGGGAAGGTTGCCTAGTTATCTATCAATACTGCTCTTACTACCTAATTGGCTGCTCTTCCAACTGTTGCGATAAACTCTATGCAATATACAAAAAAAACTAGCGGTAAGAACAAGAATAATAAGAAAAAGACCTCTCCTTATGAAGACAAACCTACTACAAAGAACAACCCCAAATAGAAATTTACTCCCAAATATGACAGTGGGAAAGAAAAAACTATCAAGTTCCCTTACAAAATCTGTTCAG
Source organism: Pinus tabuliformis (assembly GCA_031772625.1). Taxonomy (NCBI): domain Eukaryota; kingdom Viridiplantae; phylum Streptophyta; class Pinopsida; order Pinales; family Pinaceae; genus Pinus; species Pinus tabuliformis. Next base: position 400,088,772 of record CM062805.1, on the reverse strand, counting down.
AGGACCACATGACTTATAAATGTCCTCGCCTTCAGGGATGCACGGATCTTCTTGCTCAAAAGGACACTGGCCAGACCCCAGTGGTCCTAAAAAACCCTTTCCCTACTTAGCAACAGTAACATCTCATTTCAAACCGACCGTAACCCCCACAAGGGGGCAATGGCGATTCACATCCTCCTTCCTCTTATGAAGGATCATTAACTATTTACACCTTTGAAATGGTTGATCTTCAAATGTGAGCCAAAAATTATGGAACTCCAACCACTAATGCTCCAGACACTACCTCGAGTTTGAATCCACCGATGCCTAACAATATTCATGTCAAAAGGCTTGTCACTGACCTTGTGATCTGTCCCCCCAAGGGGGCACTTTGTCGCATGACACATAATACATTTGCATGTGCTACCCAAAACTACAGTATTTTAGAATATTTGGCGCCAGCACTGTCAGTCATGTATGCCCTCAAAGTATTACAAACTTGTCTAGCACAACGCAAAGCTTTACTTTCGGCCATTGGTGGAATTGACCCTCAGGATTCTACGCTAGCAATTTTTGGCATGGAGAAAAGTAAGCCTCACCTTTCCCACCAGCTTTCATTTCAAGTGAAAGTTATCTCGAAAGGCAGAGCTATCCATTGAACGGTCATTGACAAAGGTGCTTCGACCTGCGTAATGTCCAATTCATGTTGGCTCGCCCTGGGTTCTCCCACTCTCACACTGTCGTCAAATTCCCTTAAAGAATTTGATGGCCAAAATTTCATCCTGAAAGGATACCTTGCCAGCTACCCCATCACTCTGAGTGGGAAAATAGTAATGGTGGATATTGAAGTCATAGATCATCATCTCGACTATAATCTACTTTTGGGCCGTAGTTGGTCCTATGCCATGACTGCCATTTTGTCTTCGGTCATCCGACTCATCCTCTCCCGTTGGATGGGAAAATAGTCATAGTGGATCAATTGTCCTTTTGTACCCCGGATTACTCCCCATTTCCTAGTGGCATTGTGCCCTAATTGGGGGGCATGCCTGACTATTATGTCAGTGTTGGTACCGATCTTTTGAAGGGTTCCTCCCTGTTGGGTTGCTTTCCTCTCCCACTGCCTGAGGCTCCACAAATGGTTTATATGGTCTCCACCCTTCCTCATGACCCAACCAATCCCTAGATCCTCTCATCCCCTTCATACATTGACTCTTATTCAGCTGAATTGGCTTATCAAGCCATTCAATCTGCATCTGATTCTTCTACTTCTTTGGTTACGACCAATGGTACCACTTCCTCTCCCATCACGACTCCTTCTAACGATATCCTCAATGAATTCCTTCCTTTGGATGAAGTTATTCAAGAGATCGTGTCTTTAGAAGAGCAGCCTTGGGAAAATTCTCATCACCGTGCTTCAATATTTGATCCGGATGCGACACCTTTACAACTCCTACCTTTTGACCCACCTAAGATTGTTCCTTCAACTTATATGACTATCCAAAATATGGATTCATAAGGTAACCTAGGCAATCTTTCAAAGACTATTCTCATCAATCTCTCGATCAGAATAGGCGTCATGGAAAACATTTAGATTGGAGCTAACTGCAATCTTGAGGAAATTGCGAGCTTCACATTCCTTTTTAAGGAATTATTTGATGTTTTCACTTGGTCTTACAAGGATATGCCTGACATATATCTTTCTATTGTCGTGCAAGAGATCAAGAAGTGTTGGGCATTATTTTTATGGTATTTTTCTTCCTCATTAATCTGAAAAACCTCGAGTCTCCTTCTTCGGGTTCGTTAAACTACCACGAGGAAGACCAAGCATTATTTTTATGGTATTTTTCTTGCTCATTAAACTGAAAATCCCCTGAGTTACCTTCTTCGGGCTTGTAAAACTCCTATGAAGAAGATTTGAGCACATTCTTTTTGGGACTTTTTCTCGCTCTTGAACTGAAAAACCCTGGCGTTACCTTCTTTGGGCTCGTAAAACTCCTATGAAGAAGACCTAAGCAGTTATTTTTATCTCTTTTTCTTGCTCCTTAAATTAAAAGAAAAAAAAAAAAAAAAAAGGACATATCAACTTTTCTTCATCTGACTCGTTAAAATTTTATGAAGATCTATCAAGTTTTTCCTCGTCTAACTCATTAAAATTTCACGAGGAATATTGAGTTCACTTTGTCTCCTCGTTTTCATAACAAAAGGAGGTAGCGTATATTGTGCATAGGTTTATCACTTTATCCAGACTCAATGGACTAACTTAGAGAAAAGTAATTGTTTCGGGTATACTATTAACCCTTTGTCGCACTCGGTCATCAACCATGACAAAGGTACACCTTAGATTTGTCTTTATGATCTTTTCAGACTCTCTAAATATGAAAAGACCACCGAGTTTACCCATCTGGACTCATTAAACTTAATCAGATGGGGAAAAATTGGACAGAATATTGGCTCAATATCTATATTCTGAAGGATCTTTTGGTAATATTCAATCCCTTGAACATGGCACTTGTAACAATCCTGGTGAAAATTCCATATAAAAATTATATATAAGACCGTGGATGATGGGGCATGTATTCCAAGATAAATGTTGGGCAAGACATCCTAGGGGTATTCATTTGGTTGTTCATGGCTGAGGAAATTGGCAAAGGCAATGGCTAAGCCTTTGGAAAGGTAAAATGGAATTTTTTGGCACATTTAGTTAAGAAAATAAAGGAAATTAGGAGAAAAGGAAGGTGAAAGGTCACAGGTTGCATGTGAGGAGGAAAATGAAGGAAAATAATGGAAAATGCATAAAATAAAGGCCTCATTGATAAAAAGGCTTATGGGGATCAGTTGGCAAGCTTGGTCAGTTCAGTTTTAGATCTCTCTCATTATTCTCTCTCTCTCTCCCACCCTTGTACACTTAGAGTTTTCTTGGAGCACTTTGGCATTGGAGCAAGCAAGGAAAAGAAGGCAAGAGGAAGCAAAGATCATGTAGTGAAAGGCAGGATCAAGCATCTATATTAGGCTTCATTGCAGAAATCAACCTACATTTGTATTTTCCTTGGTAGATTTGGCATGCATGGGATTTCATGTGGTTCTTTTCTATCATGGCATGGGCTTTTCCAGGTGTGACAATGTTCTTCAGCCTAGCCTTTCCATTTCATGATAGCTTTGATGAGATGGGTTCTCATATTTGGTTAATGTGGGATGGCTGGATGGATTCGAACCTGAGTGGGGTGGATCTCCTAAATGAAAAACACATGTCCTAGTGGTCCTTGAATCGAACTGTGGATCACAGTAAAGCCACCGGCCTAGTAACGCCTGAACCAGGCTGTGGGTTGCGGTAAAGTTGGGATTGTGTACCTTGGTGGGCCTAGGAATCCTTGTTGGTGAATGTCGGGATATACCGTAGAGCCAAGAGGTGGATTTCTCTCCATTGGGCCTAGTAGTCCCAGGATGGGGTGTACGGTAAATCCTGGAGAGTGTGTCTCGGTGCAGGACCTAATGATCCTTGGCTCGAACTGTGGATTACGGTAAAGCCTGAGAAACTAAGAGGCACTCAAATTCCTCATGATGTAGGTGGAGAACTCCGGTGGCATCCATGCTTATTTGGTGTTTTTTGTGTGTTCTAGGAGTCTCACATTCATGCTTGGAATATGGCACAGGGGTGATTGGTTGAAGAGAGACTTGGCTCAGCTAATCTATGGTTGGGTGGAATGTGGTAGTCCCATATTCGGTTAGTTTATTTCTTTCACTAATGAAGAATTCATTCCCTTGGTTCATGTGTAAATGTATTGATTTATATGTGGATCTTATGGCTAATATACTTATAGTATTTCTATTATTACTATGTTGGTTATATGTATGTTTTATAACAGTAGCTATGTATGGCTCTCGGCATGTTTTTACTTGTAAATGAATAGATAATGTGTCTATGACCTAATAGATGATAATGCGGAAAATTACATGAGGGAACAATGGTTCTTCGTGATTCTCATACAATTACAAGATCCCTATGTTTAATTCTATTGGTTACACCTGTAGATTACATGTTTGTGATATGTTTGACGAAATGCCTTTCGGGGCTAGACTACTAGTAGGGGTTTGATTAAGGGCTTGTTTAACTATTCTTAAGTTATCATTCCATTCTAGGCAGTGACCTGGGCTCTGGGCCTGAAAAAGTGGCTCAAATCCCAGGGACACTGGCATAGTACTGACTAATTGAGTCTTTGAATGCTAGCAGGCAAGCTTGTGAGAGAGACTCTGGGTTTCTGGATGTTGTCATGCTTATAGCATGAGAGAAACTAAGGCTTAAGTTGTCCAAAAGTTCAGTGGGACCCAAGGGAAAGCCATCTGAAGTGTTCGATTGGTTCCTAAGGGTCCTGAAGTTGATGTTGAATGTCTGTATGGTATGTTTCCATTGGTTCCACTTCCTTAACATGACTTAGGAGGTTGAATCATATCATAGTGGCCTCTCATCGCATGTTTACCCTGGTTGATTAGTTGCTTGGGTAGATGTGGGAGGAGGTGTTACAGAGTGGTATCAAAGCATGGTTCACCCCTCAGACTGGATGGGTGGTGTGTGTTGGTCATGCATGCATTTCAGTTGCATGTGTGTCTCTTACACTTTCATTCCATGTGTTTGTTTCATTGTACAATGTTGATCATGGTTGTAGTAAGGTTGTCATGAGGAACTTGATGTTGATTTTGTGGAATGCATCATCATGAGTATATGACTGGTTACATATTGTTATATGACACTTACATGTTTTTATATGTCGCTTGATTACATCCTTGTATAGTAGGTTCCATTATTGTATGTTTTATACATGTATCAGTCTTGTAGGTTGGTTACAAGAATTGATCACTTATGCTTGACTACATGCATTCATGTGTATGTGTAGTTGATTAGGCATTCCTTATGCATGTTGATGGTTGCATGAGGCAATGTGTACAGTGACGTAATGGTTTTTTTTTCATGCATGAGGTCATGGTTTGTGAATTTTATATGGTCATGCTTTGATGACTGGACTCTAGCTAGAATGAGGTGTATATGGTTTGGTACTCATATGTTATATGTCTATATGCAGTTGTTATGCATGTATGGTCTTGGTTATGGTTATGCATGAATAGAGGTCAAACATGCCTTGTGAATTCATGATATGCAATATAGGTCATCATGGTGATATTGGTATGTTATGATGCTAATGCGTTGGCTAAGATAGAGCAGGAGATGCAAATCATCATAATGAGGTTGCAGCAATAGACTTTGGGATAAGAGCAGATCATCATACAGGTTTGCATGTTGGGAATGCATGTAAGTAATTTAAGGATTTTTATATGCATTAGGGTTATATACATTAGGTTTATGTACATTTATTTTGATGTTATGGTTACATGCATGATAGATGATAGTTGATTAGCATAGTCATATGCACATGAGTCAAATAGTCAAGAATGATAGTAACCTGTAGTTATATGCATTGTTATTGTTGTTTTATGTTAGATAACTTGATGATTAGGTTATATTTTGTTGATGAGCATGATATATAGCTTATTGTTGTTATATGTTATTAAATTTATGATTAGGGTTACTGCATTGAGATCTTGATGTTGTAATTTGGATTGGTCATATGCGTGTTGGCTATGTTCATTGCATTGAAGATCTTGATGTTATATGTATTGTGTTAACCTAGTTTGACCTATGAAGATGGTTATGGTTGTGATAGTCAGATATGAGCCGACATATTTGTGATATGGTGTCGTACTAATCTAGATTGATCGTACATATGTGATTGTTATGCATGAATGACAAATTCTTATCAGCTTATGATGTGAACATGTTAGTTAGTTAGTTATTGTTATGGATGTCATGATTTATGTTTGAGTGGATATGTTGTGAAGTTGTATCATGCTAACCTAAATTGATTGTGCAGACAAGATAGCCTCCCCTGAAATACACTAAGGTGTTAGTTTGCTTATGCAGTATATTGGGTGCTTCATTGTTAATTATGTCGTCTATTTGGCGTTTGAGTTTTTGGTGCCTATTATGTTGTCTGGTTGATTTATCTAACATGGTGCGTTCATAGATTGCTTGAAAGTTTGATCAATTGCATGATATGGGTATGAGTCTATAGGGCTGCATGAAGAAATTATATTGTTTTAAGATGATTGTACTAATACATATGTGTCGAGACAGTTGATATGTACTTGTGTATAAGTAGGTGATAGTTGTAGCATTATGTCTAATGACTCTGATTTGATTATGGATTATCACATAATATTTTGTCTTAGTAAATGTAGATTTCAAATTGACAGATATGATTATCTTGATATTTGGAATATGTGGTTGACATGTGTGAGCAGTTGTAGGAAGCATGATGGTATTAGCCTGACAAGGTAATAGTTGATGTGTTTATATCACTAAGAGTTGGGTGACGTGACAATATATAGTAAGACTCAATTGCAACAAAGTAAAAAAAAAGTAAAAGAAAGGAATACAACAAGAATTCCTTGGCTATGTTTGGAAACCCTAGTTCCAAACGAATGAGTGCTTTTCCTACAAGAAGTCTTCTTAACCTTAATCGTGTCGGACATTATGTGGATACATTTTATATTCATGAACATGTACTGCAGGTGGATATGTCAAAGGATTGGATTCCCCTACCAAGATGGCATGGATGTGTTTAGTTGCAAGCAACGTGCTTGGCACAACAAGGTAAGGTAACCAGAGTATTGTTATGTTTATTTATGCACTAACAGTTATGTGTTAATGATAGCATGATGCAAGGAGTTTCATGGCAAGAGAGGTTTCCATGAAATCTCAAAGAAGGCTCAGGTCGAGCTTTCCTTGGGAACCATGGGGATTGAGTCATGGTGTCTGTCATTAGTCTTATGCTTTTGGTATTTTGTGATTGTTGTGCTTGATTTGCAATTTTGATTGTGTCTCGTGCATAGTTATGCCACTTTGTTTTTGGTGTCGTATCATTATTGGTTTTCATGGTTTTCTTCTTATTTATTTTTTGGCTTGCCTTTTATGTTTTGAGTTTAGGGAATTGGTTTGGGGAAGAGAAAAAGTTGATGGAGCTCAGGGAGAGATGTGTGGTACCCGACAAATGATGTAAGACCCAGATGAAGCTCGGTGCATGAGTACATGTAGCGGAAGGTAAGACTATGATAGTTGATTGGATTGGTTGGGGCCATGGTGGTAAATGGACAGTGGCAGTAAATACATGAGAAGGGTAACCAGAAAAGGTAAAGTAAATGGACCTGAGGTATCGGATGGTTTGACTAAGTTGGGAACAGTGATTCTCAATGTTGTGCATATTGTGCACAAATAAGGAAGTTCTCTTAACCTAGACCTTATGTTATCTGATAATTATGTTATGATCATGTTTATATATGTATACATGTAGGTGTGTGTGTATTTCATGTTTGACAAGATCGTCATGGATCATGATTATTAACGCTAACATTTATGTGTATATATATGTATGTATGCATATCGTTGTTAGACATGATCATGATTGTTTATGCTAATGTTTACATATATGTATGTATGTATCCATGTATCTATGTCATTGTCCGACAGATCATCAAGAATCGTTCTTTTGGAGGAATGATTTCCTATGCAGGTGAATGGCATGAAGAAGTTCCTAACTATGAGGAATCAAGTGGGAAGAGTAGTCATGACAAATATATGAGGTCAGTATCATGTGAATATGAATTTTTATTGTATGCTTGTATTATTCCTATGATTATGTTATGGACAAGTTATATCGATGGATACATCAGCAAAATGAAAGCAGTGTGGTCTGCGGTATGCTAGGCTAAGCATGGATAAGACATTGGAAGTAAGGTTTCATGGTAAGGACAGTGTGGTTTTGAATGTGTGGTACTATTGTTGTGCATAGGATGTATCTGTTGTACATGTTGCATCTATGATGTGTGCGCATGCGGTGTTGTCTATATATAGTGTGTGTACATGTTTTTTATGCATTTTTATGTACAGGATGGTACCGATAGTGTTGTGTGAATATTGCATATGGTGTTGTGTGCATGATTTGATATGCAGTGTTGTGTACAGATGATGCTATTTACATGTTTGATATGCAGTGCTATGTACAGGTGGTGTTGTGTGCATGTCGTACATGTGGCACTATGTACATATGGTGTTGTGTGCATGATTGTACAAGTGGTGTTGTGTGCATGTTGTAAAAGTGGCACAGTGGGTAGGTGGTGTTGTGTACATGCCGTGCATGTGGCGTTGTGTACATGTGGTGTCGCATACATGTCGTGCGTGTGGTACTATGTAAACGTTGTACACTGGTGCAGTGTAAATGAGGCATTGTGCATGTGGTGTTGTGTACATGTGATGTTGTGCACATGTAGTGCAAGTGGTTCTTTGTACATGTGGTACTGGTGTACATGTGGAATTGAGTGCATGTCGTACATGCTATGTTGCGGGCATGCGATACTATGTATGTGCATTGTGTAGTCATGGTATTGTGACATATGCATTCATTGTGTTGCACTCTATATATGTATTTGTGTTGTATTGTACACCGGGTGTAGGTGTGTGTGTTGTATGTGAGGTGTAGGTGCATGTATTGCATGGTGTTGTATGCAGTGTGTGATTGTATGTGTGTGATGCACACTATGTGTATGTGCACATGGTTTAGGAGAAGGAACTGGGTGTTTGTCTGGTGTGGTAACCAATCCGAAGTGTGTACGGAATAAAGAAAAATGTAGAAGCTAAGGATTAATGAAAGGATAAGTATCAACATTTTATTTCAGTTTTATCATGCATGTGATTTATGATTATGGTATATGATGATTCTATGATTCTGGTTTATGATGGTTACATGTGATTTATTATGTTGATCTATGATGATTGAGTTTTGAGCTAACCAAATGTGCTATGTTTATGCATGATTTTTTTATCAAACAGTTAGTTTGACTTGTTGTGGCAGGAAGCGGACAGTATTGCAAGTGTACCTTATTGAAGGGCTACCAATGAGGTATGATGTGAATTTATTTCAATTTATTTTAAATCTAATGGAAGTTATGTGCTTGGTATAGGAAGCATGAACATGCTCGGTTGGGTGGTTGAAATCGACTACAAGAATTAGAAATAGTAAAAGGAATTGGAACAAATAGCAGTATGCAGGTAAAGCACTTCAAGAGAAGGGCCATTGTGGGACACTGGTACCCAATAGTGTCCATTGATTTCCATGAGCATGTTATGACCGGTATGATGGTTTTTAGGCAGGGATATGCCTTGGTTTTTGTATCTTTCGATGCGAGGAAGCCTTTCCAAGGGATGGACTGCCCGGAATGGGGGTGCCAGCGGAACTTGGGAGGTGAGTGACTTCACGGAAGGGGTGATCAGATTTCCAAGGGATTGTGTAGCAGAGAAGAGAAGGTTGTGGATATGTTTGTTTTGGTCATTAGCATTTCTAGATGGAATCATATGCACATTGGGAGTGTGCCCTGGAATAATGACTCGGTAACTATTCATTGAAAGGACAAGTGGCACAAGATTGTAGCATTAGACATTGGATCGAGATTTGACTTTGCAGTGCATTCTGGACTTCCAAGGAAGGAGGTGAATCCTGGTATTACTTTGAGGGTGGAGGTGTGAGCCTATAGATTCCCTTGTTGATTGATACAGGAATTGCATTCTCTTATTTGTTGGTTTAGCATATGTGCATATGTGTATATGTGGTTATGGTAAATATCGTAATGAGTTGTGTTATAAAGCTCCAGTAAACGACATGTTTGTCATGTTTTTGCATATGGTCATTGTAAATACTACAACAAGTTGTGTTATAAATCTCCATGGGTAGTATATTTTGTTTTCATCGATCTTGTTGGTTATAGGTGTCATTGAACACCGAGGATGGTGTTCCCCCAAGGGGGAGGGTTCTCTAACAGTCCAGGTGAAAATTCCATGTAAAAATATATACAAGACCACAGATGATGGGACACATATTCCAAGCTGAATGTTGGGCAAGACATCCTAGGGGGTGTTCATTTGGTTGTTCATAGATAAGAAAATTGGCAAAGGAAATGGCTAAGGATTTGGAAAGGCAAAATGGCATTTTTGGCACATTTATTTATGAAAATAAAGGAAATTAGGAGAAAAGGAAGGTGAAAGATCATAGGTTGCATGTGAGGAGGAAAATGAAGGAAAATAATGGAAAATGAAGAAAATAGAAGCCTCATTGATAAAATGGCTTATGAGGATCAATTGGAAAGCTTGGTCGGTTTAGTTTTAGAGCTCTCTCATTATTCTCTCTCTCTCTTTCTCTCTCTCTCTTGGCACTTAGAGTTTTCTTGGATCACTTTGGCATTGGATCAAGCAAGGCAAAGAAGGAAAGAGGAAGAAAAGATCAAGCAGGGAAAGGAAGGATCAAGCAGTCACAGCAGGCCTCATTGTAGGTATCGACCTGCATATATATTTTCCTTGCTAGATTTGGCATGCATGGGATTGCATGTGGTTCTTTTCTATCATGGCATGGGTTTTTCCAGGTGTGACAGTGTTCTTCAGCCTATCCTTTCCATTTCCTGATAGCTTTGATGAGATGGGTTCTCATATTCGGTTAATGTGGGATGGCCGGATGGATTCGAAGCTGAGTGGGGTGGATCTCTGAAATGAAAAACACATGGCCTAGTGGTCCCTGAATCAAACTGTGGATCACAGTAAAGCCATTGGCCTAGTAACCCCTGAATCAGACTGTGGGTTGCGGTAAAGCTAGGATTGTGTGCCTTGGTGGGCCTAGGAATCCTTGTCGATGAATGGTAGGATATACGGTACAGCCAAGAGGTGGATTTCTCTTCATTGGGCCTAGTAGTCCCGAGATGGGATGTACGGTAAAACCTAGAGAGTGTGTCTCGATGTAGGGCCTAGTGATCCCTGGATTAGACTGTGGATTACAGTAAAGCCTGAGAGACTAGGAGGCACTCAAATTCCTCACAGTATAGATGGAGAACTCTAGTGGCATCCATGCTTATTTGGTGTTTTTGGTGTATTCTATGAGTCCTACATTCATGCTTGGAATATGGCACAATGGTGATTGGCTGAAGAGAGACTTGGTGCAACCAATCTATGGTCGGGTGGAACACGGTAGTCCCATCTCTGGTTGGTTTATTGCTTTCATTAATGAATAATTCATTCCCTTGGTTTCATGTGTAAATGTACTGATTTATATGTGGATCTTATGGCTCATATATTTATGGTTTTTTTGTTGTTACTATGCTGGTAATATGTATGTTTTATGACAGCAACTATTTATGGATCTCAACATGTTTTTACTTGTAAATGAATGGATAATGTGTCTACAACCTAATATATGGTAATGCAGCAAATGATGTGAGGGTACAATGATTCTTAGTGATTCTCAGATAAATACGAGATCCATATGTTTAATTATGTTGGTTACACATGTAGATTACATGTTTGTGATATGTTTGATGAAATGCCTGTCATGGCTAGTAGGGGTTTGATTAAGGTCTTGTTTAACTTATTTCTTTTGCATCAATGTTTCCCTATTCTCTAACTAGTCTTAAGTTATCATTCCATTTTGGGCAGTGACATGGGCTTTGGGCCTGAAAAAGTGGCTCAAATCCTGGGGACACTAGCATAGCACTGACTAAATGAGTCTTCGAACATTAGCAGGTAAGCTTGTGAGAGTGACTCTAAGTTTTCGGATGCTTTCATGCCTATAGCATGAGAGCAACTGAGGCTTAAGTTATCCAAAAGTTCAGTGGGACCCAAGGGCAAGCTATCTGAAGTGTTGGATTGGTTCTTGAGGGTCCTGAAGCTGATTTTGAATGTTTTTATGGTGTGTTTTCGTCGATTCCACTTCCTTAACGTGATTGAGGAGGTCAAATCATATCTTAGTGGCCTCTCGTCGCATGTTTACACCAACTGGTTGGTTACCTTGGTAGATGTGGGAGGAGTGTGTTACATCGCTCCCCCAGCAAACCTCTTTTATCAACTTTTTGTTGAACCTTACCATCCTATGAGTTTAGACTTCATACTCTGATGTTCCCACATCCCTATATCTTAACACTCTTTGGTGTTCATGAGTTTAAGTTTCCTGGTAACCTTGATGGTGTGCCTTCTATTGTTCAAGGGATTCATCTATCCTCTACTTCCTGTATCGACCATACCATCATATGCCTGAAATTTCCCTCCGTCTTTTTGACCCATTACTCAAAATCTATCTCCAAAACAATCATTCTTGTCTCGTTTCGAGTCAAATGATGTAGGACACCTCATTTCCTGCCTTTTGACAGATCTCTTCCTATCGAATTCAACACTTTATCTAGGAAGAAGATCTAGAAACATATTAGTACCCTAGAACTTGCAGTCCTCAGTGGCAGGTTACCCTAATTTTCATTGGGGTTTTTCATCATTGGCTCCCAATTGAATGATTCTACAAGTGTTAGATGAAAACATCCTTCTCACACTCGCTAGATTGTATTGCACGTCTTGGAGACCATCATCCTTATTGGTGGCCATCCTCACATCTATTAATATTTTTCATCATTGGCTGGTAATCAGATGATTTCTCACATGTTCGACTTCAAATCCTTTATTCACATGTGCATAAATATGTTGTTCAGATAAGCGGTGACCAAGAACATGGGTAGAGGCTTACATCACTCTATCTTGTTTCCTCTCCCAGACTGCATATATTATTTTCAGAGACATCTCTTCAGATTGATCATATTACGACACAGCTTCTACATTGTGTCTGTCGATGGACATGACAGTCATACCTCTTTTTGATAAATCGCTCTGACACAGCTACTAAGCATGGAATGCCCGACTCAGAACATGTTATTATATTTTAGATATATGTTGCTTGTTTCAGGTCTCTCGCAGTCCCGAACCTCCAATCCTCTCTCTCTTTAGCTACATTTATAAATTATTCCCATCATCGTCTTCGTCTTTGACCTAAGTTGCAGACCTGTTTTCCTGGGTAACACACCCTAGAAATAGACAAAAGGAGATAACGTTGTCCATATCTTAGCAAGAAGCGTTAATCCCTAAGTTAACTCCATGTTTTGCCTAAAGGGAAGCGTTACTGGATTTTCATAAGGCCTGGAGGTCAAAACATGAGTTGACTGACTAACATCCCACTTTTCACTCAACTGTCAGCTCAAAAAGCAGGAAACTTGCGCCTCAGTCCTGACTTGGGATATTGCTAATCCTATCTAAAGACACATGGAAATGGAAACAATGATAAAGCAATGAAATTTCTTAACTCTTGCCTCATTAGGAACTCATGGGGGAATTGGCAAGGATGAGCATCTCCCCATATATAAATTGGAGGCTCAATCATTGTAACAATGGTGAAATGGTTGCCGAAAGTTTGAGGAGCTTAAGTATTGTTATGCTGCCAAGAAGTTGAGTGAGAGAGAGAGAGTGGGGCTGAAGGACTAGAGAAGGCTTGATCTAGTCAAGATGGTTGTAATCATCCTTCTTTTATCTAATAATATATATTTGTTTCTGTTTTGTCTACTTGACGGTGTCGATATTGTATTTCTTTACATGTTGGTTTGATGGCATGATTGATAAGTAGCTTAGATACAACATGGTTTATATTCTCATGTATATTAATGCTTTGATAGATTAAGGTTCATATGTTGTGAAGATTACACTTTGTCTTGTTTATGTGTAGATCCTGATCTAGGAGCTAGCAGAGAGGTCTTCCACTTTGCCACACTGAGATCTCTAGCAAGACTACACGAAGGACTAAGGTAACTCTTCTCCTTTTTCTTTGTCTATCATGAATTAAATATGAATATATGTATGTCTCTTTGTGACAGTTGCAGTTAATTTCAAACAGTCTTCCTTGGGTCGCGGGAAGACCGAAGAGGGTATTTCATCCACAACCACCCATGCAATAAACCTTATAGAAGATCACAGCATTCTCTCTTACCAGTTCGAATTCATTGACAACTGAGTAACTCCTAGTACAAGTGAAGCTCAAGAGGGACCAGATCCACCATTTCCGAGATCAAGGAGGGAATCACTCCTATTTTCAAGGGAGATGCTATCAGCTACCCTTTTGTATAAATAAACAAGATGAAAAGCTCATTAGGATTCTAAGTTTTAATTCAGCTAGGTGTAGCTATTGAGCTTAGAGCTTGACATTGTTATTTTTACTTTCATGTGATGTATGATACTTTTACTTTGTGATAATGAGAAGTTGGTTATGCAGCTACATCTGAGTTAGTTTTTAGAGGGCTGAGACCATTGAGTTTGGGCCCAATCTAGTTCTAAGCATTTCATATCTTTCTTTCATTACAGTAGAGGTTAAGCTATAAAAACCCATGATTGCAAGCTTCTAAATCACCTCTCTTGTGGGAGAATAGTTGGAAGGATTCATAATCTCAGCCCAAAAACATTGTGTTTATGATTTCTTGGAAATAGATAGATGTTAGTTGTCCTTCTTCATACACTACAAGAAAAAATGTCATTGTTGAGGGTCATGCTTGTGACGGACCTTTAAGGTCTATCACCAATGTTGCATATGTTGACGGTATTTAAAAAGGCGTTGTTGTAAGTGTATATAGTGATGGTCCTTTAAGGTTTGTCACCAAAGCCATTTTAAATGACACTTTTGGTGAGGGTAGTTAAAGGCCCATCACTAATTCTCTCTTTGGTGACACTTTTGGTGAGGGTCATTAAAGCCTCATCACTAATTCTCTCATTGGTGACACTTCTAGTGACGATCTTTTATTGACCCTCACCAATGCTATTTTTGGTTACTTTTGGTGACGGTCAAAAAATGTTCGTCATCATTGATCATTCCAATGAGTTTTTGATGATGCTTCATGACTGTGACAACCCTTTAAGGTCTGTCACCAATATCGCATATGGTGACGATCTTTAGAAAAACGTTTTTCTAAGTGTATATAGTGATGGTCCTTTAAGGTTTGTCACCAAATCCATTTTCAATGACACTTTTGGTGAGGTTCGTTAAAGGCCCATCACTAATTCTCTCTTTGGTGACACTTTTGGTGAGGTTCGTTAAAGGCCCATCACTAATTCTCTCTTTGGTGACACTTCTAGTGACGATCTTTTACTGACCCTCACCAATGCTCTTTTTGGTTACTTTTGGTGATGGTAAAAAAATGTTTGTCATCATTGATCTTGATGACGCTTTGTACCTATTACTATATTTTTTGTCAAAAGATAATGATTTAAGACCATTGTTGTGGAGTCTTTTTCATTATGTGTCCAAGGTCATAGTGGTTATAGTTAGTCAATTTGTTAAGAAGTAATTAGTGTGTATCATTTCCCTCAAGTCATAAGAATATATTTTTCCTATGAGTTAACACATGATTCATCTCTATTAGGTTTATTGTCTAGAAAAATTGCTTTAAATAAAGTTCCACTAGTGTGCGTAGGAACTATATTATTGAATACATAATCAATATCCGTCAATTCTATTAATGAGAGAGACCTAGCACTCCTCAACAGTCATGTCACACCTAACATGCTTTGGAATAGTACACTAACATTCCTTGGCACCTTGCATGTCTTGGAATATATTTTTACCTGGAACATTTGTACCTAGAACATCTTGACATGAGTAGGATGCCCAAGCACATGTTGGCATGCCCTAGCATAGCATAGCACTTCCATATCATGTGTTGGCATGCCTTGTAGTCCCTAACATGCCCTGGAACACCTTGGGATAATATTACATTGACAAACATTAGCACTTGGCACACATTGGCACTTGGCATGTATTGGACATATTATTAGTGTGCCTAGCATGCCCCTTTTGAAAAAGATAAACTCCCAACTTATTAACCCTCTTATGTGTTAATTTCCTTACATTTTAACTTGGTTATTCCTTTTGTTTCCTTGAAACTCCTTGACGCATATTGGCATACTCTGGCACCCTACACATCCTAGCATGTCTTAGCACCTGGAATGCCTTGGCACTATTTGTCACATTTTACCACACTCCGGAACTACCTAGCACACTTTAGAACTTCTTGACATGCCTTGATATTCCTTGGCATGCCTTACCCATGCTTAGCATACCTTGCCACTCCCTCCTTGGCATGACAACTAGCACTCATTGACACTCCCCGACACACTCCCAGCTAACACATCCTTGCACGCATTGGCACATCTTGGCTGCATGCTGCCCTAACACTCTAACATTCCTTAGCACTACCAAGAATGCCTTTTCACTCCTCCTTAGCACACTTGTAACTCACTGACACTCCCTTTCATACACTCTTATTCATTCATTTCCATGCATTATGACATAGTGCTCCCTTGTGTTTCCCTAGCACTCCCTAACACTCCTTGGCACACATTGGCACACCTTAACACTTGGAACATATTGGCATGCTTTCCTAACACTCTATCATTCCTTGGCACTACCTAGCATACCTTGTCACTCCCTCCTTAACACACCTAGAACTTTCTAACACTCCCTATCACACACTCTTATTCAATCATTTCCATGAAATTGAAACTAGTTCTCCCTTATGTTTCCTTGGCACTCCCTGACATGTGTTGGCACCACACCCTAGCACCTAACACATCTTAGCACTTGGCATGTCTTGGCATGACTAACATGCCTTGAAAATCTCTAACATGTGTTAGTACTTCATGGAATTCCTTGCACACCTTGGCACTCCCTAGTTGTCATGCCCTCATAGAGAGGCTTACTTTTTATGCAACTTGGGAACCCAACCAAGTCATTAAAAAAATAGTGTTGTGCCTAGCCCAAAGTCTCCCTTTGTCTAAAACTTCTTTTTCCATCCCCTTATTGCAATCGTAGGCTTGCCTCCTGCAATTCCTATTCTAAAATTCTCTTAACACACTTCATCCTTGGGACACCTGGAATTCACTAACACTCCCTGACAGACACTCTTATTTGTTTGTTTCCATGCACTTTGACCTAATTCTCCCTTATGATGCCCTAACACTCCCTAAAACTCCTCAACATGCATTGAAATTGTCTGGCATGTGTTAGAACACCTTTTCATTCCTTTGCACACCCAAGCGCTCATTATCTATCATGCACTCACAGCAACCCCTATTTTTTCTTAGACTTGGGAACCCAACCAAGTCTTGCTTCGACTACAACAACTTGGCTAAGCTATAGGTACTATAGCTAGACTATGCCTTGTTTACCTAAGAATGACCTATAAATCATCTTAGGCTACTCATGTCCAATCTTAACTCATCCCACTTAACAAGTTACCAAGTCAAGGCTCGCATCCAACCGTGGTCATAAGAACAACTAAGAAACATAGTTTACATCTTGACATGCCATAACACCAGGCATTTCTAACAATACCTTGGCACTATGTGGCACATGTTAGCATCCCCTGCATTACTTGGCATTTTTTGGCAGTCCCTAACACACCGTACCACTCCTTGACATGCCCTGGCACTCTAAGATTCCTTGACACTACCTATCATACCTTGTCACTCCTCCTTAGCACAACTAAAACTTGCTGACATTCCCTGTGACACACTCTTATTCATTCATTTCCATGCATTTGAAACTAGTGCTCACTTGCATTTCTCTGGCACTCCATAACACTCCTTGGCATGTATTGGCACACCCTAGTGTTACACAACATTTTTTCATTGTCCCTGTACTCCTTGTTCCTTGATCCTGGAAGACCTCTACAATGAACCCTACATGCTTTGCCTTCATCGAGAAACTCCCATTATGTCCCTCTTCATGAGTAGATCATTTCCCTTTTGCATCATTTCCCCTGAAACTTTTGTTTTTCCTAGTTTACAAGGCTGACTCTAATGACCTTTGTCTCCCTTGTGCTGATGTGCAGAGATTAACACTATTCCCCGTGCCGATCAGGGTGACTGAGCTGTATTCCAGTCGCGTCGGTCCTGTTATGGAAATTTTTTAAATTAGAGCTGAAGCTTCCAGCTCTAGAAGCTTCGTAACGAAAGTCTGGTTAACGGTTTCGCCGGATGGGGTCGAGGATGATAGTTTGGGCTCCTTTCCCCTATAATGATGGAACTACCTCAAGGGATAAGTCTTTCTCTCATGAGAAGAGGATCCATCTCCCCTCCATATTTCCTATATAAACCTCCCTTCATCCCAAGCACAACTAGTGATAGTTAGAGTGTTGGCTGAGTGTGAGTATACTATTTTGATTAGACAAGCAAGCTATTATTAGTTTACTCATGTATTTGTGTGAGGGAGAAGTGTGTTTGGTTTGGAGTGAAGTTTAAAGGGAATATCCTTTAAATTATTGTTGTTTGAAGCCATCATGGAATGCTAGCAGAAGTGTATGGGAACCTGGTCTTGTCAGAGGAAGACTGCGACGTCGAGACAGATGGTTGTAATCTCTCTTTGATATTAATATGTGCAACTATCGATTGATCTCCTACATGTTTTGTAATATTACATATTCGTGTCTTGATGCTTCTTGACTCATTAAGTAGGTTGATTTGCAATTTGTCTATCATTATGTTTGTGTCTTGTTGTTGTTTACTTGTTTCAAAAGATTAAAGAAGGAAGCGAGAGATTGTTGGGGCGAGCAAGCGAGGACATCATCAAGCAGGATAAGTGACCAAGAGGTAGGCCCTCTTGATTGATTCTAACCTAAGGAAATCTTCCATAGAATGTATCTGTTTTGGCTAGACCCATTATTGGGCTAGAGGAATTCATTCATGTCCGCACTTATAATTTTACTTCTCCACACCTAGCACCTGACACATATTGGTGTGTTTCCCTAGCCTCTAGCATGCCTTAACAATGCCTAACATACCTTATCACTCCCTCCTTAGCACACCTGGAATTCACTGACACTTCTTGTCACAAACTCTTAATCGTTCATTTGCATGCATTATTTTGACCTAGTGCTCCATTGTGTTTCCCTAACACTCCATAGCACGTATTGGTGTTTTGGGGGAAACTAGTGTCTTGTTGAACGACTAGCCCTCTAGGTTTGGCAGCTACCCTAGAAACAACAGCTTAAAGCAATTGAATGATTTCTTCTATGTGAACAGATAAGAGAAAGGTAAAGGAACCAACCTGGAACTTTCGCTTGACTCCTTGTCTGATCTCTCTCCCCCTTGACCGAGCTTACAACTCTTCTCCGTACTTAACCCACTTGGAGAGTACCTGCACAAGTACAGCAACAAAGAACCATCAAAGCATCGTGATCTATTACAACATAAACATTACAGAATTAGATATATAATGAACAAATGATAGCATTCATAAATGATAACATTCACAATTGCACAATCATATGGAAGAAAACTTGAAGAACTTTATTAAATAGAAGGGAGAATTATAACCCAGTTGTCTGATCCAGCATCATCCTCTCAGCTTCAATCCCTCTTCACCTCATGAAATAGCAAGATCACACCAACAATACAATGCTCTTTCCTCAATTACAAACTATCAACACTTCCTTGCAATTCACAATATTCCAGCCCCTGGATATCTTAGATGAGGGATCCATTTATAGATGTGTGCAAGGGTGTGAGTCATCTCTGTGGTTTTGATTAGTGTCATTCCACTTGTTACAATTGGTTCCACTTGGATATTTCTTAGATCTCTTACTCATCCCTGGGCAAATTCAGAGAGGCAAGTCGCATAGGAGAAGTTTCTAAAAGATTCCATGAGCAACCACCTAGCAAACCGCCTTGGACATTTGTCCATCCTCACCCATCGCACCCTATAGAAGGCCCAATCAGTATGCATCACACCTTGGCAGTGTACCACTCAGTATGCATCGCACCCTGCCAGTGGAGCAGTTAGTATGGTTCAGTTTAGGCCATTTCTTGATGGTTTCTTAGGTGGAACTTTTGGGGAATGATGTAATCAGATGACTAAGCTCTTTTAGGGCATGAAACAACTCTTTTAGGGGTCAAAGAGCCCTAATTTATCGACATATAATTTTGGGGTTGATGTGCCCAAATATGTCTATAACAGTTGCCCCCTAAAGCATGAAGTTGTAAATTTTGATGTCAGGTGAAATGCTTTATCATGAGGATCCTAGGTTTTGAACTGGAAGGTGACCTGCATAAGTTACAATATAATACATCATCATAATATAATTTTCATGATCTAGCTGAGGGAGGCATTCCCATGCTCAGCTTTATAAATTCATTTCATGTACATAGATCAGATAGTCGTCTGTAGATGCAATCTGGTGATTCTTCAGATGTAGAGTCATTGTCCTTAGTTCGAATGAATATCTGTGCAGCGCCTTTGTACATTTGATGTTTTTATATCCCTGAATATATCACAGCCCGGATGGATGAAACTAGATCTGGGGTCTTCAAACTCGTTCAATCTTTGCTTGATGTACAAGTCAATCCATGTAAAGAGATGTTCTCAAGTCGAACATGGAAAGACATTGCCTGATTACCAACCAATAATGTGAGTTGTTAACAAGCACGAGAGGAATCACCGATAATGATAATTACCCTCAAGGTACTACAGTACATTTCACGTGGTGTGAATATATGATTCGATGTCAAACACCACGCAAAATCTTTCGGTCGAAGTCCATTGATGTCAACCTATCGTCGGAAGTGAGAAACTTGCCATTGATGCATGCAAGCTTCAAAGCACTGAAAGGGGTGTTTCTAAGTCAATTTCTTGAATAATGAGCTGATGTCGACAAGAGGTGACTCATCGTAGGAGGGCCTTAATTTATCCCACATCTACGACACGAAACAAAGCAAATGATTTCTGGAGGTGAAAATGAGCTGACGACACAAGTTTCAGGAATGGCGGTCATGAAAAAATGAAGGTTGAAGGTATTGCAGTGGATGAGACATTAACTAGATGGTGGTTTCTCAACTGAATAACTTCTCTTGAACATGTAGATGACACTGAGATGGATTGGTAGCGTTAACCCCAAAAGATGGATGGTGTGGAAGACGAATGGTGAGATGACCAGTGAACAAAATAACCCAACCCGACTCAATCATAGTGATGGAGTGAAAGTGTCATGTTCAAGAGCAACCTGCTACCATAAATTCTTCAAGTTTCTTCCCTTTTTCCCCAGTCATTGCTGACCAGTACCTATTTATTTTAGTCAAGCTTGAGGAGGATAACATATGCTTATTCTATAATTCGTCCTTCAGGCAAACCTATCGCTATGTTTTAACGAGTCTAGCAACAGTGAAACTCGGTCTCATCTAGAATGGACAAGTTTGTCGCTATTGTTTTAACGAGTTTAATGACAAGGATAACTCGGTCCTTTTCATGTTTAGAGATTTTGAAAAGGGACGAAAAGAAAACTCCAAGAGTTCTTTTTCGTAAAATAATCCCTCAAGTCCGAAAAAGGATAAAATAATACAGGAGGGATGACATTTCCAATCACTTTAATGAGCTGGAAAGGCCAATTGCTCAAACTTTTTCATGAGATAACCACTCGGGTCTGAAAAAGGATAAAATAATATGGGAGGGATGACATTTCCAATCACTTTAACAAGCTGAAAATGCCAATTGCTTGACATTCTTTTCATATTTAACGAGTCTGAAAAGGGTTTAAAGGAGACGCAATTTGAGGAACAAGTGGTGTCTAGGATAGAAACTAGTTTCGGTGAATTTGGAACTTCTCAAAACATGGTGAATTCTATGAATAGGCTGGCTAATAAGACCACTCATCACAACTGTTCCTCAAAAGGGGTAAAACAACCAAGTGAGAGTGAGTGATTGGCCAAAGGGATGGAGGTGATAGAATGGCAATCACAAAGGTTATTTTGTTGAAGGTGGGTTTATTTTTGACAAGCTTGAACCATGGGGGAACTATGCTTGGTTGTAGTTATATATATATATATATATATATATATAGAGAGAGAGAGAGAGAGAGATAGATATATATATATATATATATATATATAGATATATATATATATATATATATATATATATATATATATATATATATATTAGCTCGAAATGACAAAACTAAAAATTGAAAAAACGGCAAAACTAAAAAATTGAAAATGAAAATTGAAAAAATGGGTTGAAAATGGTTTGCATGCCCCCAGCATGATGAAAAGGAAAGTCTCCTGTAACCATATGGGAATTATTGTAGTTAGGCAGGAATTTCTTTCATCCAAAATAGACAAAACACTTCCTTGGCTTCGTCCAGAACAAACAAAGGTGAATGGTGTGTTAGACCAATCACATAATCTACAAGGAGACTTATCTTTACAACTAGGTTCATCCATAATAGACAAGGGTGCATGCCCCCTAAGCTTCGTTACATTCACCAGATTACTCCTGGCTATCGGGTGGATGGAATGAAGGTTCAAGTGATACCTTTGTCGTAAAAGGACCATTTCGGGATGATGATTCACTTGGAGCTATGCTTGGACCGAGAAATGAAAGTTGGTCAACAGTGACAATTTTACCTTCATGAGGGAAACACGTCACTCGAAAGAGTGTTGAAACAATAGCTTCCATGTTATAAACATAGTCACGCCATAGAAGTAAATTGTAATCTAACGGTCCTGGGACTATCATCACATTCAGATGAATGGTTTTCCCTCCCAAAGTGATCGGTAACTTAGGAAGGATCCCTAATGGTCGACTGGTTCCTTTGTTAAAGCCTAACAAATTCTGTGTAACAGGCATAAGCGATGGCAAACTAAGCGCTTTCCAAGCAGTTGAGGAAAGGATACTCACTGATGCCCCTTCATCTATAATAGTGCTAAACACGATCATTTTACGAACTTATATTATGATCCAGAAAGGTACGTAAGAAGGAAGGCAGGATCTTGCCAATCAATTCCAATCAAAGGAAGTGACTAGACTACTTGAAGGGGGTACCCAATAAATGGGTGAATTAACCCCTTGAGTTACAAGAACTGGAAGGTTTTCCTCTTGTCTAGATGGAACAGGCGGATTGCCCTCAAGTTCATCAGAATCTGAAGAAACAAAAAGAATTTGAACTGTATCATTCTCACTCTCTTCGGGAAGGGTACGATTATTTGAAGATGAAATTGGGTCAACTGTCACCTCGACCTGTTGACTTTGGTTGGATATAGACTCATGAGATTCACTTTCAGAGAGAGTGGTTTCGACCGCCGGTTGATCTAAGTCAATCATTTTTTCAACTAGTAAAGGACTTGGGGAGAGTTTCCTATAGCCAAATGGAAGTCATTGCGGTGAAGCAAGATGGTTATCCAACACTCTTTTGGCTTCATCCAAAAAGGGACAAAGGTGAAGGGCATGGTTCCCTTCACATAACCTACATGAAAACCTAACCTTTCTTGTCTGTCCATGAATTTTACTATCACTAGTTGATGGTGTGCTACCAACATGATCACCAGAGGTTGGTGACACTGGGTGGTTTGAACGGGGAGACCATTCTCTCAAGATCCGAGGAAAGCAAGGACAATCTCGAGAAAAATGGTCACCCACACAAATTATGCATGGAAATTTGGCTTTGGGAAGTCTAATGTGCGGATTTTCACCAGATGATGCATCCAAAGCAATGGTTGCTTGGTTTCCCCCTTGCTGAATTGGCTTCTTCTTCTTCTCCTTCCCTTTCTTCTTCTTCTCAGCCACCTAGTTACTAGTATCACTATTTTCACCAAGCGAAGAGGAAGAAGGGGAGGGAGAAACAAACGAGGAAGAAGGTGAAGGGTCAACTGGAGGTTGATTTGATTATGGAGGAATCGTGGCATTTTGAACCACAGATGTTGAAAACAGCCATATTTGCAGGCCAATGGTAATTCCCGGAAGGGACAATGTAGCCATATAAGGAGCACCTATATTTCCCCAAGAGGAAAAAGGACTAGTATTCCCTTCTAATGGGATTCCTTGATCAGTGGAATCCAGATACGAGGCCATATGTCTCAACCCAAGATAAACTAAGGAACAAGGATGTTATTCCGAATTCAATTAATTTTACAGACGCTTTGACACAAATTTTCTTTTTTGGTTTTTAAGAGTCAAGAAAAAGCTAAAGATGACTCTAGTCCCCTTCAATTTTTAATGAGCCTGCAGTGACAAGTGCTCAAATGGACCTTTTCTTTTAAAGAGTCGAAAAGGAACGAAAGTGACTACTCTGGAAAATCTAGACAAAGGGATTACCAAACCAATCACAAAACTGCAATATGCACCTTGGTGATAAATTAAAGATAAATTACCAAGGACTTATGTACGGCAGTCAATCTTCCCGAATGTTGTGTTCAGTGCATTGTGATCAATAAGGTAGCAGACTCGGCTTCCTATGGATAAAGGATATAAGCCTATTGTAGTCTCCCAATATATACGCGACGGTATGGGGAGCACAAGTTTGTGCTAGCACTTGTCATATCAAGGAGGAGGAATCACCCAACCTTCAATGAAAACGATAGTTACTAGTTTTAAAGACATCGGAACACGTCTCTAGCCTAGACCTCTAGATGTGTTGCGTTAAGTTCCAAAAAGTTGTTAGGGTCATTGAAGTTTATTTTAGATTTGATCTTGTTTAAATTTTGCCTTTTAATGGTTCACCACGTGATGTTGATTTGAAATTCCTAAAATGCAATCTACAATGATAAACAATATTTGTTTATTTTGAGCAATGAAAATCCTAGCTACTAGGGAAAGAAGATTACAATTCTTTCAAGCAAAGAGCAAAGAGCACACACTAGTGCATTTTCCTAAATCATTTTTCACACACAAACTACAAAATGCTAAATGCAAATGCATGTATTTGTTTTCGTTCTCCTTAATGTGAAAAATGACAAAAAAGGAAAACTAAATGTAGCAAAGATCTGAAATATTTGTCTCAAAGCGACATTCTCGACAATTTCTTTTTCAAGAGAGAAAGGAAGACTAAACGGCGCTTTTCAATTTTGAATAAAAAATGCTTTCGACACTTCGAATTTAAACAAATCAAACCAAATACATAATGAAAAGTAAAATCGACTATCCAGGGAAGGAAGAATCCACTACACTTCTCTTTTCGACACAAAACAACAATTACGACACTTTTTGTACCAAAGTGGCAGATCGATTTAAGCAACTTTTCAACAAAGGATTGTAAATGATGAAAACATACATAAATACATTCACTAATCCTAAACTAAAGGAGGCTGATCTATGTGATGCAAGTAGGTTTCAATAAGGAGGTATTATTCATAAGCAGCAAAACAACTAAACAAAACTGAAAACAAGGTGAAAAAACCCCCAATTTCTAGAATGGAAAAAGGTTCAGTCAGTCATCGCACCTGGGCTTCACAGAAACAGGGATGCATCGCTCTTCACACACTCGAGAGGTGCGATACATATTGGGTTACAGTGACAGACAGTGCAATGGGCCAGCAAGTGCAACTGAAGTGGGTTTTGGCTCAGATTTGCAGTTGTTTTCAATGAGTTAGGCTGAGCTATGATGAACAGTAAAGAGAAAAGTATAGAGGGAGGTCTTGAGAGGTTACTGAGCTACCAAAAGGGCATATAGAATGCTTGTAAGTCCAATGTTTAATTCATAAACTAAACCAAAGATTGACTGAAGCAACATTCATCTACTATGCAATTGCAGAGCAAAAGCAATTCAAAGGCTACTTGGCTGACTTCAGGCTCTGTCTGTAGTTTATAAAACAAACAATAACAAAAAACAAACATCTATTCTTCCCCAGTGGAGTCACCAATTTTTTTTGGGGAAAACTAGTGTCTTGTTGAACGACTAGCCCTCTAGGTTTGGCAGCTACCCTAGAAACAACAGCTTAAAGCAATTCAACGATTTCTTCTATGTGCAACAGATAAGAGAAAGGTAAATGAACCAACCTAGAACTTTCACTTGATTCCTTGTCTGATCTCTATCCCCCTTGACCGAGCTTGAAACTCCTCTCCGTACTTAAGCCACTTGGAGAGTACCTGCACAAGTACAGCAACAAAGAACCGTCAAAGAATCGTGATCTATTACAACATAAACATTACAAAATTAGATATATAATGATAAATGATAACATTCATAAATAAACTATCAGCACTTCTTGGCAATTCATAATATTCCAGCCCCTGGATCTCTTAGATGAGGGATCCATTTATATATGTGTGCAAGGGTGTGAGTCATCTCTGGGGTTTTGATTAGTGTTATTCCACTTGTTACAATTAGTTCCACTTGGAGATTTCTTGGATCTCTTACTCATCCTTGGGCGAATTCAGAGAGGAAAGTGGAATAGGAGAAGTTTCTAGAAGATTCCATGAGCAACTACCTAGCAAACTGCCTTGGACATTTGTCCATCCTCACCCATCGCACCCTGCCAGTGGAGCAGTCAGTATGGTTCCGTTTAGGCCATTTCTAGATGGTTTCTCAGGTGGAACTTTTGGGGACTGATGTAATCAGATGACTAAGCTCTTTTAGGGCATGAAACAACTCTTTTAGGGGTCGAAGAGCCCTATTTTATTGACATATAAGTTTGGGGTTGATGTGCCCAAATATGTCTATAACAGTTGGCACACCCTGGCACTTGGCACATCTTGGCCACATACTACTCAGGCACGCTAGCATGACTTAGCGCTGCCTAGCATACCATGGCACTCCCTCCTTAACACACATGGAACTCACTGACACTCCTTGTCACACACTCTTATTCATTCATTTCCATGCATTTTGACCTAGTTCTCCCTTGTGTTTCCCTGACACTCCCTAACGCTCAACACACATTAGCACACCTTAGAACTTAACACATATTGGTATGCTTCCTTAACACTCTAGCATGCATTGGAATTTTCTAACATATATTGTCATTCCCTCCTTAGCACACCTAGAACTCATTGGCACTTCATTTCAATCAATTTGAAACTAGTGCACCCTTGTGTTTCCCTGAAACCTGGTCCTAACACTCCCTAGCATGTGTTCATGCCACACCCTGGCACTTAACACATCCTAGCAAGCCTTAGCACTTGGAATGCCTTGGCATGCCTAACATTCCTTGGAACTATCTAGAATGTGTTAGTACTTTCTAGCATTCCCTGACACACCTTAGCACTTTTTTGCGATGCCCTCATAGACAACCTTACTTTTTTTGCAACTTGGAAACCCAATCAAGGCATTGAAAAAACAGTGTTGTGCCCAACCCAAAGTCCCCCTTTGTTCAAAACTTCTTTGTCTAGCCCCTTATCGCAACCATAGGATTACCTCCTACAATTCCTATTATGAACATCTCCTAGTACACTTTATTCTTGGGACACCTAGAATTCACTGACACTCCTTGGCACACACTCGTATTTGTTCATTTCCATGCATTTTGACCTAGTTCTCCCTTGTGATGCCTCGACACTCCCTAACACTCCTTAGTATGCATTGACATTGTCTGGCATGTGTTAGCATTCCTTTTCATTCATTGGGATTCCTTTTCATTCATTAGCATGCCCTAGCACTCCTTAGCTATCATGCCCTCACAACTACCCTTACTTTTTTTGGGACTTGGGAACCCATCCAAGTCCTTCATCGACTACAACAACTTGACCAAGTTATAGTTACTACAACTAGACTATGCCTTGTTCACCTAAGAACTGACTATATCTCATCTTAGGCTACTCATGTCCAATTTCAACTTATCCCACTTAACAAGTTACAAGTTACCAATTCAAGGTTCACGTCATTATCCAATCTTTGCAACTATCAGTTTTCACTTCTATCTCATCGGGGAAGTAGCTTTCATAGATGAATGGTTACACAACAAGGACCCTATGAGCCAATCGTTCATGTCATCGATGTGGTGCCCACATGAAAACGAACTTTCAATGGTTTATCATAGCCAGACACTCTATAATGGGTTTCATAGATACCCAATTTATAACAATGAGTTTCATTCTATTGTCGAAGCCTATAAGTAGTGGAAGAATTATATTCTACCAAAGAAAATGGCCATCTACACCATTTGTAGGCTTTTTCCTACTCTAGGTAATCCTTGGGAGTTAGTTCCCATGGATTTTATGTCATTTTTTTCATCAGTCGAGCATGGTAATGAATGTGTTTTTGTTGTTTTTGATCGCTTCCTTAGGATGGGAATTTTGACACCCTGTAAGAAGAGTGTCACAACAAAATCCACTCATAATCTCTTCTTCGAGCATATTTTGGTTCATTTTAGGTTTCCAAAGACCATATTTCCTGATAGGGATAGTTGGTTCCTCAGTATTTTCTGGTTTAACCCTTGGTCCATGATGGACATCAAGCTTGAACAAATCCATTGCCTTCCATCCCTAGATCGATAAATAAAAATTACTCAATATGATAATTTTAGATGTCCTTAGAATATACAATTGTGATCATCCACATACACATGGTTAAAGCCTTCCATATTTTCAATAGAAATTTGACATAGCTCTTCATATTTCTATTAGCCACAAGCCTTTTCATGTGTGCTTCTGGTCCCAACAATTGGCACAAATTAATGTAGCTATATTCATGGAATAACACATGAAGATACCTCCCATGCTTGGAATGAGGTAAGCAAAGAAACCAATTTTGAGGAACGTATCCAACAAATTCAACAATGATTTCATGATATTTTGTAGAAAGTTGCCAACTCCAAGTACAAGTAGATACACAATCCATTGGGTTTCGCATAAGTTTTAGGTTGGTGACAAGTTATGGTTGGACTCGCATTAAGAGAAATTAACAAACTCCCATAAGAAGCTCATACCACTTTAATACGATCCTTACACTGCCACCAAGTTTATGGGTAAGAATTCTTTTGAGGATAGTCATTGGACGATTTATATTACTTCAAAGATATATGTTAGGTTGATTTATGCTTGATGGGGTGCATGTCTAGAAAGAGTTCCTTTAAGAGAATGAAAAATATGATCACACCATTACTAACATAAATAATTGGGATATTCTACTTGAATGATATTAGGTAACTACATAAGATATTTTAAGAATGACATTTTTAGGGTTTGTTTTATATCAAGGTATGCATATCATTATGTTTTTTTTCGTAGCTTTTACATATGGCTAATTATTTTAAATAGTGCATCACTCTAATATTATTTCTCTTACATTCTCCTAGGTTATAATTCAAAACATAATAGGTACTAAAACTCATGAAACTCTTATTTTTTGCTCTAAATAGCTATAACTCCCAATTGTTCTACTCCTAATATTCAACTTGCACTATTGTTAAGACTACTTCCTCTAATTCCTATTGTTCCTCCATAAGTAAGCTAACTACTAGGTGGACTTGAACCATTATTAACAAGCTAGTGTAGTGTTACCTAATTGTATTTAAGAAGCATAAGGGGTGGGGTTGGTACGAGGCCAACGTTGCTAATGTCTAGTGCCATGCCCACTACTAGGTTCTCATCCTCCCTAGATAGAGGGGGAACATATGAGTTCATTTGATTCTTTCTTATCCACAATATCATTCTACATTGTATCCAACCTATCACTTTCTAATCGCATATCTCTCATAACCCCACTCCAGTGTGTTAATCAGACCTCATTGAGGTGCCCTGACTACTACTCCTTATTGAGCTATATTTATCACCAAACCTTTGTTTCACAACCATTCACCTTTCCTATTCAAATTATCCAAATCTCTCATCCTCACTTCACTACTCCCTTCCTCACTAATCTCATTTTGCAACTCCTCGTGACTTTCTTCACTTTCTCACATCTAGTTCAACCACCACTAGTTAGTTATCTCTACTTCCTCAAAGCTTGTTCAACTTTATCTTTAGCTTTTGTCTCCTCCATGGTCATTTGGTCCTTTGAGCTCTCATCTTTTCCAACCTCATTGTAACCCATTCCTAAATGTAAGGTTTTACAACAACATGCTCAGTGGGTTAGTAGGAAACAACTTTTCCTTCACCAACAACATTTTTATCCTTGTAGGGTTTGTGTTCACCAATCTCTCTCAAAACCCATTCTAAAATTGGTCCTTATATTTTGAGTACAACTAGTACAATTCTACTACAAACTAGATACAATGCATCCTTCCATTGTCTGCTCTCCCCAAAAGTCTATTGCTTGATTAACCAAGTGATCACAATGCTCCAAAGTTATTGGATTTAAGATTTGACTTACTTGTCTTCTTGTCTCCTCAATGGTGATGTGGGGCTTCATCAAGAATATGCAACCATTCACACAAACTCACTAGAAAACTCTATCCATAAAATTTCAAATATGTCTTCATACATGAATGTCTCCTTGAATTTTTCCATTCTCCAACAAAATAGTGGGGCTTCCTCGTTAGAAAATATTCCGTTCTATCATCAAAACAATCTTACACTTATGGTTTAGCTAGTCATTCCTTCATTTTGCTAAGGCCTCAAAATCATGTCGTGGTCGCAACAAAATAACCATTTATTGGCTTTAATTGGTAAACTAGGGTCCACTTAAGTGTCCAACAAACATTGTACTAGTGTAGCATTAACATTATCAATTCTTGAAGCAAGGAAGGCCTCACTTGAGGAGTGTTACCAAGGCATTAGATAGGTGGGGAGCTCTACATAGTGAAGTTATCATGCCATGATGGAGTGCTTTTAAGTAACATTCCATATACATTCGTTTAACACTATGCAATCCAACAACAACCATAATTTGTTGTTTGATTATGCTATGACATTAAATTAGATTGTTGTAATTGATATTAATAATGGAGAGAGATTCAAGCATTAATCTAAATGTAAAGCATAACAACATAACATATATATAAATCATTGTGGAGCTTATGAATCCAAAGTTGAATATAGCTACTTAGAATGTGATTTAGACTCAACTAGTTGTTAGGCTCAACAAGAAAAGCTTAAGAGTAGGAAGTGAGTTTAGGATTAGGATTTGATCTTTAACTATGACTACGATCATCTCTGAGCTCATGATCAAGAATTTTTTTTTGAAATAAAAGTTTCAACCTATACCTCCTATTAAACTTTCAAAATAATTTTCTACCTCATTTATAATATTTGTGTAATAAATGGCAGCTATCAAATATTTTTTCAATCACATTTGTAATATCCATTTTTAACTTATGTTTTTTAATCTAAAATTATTCTTTTTATAAATAATTTTGAACTAGATTTTTGACATATATTGTATTTTTTTTGGACAAAATACTTTTCAACTTTCTTATCAACCTAATTTGCGACCCCTATTTAAAATATGGGTGAATCACAAAGTCACGCAATAGGTTGAAAAAACCTTTTCATAAGTAATTTCAAGGTGCATTTGAGGCATAAAAAAAGGCTTATGGTTGTAGTGCTTGCTAATTCTCTTCTACTAATTAACCATAAATATGAAGATGATCAAAATAAACACCATGGAAGGGGAATCAATTGTCCTTGGTGAAGAGATAGAGAGGCTGTAGATGAGCATAGAGGTTGGGTAACTAAGGAATCTTTCACCTATTAGTTAAATTGATCATTAGTTATTTGAGAAGCACGTTTTAATCTTCCAAGTTATTCCTAGAAAACATTCAACATATTGGACTCTTTCTGCCTACACTAAAGAGAATTAAAGGGAAGAAAATCCCTAAGGCATTGTCGACCATAGTAGGGGAAGATCTTCCTTATGTCATGTAGGGAAGTGAAAGAGAGTGCCATTGATATTTGTGGGTTATATTATATGTGTAATGCTTTGTAATGAGTGAAGTAACAATTCCATGAGAGAAATGGGTTGGGTTGAGTGAGTGGGAGCCTATATCTTACATTGATTTTCCCTAGTGACCTCATAACCCAACTTGGGGATGGCATCTTAAGTGGATGCCTATGACTAGGAGGAAAACTATTCATATGAAACTAATTTCCTTGGACCATTCTTAGTTAAAAAACAAGTGTCTATGAAATTTGATTGAATATTATTTATTGTAATAAATTAACATGGATTATGCATGTTATGTGTGGTCAGGTTTAATTTAAACATAGATTCTTGGTTGCTATGAAATGTTAATGAATGCTTGTTTAATCCCATTGCATTTTTGTTATTACACCTTATGTGTGCATTTAAATGAATTACATACCTCCTTAAGAAAACATTATTTGTGTTATAATGGCGAAATGGTCCCTCAAGGGCCGAAATTTTAATGGCCTATAAGTGGCTATCCATCTATGGCTGAAAATGCATGGGATGGAGATGCCACATTACTTTTGCTACCCCTTAAAAGTTTTGACTTCTTAATAATGTTTAACTGCCACTTTAACTAGTGCAACCAATTTCTTAAGTAGGCTCACCATTTTGTTTTTGAATTTATATTGCATGTTTGCATTCCATTCATCCCATCATAGAGTCATCTCCCAAAAACACAAACAACATAAATATGACATATCCACAATCTTGAGTTTTCTTAGTCATTCAAGATCCAATATTAGATAAACTGTCATAATTTCGTTGTAACTCCATGGACAATTGAAATGATTCCTTTGACTCAAACATGTTATTATGTTTAGCTTCAAATACTACAATTACTTTTGTTCAAGGCTTGATTGTTCTACCAAATTTAATTGTGATTACATTGGATTAAGAGGGGGAGAATGAAAATATAGTAATTAAAACCATGATTTTTTTTTCTTCCAACTGAAATAAAAGCTACTTTTTTAATGAGAAAAGAGTGCAAGAGAAGATGTTGAGATAATCTATGTGCCTTTTTAAGTGATCCTATTACCAAATTTAATTGTAATTACATTGGATTAAGAGGGGGAGAATGAAAATATAGTAATTAAAACCATGATTTTTTTGTTCTTCCAACTAAAATAAAAGCTACTTTTTTAATGAGAAAAGAGTGCAAGAGAAGATGTTGAGATAATCTATGTGCCTTTTTAAGTGATCCTATTACCCATTAGTTAAATTGATCATTAGTTATTTGAGAGGCACATTTTAATCTTCCAAGTTATTCCTAGAAAACATTCAACATATTGGACTCTTTCTGCCTACACTAAAGAGAATTAAAGGGAAGAAAATCCCTAAGGCATTGTCGACCATAGTAGGGGAAGATCTTCCTTATGTCGTGTAGGGAAGTGAAAGAGCGCACCATTGATATTTGTGGGTTAGGTTATATGTGTAATGCTTTGTAATGAGTGAAGTAACAATTCCATGAGAGCAATGGGTTGGGTTGAGTGAGTGGGAGGATATATCTTACATTGATTTTCCATAGTGACCTCATAACCCAACTTGGGGATGGCATCTTAAGTGGATGCCTATGACTAGGAGGAAAATTGTTCATATGAAACTAATTTCCTTGGACCATTCTTAGTTAAAAAACAAGTGTCTATGAAATTTGATTGAATATTATTTATTGTAATAAATTAACATGGATTATGCATGTTATGTGTGGTCAGGTTTAATTTAAACATAGATTCTTGGTTGCTATGAAATGTTAATGAATGCTTGTTTAATCCCATTGCATTTTTGTTATTACACCTTATGTGTGCATTTAAATGAATTACATACCTCCTTAAGAAAACCATATTTGTGTTATAATGGCGAAATGGTCCCTCAAGGGCTGAAATTTTAATGGCCTATAAGTGGCTATCCATCTATGGCTGAAAATGCATGGGATGGAGATGCCACATTACTTTTGCTACCCCTTAAAAGTTTTGACTTCTTACTAATGTTTAACTGCCACTTTAACTAGTGCAACCAATTTCTTAAGTAGGCTCACCATTTTGTTTTTGAATTTATCTTGCATGTTTGCATTCCATTCATCCCATCATAGAGTCATCTCCCAAAAACACAAACAACATAAATATGACATATCCACAATCTTGAGTTTTCTTAGTCATTCAAGATCCAATATTAGATAAATTGGCATAATTTCGTTGTAGCTCCATGGATAATTGAAATGATTCCTTTGACTCAAACATGTTATTAGGTTTAGCTTCAAATACTACAATTACTTTTGTTCAAGGCTTGATTGTTCTACCAAATTTAATTGTGATTACATTGGATTAAGAGGGGGAGAATGAAAATATAGTAATTAAAACCATGATTTTTTTTCCTTCCAACTTAAATAAAAGCTACTTTTTTAATGAGAAAAGAGTGCAAGAGAAGATGTTGAGATAATCTATGTGCCTTTTTAAGTGATCCTATTACCAATTCAATTCATTCCATTAAAAACACACTCTTCTAATGCTAGATAAGTGTCCCATCTATATTGTAAAAAAATAAAGAGAAGAAAGTTAATATAATTCAATAAATTTATAAAAATCAATCCTCAACCCCTCTTTCTTCATAAAAATGGGTAAAAAGACATGAATAGAATCAAACCTATTAATTTTAAAAAATATTACTTAAATTTACAAAGTGTAACAACTTATTCATTAATAAACTCTTTATTTTTTATTCTTAAATTAAAATATTAATATTTTATCAAATCATTTATAAAATTGGGTACTTCACTCCAAAACATTTTAACAAAATATCCATGCTAATTGTAAAAATTCAACCTATAACAAAAATGCCTAGGAAATTTAGTCCCACTATAATTATGAAAGGGAATTACATGGTAAAATTTTGTGAGTCAACATTAATTCCTAAGCACTATTAAACACCCACGTGCACACATTCTCACCTCTCCCTGGGAATTTAAATTTTGTTCCCTTCTTTTCCACCATTTTCATTTTCTAAATTCTCACAATATATTCATTTCCATTTTCTAAATTCTCACAATATCTTCACTGGCACATTCTTCAATCCATTTCAAACCTGCGGGCTTCTGCAGGGTAGCAAATTCCCGAATTCACATTCTCATTCACGAGGTATTTATGCTTGCTTATCGCTACAATTCTACAATCAGAGCGAAACCAGTTACCTCTGCATCTCTATAACTCAATTCGGATGGGAAATAGCCGCATTTAAACACCTGCTGGGGCAACCACAATTTCGATGAGCTAGGGCAAAACATATTCGATTTCGGGTCGAACCCTAAGTGTCAGATTTGGTAAATAAGAATTGAAATCCTGCTTAAAAGGGCAAAGAAAATGGCAATATTCAAGGGAATGGCCATTACAAGAGGGACAGAGATAGGCCAGAGAAGAGAAACCCTATTGGATTGAATTTGGCATACGGTATTCTCCACAATGACTTAACTGGTTCATAACTATTTTATTTGTTTTGGAAACTATGTTTGTATTTTTATGTCTAAATTGAAAATTCTTTCCATGGGATACCTCTAGTGTTTGAGTTCATGTAAGAGTTCTCAGGGTTCTTTCCCAGAGCTGGATACCCCTTTTGTGTGCCTCTCTCGACATCCCTAGTGGGTTAGTCTGGGTTTATTGTAGGAATTTTTTCATGGTCTCGGTGGTATGAATATGTGTTTCTGCGTCGCTGGTTTTGGAAAGGGCGCTCCTTAATTGTAATTCTAAGTGTAATTGCTTATAATCTATCTTATCATTGTATTAAGAGCCGCAATATCGAGGAGTCTTTGTCAGTCAAATCGCTGGAATCATGGTGGATCGTGTTGGCCAAGTGACTGTCCAACGCTAGATCTCTCCAATATATAATCGTCCTTCCTTGATGTCTTTCCATAAAATCCACTTGGCTTCTTCATTTTACTAAGTCCACTGTGTTGTTCTTCCCCTGCTCTGTAATTCCCCGAGAGAATCTGCTACGATGAATTTAGCAAGATTTGGGCTAATTTTCTTGGTGGCCTTGGTCATTATAAGGCTATGGCACCGGCCTAAATCCGTTGGCAGTGACTTGTTGAGCTTGCCCCCTGGTTCACTAGGGTGGCCCTATATAGGCAAAACGCTACAGCTCTTCTTGCAAAATCTGAATGTTTTCTTTGCCTCCAAACAAAGAAGGTGCTTCTTCATTATCAAGAAAAAAAATGATATGTTCTGCACCATGATGAGAATGATGATGATCCTATCATTATCAATGGAGTAGAATTAGTGTTGCCCTGGTTTTGCCTACCCAGTTTAGAGTGGTTCTCGATTCCTGTTGCGTTCGTCTGTGATGAAATTTTAGATAATGTTCAATGTTGTTTGGTTTTTTTAAATTAGATCTTCCGCATCCTTGGTGAGAGGCGGCAGTATAAATCCCTACTTGCAGAGAAATGGAGATATCACGGTTGGATCTTGGGGGTGGCCATCGTGGAATAGTGGCCACTGGGAGCGTTTTTCTGGAGGAGAAATTCTGCAGAGCGTGCGGTTTCTTGGTTTTTTAAATCAGATCCTCTGCATCCATGGTGAGGCGGTTTCTTGGTTTTCTAAATTAAATCCTGTGCATCCATGTTTTTTGGTTTTTAAAATTAAATCCTGTGCATCCATGCTGAGGCGGTTTCTTGGTTTTGTAAATTAGATCCTCTCAATCCATGTTTCTTGGTTTTTTTAAATTAAATCCTCTGAATTAGACCCGCTGAATCCATGCTGAGAGGCGGTTTCTTGTTTTTTTAAATTAGACCCTCTTCATCCATGCTGAGGCGGCAGCATAGATCCCTCGTTGCACAGAAAGCCAGAGAAACCGGGCCTGCCAACGTCAGTGTTGAATATGGCTGGCATCAAGCGTTTTTCTCGGGGAGAAATTCCTGGAGAGTGAAGATGTTAAAGATGGAGTTAACGGCGTAAATACACCTTCGTATACAGTGCATAGGGCAAGGAAAAAGGGATTGAGCAATGCCCTAACATGTCTGTCAATGTGGATTCATCCCTCGGAGGTAAACATTTTGTTGACTGACTCTTTTAATTTCGGTGGGTGTTATAAAGTCTTGACTCTGTTTTCTTGACTGACTCTGTTAATTTCGGTGGGTGGATTCTCCCAGATTAGACCTGCTACATAGACATTGAATCTAAGTGGAAGGATTGAGAAACATCGTAACCCTTGCAAATATTATGTCTATCAATGTGGATTCATCCCTCGGAGGTAAGCACAACATTTTCTTGACTGACTCTGTTAATTTCGGTGGGTGTTATAAAGTCATTGTCGATTGCACTATGGAGATTCAGAAATGCATGTGTGATGAAGAGATTTTTCAGATTGTACTGTACTTCCATAAAACTTCTTTCAGATTGCTTCTCTCCTAGCTTTCTATAGGTTCCCTAAATAATATAAGGGATTGTTTCTGCATTAGCTATCTTAGTTTTGCACTGAATTATTGATGCACTCTGTTATATTTTCTAGGTTAAGCATATTACATCCAAGGGCCCAGCAACGCTCTTCAACGATTTATTATTTTATCATTCGTAGCTGAAGCCTGAAACCTACCTATTATCCAAAATCCTGTATCAATTATTTTGTTACCATTTTCATTCCCTCCCGGAAATATTGATTGAGAATGAGTAGGTTCAGGAGGTGGTGTTGGATTGGGGAATTGATTAGTCAAAACTACTTCACCAGTCCTGCTGCCTATTCTCTGGCTCTCTAACTATAGCTTAGATCCCTCTGCTTGTATGTCTCCAGGTGCCCTTCCATATTTTTGCAATAGAAGCATATATACTCAGCCTATTGAATTTCTGTGTTTATATTTGGATTCAATATGTTTGGATTATATTGAATTTCTGGATTATGTTAGACTTAAATTGTAATTTAGTGGCTCAAATTTTCTCAATAGTCACATGTGAACCATATGGATTGTTATTATTAATATAATGATTACAATTTACACAGTGGACAAAATATTATGTTTGTTGGCATTAAGATTTTTTAACAAATCTAGATTTGTTAAGGTCATCAAAATATGAGCCCCGAAAGATTTGACCCCAAGACCCATGGTGAAAGGTACGACGAATACACAAGCAATATATGGCGCCTGGGGTTGAGTATGGTGGAGTGTTTTACTGGGCATTTCCCATTTGGCCGATGGAAACACAACACATGCAATCATAATTTGGAGACTTGATTTACGGCCATGCTCAAAACACAACGGTCATGCTCAAAACGAGCAGTAGATTGATGCCTCCAAACGATCAAGACAGCCAGTAGTTTGCTTCAAAGTTGGCATTAAATGCACCCACTCTTGAATTCGCAGAAAAAGACGGTGGCAATATGCTTGCAATTAAACGCAAGAGGGTATGACCTTGAATTGTAGGATCCATGCATACACAAAAATTGTGGCCATTCCAAGATACAAGTACTACTCGACATCCGATCATAGCATGAGAAGAAACCGTGCAAGTCATCCATAGTGACTAGGTTGGTCCGAAAAGCTGAGGATGCAAGCAGAAAGCGAATTAGCCTACCCTGATGTGAAAAATTTGTTACGTGGACCCACCCACCCACAGCGTTGGCTACTGCATCATCTCAGCAAATGGACTGTTGCTCAGTTGTTGGGTCACCCCTCCACCTCCCCGGCAGACACCCTCCATAAATAGTAGCTTCACCATTTTGCATTTTGGGTGGGATGGAGTGCGGTTGGGTGTTTTGGTTTAGTCTGCAATTCTGTTTTTTTTATAGAACCGTCTAATTTTGGGGCCGAGGGATAATGTCATTGAGTCTCAGTAGTCCATACAGGAATGCGGTGAGAATCGAACCTGGGATAGTTATATCTGCTCAAACCAAACTAGTTGGTTTGATTGACTGGTGTTTCTACTATATTAATGATTAGTTGATCATGGGATCAGCATGGTTGTCTGCTTGGTCTTAAATATCTGTGAAAAACAATAATAAGATAGGTGAATTTCCCTTGTTAGAAAATCTCCTCTTCCTCTCCTGCTCCTCACTTCCTTATGAAAATCTCCTCTTCCTCTCCTCCTCACTTCCTTATGAAGTAATATTTCTGAATGAGCTATCCTGAATGTGACTGAATGTAAGTGGCTTTGCCAATAATTGTGTGTAAAATTCCCTTGCTGTTTTTTTTCTCAGTTCCCCATGAAAAGGAGATATGAATGAGTTTGAACCCCATTGCCATTAATTGTGTGAAATGTTGTTGCTACTTTTTAAGGCTATATATAGCCACTGGCGTCAAGTATGCACATCAATTAATAGTCTGCACCACCCTTTCATTCATTCATTATTCTGTTTTGGTCTGTTCCCAGTAGGTTGGATTTGGATTATATAATGGTGTGAGTTCCTCTATGTGAAAGAATACTCTGGATAGGCCTATCTTGTGATAAATTGGAATCATAGAATCTCCCTTCCTTCTCCCTCTCCTTAACCTTAATTCCTTGTACAATATCATCATGAACTAGTTATAGCCAAGTGTGAGCATGGTAGTTATGAACCAGTTAAGTCATTGCCCAGGTATTCTCCTATTTAATTTGTTTTGGAAACTATGTTTGTATTCTTATGTCTAAGTTGAAAATTCTTTCTATGGGATAGCTCTAGTGTTTGAGTGCTTTGAGCTTCATGTAGGAGTTCTCAGGGTTCTTTCCTAGAGTTGGATGCCCCTTTTGTGTGCCTCTCTCGACATCCCTAGTGGGTTAGTCTGGGTTTACATTCGATACCATCTGCAAATTGTAGGGAAGTGTCCGAGTTTTCCCCACCTAGTTTTCCCTAGAAAAGAAGTTGAAATTTTTCTCCACATTGTGAACTTTATGTTGTTAAATATTTATGTAAAAATAATATATTTGTTAAAGTGCAAATATTAGATGCATAGATACATATTTCTTTGTTGCCTAATTTTTAGAAGGTGCTTCTTTTGAAACTGTCCATGTGTGCAAAATCCTGGGGGGTTTGCTATGAGGTTTTCTTTAGGAAAATGTTGAAAACTCTCTCCGAATTGTGAATTTTATGCCTTCAAATATCTGTGTAAAAGGCATATATTCGTAAAAGTGTGCATATGGCGCAGATAGACATATTTCTTTGGTGCCAAATTCTTTGAAGGTGCTTGTTTTGAAGTTTTCCATGTGTGTGTGTTGATTTCTCTAACCCCAGCTTTTGGCTAATCATTGACTTGACAGATTCCTTTTCGATTAAATAATTATTGCTTCAGATCTACTGAATAAAAAACATTACTGAGATTTTAACACAAATAAAAATAAACATTGGAAGCAAAATAATCACATCAATCTCATACACATGCACACATAGATCTCCACCTTTCAAATTTGTTGTTTTATCAATTAATCTTCAGCATACAAGGGCTCCCTTACTGGTATAATGGCCCGTTGAGGAAAAATACAAATACAACAAAACTTTGGGAAATTCCAGCTGATCAAACCCTCCAAAACTCATCATTTGATCTTTCTGGCTAATCTGGATCTTTCTCCCTTGTTATCCCTTGCACTCCTCCTCAGACTCCGCACACTTGGATAAATGTCCTCTAGCCAATCATTGAGATCCTCACTACCTCATTGTCTTGTGCTCGCTAATGTGTCTTCTCTTTTAGCCTAGCATTCCTTTTATAAGTTTGAGTTATTGAGTGAATCCAAAAATCTGATTTCCAAGGTGATTCATTGTTGAGATTAAATCTCAACCTCACTTGAGATCAATGTTTGAAATTCATTAATGCAAATAGCCTCTGCATTTCATTAGGTTAACTCACTTTTTCATATAAAATCCAATTAATTTAATAATTCTATTAATTAAAGTAATTTTCAAGGTCAAGAGTGTTATGAAACCAGCTCAAGAAAAGATAGAAAAGATAGATCAACGCCTTAGAATTCAGCCTCTTCGAGGGGGCAACCTCCTTTACATTACATAAATGAACAATTCTTGGATGATTCAAATGACAAAACCTCCTTTCTATATATAGGAGTCTAAGGAGTCACAATATAATCCAGCCGACCTAACAATAATAATATAAAGCCACAAAAATAACAATAGAGGGATTCTATGGGCACATTAATAACAATATGGGGGTAATGGGGGCACAACAATATAAATAAGGGGTATAACTACAATAGTAATGGGGTAATCACTAGTATTATAGGGACCCAACATGCCCCTCTCCTTCAAAAAAGTGTTGTCCTCAACGCTTGAGTAGTTCAGGATACTTCTGCATAAAATTCTCATCCTCCCATGTGGAATCTTCAGCGGATAAGTTCTTCCACTTGATAAGATACTCTGAAATTGATCGATTTCGTAGCTGTCGAGTTCTTGTTTCTATAACTGCTTCCGGTTCCAATATAATTTTTCCTTCCTCGTCAAGTTCTGGCAATATTGTTTGAACTGGGAGCTTGTCGCCTATAACCTTCTTTAAACATGAAACATGGAAAACTGGGTGCAATCGAGAAGCTGCAGGAAGCTCCAATTTGTATGCCATAGTACCAATCTTTTGCAACACCTTGTACGGACCATAATACTTTGGTGATAATTTATTATCCTTCTTAGCTTGCTTGAGGGACATTTGCTTATATGGTTGTAGCCGTAGGAATACCCAATCACCTACATCAAAACTTCTTTCACTGCGATGTTGATCTGCCTGTTGTTTCATTCTATTCTGTGCCAACACGAGGTTATCCTTTAAGAGTTGGAGGACTTGTTGTTGATGTTCGATGTGATGTTCCACTGCCTGAACCTTAGAATTTTCTCTTAAATATGATGTGATGGATGGTGGTTGATACCCATAAAGTGCCATAAATGGGGTCATTTTTGTTGCTGTATGGAAGGAAGTGTTATACCACCATTCAGCCAGAGGCAACCATTTGACCCATTGTGTCTGTTTATCAGATACAAAGCAACGAAGATATCCTTCCAAACATTTGTTTACTATCTCAGTTTGCCCATCAGATTGAGGATGATAAGATGAGCTATGAGCTAACTGAGTACCAAGACAAGAAAATAATTCTGTCCAAAAATTTCCAGTGAAAATGGGATCTCTGTCACTTACAATAATCTTTGGGTTTCCATGTAGCTTTTGAATTGTTTCCATAAATGCAGTAGAAACTGTACTGGCTTTAAATGGATGTGATAATGCACAAAAGTGTGCATACTTGGTAAGTCTGTCAACTACCACCATGATGACACTCTTTCCCTCAGACTTGGGTAAACCTGTGATAAAATCCATTGAAACCTCCTCCCAACGTTGGCTTGGAATGGATAAAGGTTGTAATAGACCCGGTGTCTTAATTGTTTCAACTTTATTTTGTTGGCAAACCAAACATTCTGCCACAAACTTTTGAATATCTGATTTAAGGCCATCCCAAAAAAATTCCTTCTTAACCCTGTGGTAAGTTTTTAAAAATCCTGAGTGCCCTCCTAAGGGAGAAGTGTGCAATTCCATAAGAATCTTTTGTTTTAGCTGGGAATTCTTACAGAGGTATAAGCGATCTTTGTACCATAACGAATCATTTTTCCAGCTAAATGTATCAGACGTACTGGAATCTTGTTGTAGCTTTCGAATAAGTGCCCACACTTCTTCGTCATTCTTCCATTCCTCCCTTGCTTCATTTATCCAATCTGGTTGGATAATAGAAATGGCGCACAACAATGCTTCCACATCCTCATCCTTTCTTGAGAGTGCATCTGCCACCACATTTTGCTTCCCTTTTTTGTAGATGATTTCAAAGTCATAACCCAACATCTTTGTGACCCACTTTTGTTGCTCTTCAGAGGATAATCTTTGTTCTAAAAAGTATTTAAGGCTATCATGATCTGTTTTTACCTTGAAGTGTCTTCCCATTAGGTAGGGTCGCCATTTCTTAAGTGCATGGAGTATTGCCAACATTTCCTTCTCATAAATAGCTTTGCTTAAAAACTTTCCCTTGATTGGACGACTTTCAAAAGCAATGGGTCTTTCATCTTGCATTAGAACAGCACCAATTCCATTTCCTGAAGCATCACATTCCACAATAAAGGTTTTTGTGAAGTCCGGTGTAGCTAAGACCGGTGCTTGGCACATTGCCTCTTTAAGATGT
Organism: Pinus tabuliformis; assembly: GCA_031772625.1. Taxonomy (NCBI): domain Eukaryota; kingdom Viridiplantae; phylum Streptophyta; class Pinopsida; order Pinales; family Pinaceae; genus Pinus; species Pinus tabuliformis. Next base: position 400,046,137 of record CM062805.1, on the reverse strand, counting down.
TCAAAGGCCTTTGTTGCTTCCGGAGTCCATGAAAATGCATCTTTCTTCAATAATGTTGTTAGAGGTGCTGCTATTCTCCCATAATTCTTAACAAACTTGCGATAATACCCTGTCAACCCAAGAAATCCTCGCAGATGCTTTATGGATGTGGGGATTTTCCATTCCTTAATGGCTTTAATTTTGCTAGGGTCTACCTTAACTCCTTCATGAGATACAATATGACCCAAATATTCCACCTCCTGGACTCCAAAGAAACATTTGGATCTTTTGCATATAATTGTTTCTCCTCCAATAGTTGTAGCACCCTGTCAACATGTTCAACATGATCCTTCCAAGACTTGCTGTAGATTAGTATATCATCAAAAAATACTAACACAAATTTTCTAAGGAATGGTTTGAAAATTGAATTCATCAAACCTTGAAATGTTGAAGGTGCATTGGTAAGGCCAAAAGGCATGACCAAAAATTCATAATGACCCTCATGAGTTCTAAATGCCGTTTTCGGAATGTCTTCAATCTTCATTCTGATTTGATGATATCCTGAACGAAGATCCAACTTGGTGAAGTAAATTGATCCATGCAATTCATCCAGTAATTCATCAATGACAGGAATGGGGAACTTATCTTTAATAGTGAGCTTGTTGAGCTCCCTATAATCCGGACACATGCGCCATGATCCATCCTTCTTGTGCACCAATACTACTGGAGCAGAGAAAGAACTTTGACTCGGTTGAATTATACCAGCCTCTAGCATTTCTGCAACCATACGTTCAATTTCACTTTTTTGGACATAGGGATATCTGTACGGCCTGATGTTTGGAGGAACACTTCCTGGAATCAGATGAATAGCATGATCATGATCACGCATAGGTGGGAGACCTTTGGGAGTCTCAAATACCTTGGAATGATTGTCCAAGACTTTTTGGAGATCTGGAGAAATAGATGATTCCAATGTGGAAACATCTAGCGAACATAATTGTGCAATTACACCCTTTGCTCCTTTTTTAGAAGCTTTGTCATACCATTAGAGCTGATTATCTTTCCTGGTTTCCCTGCAATACCCCTTAATTCAACTTCCTTTCCTTCCACAGAAAATTTGATGAAAAGTTCTTGAAAATTAAAAGCTATTGTACCCAAGGATTGTAGCCATTGGACTCCTAGTACAACATCAGCACCTCCCATTGGAATGGAAAGCATTGGGCTAGTCAATACATATTCTCCCATGGATAGCTTGATATTATGGCACTTTCCAGAGCAATTTATTGTTCCTCCATTTGCAATCATCACTTGACACTCTGGTGCTGGATATAGGAAGCAATTCAATTCTTTTGCTACCCTACAATGAATAAAATTGTGGGTGCTTCCTGAATCAATCAACACTATTACCTTTTTCTTCTTGATTTGTCCTTCTATCTTGATGGTTTGAGGAGTGGTAATTCCCGCCAATGCATTACAAGATATGGTCGGATTTATTTGTTCTTCATCTAGGCTTTGTTCCTGGAGTATATCCTCTTCTTTTGACCTTTCTTGCTCCTTTTCTTCTTCCTCTTCACAATCTATGTAGAATAATTTCTTCTCAGCACACTTATGACCTTTAGTGTATTTGCTATCACAACTGTAACAAAGCCCTTTTGCTCTTTTTTCTTCCAATTGTTGTGGTGTCAACCTTATAGGTTGTGGAAGACTAGGGGCAACAACACTTCCGTCTTTATAGTTGTGAGTGGTATGCTTCCTGGTTGCCATAATTTTGCTTTCCATTTTTCTTGCTAACCTGAATGCCTTCTCTAATGAATCAGGTTCCCAAAGGCGAACATCATGTTGGATATTATCCTTTAAAGACCCTATGAACACATCAATCCTATGCTCCTCTGGAATATCTTTTACCCTTATGTTCAATTTTTGGAACTCCTCAATGTGCTCCATTATTGAACCCTTTTGTTTGAGACTTATCAATTGGCTAAAAAAAGTGTTGCTTTTTGTATCCTCATAATGTGCTATCAATTCTTCCGTAAAAATTGCCCAAGTGATAAATTGTTTACGAGAGCAAAGCCATTGATACCATACAAATTGATTTGGTTCCAAATATAAAGTTGCCATACGTACCTTTTGTGTGTTTTGCACATTATTGAGATCGAAGAACTGCTCCATCTGTAATATCCATGTGGCGGGATCCTTGCCATCAAACTTCCTCATATCGATTTTTGGAATATGGTGGGTCTTCGATCCAACATTAGAGTCTATGGAATCATGATTAACATTTCTTTTGTTCACATCATGAGTTTCCTTTACAACCTTTTCACCATTAGTAAGTATTTCTTGTAGAAAATTTGTCAAATCTGTCTTCAAATCTGCCATGTTTGTCTTCAAATCTGTCCTCAAATCTATCTTCAGATCATCCATCTTAGCTTCCATGCCCTTTATCTTAGATTCCACACCATTTATCTTAGCATCTGTTAGCTTTTGTGAGCGTGACATTTGTTGCACTTGTTCTTGTAATTTTGATATATCATGTAGCATTTCTTCCTCTTCTTCATGAGTCATGCTAGAGCTTTCAGGTTCCTTACTAGGTGTTTGCATTTTCTTTCCTCGGGGCATCAGTTACCGATAATAATGCTTTACTATGCCCTTTGAATTCCTTCAAACCAAGCTTATGTAAAAATAAAAAATAAAAACTACACACCTTTTTTTACTTTGTAGAAGCCTGATATTGAATCTGATGTATCTCTGTAATTTCGAATCATCCAGTTCTAAAATTGTGACCTATAGTAGCCTTCTATGTCCTCTTTCCAATGCCACTAGTCTGAACCAAATTGGATTCTCCAAGAAAGAGTTATGCACAATCTCCCGCAGTGACCTGATTATAGACTAGTTCAGTAGAGCGAAACTGTATGAAGTGCCACGTGTCACTGTTTCAACCTTTGACTTTGAAAAATATATAAAAGAAAACTACAGTCCGTCTTCTTTCTGTACCTTCTTACGAAATTTCAATCCGATGCTCAGAAAGAAAGTTATGACGATTTTCCCCAGGTCACCTGTTTTGAGTGTAATTCAGGAGTCTGCAAAAAGACCAACTTCCTCAGATCATATCTCCGAAAATATCACGCGAAAATCTCTGAAATTTGGACCCAAGGTTCAGCGTGATTTCTTCTCAAATGGGTTTTTTTTTTTACTTCTGAAACGTCACAGAAAAAAAGTTATAGCGAAAATTCCACGATGACCTGTTTGGAGCAGCGAAACCCTAGAATCCAAAGCTCTGATACCAAATGTTATGAAACCAGCTCAAGAAAAGATAGAAAAGATAGATCAACGCCTTAGAATTCAGCCTCTTCGAGGGGGCAACCTCCTTTACATTACATAAATGAACAATTCTTGGATGATTCAAATGACAAAACCTCCTTTCTATATATAGGAGTCTATGGAGTCACAATATACTCCAGCCGACCTAACAATAATAATATAAAGCCACAAAAATAACAATAGAGGGATTCTATGGGCACATTAATAATAATATGGGGGTAATGGGGCACAACAATATAAATAAGGGGTATAACTACAATAGTAATGGGGTAATCACTAGTATTATAGGGACCCAACAAAGAGTCTTTTGGACTATTGCCACATGTTTACACAGTTAGACCTGTGTGGAAGTACCTATCCAATGCCTTGGGATACATGTTGTAGATTATAGTTTTCCTATGAGGGTGTAGCAGCGATGAAAGAAGTGCATCGATTTTAGGCATCTTGTGGTTGTTGTATGCAAGCATGCTTGTTTAGTGTTTCCCAAACTTAGATAGAGCCATATTTAGTATGCTTTTATAGTTTGACTTAGATGCTCACTTTTCTTAATTTAGGTGTTTTTCTTAGTTCTGTTTTATGCATAGATTTATCTTTAAGAAAAGTGCACAGTAGAGAAGGGTTCTATATTTTGAGCAGGGGACACACTTCTAGGTAGGAGGTACTCTATTCTAGGAAGCTTTTGCCATGCAGGTTAGGTGCTTTATCCGAGAATCCCAAGAGTGGTGCTATTGTAGCAATAAGAAATTCGTTTATTTTGAGTTCTTCATTAGTGCATTGATAGTATATTGTTTATTCCATGCAATACCTCAATAGTGTATGATCAAATTATAGTTAAGCTTGTCATAATATTTTGACTTACCCTCTTTTAGAGGGAAACTAGAGTGTGTGTCAAGCTTGCATGTCACAATTGTATCATGCAGAGTTTACCTAGCACGAGTTTTGTGGATCTAAGTAACCAAATACCTGTTGGAATTCAAGAGGCAACAATACTACAAAGTGGGAAAGAGGTTTCGCAGTTAACCTGCCTTTCACATTATGGTTGGAGTCAGTTTGTTGGCAAGATGTTGGATACCCGAACTTCCTTTTTATGACTAAGTGCAAGATTGAATCCTTTGACATATTCCTCGCTCAATTGTCATTAAGCGATGGGTTTTCTCAGAAGTGCTTCACATATATAAACTTTACCAGAGTTGTTATTGAGTCTTTGGATGTGGTTATCTTTTCAAAGCACACACGTACAAGAAGATGAGAAATAATATGCCTGACTAATTTCAAGTTATCTTCCTGTGAATAGGGTGTTCCCTTCCATAAACCTGACGACTCGCTCTGCTTCTTTCTAGTGAACAAATTTGGGACTTTTCATGAATTGTGAGACAATTCCAAACCAATAACTATCAGTTTCTTATTTAAAGTTATACCCACTAGATTAGAACCCACACAAGGAGAATTCCATTCCCATTTCAAAAGAACCTGCAATCGACTTATACCATGCTATTTAATATTTTATGTATTTCTTTGCATCCTTGGCTTGTGACATAAAGACACAATAGGCTACCTTGCATTTTCTATACTAACACTCCTAAATAATAATAAAGTATGCCCAAATCTGTCATTTCAGATGATTTATGCAGCGCACCTTTTGGTTTTTCAATTATCGAAGTTGTTACCTATATTGATGAGATCATCTACAACCGAGGCCACAGTGACAATATTTTTTAGAGTTTTATCTGCATTGCACTAAAGGTGTTTTTTCTTCTGCAGCACTACCATACATTGCAATTTCCATTCAACAGAGAAGTGTACCCAGTAGTTGCCTTGGTCTGTGTGCAAATGGGTTGAATTCACATTAGACTTTATTTGTTATTTTTAAGGTGTTTCTCCTTCAATAGTACTTCATCTCAGCAGATCCTTTCAATCTACACCTTCAGTAGATGCATACAACCTTGGGGTACATGCTATAGATTCCAATTTTGTTGTGAGGGTATAGCAACGATGAAAGAAGCACATCGATTTTAGGCATCTTATGGTTGTTGTATGAAAGCATGCTTGTCTATTGTTTCCCAAAATAATCATGTCCACAAAGGTTCTAACTTCTTACTAACACTCATATTTGAAATAGAACAAAAAAGTGGCACCACAAGGTATTAGAGTAGAAGTGTGTCTGGACTTAAGATGATGCCAGTCGGAAAAGAAATCTTTCCTATCTATATCAAGTTTCCTATCAATTTTCTGTTGGAAATTATTCCTAATTATTTTCATTCTAGAAATGAGACATTATTATGATCACTCAGTCACCAAATCCAACCTATGGGGCTCTCTTGCTTCTCAAAAACACATAACAACTACAGTGATAATAGCTTTGTCTAATTTCTGGTTCATATTTTTTTGAAATATATTGACATCCCTTTCTATAATATGCTCTTTGTATCTTAAACAAATTTAAGCAAGGGCCTGCAGGCCCCCCAAATTTAAACAAAATCCTATCCGAAACAGATCCCTTTGAAGCACACAATTGATCAGAATCATGAAAACAGTGTCAAACCCCCTTTCTAAAGAAATGATGAGAAAGAGAGAATAAATATACAGGTACAAACCCTTGCAGTCTCTCAGGCAACTTGCAAGGAAGAAATATTTACTTGTTTGAAGAAACATAAATTGACCTACCATAAAATGCCAATGAAATGTGTGGGGAAAATACACCCTGAGGCCATATTTAAGCTAATTGCGTAACAGTGCTCCATTGCAATAGATATCTGTAAGCCCAATGGCATGGCGTTATCCTCTTTAGCCCATTGAAAATGTCATCACAATCCTAGAACAGTGGTTGTGTACAAGAACAACCAACCTTTGAGAGAACAAGAAAAAGTAAACAACCAAAATGTAGTAGATGCATAGTACCAACGAGGCCTTCCACAAAAATGCTGCCAATATCAAGTAGGCTATGAAACCAACCTAAAATAATTCACATACCATAGAAATGACCAACGAGGACATTCACATTATTACTTTGTAGAGGAACATGTTTTGTGTTTGTGGCATGCACTTTCACTTTAGAGTATGCTCTTTTTGACCTTGTCCCAACATCCACATAGGTCAATCAATCTGACACACACTACTCCAAATATAAAATATATGAAAACTACAAAAATGCCTGAATATCAAAATTAGAGGAAACATAACAAGATGAACATCAAAAAAATTTGTACAAATTATTTTGTGAATTGTTGGGAATTGAATGCGCTTGAAATGTGTCAGAAAGTTGTTCCATTCCTTTGGAAGCTTTCTGTCCACAAATTAATCTATAAACTCCTTGATATGATTCCACTAGTGAGATGATGGTGAAAAATGAATCAAATGAATGTTTGTGTGACTTAAATAAGTGAGAATCAAGGTTTGGGAGGACTTCACCACCTTTTTTTGATATAGGAATAAAAAGAGAATTAAAATAAATTTTTTATTAATTATTTTTATATGCTTGTAGGTGTCATTTGGAAGAGGGAGAGTTTAGAATTACTCACGGTATTGTGGTAATCCTAGGACTTCTTATTACTTGGGAACATCACTCTTAAGTACTAGGGGTGTCTTACTTTAGTAAAGGATATCACCACTTATGTTGCTTGTCATCCATTGTGTACCGAGGATGATAGGGAAATCCCCAAAGATACTAACATGCTTAGAGGATAGGGGACAAAGCATTGGTTTCTTTTCTAACATTCTACCCACATTTACCGAAACCCTTCACCTATTTCCACCTAGCACAATTTTATACACATAGAACTAATGGAATGTAGAGTGCGCAACAAGCAATATTTTTTTCGTAATTTCATTCTTTTGTGAATATTTGCATTGTTGGGTACTTATTTAGGTTCCAAGTTAGGTTCCTCTCTCAACCCTTCACTAGAAAGCTCCTTGATTTGCTTGATGACCTGCATGCATTCCTCTACATGTTGTCAAACCCTATTTGGGTTTTGGGTAGGAACTTCCTAGGGTGAAAGGGACTTGAGAATCTCTCCCCTTCCCTCTTGTTGCATCCCTTAATATAATTTTTAATTATATTTTTATGTCTACAACAGTTTAATTTCAAAGTCATTCCTTTCCTATTCAATTTGTTTTAGAAACTATGTTTGTATTCTTATGTCTAAGTTGAAAATTATTTCCATGGGATATCTCTAGTGTTTGAGTGCTTTGAGCTTCATGTAGGAGTCCTCAGGGTTTTTTCCCAGGGCTATTTTCCCCTTTTGTGTGCCTCTCTCGACATCCCTAGTGGGTTAGTCTAGGTTTACATTCGATACCATTTGCAAATTGTAGGGAAGTGTCTGGGTTTTCCCCACCTGGTTTTCCCTAGAAAAGAAGTTGAAATTTTTCTCCACATTGTGAACTTTATGTCATTAAATATTGATTCAAACAGAATATATTTGTTAAAGTGAAAATATTAGACGCATAGATACATATTTATTTGTTGCCTAAATTTTAGAAGGTGCTTCTTTTGAAATTGTCCATGTGTGCAAAATCCTGGGGGGTTTGCTATGAGGTTTTATTTAGGAAAATGTTGAAAACTCTCTTCGAATTGTGAATTTTATGCCTTCAAATATCTATGTAAAAGGCATATATTCCTAAAAGTGTGCATATGACATAGATAGACATATTTATTTGGTGCCAAATTCTTTGAAGGTGCTTGTTTTGAAGTTTTCCATGTGTGTGTGTTGATTTTTCTAACCCTAACTTTTTGCTAATCATTGACTCGATAGATTCCTTTTTGATTAAATAATTATTGCTGCAGATCTACTAAATAAAAAACATTGCTGATATTTTAACACAAATAAAAATAAACAGTGGAAGCAAAATAATCACATCAATCTCATACACATGCACACATAGATCTCGCCTTTCAAATCAGCTTTTTTATCAATTAATATTCAACATACAAGGGCTCCCTTACTAGTATAATGGCCCAATTAGGAAAAATACAAATACAACAAAACTTTGGGAAATTCCAGCTGATGAAACCCTCCAAAACTCATCATTTTATCTTGTTGGCTAATCTGGATCCTTCTCCCTTGCTATCCCTTGCACTCCTCCTCAGACTCCGCACACTTGGATGAATGTCCTCCAGCCAATCATTGAGATCCTCACTACCTCATTGTCTTGTGCTCACTAATGTGTCTTCTCTTTTAGCCTAGCATTCCTTTTATAAGTTTGAGTTATTGATTGAATCCAAAACTCTAATCTCCAAGGTGATTCATTGTTGAGATTAGATCTCAACATCACTTGAGATCAATGGTTGAGATTCATTTAATTCATTAATGAAAATAGCCTCTGCATTTCATTAGGTTAACTCACTTTTTCTTATAAAAGCCAATTACTTTAATAATTCTATTAATTAAAGTAATTTTCAAGGTTAATAGTCTTTTGGACTATTGCCACATGTTTACACAGTTAGACCTGTGTGGAAGTACCTATTCAATGCCTTGGGATACATGCTGTAGATTATAGTTTTCCTATGAGGGTGTAGCAGCGATGAAAGAAGTGCATTGATTTTAGGCATCTTGTGGTTGTTGTATGCAAGCATGCTTGTTTAGTGTTTCCCAAACTTAGATAGAGCCATATTTAGTATGCTTTTATAGTTTGACTTATATGCTCACTTTTCTTAATTTAGGTGTTTTTCTTAGTTCTATTTTATGCATAGATTTATCTTTAAGAAAAGTGCACAATAGAGAAGGGTTCTATATTTTGAGCAGGGGACACACTTCTAGGTAGGAGATACTCTATTCTAGGAAGCTTTTGCCATGCAGGTTAGGTGCTTTATCCGAGAATCCCAAGAATGGTGCTATTGTAGAAATAAGAAATTTGTTTATTTTGAGTTCTTCATTAGTGCATTGATATTATATTGTTTATTCCATGCAATACCTCAATAGTGTATGATCAAATTACAATTAAGCTTGTCATAATATTTTGACTTACCCTCTTTTAGAGGGAAACTAGAGCATGTGTCAAGCTTGCATGTCACAATTGTATCATGCAAAGTTTACCTGGCACAAGTTTTGTGGATCTAAGTAGCCAGATACTTGTTGGAATTCAAGAGGCAACAATACTACAAAGTGGGAAAGAGGTTTCGCAGTTAACCTACCTTTCACATTATGGTTAAAGTCGGTTTGTTGGCGAGACGCTGGATACCCCAACTTCCTTTTATGACAGTGAAATATTGCATCCTTCGACATATTCCTCGCTCAATTGTCATTAAGTGATGGGTTTTCTCAAAAGTGCTTCACATCTATAAACTTTACCAGAGCTATTATTGAGTCTTTGGATGTGGTTATCTTTTCAAAGCACACACGTACAAGAAGATGAGAAATAATACGGCCGACTAATTTCAAGTTATCTTCCTGCGAATAGGGTGTTCCCTTCCATAAACCTGATGATTCACTCTTCTTCATTGTAGTGACAAATTTGGGACTTTTCATGAATTGTGAGATAATTCCAACCCCATAACTATCAATTTCTTATTTAAAGTTATACCCACTAGATTAGAAACCGCACAAGGAGAACTCCATTCTCGTTTCAAAATAGCCTACGATTGACTTATTCCATGCTATTTAATATTTTATGTATTTCTTCACATCCTTGGCTTGTGACATAAAGACTCAACAAGCTACCTTGCATTTTCTATACTAACACTCTTAAATAATAATAAAGTATGCCCAAATCTATCATTTCAAATGATCTATGCAGCTTACCTTTTGGTTTTTCAATTATCGAAGTTGTTCCCTATATTGATGAGATCATCTACAATCGAGGCCACAGTGACAATATCCGTTAGAGTTTTATCCATGTTGCACTAAAGGTGTTTTTTCTTCTGTAGCAATACAATACATTGCAGTTTCCATTCAGCGGAGAAGTGTACCCAGTAGCAGCCTTGGTCTGTGTGCAAATGGGTTGAATTCACAGTAGAATTTATCTGTTATTTTGAAGGTGTTTCTCCTTCAATAGTTCTTCATCTTAGCAGATCCTTTCAATCTACACCTTCAGCAGATGCATACAACCTTGGGGTACATGCTACAGATTCCAATTTTGTTGTGACGGTATAGCAACGATGAAAGAATCACATCAATTTTAGGCATCTTATGGTTGTTGTATGCAAGCATGCTTGTCTAGTGTTTCCCAAACTTATATAGAGCCATGTATAGTATACTTTTATAGTTTGACTTAGATGCTCGCTTTTCTTAATTTAGCTGTTTTTCTTAGTACTATTTTATGCACAGATTTATCTTTAAGAAAAGTGCACAATAGAGAAGGGCTCTATATTTTTAGCAAGGTACACTCTTCTAGATAGGAGGTACTCTATTCTAGGGAGATTCTATCATGCATGTTAGGTGCTTTATCCTAGACAGAGTTCCAATTCCCTACCTCCTTGACAAAGTCCCTGCCAGACAAGACACCGGTGGACAAAGTTCCAAGTCCCTAAATTTCCAAAACCCACCTGAGCCTAGCTATCTAGCCTAAAATCCTTTACATTCCAGTCATCTCTTAGTTGTGATTTCATTGAGAGAGCCCTGTCTGGTTTGGTAGGGCTAGCTACCAAATTAAAAGCTTCGTATGTGGTTACCTCTGTCGATCTCCTCATCAGCCTGGGACATTATGGAGGATAACAGAGGGCATGACAACTAGGGAGTGCCAAGGTGTTCTAGTGAATGTAAGGTTCCCAAGTCATGGAAAAATGTAATGCTAGTTGTGAGGTCATGACTACCAAGATGTGTTGGGGAATGCTAGGGCATGCTAACATGTGCCAAATAGTATGAAGACATGTCAAACAAGCTAAGATGTGCTAAGTGCTAAGGCATGCCAAGATGTACAAGGGTTCCAAGTCCCTGCCTCCTCTTCTTCCATATGCTATGCACTTATGACATTTCCTTTGCAATATTTGGTGAATTTGTTAGTTATAGGTCATTTATAGGTTATAAATGTCTTTAGAGTTTCACTTCTAATTGAGTATTCAATTGAACATATTGATTCTCTTATACATAGATATTTTTCCCTCCACCCACTTTTCATAACTTCAATAACCATTAGGTATGGACCTGCAGCTTCGATGCTGCTTTTCTTGTTTAGTAAAATATTTCCGAGACTTTAATTTATTGAAAGTTGTAGAATTTACAATTTATGAAGTTTTAATGTCTAATTTTTAAAATTATAATTATTTAAAGGGTGTTAGCTCAATGGAAGAGCACCTGATTTACGAGCAAGAGGTTGGTGGTTTGATTCCAACGGTCCCTAACATCCATATGAAATGGAAACGATCAATTTTTGGTGATGGAGGCTCTTTTGACCATCTCTAATGAGCTTTGGTGACATTTTTCGACCCTCACCAAAAATATGAAATGGTGACGGTCAATGATCGCCATCGTATATACGCATCAATAGTGACGACCCTCAAAGGTCCGTAACCATAAATCGTTGTTGTTGATATTAAATGGTGATGTTCGTTGTCTGTCATTATAGTCATTATTTGTGACGGACCTTGAATGTCACCACAACACCTATACTTTTGGCAATGCGGCTTTTGGTGACGGTCAATGAACGTCACCATATATATGCACCAATAGTGACAACCATTAAATATCCATCACAATAAATCATTGTTGTTCATATGAAATGGTGACGGTCACTATCCATCATTATAATCAATATTCATGACGGACCTTGAATGTCACCATAACACCTATACTTTTGGCGACGCCACCTTTGGTGACGTTTAGTTTTTGGTGACCGAGGCTATGGTCCGTCACCATTGCTCATATGCAATGGTGACAATCGTTATCTGTCATTATAAATCATTATTGGTGACGAACTTTGAATGTCACTACAACACCTATACTTTTGGCGACGCCACCTTAGGTGATGTTCAGTTTTTGGTGACAGAGGCTGTGATCCATCACCATTGCTCATACGAAATGGTGACAGTCGCTATCTATCATTATAAATCATTATTGGTGACGAACTTTGTATGTCACTACAACACCTATACTTTTGGCGACGCCACTTTTGGTGACGTTCAGTTTTTGGTGACGAATGCTCTTTTGACCATCACCAATGAGCTTATGGTGACATTTTTCACCCCTCATCAATGTCCTTTTTTCTTGTAGTGATATTACTTTATGTAATGCTAGAGCCAGTTCAGCGACCAAAGTAGTGTTATGGCATAAAATAGATGTTATTCAAATTCAATTCATCTTTTCCATCATAGTTTATATCATTGTGTTAATGATAAATAGATGTATGTATGTGCATGGTTACAGGGTTGTGTTGATTTGTAGCAGAGGGAACCTCTTTCACCTCCATTTTAGACTTCTTCTTCTCTTTCCATCCTCAATTATGGCCCCAAAACTTTGTTTCCACAATCACTTTTCCTAGGAAATTTAGGACATCGTGGGCATTCATCCTAGTGCAAGACAGACCTCTGAGAGGTCCTGGGATTGGCTAGGAGGCTTCCCCAACCTTCCTTCACTCTCTCCAACCTTCATCTACCTCTTCATGCCCTCAAGAAATCATCTCCACCCTAAAAAGGCTTTCAAACCCCCCCCCCCTCTAGCATTACAGGTCCTCCTGTAGTAGCACCTGTAGCACCACTTTTCTTCACTTGCTTTGCTCCCCACTTCAACCTTAGCTCAGTCAAGATGAATAATGACCCCAAGTTGTGATTTGATGATCAATAGAATCTCCCATACCACTCCAACCATTCCTTTTCCTCACTACAAAATAGAGTAGAATTAGTGTTTTTCAATCACAAGCATGATGCAAGTTAGATTTCTGATTTTCAAGCAAGTGTGAAATAGATAGATGATACATTAAATTATGTTGATTATTTGATTAATTATGTAAGATAGAGTAGCTTTCCTTCTACAAGTATATTAGCCCTTTTCCTTTCATGAAATGATTAATTATCATCTACAAGTTGAACAAATGTCATTTTCACTTTCATAGCTATAATCAGTTTTCAATTGTGCTTTCATTAGCAAGCTTTCACTATATTTCAGTAGGAGGAATGGTCTCTAAACACCTTTATCTAATTTCATGACTGAGAGTGGCATGAGTAGAATATAACCTATTTTGCATATACCATTGTCACCTCTAAGTTTGTACGAACCTCGGGTTGATAATTTGATTTGAGGAGCCCTTGGGAGTTGCAACATTCTTGGTGCAATACTAGGGCTCACCACTTTTTAACGTCGTTTCCAGGGAGGTGTTTATGTATATGTTGTTTCTTCTTAAGATTTTTTTTTCTTTTTTACATTCAGTTTTGAAAAAGTGAAAAATAAAAACATTTCATGCCTCATATGAGTAGGGATAATTAAGGAAAATTCTTACCAAAAACCCCCACACCCTCAAGCAGTCAACCTTCACTCTTCTTCAGTGACTATGAACTTCCCTCTCTGACTGCAGGGGAGTTAGAATACCCTCTATGTGAGAAAACTAAAACTTTTAAATAACCTATTGGGTAAGAAGAAGAACCCACTTCACCTACCCAAACTATGGTTGAAAACAGGAACAATGAGGTTTTCCCCATCAAAGAAACCAATGGAGAGGCTAGAATGAAGAATATAAGCCTTGTTTCCCTTCCACACTTCCATGGCTTAACCTTTGAGGATCTTGACACCTTCATGTTTGAATTTTTTGTTGTTTGTAGGACCTATTACTATGCCTCTGATGAGAAGAAGCTAGAGTTGTTCCCCTCTACCCTAAAATATGCATCCTTGCGCTGGTTTATGGGTCTGCTTGGGGGTAGAATCACTACCCGGTCCCAAATGAAACAGGCCTTCAATAGCAAGTATAGGGACTATTGTAGGTCCAAATAAACCAATGAAGAATTATTTAGGATGACTGTTGGACTTAATGAATCCCTAGAGGACTATGAGGAGATATTTCAACTCCATTATAGGAGGGCCAACAATACCCTTGATCCTAAGTCATTCAAGCTAGTTATTCTCTGAGGGATCAGGGTGGATATTTTGGAAATTCTCAACATGTTGTCTATAGGAGGTATCTATAAATTACCCTATGATGACTGATGAGCGTTGGTATTGCACCAAGAGTGTTTCAACTCCCAAGGGCTCCTCAACTCTATTTATCAACCCGAGGTTCATACAAACTTTGAGGTGACAGTGCTATATGCACAGTTGATGGGATTCTACTCATGCCACCCTCAACTAGGACATCAAATCAATAGTGCTCCAATACTATTCCTCCTACCCAATTATAATGGAAGTTAGATAATGAAGGTGCAATCTAGAAGCTACCTCTAACTATGAAAAGGAAAATTCTATTAACTTCAACTTGCAAATGTTATTGAAACAATTCATGAAAAGGCAAAAGCTAAACTACTTGCCGAAAGGAAACTACATTATCTTGCAATCATCCATCTATTTATCAGATCTACTTGCAAAAAATAAGCTAACCTACCAAACCATAATTCAAGATTCTATGTACCATCTAACTAGCTCACACTTGCATGTAAATCAATGTTCTATTTGTGCCAAATCTATGATAATAACACTATTTTGTTTGTGCAGTGAAATAAAAGGAGGGTTTGGAGTGGCCTAGGAGCTTCCCTTGATCATGAAGTCACAGTTGGGGCTCAACATCCTTCTAAACTAAGTCCAATTTGTAGCAAGGATCAAAACTAGTGAAGAAACAGGTTCCTACAAGTGTTCTATAGGAGGATGTTATAGGTGCCCTATATTGCTATAGGAAGGCTTGTAATGCTATAGGAGGGTTATCAAGAAGGTTGAAGAGGTAAAAATGATGGTTTTAAGGGTATGAAAAGGTGGATGGAGGTTGAGGTAAATGAGTGAAGGGTGGCCAAAGTCCCTAGCCAAGATTAGAGCCTTTTGAAAGCATGTTTTGCATTAGGAGGGATGCTCTCGATGACCTTACGAAAGTGATCTTAAGAAACGGATTTTTTGGGACATAATTTGGGGTTCACAAGAGAAGGTGAGAGAGTCCAAGATGGATGTGGTGAAGGTTCCCTTTCCTGGAGGTTGAAATAGCCCTACAATCATTACATGCATACATCCATTTGTTATTTACGAGAATGAAACAACTAGTAGTGGAAAAGATGAGTTGAATTTAAACACTATATAATCTATGCCAAAACTCTGATCTAATCAATAAACCAACTCCAAAGCTACAACAAGCACATGAAAATAAGATGAATAACACAAATATTCTTCCAAGAAATCATAAACATTCTTTTGGGTTGTGGTTGTAAACCCCTCTATTCATGCTCCCATGAGAGAGATGAGGTAAAGGTTGTAATCACATATTTTGATGGATTATTCTCTACTGAAATGCAAGAAACTAAGAAATACTCTAAAACTAAAAGAGATATAAATACACAAGAGAGACCTAAGTCACTGGGTTGGGCCCAAACCCAAGAGCCTCTGTCCTCTGGAACTAACTCAGTGATGAATCAATAAGTATCTTCTCATTATCATTGAATCCATGTCTAATACATCAAGTGACAATCAAATTAAGAGTGCCAAGTTCTTGAGCTCAATAGCTACCTATCTAAAAACAAAACTTGAATCCTAATGAGTTCTTATACATCATTATTTATATAAGAGGGTAGTTACTAGCAACTCTATAGAAAATAGGAATATTTGTCTCCTACAACTCGAGAATGGTGGATCTTGTCCCTCATTACTTTCTTGGTTTCCAATGACCTTGTTACTTTCACTTGCTTGGCTTCCAATGACCTCGAGCTAATGAGAGAGAGTGTGTTGTGATCCTTGACTGATTGAGGGAGTTAAAGTGGTGGAAAACCCCCTAGATTTTCTCCTTGTTTTCTACTCTGACCCCCTGCATATAAATCATCTCAAAAATTGCTCTATTTCCTGCAATTAAGCCACATGACATGACAAACATCTTTTATCCTACTCACTAAGCATAATATAACAAAAAAAGTAAATAAATGTGAGAAAGAGATAATTCTAAAGTTGGAGGATGGCATCATGACCCTTATAATGTACCTATTGATGAGACTCTTCAATGACATCAAAATTGTATTCAAGAACCACTATAGGGCTACTAGGAAAAAGGGTAGGGTTAGTCAATGCTTGGTCAGTTCCTCTCCCTCCACAACATCCATTAAGAATGAGATAGGTAACATGTTGGAGGATTTCAAGAGTGAAATTTTTCATACCTTTGCATTGCAAATGGATACCATGCAAATCAAAAGAAGGCAAGAGGAAGCAGAGATGTATCTAGCCATTTTCTACCCTAGATGCACTAAAAGGGATCCTAGGAATGAATGCCCATTGAATGTCATAGAAGAATGCCTAGTCCATGAAGAAAATCATGCAACAAACAAATGCCCCACTTTTCCAGGCCTAAAATTTGTATACCAAGGGGAAGAAGGAGGGTCAGAGCAACTTTGCTTCATTAATCAAAGAAGGCCTCAAGGACCTTGGGCATATCAACAGGGCGTGCAAGATTGTGATCCAACCATCTCACAAAATAGAGTAAGAGATGGATCAACAACTTCAAAATTAGCCTCTTATTACAATCCAAATCGTAATCCACCTTTCCATCCTTGGTAACCTTCCACTCATCCATCATGGTCTGCACCTCCTTCTTGGTTGTATGCTCCTCCATATCCTCCTCAACATGTCAACCATCCTTTTTAGCCATATCCTCCCCAATATTCTCAATGGGGAAACCCATCACAAGGGTGGAGGCCTCAAGCCAACCAACCTCCTACTTTAATACCTCCAACCCAACCTCAACCACATCTCACTCATCCTACTCCACCTAAGAAACCTCAAATTCCTGCTCAATCCAATCTGAACCCAAACAATAAGCAAGCACAACAGGTCTACTGTGGAGAGACATCCTATCTTTCTTATGTTGTGGAAATCCAGGAGATCAACCTTCGGTCTAGGAAAGTGATCCCAGATAATCATCCACCCTCTCCACCTAAAGATCTTGAAGAAGAGAAGGAAGAGAGTGCTCCTCAATTCAATCCACCTCCATTTCCTGAAAGGTTGATCCACCCTACCCTGGACACCCCAAAAGAGGTTGAACTTTTGGGAGAATTGAAGAATTTGTTTGCTAAGATACCCCTTCTCCAGGCCGTTAATGATGTTCCAATATATAATAAGTTTATCAAGGAAAAATTTTTCAAAAATCCTGAGAGAAGAAAAAGAGACACCCCCACCATCAATGTTGTTGGGAAACGATCTGATCTGATGCTTGGGAGGGTGATCTTCCCAAAATACCTAGACATTAGCAGCCCAATATTGGATTTTCACATTGATGGAATTATGGCCCCTAATACCTTGATTGATCTTGGGGATGCAATCAATGTGATAACTAGGGAAACCATGCTAAAGCTCAATCTCCAAGGGGCTCTGAAGAAGACCACCACAGTGTTGCAACTTGCAAACAAATCCACACTAGTTCTTGAGGGAATTGTTGAAGATGTTATTGTATCCATTAACTCCTGGGAGTACCCTACTAATTTCCTGGTTCTCTAGCTCAAAACCAATTTTAATGGCTATCCTCTCATCTTAGGAAGACCTTGGTTGGCCACTGCTAATGCCTACATTAGTTGTAGGGCTGGGAACATGACTATCAAGAATGGAAATTTATCCAAACAACTTATGTTGGATCCTCCTGCTCAACCTTCTGTTGAACATGATTTACCCATATGGTTAGAGGATGGGGATGAGGATGAATTGTATCATACAACCCCCTGCCCAATCTACACTCTAGATATTGTTATAGGAGGGGGACAGCTTGATGAAGATGACCTTATTGACCATATCTTTTAGAATCAACCTCCCACTCCCATACTAATTGATGAGTTGATGAAAGAATCTGGGAGTAGTCCTTGGACTGACTTATGCTCTGTTGACTCAAGTCTATAAGATGTTAATATTGTATAATTTGGTCCGTCCATAACTTTAAATACCAACCCCTCTCTCATCCAAACAAGAATAATAGTTTTTCAATGTATTGAGGAAACCGCCTGGATGATTTTGCTTAGGGTTATAAGGAAATGAAGGAAGTGAATCATATTTACTCATCATATTTACATCAAGGAGGGATGCAAGCCTATGCACCAACCCCAGAGAAGGATGAACCCATCTCTTAAGGACATTATGGAAGAATAATTACAAAAGATATTAGATGCAGGGTTCATATACCCCATTTCAAATAGTGAGTGGGTGTCACCTCTTGTTTTAGTTCCCAAGAAGAATGGGAAGTGGGGAATTTGTGTTCATTACTGGGAACTTAACAAGGCTACAAAGAAGGACCATTTTCCTTTTCCCTTCATTGACCAAGTCCTAGATGGACTTGCAGTGAATAAATTCTTCTCCTTCCTAGATGGATTTAGTGGATACAACTAAATCCAGATCAACACTGAAGACAAAGATAAGACCACATTTGCATGTCCTTGGGATACCTTTTCCTATAGAGTTCTTCCATTCAGTTTGTGCAATGCCCCTGCTACTTTCTAGAGGGCAGTTCTAAGTTTTTTTTTTTGAACTTTTTCTTGACTCTGTTGAAATATACATGGATTATTTCACTCCTTATGGATGTGACTTTCATGAAGCTCTCTCCAATCCATGCAAAGTCTTGAAGAAATGTATTGAAATGAATCTCTCATTGAACCCTAAGAAATGTGAATTCTTGATGAATGAATGGATTTTCCTTGGCCATTCCATATCCAAGGAAGGGATACAGGTTGACCCAAAAAGGATTTCCATCAGCAAAAGGGTCCCTACCCCTCAAAAGTAAAGAGATGTCAAGAGTTTCCTTGGATTAGCTAGGTATTACAGAAGGTTCATCAAATATTTTAGTAAAATGGCCTCATATTTGTTTGGATTACTAGCCAAGGATTCGAATTTTTGTTGGACAAGCAACTGTCAAGAGTCCCTTGAAGTGTTTAAAGAAAAATTGACCACTACACCCATACTTAAGGGTCCCAATTAGGCATTTCATTTCCATATCCACACTTATGCATTGGATAAATTTGTTGGAGCAGCCATAGGAAAAGTAGAATATAAATTCCCTTATGTTATCTATTTCATTAGTAAGAATATGTCTAAAGTTGAGTTGAATTACACTATCACTGAAAAAGAACTCTTGGTTGTAGTACATTCTTTAAACATAGTCAGGCACTATATCATTGGGTATCAAAATTTTGTTCATACTGATCATGCAGCCATTAAGTATTTAATGAATAAGCCAAATGTCAATTTCAGGATAATTAGATGGTTGTTATTGTTACAACAATTTGATTTGACTATTATTGACAAACCAAGGAAATAAAATGTGGTTGCATATTTCCTATCGAGACTAACCTTGCCTACAGATAATGAGGAGATGGTGGATGATCAACTTCCAAATGAATATCTCTTTTCCATCTCGATGCTTTCTCCTTGGTTTTCTGACATATACAACTACTTGGTTGCTAGGAGGTTCCCTCCTAATCTATCATCCAAGGAGAAAAGAAAGATTGTAAGGAAAAGTGCTCCTTTCACTTGGATTGGGGGCAATATTTTCATATTGGGACCAGATTAGATCTTGAGGAGATGTGTAAGGGAAGAAGAGGTATTTGACATCCTCTTAGCATGCCATGATGGACCTCGTGGGAGTCATTTTGTTGCTAAGAGAACAACCTTTAAAGTTTCATAGGTTGGTTACTATTGGACCACTTTACATCAAGATGCAAGGAGATACACCACCAGGTGTGATCAGTTCCAAAGGATGGGTAAGTCTACACCCATGGATGAAATTCCCTTACAACCTCAAGTGGCCCTAGAGCCATTTTACAAGTGGTGCATGGATTTCATTAGGCCAATTGATCCACCATTGGGATAGAAGAAGTACATCATTGTGTGCATTAATTACTTGACAAAGTGGGCTGAGACAAAGGCAGTTAAAGCAGCAATTGAGAAGAAGGTGGTTGAGTTTTTAAGAGAAAACATATTCTACAAGTTTGGGTATCCAATGGAGGTAGTCACTGATCAAGGAGCACAATTCACATCAAATTTGATTGAAGATATCATGAGGCAACACCATATCAAGCACAGGACATCCACTTCCTATCACCCTCAAGAAAATGGGCAGGTGGAAGTCACCAATAGAGCATTGGAGAACATTCTTAAAAAGGTTGTTAGCAGTAGCAGAAAGGATTGGGAAAACATACTTGTGTAAGCTACTTGGGCCTACAACACCACTTGGAAGACCACCACTGGATTCAATCCCTTTGAGTTGGTCTATGGGAAGAAGGCCCTATTGTATATTGAATTTGAGTGAAATACCTTGAGGATAGTAGCTCAGTTAGACCTGGATATCACTTCAACACAACAAGAAAGGTTGCTCCATCTCAATGATCTAGATGAATTCAGAATGGAAAATAGCCTACACATTGAGATAATCCAACTACAAAGGAAGATTTGGCATGACAAGCACATCAGAGAAAGGAATTTCCAAGAAGGAGATTGGGCCCTATTATATGATTCCAAATTTAAGGATTTCAAGGGGAATTTGATGACAAGATGGTTGGGTCCCTATCTAGTAGAGAAGTGTCATGAGAATGGGTCTGTCCAAATTAGAACCATTAATGAGGAAGGGATTCCATTTCTTGTCAATGGCCATAGGTTGAAATTGTACAAGAAACCTCTTTCAAAGGAAGAATTTGTCAGTTCAATCAACAAAGAGCTAAATGTGATTAGAAGGATCCTAGCCCTCGGTCCACCAATATTCTAAAAACAAAAACAAAAAAAAAGGAAAAAATGGTAAGAGAGCCTAGATGAAAACCTACATGAGGCATTTGAGGCCCACTCCTGAGTTGAAAACCTCTCTGAGGCAACTGAGAGCAAAAAAAAGGAAAATAAAAATAAAAGATCCCCAAGTGAAAACCTCCTCTAAGGCACATAGGGGCATGTAGGTGCAACATATACAAAGGTATCCTACTTGTATCAAAAACAAAACAAAAAAACCAAAAAACAAAAGAAACAAAAGAGAAAAAGGAAACACATGGAAGGAGATCCTACACCATTTTTGCTAACATTATTTTTCTTTTTCAGGACTACACATAGTTGGCAGATTTTCTGGCTACAGGAATAAACCTACAAGTTTTCATCCATCCTCCAATCCATACACCTCATCTCCATGCTCTCCACTCATATAACCATCTATGTTCACCATCCAATCAACAAGAAAATTGAATTTCACCTCCTCACTGTGATGCTACAGGAGGGACCTGCATTGCTATAGGAGGTCATGTAATGCTATAGGAGGAGACTGTGAAGCTACATGAGGGGGATCAATTGAGAAGAATAGAACATAAGGCCATGATTCCTCTAGAAAATGGTAAAGTGGGGCCCTCCAATGATTATTTCATCGCTCATCCATTCTATTTAGCCAAAACTTGCTCAAGATTTCCACGTTGTCTTACCTCTAAAAAAACCCACACACACACACATAGAAACACCCATTTTTTATTCCTCCAACATCTACACCACTTCCTGATGACTCTAACCATGTGTCACATGGAATGAGTCGATCTTGCGGACAAGATAGACCTTCCTAGAATCTAACGATATCTAGTGACAAGCAAGCCAATCAAAAACTATCTTTCTCTAAATAAGCATTTACAAACAAAGGCAAACAAGTGTTTTAGGCCTACCTTGGGTCCAATGCAAGTTTGTGGAAGCCTCGCTCCTTTGATCCAAATGAGCTCCCTTGTTGCGAATCTGCAAACACAAACAAGAAAAAAAATTAAATAGCACCTGAAAAGCCAATATCATAAAGCATACTTAACATGATGATCAAGGAATTCATGAAACAAATGACATAAGACAATTTGTTGAGACAAATGAATCTGATTGTATTAATTCAAATCAAAGAAGAACTTTACAACCTGTGCCTTGATGTTGTACAAGCTCCTCCCAGGGTCCAACAAGAAGTCTCCTCTACTTTGACCAGTTTCACTCTCTTCCCAATGAAGCCAAAAAGGTATGTGATCTCTCCTCTCAAGATTAACTAGGAAGTCTCAATTCCACCAGCATTTACCCTCAAAAATGTTCAGCTTTTAACCTCCCTAGCAACCAGCCCAATGCCTTAATTTATAGTGCAATGGAGGGAAGTTACTAGGTCCTCCTTCAAAGGGATAGCTCATCTCATCAAGGGATTAGCTCCTTCTCTTTTGGGATGCATGAACCACCTAAGAGCGACCAATCCACGTCAAAATTCCTTCTAGAATCATCTAGAATTAACCCAAAGTGAGTTTTTTATAATAAACTTGCGCCTTTTTTTACTTTCACAGGGGTCCACACCCACTCCTTTAGGGATAGAGCGGGCAGGTCCGCAGTTTTTGTGAACACGGGGTGCGGGACCGCAGGCAACAGTGAGAGAAAGTGCGGAACCAGAGCTTTGTTGATTTTCAATGTATTTCTCTCATTTTTAAAGCTTGACTTAAAGAGCTAAGGTCTGAGACTTGCTTAGGAGGACAGTACAAGTGATGATAGACCCATACTGACTGCAAATAATCATGGTGACGATATTTTTGTGTAACAGATTGCCCCCTAAAGTGCGAAGTCTGTAGTAGATGAGGAATTCATTTATCATTTAGGAAGAGTGAAGTACTTTATCATTTCGAGGATCATCTTGTGGAGAGCCCGGTTGGAACCTGTAAAAACATTCAATGCAAGATATATATATGAGATCATATCATCGCTGAGGTAGGCATTCCCATACTCAGATCAAAACTGACTTAGAAAACTAACTACTGCTCTGATATAGGAACGATCTTGTAATACATCACAAGTATAGACTCATGTGGACACAGTATGGATGCAACCATCTGTTTATGAATAGTCCACCATATAATGAATACAAAATTCCTCGCAGCCTGGATTACAGAAACTAGATCCAGGGTCTTCATTTCTACTTCCCGAAACAGTACGATTCTATCCATGCGAATGAATGTGTTGATGTCGAACATGATAGAAACCACTTGATTACCAGTCAATGATGTAAACTGTTAACAAGTGTGAGAGAAACCACCAGTGATGTCGATGGATCTCAAAGTACCCAGTACAATCCATGAGATGTGAATAGATGTGTTGATGTCGAACATGTCACGGAATCCTTTGATCAAAGGTCAATGATGCAACCTATCGTCAAAGGCAAGAAACCTGCCATTGAGGCATGCAAATCCCAAGGTACTGACGATTTCTAGATCATCTTTCTAGATAATGAGCTGAAGTCGATAGAAAGCGATCCGTCGTAGGCAAGCCCACAACACGAAATCATAGATCAAGTTGAAGAAATTTAGTTGCAAGGACTGACTCAGGGATGGTCAAGATGGATGACAGATATTTTGCAAATGAATGGCTTTATTGGCAGTGACCTCTTGAACACATAACGACACAACAGATGGTTTGGTGACAATTGACCCAAAGTTAATACCGAGAAACCGGCTGAAGACTTTCAATGTGGTTTGATCAACTATTAGGCAAAGGATTTCCCAACCCAGGTGAATAAAAGTGCTGTGTTCAAGAGTGGTTACAAAGTATGACAAATAGTCTCATTTTTCTCTCTTTTCCCCCACCATTTCTGGCAAGTACCTCTTTATTTTTGACAAGCTTGAGGAGGATAACATTTTCTTGATTATAAGCTCATCCTTCGGATGAGTCCAACTTAGTTTAAATTCGAACCCTAAGAAGGAGTGGTTCATTCCTGTTTGTAATTGAACAGGTCCTTTACTGTGAAATTTTAACGAGTCCAGTATAGGAGAAACTCGGCGTTTTTCAATTTTAGAGAGTCTGAAAAAACTTAAGAAGACTCCTGGGTTGACCTTTTTTCGTAAATTTGTGTCTCCCAAGCCCGAAAAGGTATAAAATAATACTTGAGAGAACCGCTTGATCTTTACGACCAAGGAGTACTTTTCATAATTAGTGCCCCTGATCTGAAAAAGTAAAAAAGTGATCAACGACACGTCGTTTTATAACCAATATCGAATTTGAAACGACAAAAATCCGGCAATCTTTTCATGTTTTTACGGTCAAGAAAAAGAGCTGTAAGTGGATCGTCTTTTTAGTTCCGTTTTAACAAGTTAAAAAGAAAAACTTGGCGATCTTTTCATGTTTTAGGAGTCAGAAAAGAGCTTAAAGGTGACTCTAAATGTTTTTTCGTCGAAAATGATCGATTTCGCCTGAACAATCCATTATCCTGAACAAAAATGCAAACATTACTCATACCTGTTTGAGATGGATAAAAATGCTGCCAAAATTACCTTTCTAAAGTGAAACATAAACAAATTTACAATTTATTTATTCAAAAAACTTATAAAAAGGGCTTTCGTCAATTCATTTTTACCGTTTGAAATTTGGGTGAGAAAATAGTGCTTTTGTTCAGAAACTTCCCGTGAAGATTGCGGAAAATCCAACCATCGGAATCGAACGCCGTCTTCTCCAGGTAATCCACATCATCCTACTCTTTAATTTCAACCGTTTCAATTTGTGTTTTAGGGTTTTATTTGATTTTTTAGAGGGTTTTTAGGCTAGAAACCCGCGCGCGGGGGCCCGCAGGCATAACACTGGCAGCCCGCGGACCCCGACTTTTTCTCAATGGGGAAAAAGTCAGGGGTCCACACCTTCCATGAAGGCAAGGTGCGGACCCCCGCACTGTCTCTAATGGAGAGGGTGCAGACCCCGCAGCAAGGGTTTTTAACCCAAAAATTCTCAAAATTGACCCAAACAATTTAATTTCTTGCATTCTAATTTGCCTTTTTGTTGGATGTAGAGTGTACATCATGCTTGATTGGCGAGAACGGGAGCATGAGGACGTGGATCTTGCCGCGTTGAATCACCAACCTTCGATCGATGCATTGAAGGCATGCGGCTTGTACAAATTTTGGGCCATACCTGGCATGAGGGCCCAGGTGGATTTCTTACAGTGGCTGGTAGACAGGTGGAGCATACAGGACCAGTGCTTCTTTATTGGTGGCCACCAGCTCGAAATTGAGCCGGCAGATATATACTTTTTGACTGGTTTACCTAAGAGAGGCGAAGACTTGACTCTATTCGGGACTAGGCCAGGTGGCCAGTCTGTCGATAGCCTTCGGCTAGAGTTCTGCAACAGCCAGGCTAGAGACAAAGGGATAGACATTAAAACCATATCCCATCCTGAACTCATGGTGATCGCGTTTACTGTCACTAGACTTTGCGGGAGAGCCGCACTACATATTGCCACCGGATCCCAGATGTGGATGGCAGTTGATTGCTTTCGAGGCACCATCTTCAACTGGTGCGATGCTGTGTTGGCTAATGTAAAACGCCAACTAACCAGAGCCAAGAGCGGACAACTGAAGACCTTTGGTTATGGGGCTTTGGTTGTGAGCTTTGGTCTGGAGAGGGTCCCAATGTTGGTCCCGCAGCACCTTACTGTTGGAGCTGGGCTTCCTCGAGAGCCCAAACTGATGCGATGGGTCGCAGTTATGGCCCGTCATCCAAACGAGGGGACAGAGGTCGTTCAATTCAAACCTGAGTATTTCCATTGGTTGGAAAACCAAGTTTTCGCTATTCATGACTTCCCTTATGCTGGGGTAGATTTTCGCGGTGACCCAGACATGGCTCTTCCACCAGGAGAGCAATGGGATGATTCAGGTAAAATCATTTTCAACATTTTCCTATTTTATATTTTTTTTTGTTTTTTATATCGTCCCAAAACTGATAGTAAAAGTTTCAATGCAAATGTGGGTCCACAGTGACCAGCCGCTCTCCGGCCTTACGAGAGGAAACAACCAGCTGCAGCGGCGCCAGCCCCACAAGACGAATCAGTAGAGACCTTGGCCAAGTTGGAGAGTCATCTAGAGCGCTTGACAGGGGACATTCCAGAGACCGGCATAGATGACATTCCTCGTCAATTACCGCGCTATGTGATTGGGGTCCCAAGACCTTTTAGGAGGTTCCTTTGTAAGGTGGCCCGTACAGTGGTTTCTTATCGAGATCATCACTAGTGATAGTATGATCGCCTATTGTAGACACATATGTCATTTTTGCTTTTTGTACTTATCATTTTTGCCGATCATAAGGTGTTTTTCAACCTATGATCGAGGACGATGTATATTTTGACACACTCCTATATATATCACTATTACCGGCTTATCTTGTAAATCATGTTATGGAATGGCTTTTAAATTTACATGTATGATTATTGCAAATGTCTACTTAACATTCGAGAAGCAATTGCATCTGTTAATGTATTTAAAGACCTTGGAATATGCTGATATTCAATATAATCAAATTCACGTTCCAAGAGATGCACTCTCAAAAATAATCTCAATAACACTGGATTTCTAATGGCATACACTCTATTAAGCTGTAATACAACGAGTTCAGAATCTAACCTCACTATCAAACTCCGAATCCCAAATGAAATAGATTCAGATAATAACTCAATCACTGCACTATACTCGGCAATGTTGTTCGTTGTTTGACCGAGGCTTACCCCATGCATAGATACCAACTCGTCAGAGGGCGAATAGATAACCCAAGTTGCGGAAGAAATGTTTCGTGTATTACGACAAGCACCATCAGCGAAACCAATGTATGTTTGGAGAGGCATCGACATCTGCAATATCAAGAGTAAAACCAAGATAAGCAGGAATAATGACGAAAAACACTCTCTAAGCTAAGCACACTTTTTAAAATAAAACACACCAGCAAGAAAGAAAACTATCCTAACTAAAAAATCTCCATACCCATTCTTTAAGCATAATACCTTTTCAGGTAAAGACCATTTCTGGGTTTACCTAAAGAGTCCCCGTCAAAGTCTACCAATTCATAGGCCCCTTTTGCTAGCTTTCGCTTGACAACATAGGGACCATGCCACATAGGAACGAATTTCCCAGCACCTAATTTATCATTAGCTTGATCGTACAATAAGACTAGATCTCTTTCCGAAAAATTTCGAGGGGTCACATTTCGATCATACTGAGCTTTCATACGTTTTGCGTGAGTTTCGATCGCCAATGCAGCATCATGTCGATTGTCATCTAATTGAGCCAAGTATAACAAATTTTTTTCCTCTTCGGAAGTGGCTGGAAGTAACTCAATGGCCATTTTCAATGACAGGATTTCGCATTCAATGGGTAACACAGCTTCCAGACCAGAAACTAGTTGGAAAGGAGTGAACCCTGTTGACGTTTTTACTGACGTTCGATACGCCCAAAGCGCTGAAAATAGCATGTTATGCCAATTCGACCGATGAATCCCAATGATTCGTCGGATCATGATGACTAAAACTTTTTTGATGGATTCAACCAGACCGTTAGCTTGTGGATAATAAGGAGTTGAACTATCGTGACACAAGCCAAGCTGGCCTGTAAGTTCGGTCATTATAACGTTTCGAAAATGACGCCCATGATCAGTGATAATCACTTATGGAACACCAAACCTAACAATTATATGATTGAACACGAAAATTGCAGTTGTTTTGCCATCTGCCTCAAATGTAGGCATCGCCTCAGCCCACTTGGTAAAATAATCTACCGCAAGGATGATATACGCATGCCCTCCGGCCGAGTGAGGGTTACATGTAATAAAATCGATACCCCATTTGGCAAAAGGACCAACGACAATTATAGGGTGGAGAGGAACAGGTGGAGCACGCATCTTTCGATCTAAAATTTGGCAGTTGTGGCATTTTCGGACCACGTTAATACAGTCTTTAAACAAGGACGGCCAGAAGTAGCCAGCGCGCAATATCTTTTGGGCTGTGGCATACCCAGACATGTGACCACCACACGCTCCAGAGTGACAGTCATTTAGAACCCTTTCAGCTTCCTCGTGAGTTAAACAACGGCGAAAAACAGAGTCCGCCCCACGGCGACAAAGAGTATCTCCAATAATTCTGAATTGTTGGGACTGTTATCGTATTTTTCGACGTTCTGACCTTGAAATTTCTAGCCGAAAGGATTGGGTCTGGAGATAAACGATGATATCCCCATACCACGGATCTAAAGTGTTGATTAGAAACAAGGATTCGTCTGCAATGGGCTCCTCTGCCACAGTTTCCGTGTCGGCACGCGGGAAGTCACACATTAACTCCGCAAAAACTAAAGATTTCTTAGACTTAGATTTTTCAAATTCCAAGTCGAACTCCTGCAGGATCACAATCCATTTGGAGTACTTGCCCCCTAGCAATTGCTTGGTCAAAATTTAGATCATAGGGTTGCAATCGGAAATTACTGTAGTTTTACGTAGTAAAATGTAGTGACGAAAACGTTGGACAGCTTGAACAGCTGCAAATGCCAATTTCTCCACATGTGAGTAATTTAACTCAGTTGGATTTAAAGTTCGACTAAGGTAATATATCACATGTTCAGTACCGAATTCATCTTCCTGAACTAAGACCATTCCAATGGTGGAATGAGAGGGGGTGAGATACAAGAAGTAGTGCTGGTTGTAGTTGGGAGGATGCAATAACGGTGCATGGGTCAACGCGTGTTTTAGTGCATCAAAAGATTTCTGAGCTATCTCATCCCAATAGAATGGAGTATTCTGTTTCAACAACCGGGTAAAACCCTTTGTAACCTCGGTGTAGTTAGGAATGAATCGTCGTAAAAAGTTTGCTTTCCCTTGCAAACTTTGGAGTTGGCGAAGACTCGAAGGAGGAGGCAATTTGACAATAGGTTCAACTTTCGAGGGATCGACGCGAATGCCAGCTTTCAAAACAACAAACCCCAGCAATCGACCCATTTTTATACAGAAAACGCACTTGTGTGGATTCAACCTAATCCGATAATGCCTACACCTCATAAAGATTGCTCGTAAATGGATGAGATGATCAGCTCGATGTAATGAATGAGCAGGCAAATCATCGAGATAGGGTTGCACAATGTGTTTGATGTCATGAAACGCATAAGACATGGCCCTTTGAAAAGTTGCCCCGGCATTCTTGAGCCCAAAGGGTAATTTGCAATAAGCAAATGTCCCCCATGGACAAATGAAAGTCGTTTTTGGTTGATCGGCAGGTAGAATATTGATTTGATTGTATCCGGAAAAACCATCCATGAAGGAGAATATTTCGCTGCCGGCACAATCATCAATGATTTGATCGATATAGGGAGTTGGGTAATTGTCCTTTGGACAAGCTCGATTAATGTCCCTATAATCGATACATATTCTTATTGTCCCTTGCTTTTTGTTAACCGGAACAATATTCGATACCCAATCCGTTAACAGGATCAGATAAATGAAACCTACTTTGAGTGATTTTTCAACTTCTGCTTTAATAGCAGTAGCTTTTCTTGGGTGAATCTGACGCAAACGTTGCCAGACGGGTTTAGCGTCCGGGTAAGTCTTGATTTCATGAACAACAATTGCGGGGTCAATTCCTGGCATTTCCTCATATGACCAGGCAAACACGTCGTGGAATTCTTGAAATAGGGCCTTATATATTTGAATTTCATCTTCTGTACATGAGGCACCTATATGAATGTTTTCAACAATTCCAGGCTTAACCGAAATGTTAATAGGAATAGTTCGAGAGATGTTTCCCAAATTTAACTCTAAATCAGGATTTTTCATTGGATTCTGAAGTTCCTTGGCATATTCAGTCGTAAAAATTGATGAAAAATCATTTTCAAAACGATCATTCTCGGGTAAGAACGAAGATATGTGATGGAGATCTTCCCATGGTAAATCATCTACACTTAGGATTTCACGAATTTGCTCATCGGAGTGAACAAGTTCAGAAAACATTGTTAGATCCGAGCTTGATGTGAAAAGTGATTCCTCACGAACCACATTCATTAAGTCAATTTTGGTTGAAGATGGGTCGGTAAACGATTGCACGGCCTCATACGCAATTTCATATGGACTCAAAGGCATAACATCACCAAATGAGTCTATCTCAGATTCAGAAGGTACGATCCAAGGATCGTCATAAACAATGGTGTCTGATGAAATCATATGAATGGTTTCAAAAGAATATGATGCGTTGATTGGAGGAAAAGGAAAAGTTCCCAGTAAACCAGCATCTTTAACTAGTCCTACTCCAACATCCTTATACGGGATAGTCGTTTTACTGACATGCTGAATGCTTTCAGAAGAGGCTGGGTCAGATGAAAAGTAAGCCAGCTGGTCTATTGTTACGATCTTTCCATTATGAGGAAACTTTATAACCCGAAAGACCGATGAAACGACGGCTGTCATAGCGTAAGACCAACTACGACCCAAGAGAAGGTTGTAATCTAGAGGGGCATCAACCACCTCCACATCTAGATTAACGGTTTTTCCTTCAACCCCTATGGGTAAATCCTGTAGAATGCCAAAAGGATGAAACCCACGGCCATCAAAGGCCTTTAGAATCATCGGGGATTGATTTAGTGAAGGAGAACCAAGTGATCTCCAACACTGTATTTAAATAATACACATTGAGGTTCCCTCATCAATCACAGTCCTATGAATAGGCCTGTTTTTTACTATCACTGGGATCTGGAAAGCCATTTGATGAGGTAAGCGCGGTGTACTATTTTCTAGATCAAAAATTATTAGGTTCGAGTCCTGAACGTCAACAGCTCCTATAGCTGACAAAAGTAATTTACGCTGTGCTGGACATGATTGCAGCACTTCCAAAGCCGACATTGCTGAAGGTGAAACAGCCAAATCCTCAACAATGTTATAGTTCTGAGCTACTCTCGCATGTGGATTGAAAGCTAACTTTTGAAGTATGCCCTTGGCGGGCGGTTTGATTACTAAGTCTAGATTAGGTTTCTCAATCTGTAGTGGATCGGAACCAGGAGCTGAGGTTGATGGGTTAGAATGAGAAGATTCTGCTTCTTTACCATCAACAGGACTTTTACTACCATAATCATGTGATCGAGTCGCAATCCTAACATGGGACATCATCAGTATGGGTTCTTCATTGGCACTCGAGGAAGAACCTATCATCTTACTATCTTGACTTGGAAAAGGATCCTTCAAAACAGCAGGCGTTTGGGAACCTTTGACAATCTTCGCAACCTCTGCACGATGAGGGAAGTCTCTTGTAAAATGCTCTTCGTCACAAATGAGACAAGGATAACGAGGTTTGCGTTTCTCATCATTTGATTCCACTTTTTCAGGTTTCTCTTTTGAATTTTTATCCGTTTTATTTTTCTTCTTCCCTTTCTTCTTACCACCGGATTTTGATTTGGCTGTAGATGACTCTACAACATGAATATCGGCGGAAATCTCCGTGGAAGAATCTCCTGTTAGGGAATCTGGCAAGGTTATGATAGGAGAAGAATTCTTGGAAGACTTCTTCTTACTTTTGGTGTTAACCGTACCAATCATACCATCAGCGGCATGAGACCCTGAAGGAGCTGCAGCGATTTGATTTTTCTTAGGAAGATCGGGGATTTTCTCGTGTAACGTACCTGACTGAGTATAAACCAAGTCAAGGTACTATGCTTGAGCAATTACTTGCTCCTCAGTAACGACTCCGGCCTTAGCTACATCCTCAGTGATCTTTGGCAATAAAGATTTTACAAACCATTCAGCTAAGATCTTATCCGGAATAAAAATCTTCACTAAACGCCGTCGACATCTCCATTCATGAATGTGATCTGAAATGTAAGTGGACGTCGACTGCTTTAATGAAGTTATTAATTCCGTGCCATCGACATCTCCATTCATGAATGTGATCTGAAATGTAAGTGGACGTCGACTGCTTTAATGAAGTTAGTAATTCCGTGCCATTGTCATATCTGACTGGCAACTGAAAATGAGTTAAAAATGAGGTAGCTAACTGACTAAAGTTATAAAAAGTGCCTCCCGGTAACTCAATGTGCCACTTGGCCGCAAGACCAATTAGAGTGCGCTGGAAAAGCGTTAGACGGATTGAATCATCTGAAATGGAGTTAGACGCACACCAGAGGTGATAAGTCATCACATGGTTCAACGGGTCCTCTCCTGATTTGCCTTCAAACTTAGGAATATCACTAGGCAACTTATTCAGCATTGGCGGCCAAAACGGAAGATAATTAATGGGATCGTTCGTTAGGCGCGACAAGTCTGGCATGTCCAAAGTTGCGATAAACGGTAACTGACGATTAGGGTCCCTAAAACTCTGGGTCATGAGACCAGCCCCAGGAGGAGGATATCCAGGATAACTAGGAATAGGAATTGCATTTGGGATATTGTATCCTCCCGGAAAACCAGGATTAACCGGACCGTACTGGGGATGTTGAGGTTGTTGATATGTGTACCCAGGGTACGGTTGATACTGATAGACTGGCTACTGCACAGCAAGACCGAATTGGTATTGTGCTTGGTACGGTTGATAAGTAAATTGTGGTTGACTTGTGACAACCGTACTTGAACTAGGTTGTCCTATAGGCATCTAAACCGAAGTTTGAATTGTGGATCCAGACTGAGGTAAAGATGTCTGAGGAGTAGATACAGGAACAGTAGAAACCGGAGCTGTCGATACTCCAGAAGTACGTGGGGTAGATTGAACAGATGTTGCAGCAGTTGCAGCAGCCGTTTGAGGCGGAGGACGAGGCGTACTAGGCCCAGGCTGAGAAACTACCGAAGGTACAGAAGTTTGAATAATCGACTGGACAGGTTGCTGGGGTGAACCAGAAACTAAGGGTTGTCCGGTTTGAGATGACAACTGTACATTCGGTTGCATGACCTGTTGAGTTTGCGATGGATCCCACACTAAATTCATTCCGGGGTACGGACCCATAACAGGTTGAGAATATTGAGGACCATAACCGGGTTGAGGGTAGGGTTGATAATTCCAGGGTACATTTCTCGTTCCTTGAACATATGATTGACCGAAAGGTGGTTGGAAACCTTGGTTCGAGTACTAACCTTGGGGTTGATACCCTTGGGGCACGTACTGATACTGGGGTTGACCTTGAGGTACATATTGATACTGGGGTTGACCTTGAGCTACATATTGAGTCTGGGGTTGACCTTGAGGAACGTACTGCCCCGTAGGTATATACTGTCCTTGAGGTTGCCCCCCAGGCGCAAATTAGGTACCTTGAGGTTGCCCCCCAGGTGATAATTGAGGATTTTGAGGCTGCCCCCCAGGCGGTAACTGACCACCTTGAGGTTGAGGATTAGGAATAGTACCTGACATCATGAGAATATCTTCTACACTCAACGGCTTAGTACCATTGTTTCCAGTTAATAACCCTTGTTCAATGGGTTGAGGAGATGCTCCCGCAAAAGTACCAGAAAGTGACTGATACCCAGAGGGAACAGAAGGACCGCCGTACAAAAAGGATTCTGGCGATTGAGTAAACATGGACGACTGTCTTGACATATTTAACGAAGGATAGTAACCTCTAGGTGTTGGGTGATAAGGAACACGAGGTGGTGAAAAACTTAGCCCTGGGTTTTCCAAAAAATTAGTCAATGAAAGATACCAAGCACTGCTCCTAGGTGGACTGTAAAAAATTGATTCACGCTCCCTTAGTTCAATAGCGGGTTGATTTTGAGGGACAGGGATGCCTACTTCTTCTTCCGGAGTAGCAAGTTCTTCGATAGCTATAAGTCCAGAAGGAAGATTTTGGGTAATTATTCTTTCTACCCTGGGTGAACCAGGACCACTAGAAGTTGGAGAAGTAAACCCCGATGTTGGAGTAGTAGCAAATTCACTTTCAGGTTCGGATATTTTAGGTTCCTCACCTATATCACTAGTAGATGAAAAGCTACCAGTAACTTCAGAAACAGACACTGATTGTGGATTATAATCTGCTACTAAAGCTTGAAAATCAGGACGTACCACCAAAGAAGACTCTCCTTCTTCAGGTGACCCAACTCTACTGTCTCTAGGAGTTATGAGGGCTCTTAACCCTTCAGGCTGGCTCGGTGAAAACTCAAGATGTTGGCCCCGAAGTCTACAGGACTTCCTGAGTAATTCAGCCACGATTAAAAAATTTTAACTACTTCACACGCAAACAAAGTAAAATCTCAATGAAAACCACGTAAAGCCTCTAAAGAACCAAACAAATTTGAATCACACGCCTAAAGAATCTAGGAGATCAAACACACACAGCACTGAAAACACTAGTTGGTGATGAAGCCCAACGTCGCAGAGTTCAATACAGAAATGGCGGTTGGAACAGTTACCCCAGCAACCTGCTTAATGAATAGACTGGCACAAGTTCCTCCACTAAACCGTCTCGAGTGAAGAGAACCCCCCAGAAAATCCAAGTGAGTCTAGCCGACATCTGCTCCAGGTACAGTGGGATCTTCCCACCACTGTCACCTTAGGAAGAATCCTATAGAATATGGTCACTAAGGTTACCAATGGAAACAAATATACCTGGGGGAACAGTCTACGATCCGATACGCACGCAAGGGTAGAGTAACAGGCTCAATCCCTTTGAAGGCTCCTTGACATAATCCAAGGTTTACCAACAAGTGACCCCAGGCTCCTCGACAATGGTTAATCCGAGGTTTACCGTTTTTAATACGTGAATATCTGGCATCGTTCCCAATGAGGAAGGATTGATTCCCACACTGGTTCGGACACGATCTCATGCTTCTCCTTTAAGAGGAGCTTTCCCAGAGCATAAATGCAACAATTAGATTTCTCTCCTACCGCAAGATACAACTACTTGTTTGTTTTACTGTCTTGGAGAGTTAATTACTCCCTACTCCAAGACACTAGCCTAAGCTATGTTGGTGTATCAGAGCCCTAGAAATAAAAATATTACTAGATAGATTTTATTTTAAGCGTTATTTTTATTGGTTTTTGTTTAAGTCAAAAGGTGCGGAGATGAAACTCATGGTATGAAGACTCGACTCGAAATCACTAAAAAATGCACTTAAGATGATTAAGCAATTTTTTCCTTTCAATGAACTTCTAGCTAGGAAAGAGTTTGAGAATGCAAATACTTGTAAACACAAATCTTTCTTAACAAACAAATTAAAAGAAGAGTTTTTTTGTCTTTTCCAATGCACTCAAAACAAGACAACTAGTTATTTTCACAAAAATTTCCCTTTTCTTTCAAAACACTCAACCACTACAAAAACAAACTTTTCCAAAAGAGATTTTTTTTTTTATAAAACACTCAAAACTATTGAAATGACTAATCTTGAGATCTATAAACTATAAAAACCTATTTGAAGTCAAAGCTTACAAGATGTCTTTTTCAAGGATGTTTTACTTAGCTATAAGCAAACTAAGGACTAATTTGTGCAGAATCACAAATCAGTCAAAAAACAACCAATTTCTGTTTTCTTTCCTAAAAATGAAATCCAAACTTTTAACACAAGCTTTTTCAAAGTTTCGTAAGGAGAAAACACAAGCTAGATTCCTCAACAAAGGTAGATTTTTCAAATGGTCAGACTCATAAGAAGGCTAGCAAAAACCAAGGGGATCTGAGGTTTCTACAGCTTCTAAGCTCAGAGCTACTACAAGACCAAAATGAAAATCAAACCCAACAACCAAAACTTCTAGGAATTTCACCTAAAACCCTAACACCAATGGAATTAACCTAAGAAAAGCTTCTGACAAGTTATATGCAGGTCTGGGCAGGGGATAATAACATCTAAACAAAAACTAAGCTGACTAACAGAGAAAATCTTAGGTTTTCCAAAATTTTGACAGGGTCCGCAGGCCCACAGTTAACACAGGTGCGGTACCGCTCTGTGCTAAAAGCAAAAGTGCGGATAGGTCCGCACTGTGTCACAAGCCGAGGGTGCGGTCCTCTCCCAAAGTTATGAAAAACAAAAAATAATCCTAGATCTACTAAATCTACCCAATTCCACACACAACAAGCCAAAAACAGAAACAAAAACACAGTTTCTCAGGTCAAAGTAAAAACAAGGAAAAAATCAAGTCCCCAGTGGAGTCGCCATTTTGTCACACGGAATGAGTCGATCTTGCGGACAAGATAGACCTTCCTAGAATCTAACGATATCTAGTGACAAGCAAGCCAATCAAAAACTATCTTTCTCTAAATATGCATTTACAAACAAAGGCAAACAAGTGTTTTAGGCCTACCTTGGGTCCAATGCAAGTTTGTGGAAGCCTCGCTCCTTTGATCCAAATGAGCTCCCTTGTTGCGAATCTGCAAACACAAACAGGCAAACAAATTAAATAGCACCTGAAAAGCCAATATCATAAAGCATACTTAACATGATGATCAAGGAATTCATGAAACAAATGACATAAGACAATTTGTTGAGAAAAATGAATCTGATTGTA
Source organism: Pinus tabuliformis (assembly GCA_031772625.1). NCBI lineage: Eukaryota > Viridiplantae > Streptophyta > Pinopsida > Pinales > Pinaceae > Pinus > Pinus tabuliformis. The sequence continues at coordinate 400,009,609 of CM062805.1, read as the reverse complement.
TTAATTCAAATCAAAGAAGAACTTTACAACCTGTGCCTTGATGTTGTACAAGCTCCTCCCAGGGTCCAACAAGAAGTCTCCTCTACTTTGACCAGTTTCACTCTCTTCCCAATGAAGCCAAAAAGGTATGTGATCTCTCCTCTCAAGCTTAACAAGGAAGTCTCAATTCCACCAGCATTTACCCTCAAAAATGTTTAGCTTCTAACCTCCCTAGCAACCAGCCCAATGCCTTAATTTATAGTGCAATGGAGGGAAGTTACTAGGTCCTCCTTCAAAGGGATAAAGTCCTCCTTCAAAGGGATAGCTCATCTCATCAAGGGATTAGCTCCTTCTCTTTTGGGATGCATGAACCACCTAAAAGCGACCAATCCACGTCAAAATTCCTTCTAGAATCATCTAGAATTAACCCAAAGTGAGTTTTTTATAATAAACTTGCGCCTTTTTTGACTTTCACAGGGGTTCGTACCCACTCCTTTAGGGACAGAGTGGGCAGGTCCGTAGTTTTTGTGAACAGGGGGTGCGGGACCGCAGGCAACAGTGAGAGAAAGTGCAGAACCAGAGCTTTGTTGATTTTCAATGTCTTTCTCTCATTTTCAAAGCTTGACTTAAAGAGCTGAGGTCTAAGACTTGCTTAGGAGGACAGTACAAGTGATGATAGACCCATACTGACCGCAAATAATCATGGTGACGATATTTTTGTGTAACACCATGTCCTCGTGACCTGTCATCACTTCCCCTCAACACCAACATGAAAAATGAGGACTTCAAGGGAGGATTAAATGACTACTACAAGGAGAAAACTCCTCCTGTAGCAACCTGTGCAGTCACAACAGAAATCCCTGAGATATTTTTTTTCCACCCACAGAAAGCATGATGGATCCATGTCTGCAACCAGGAAGGGACACATCATCCTTAGAAAGGAATTCCACTAGTAGTAGCAACTTGGACATCAGGGAGGCACCTGCACATACACAACAAAGTTATTAGTCAGGGTATCATCAAGTTATGAAGACATGCACAAGAAACAAGAAAAAGAGTCAAATCCCTTTGAAATCATGATGTTATATGGCCCAACTCTAGCATGCAACCATCTCCAACAATTTGATCCATAGGTAGGCTCAGGTATGGAAACCCTCACCTCTTCCCTATGCATAAAATGACTAAAATGTGTAATGGTCGAGAAAGGAGTTTTAATAGGTTGGAGGTGGCTAGTGAACTTGGCCACCCTCAGCTAGTGAACTTAAGTTTGTATTAGTCACCCATGAAATGTGGAGATGTCAACTCAAAGTGAGGTGGTGTTCACAAAGAGTGGGGTGATAATCACAGGAGAGAGGAAATGATTACAAGGAGTGGGGACAATAGTCCAAAAAAGGAAACTCGTGTATATGCCATGTCACCAAAGCGCTCTAAGCTTTTACCATAAAGAGAATATTATGTACTGGGCTCGACTTCATTTGCACCATCGCTCATTCCAAAAATAGGTAGAAGAAGGACGATTTATTGTATCAGACCACCTAGGGTACCATTGAGAAGTTTCGAACCTTGTCTGCAGGTGCTATAAGAGGAAGCTACAGGAAGGTCTAAGATGATACAGGAAGGTTGAGAAGGAGCTATAGGAGAAATTGGAAGGTGAAAAAGGAGCCATAGTGGCTCGAAATTTTCTCAAAACCATCATGCACACACAGAATTATTTTGACAAGAAGTAAGTGACACCCACCTTCATTTTTTTTACATCCATTTACATGAGAATTATTCCTTGGATTGATAGTCTGTCGCAATCAATTAAGCCATAGGAGGTCTTTTTTGAAATTGTTGTGGTTAGGAGCAGAGAAAAATAGTTTGGTTGATATCAATTCTAGCATCCTTCTCCCTCACTGCTACCAAGGAATTTAACATTGTTTCACCACTGAGATTATTTAAAAAAATTGAATTCCACACCTAAGTAGCACCGAGGAACAGTAGAAGAAATGGGGGGAGGATTTAATCGAAGAGAACCTCAGACACCAAGAGGATTCACCAACACCCTCTAGTAGTGAACATCTTTAGAATACACCAATGATGGGTTTCTTTGATTTGTTAAAGGGGTATGATGATGATCTCAGTAATGAATTTTCCATGGAATTACATTCTCAAGGAGAAGACAGTTCCACTACTATTGTCAGAGGATTGGCCATCTCTCTAAGTCCTAAAACCATAAGTAGAGTGACCACCTTACCCATAGGAATTTGGTAGAGAAAATAAGACAAGGCAGTGAGTGTCACAGCTAGGAAAAACTTCTTCATTTTTAAAGAGAAGCCTGTATAAGATAAGAATGGAGTAAGAAGAGAAATCCTACCTTACCCTTGGGATGAGGTAGAATACCATATCCTCAAGTATATATCTTGTGAAGGGAGATTGAATGTGGTATATTCCTACCACTTTAGATTTCTCCATGAGCTGAGATTCATGGCATAATTACCTCTCCCTGAAAGAATTGGTGTTCCCCATTTCCTATTAGAGTCAATCATTGAGATGATTCAGAAGGTGAGGGAAGGAAATCACCAACACTTAGCTCACCATGGCCTCATCAAGTTAATTGTGATGGATGCTTTGAGCCACTTAAGGATCCATGTCCTATGTACTAAATTTGTGGACATGGATAGGAAGCTTCCATAGAAGCCCAAGCCATCACACCTATAGAAACACTAGGCTCTAGAACTAGAGGTAAAGAAGGCAAAACATAGAAAGAAGAAGGAGAAAAAACAGAGGAAGAGGAAGCAACAAAAATAGAAGAAGAGGAAAGAAAAACAGAGGAAGAGGAGGCAATAGAGACAAAGGAAGGAGAAGAGGAGAAGAAAAAGGTAGAAGGAATAGTAATCCCTAAGGATACTTCTAAACCCCAAGAAGCAGGGAAATAACCACATCAAACAAGTTTATCTCTAGGGGATACTAAACAAGAAGTAGCTACAACATTGGTTACATTGGGCACACTTGTCAAGCCCAAGAGGAGGCAACCAAGACAAGGTCCCCTATATTTCAGAACCAGGAAAAGCACCAAAATTAGATAGGGTGTTGTAGCGGCTACAACCACCATCCAAAATTTTTCCTTAGCTTCGTTTTGGAGCCTCCCTACCAACCTTTCACAGCAGCATGTCTTGCTTCATCAAGTACACAAGCTTCAGTGATTTTCTTGCAGAATGACAGCCTGTCCATGAGAGCTTGTTGCATTCCCCTCACAGGTTATTCCTCCAGACTTGGTCCAGCTATAGGCTGAGCAGCTCACTCAAGAATAGGCACAATTCTAGAGCGAAACCAGCCTTCCCTCCAAAAATTGTGCAATTCTATCTGGTAGCCTGCTGGGCTCCAGAATTGCGCAATTCCTCCCAGCAAGGCTGCTCAGCCCAGGAATTGCAAAATCCTGGGCAGCAGTCAGCTGCTCTGCCTAGAAATTATGCAAATCCCCTAGGCAGCCAGCCCAGCTCCCTTCCAAAAATGTGTATTTTCTCCCAACAATTAATCAGCCTCTTGCATGTGCAGTTGAGTTGATCGGTTCCCTCCGAGACCAAGCAAAAACTATTTGCATTCATGGTTTGCTTCTCCCAAGACAGCATGCAAATGCATCCCTTGATTCAGGGATCTACTTTTAGCAACTGGAGGTTGCATGCAAGGATCACCTCGAAAACCTCCCACCAAGTGTCGCTCTTCCTATATTTGTGGCATGCGCGTCACATCTTTGATTTTATCAAAACTCATGAACTGGATGCTGCAGAGCTCATTCCTAACATCAACCTTGCAGCTCTAACATCCCACATCGCATCTAGGAGCCGTTAGCACATTCAGCTCAATTATTTTTGGGTAAGCCCGCTTTCCATGTCTTGTGTTTCATTTCTGGCGCTTTTTTCGTTTTTCTTCGTATGAATGTTTGCTACTTGATTTCAATGAGTGCTTGTTGTCATTTTGGTACATACTAGCTTGTACTAGCACCATTTTAGTTTTCGTTAACATCTCAGTGTTGTTGCATGCATGAAACTGTTTTTCATGAACAGTTGTCGATTCGACGACTCGCCTCACCCACATGCACGTTGTTACATTTTCTTAATCTTTCTTTCATTGTTTGCATGCATGATCATTCACTTATGCTTACACTCAGTATTGCCATGCATTCGCATTCACATTCGCTTTCATTTGCTCATCAGTGAGTCTAAGCAGCCTTGGCTTGGACTCTGCCTCACCAAGACAACATTATGCAATCGTGAGAGGGAAGGCTCTGTCTTCCTATCAGGAAATGTGCATGTCTACCCAGTGACTGTCCTCCAATCTTGCATTGCATAATTCTGAGGGACAATGATTGTTGGCCTAGAAAATTGCGCAATGCAGTCACTGAGCCTGCAACCATTGCCAGCTGAGATTGTACATTGTGCAATTCCAGCAATCAACAGCCAGACTGGACTATGCATTGTGCAGTTCTAGTATTCATTCAGCCTCCCAGTAGCCCAGATTGTGCCTTGCGCATTCTTGGCAATCAATCTCCCAACCTCCACGCGGAAATTGTGCAACCTTCATGATCAGTCACACAAGTATGTTGTAAGTTAGTTCTCAAGTTCATTTTGGTTTTCGACTGACAGGTTACTTGCCATGAGTGTTTCCATGTCTCCAAGTATCGTAGGTGTTCATCTGCCTCTCAACAATACACGTATAATGGTTTCCAACAGAGAAGAGTTGAAGACACCGTTCATAGCACACTTGGGGATGCAGTCGATCAAGTTTCTATGGACTTGCCTACCCACAAAGACATAAAGTTGTTCATACACAAGGACATCAAGATATGACGGCAGTAGCATTACAATGAGCAGAATCATGAACAGCACCTGAAGGTAGCATACCAGATGCAACGAATGCAAGGGGAAGGTTGTTGACAACACAGAGGCGGAACAAAGTTGAAAGTTCAATTAGATCCACTTGTGGTGAAAGAAACTTTGGAGACTTAGGCTATGAGGTGACAGTGCAACATGAAGATCATGCGAAGGCAGCGAACAAAACAGAGAAGGAGTTGCATGTTGTCAAGCAGCAACTCAAGGAAGAACAAGAGCTACATAGACAAGAGAATGAGTTGCAGCAAGAGAAGGTACAGCAATGGGCGCAACATGCACTCATGAATGAAACTGTGCCCATACAAGTTAAAGATCCATCCCATCAGCTGGCACGGAGCAGACTTGGTGAGCAGTGTTTTCGATCGCATGCAAGGGAATTCAGCAGCATGAATGTCATCGTGCGCACACATGCAATCCCACCCATTCAGCACACTCACCGAGGAAAATATAAGAAGAAAGTACAACTGGAGTTGAACATGTAGTTGACAATTTATGCACATGACCAACAGCGCACACTGGAATATCAACACGGACACTATGCATCAGTGTCTTGTTGGTTCAACCGCACCCAAGAAGACCATGCACATGTTAGCAGATGCTTTGGATGGAGGAGCCACACCAATGCACCCAGATGCAATGGAGGCAAGAGTTTGCTTCAGCTAGATGTCACCATGGAGTGCATGCACACCATCATGGATGACCAAGCTTGGCATCAGCTCACCACCTTCACCATCATAAGCATGTCAAAGAGTTGGTCTCACCACAACAAACCAAGTGCCAGTGATGTCTTGCATGGATTTCTCATGCCATTTTGTCTCACATGGGAACATGTGCATTGTAATCTAACGTCTTGTCAAGTGGAAGTTCAAGTGTCGATAGTTGGATGTAACAGACATAGAGTAGATGAAGAGTCATGAGTGTAGATGAACTGTCACAAAGGGGAATGTCAAGGGTCACCCCACCCTTTGTTATAAATAGAACCTCATAACTCATTGAAAAGGCTTTTGGTTAGCCAAGCTTCCGATAAGACTATCTTGAAGAGAGCTTAGATAGTATTGTAATGAGCCTTGGCTTCTCTACTGCACAAAGCTAGTACATCTCTTTGGAGGAGCAAACGGTTTGGTTGTAACGTTCTGCTATCGGAACTAGTGGTTGGTCATAGATGTATTATATGACCAGAACTTACACTTCTTAATATAACAAGATCCAACACATTTCATGCATATGTTGTATTGTATTCTATGCTATCTGGTTTACTCTAAATGATATATGTATCTGTTTACTTACGCATGCATGTATAGCTATCTTTGTATGTATGTATGAATCTTTATGAAATGTGTTGTCAGTTTAACCATCACTTTGGATTGCTTGCTAACATGCCTTCCATGTTGTGATGCATCTTCACTCGTGTGTTCCCTTCTTAATTGCATGCTATCATAGGTTTCCAAGGGTTTCACTCATCTCAACCCCTGTGTGTTATAACCTCTCATGCACCTTCCTTGGCTCACTGTAGCTATCACACCCTTGCTACCAACAGATTTATCTTACTTGCCTCTGTGCAAAATTGCAGTTAATTCATTACTGTACGACCCACTACTGGGACTCTGTTGAAGCCCCAAAAATCGGGTCTACAACAAGGGGGATACCCACCCGGTCTGGACCTTGAAAGCAACTCCTTTTCTATTTGGGATGGTGGGTCCGACTGGGGATAATGGGACCAGTTTCCCAATTTGTGTATGTGTGATGAGAATTGATATTTCCTTTCTAATAATTCCAAAGTAAAATGATTTTATACTAAATTTAATTTAACAATATGCAATTGTATTCTACTGAATAGAAATATCTAATTCTAAAACTAACCCGGGATTTAACCTTTCAGTTATGTGATCTAAAATAATTTCTAACAGCAATTGGTAATAAAGATCATTCAATTGTTATGAGAAAAGAATTCAATAAAAATGAATCGTTTCATATAAAAAGTTAGCTGAAAAAATTGTGAGAAACATATCGCATAATAAGTCATTCATACATTAAGCATAAATAGAATAGTCATCACTGTACAGAAGTGCCAAATGATAACTCAAACATTCAAGCATTCAGATATAAATAACTGAACATAAATGTCACCTTAACACATAAGCAGAAATCATTAAGAGATAAAAGTACCATTGATAACAAGTTCTACTCATGAGTTTCAGCAATAATGATTTATCTCTTCCTAAATCAACATCTACTAAGAGTACAAAAGTGCATTTCAGTAGCAGACACTAAACACAGATATCAATAAATCTTGTTCCATTCATTCATCAAAACCTCCTCCAAGGGTGCAGAAGTGCATGTTCTGAGGAAACATTTTTGACAAATTTCAGGACCTTTCTCTAAATGCATGAGAAGGGTTGAAATACTACTAACTAAATCCTAAAATTAGTCTATTACAAAAATATAGGAAGAGGTTTAAAAGATAGTCCTCATCTAAGGCAAAAATAAATAAAAACTAAAACTAAAACTAAAACTAAAACTGAATCTAGAAATTAACTATCTATGTATCTGTTCTCTGTGGTCGCAAGCATTCAGCATCGGCTTGAGGAGAGTTGGTTGGCCGACCTCCGATTTTAGTTGCCCTGCGAAAACAGAATCGGCAAGTGTTGGCACTATCTTCTTGGTAGAGTTAATAAGGCATTTGAGAGTCATGCATTGACTATGTGGTTTAACCAAGTACTGCCAGTAAGAATCCCAATTCAACTTGGCTAACTTCTTGATTGACTCTGCTCTTTCCTCAGCCTTTTGTCTCCAACTTGTCTGTAGATGTTGTGCCTTTGGGAGAAATCCCGGAGTGGTCTCTGATATGAGGTTTTCTCTGTGTAGGTTTTCATTGACACAGTCAATGACATTGTTTGTTGTTGTGGCTGCTTCTTTTGTTGCTTGTTCTACCTTCCTGATCTGTGCATCCCACTTATTAAAGAGCATTTCTTTGTGGGCTTCATTGATTCTGGGTGCGCCTGCTTTTCTTCCTTCCTCTGATTCCTACCAAGCCAAATAATCAGAAATTCTTTTATCAATTAAATCATAATCATGTCGCAAGTCCACGACTTGATTAGTGATTTTGTCGCTTATCTCGCAATAGGAGCTCCATTGCGATATTCTTTGGCATAATGTTTCTTGTTGTTGCAAGAGTTGGTCATTTAAGGCAAGGGCTTCTGTGACAAACTCTGTAAGCTTGGGATCATCTCTATGCATCTCTAGCATAACCTGCAACTAATTTTCTTTTTCGACCAAACTGTTCTGGTATCCCAGCTGCATCTATTGAAAATCTTGTTGTAACTTTTCTAACTTTTCCTCAGCTTCGCGGTTGGCACTGGCTTGCTGTAGTTGTTGCTGCAAAATCTGTATTTGTTCCTCTCTATCCTTCAGTAATTGTTGTACCTCGGACGCTTTGTCAATGGTCGCAGAAGCATAGGCTCTTGCGATCTGAGATAATTTAGTGAGATTTTCAGTAGGGTCAGTGGTAGGATCTCGCCAAAGGACGTCTAACTGCTCCACCTCAGGTGAGAGCACGCTATCCAATTTCCTTTTCTTTCTTTGCCTTCTTACCACTACCTTATGCTACGGACTATAAAATACATCTAGAGGAGGAATTTCCTCTATTTTGAGCATGATTTCAAAAGATGGAGTAATGGGAATATGCTCCATTTCTGGAGAATTGCTGACTATTCCAATGACCATATCAGTTACTGTCTGTACATTATTCTCAGGTGTTTTTGTGCTCTGCTCCTCAGTATTAATCAACTCATTAAATGTTTCCCATTCTTTATCCAGCTCAGTTCTTACTAGCTTTGGTGGTTGGATGATGAGAGGGGGAAGATTTACCTGTGGAGTAGTCAAGACCTATTGCTCTGGGCACTCTTTAGATTGGGCAGTATCTCTTACTGACCCTTCACTTTTATTATGGTCACTCTCGGACCTTTTAGAGCATTCTGGTGATTCTCTCCCAGACTTAGATCTGGACTTGTCTGTGCCTGAACTTCCACTTAGACTGATACTGGGAGTTGGCTCCCTTATTGGTTCCAAGCGTAACTTATCCAAGGGGATGTTAGCTAATCTCCTTTCTCTGTACAATTTGAATTCTTGAAATTCTGCCGGGGAAATTGAATTTGGGCCGAGTGCAGAACTTCTTTCAGTGTACTTTTCTATTGAAAGGTATCATCAAAAAGATCATCTTCTCTGGAAAATACTTTTATCTTGACGGCAGTAGTGAAATTCTTAATGATATCACAGGGGTCGAGTTGTCTCCCTGGAAATTTGAACAATCGCAGACATAATATATTTTCTACTTCTTTGAATGCATGACCTAAATCAAATAGTGAAAAGGCCCCACAAGCCACAGGAAATTGTGGCCAAATGGCCTTCTTCTTGTCCTTCACCTCTTTGCTCATACCCACCACCCCGCAGGTCTAGTAGGCAATCTCTCGCGTCAATAGTTTATCAAGGACATATAAGGATAGGACATGAGGGGAAGTAGTGCTTCCAAATACTCTGACATAGGTGAAAAGCTCTTCTCCAAACCATCTTGCGACAGGGAGAATATCAACTTCCGCTTCAAGGGAAAATCTTGGAGCGTCCCTATTATACAACATTATGTGCAGAGGTAACATGAATTCATGACAAATTTTGTAAAAATACGGAATAAACTTGGAACCCCATAATTCCTTATGATAAATGTGAATGGGTAAGGGATTATAAGTAGTCCACTTCCAACCCATTAAAGGAAACTTGGAAACATAATAGATTGTATCCATAACATTAGCAGCGAAATAGAAAGGAGGATAAATCCTCTGAGTAGTAGTTCTTTTGGACCAGTAGTTCCAAATAGCTATAGCTAAATTATTAGACAATATCTTAGCCCAATCCACAATAGTAGCATTAGTGGCTGCATCTAATAGGGGTAGCCATTCAAATGAAAACTTGTTGACGTCGGGCTTTCCAAAAAGTCTACAGAGCATAGCAGCAGCAAAGAAATACAGGGAAGAGAGAGAACCAGTACTGTACATACCGTGTTTATCCTTTTTTAGTGGTTCTTCCCTTGCCGACCAGTCCTTGGTGCATTCCGCCAAATCCTCGTTTTCTTTAGCGAACTTCTCCATGAACTGTTTATTGTAGGTTACCTGTGGCTCTGGTAGATGATACATGAGCCTTAAATCTTGTGAAGTGAATGACCCAATGAGTTCTTGGCTCTGAGTCTTAAATTGTCTATCTGTTATGTCAGCACTATCCAGTACCCATTTGACCATGTTTGTGTATGGAAGAATCTTGGGTCTCGCCGCTATCCGGTGCAAGAATGAACATGAAAGTTCTATAATCGACGCCTCAGATGACCCGCGTGAGTCTGCAGTTGCTTTAACCTCCATTACTCTAGGATTTTCTTCTTTGAGTAGATTGTACATGCCTTCCCAAGTAGTTATGCCAGTGTCTCTATTTTATGCCAGCGTCTCTATTACAGGTGGTGTCTATGTATAAGGGCGTCATTTCTTTGTCTTCAGAAATCAGAGCTTTTCCCTTCTTTCCCATTATACTTTGAACACTGCTACATATACCTTTCTGCTTTCCGCTCCTGCAATTTACAAATAAGGAAAGAGTAATGATAAGAAATAAGGTGACGGGAAAGATTTTAATGCCGAAATCATATAAAATATATCACCTTACGTGAAATGACCTTTCGATCAGATCTAAACTTTATCTCATTAATGATCATCAACTAACTCATTAAATTAACATCAATGCGCATAACTTGGCATCGGATTACGAAAAAAAACTTTTTGAACGATGAGCCCTGCAGATCTGCGATAAAGCGATTTTGCGATTTGCTTCGCAATATGGCAGATCACAATATCGCTAATCCGTTGTGTTTAACAATCATCTTTCACCACATGTTTCTGCGAGATGCGATATCGCATATCGTCGGGTTGAGGTATTTTACCTTAAGTGATATTTGAGGCATATGAAAACTGCAGCTTCTTCAGTGTGTGATCTCACATCGCGATTTTGAAATCTTAGTAGTTTGCTTATATGGTGTCATCCATTACCTTTTTGCAATGCAATGCTTTATTATTGAGAGAACGATTTAGTTCGAACTTATCATAAAACTTAAGTCCTTTTGGATTTTTGCGAGTGTTCTCCTAAGTTTATGATAGTAAGATTTATTCAAAATGGGAATATAAGTGCTAATATGTTTTTTATTTTTTAGAAAAGGGTCCCCACTTATTTAGTATTAGTAATAAAACTAAATAATAAGGGGGGTTGTTGTTGGCCACAACAATTGGCGATTCACTTGGAAGAACCAGTTATCTCTGATTTTCTTTTGAATTTTCTAAACTTCCAAAACATAAGGGTTTTTTGGAAAATCAAACTTTATTATAGAAAGATAAAGTACATCATGCTTTCAGCTGTTAATGATAGTTTGTTTCTTCTATGTTAACTCTGATTATTTACTTCCTAAAGCTAGTCATTGTATTTACATCAACCACTACTTGGTTTATAAAGATAAAAACAAAGTCTCCTTTGTAAATCAGTTTTAAATATGCTCATTTGTCGTAGGTAGAGCCTCTGCTGCCAGCAAGCGTTTATAGCCTCGACAGGGTTACCTGTTACCCAACAATGATCCTGTATCCTACTTGGAGAAATATACGATTTTCAAAGGGAAATCCATATCCACACTTATTGCTTTTATTTTCTTTTAATTCTTAAAGAACAATGTCTTGGTTTGGTAGCCAAATTATGACAGTGCCACTCACTTGATTTATAACTTTGCTGAACAAGCTGGCTCGTGATGAGACCCCTTGTCTTTTGATTGCAACAGTCTTGAGTCATTTCCCTGTTGTGGTATGCAGTTTTGTTAAAGTCAACAAGCTATAATATCTATGATCATGATAAGTCGGCTCGTGATGAGACCTCTTATTCTTTAAGTTTACAGTGTATCACTGGATTATTCCTTGAAGCTCGTAATTCTCTAGGTGGGGAGGAAGTCATTGGTTCCTTAAGAATAGCTCTGGACGACAATGGTAGAGTTTTTGGAAAGAGCTTTTCTACAAAGAATCTTCGTTTTTTGTTATTGATGCTTTTCATTGACTGATATAAAACAAATTCCCACTAAAGGTTGCTTTTTATCAAAATTCGCAAGGTTGAAACTAGTATCATTTCCAGGCTTATAGCCTTTGACTGTATCTTTCAATAATAATGACCAATTTTCCAAATCAGTTCTATTTATACAAGCGAAAAACAAAATCTAAAAGAAATACTAGTCTTTTTCATGAATTCCAAACGTAACCATTTACAACTAGTTTTATTATCAAAATAAAGGAAAAACTAATTTACAAAAAATAGAAGAAGTGATCTTCTATGGAAAGTATTTTTTGAGGATTTGCCCGTTAACAGGTAAAGATTCTCTTTTCCCTACTAAATCCTGCAACATAAAAGTGGATGGACCTATGATTTCCGCAATTTGGAATGGGCCAAGCCACATTCGTTGGAATTTTGTATGTTTGCCTTTTTCTTCGTGAGCCTTATCCCATTTTAAAACTAAATCTCCAATTTGAAAGTCCTTTCTGGATACCATGTTTGAATCAAAAGAATCCTTTACTAATGCTTGATGATGAGCGTGTGTTATTTTAGCCTGTTCTCGTTGCTCTTCTAGCTTAAGAATTTGCAGTTGTCTTAGCTGTAAGGATGAAGTTGGTGTTTCGTCAATAAATTGAACTAAGGCCAAAGAGGGAATTGCTAGGTGAGTTGGGAGAACCACTTCTTTCCCATAAACTAAATTAAAGGGAGAAGTGCCAATGGAGGCTTTCTGCATTATTCGGTCTGCCCACAGAGCATACATCAAAGATTTGTGCCAATTCTTATGATTTTGATCGATGGTTCGCTTAATGATTCTAATTAAGTTTTTATTCATTGATTCGGCCAACCCGTTCCCCTGTGGGTAATAATTGGCAGAGTATTTAAGCTTAAAACCTCTTTTGAGCGCAAATTCAGTCATAGCATTGCCAGAAAAATATGATGCATTATCAAACATTAAAGCAGAGGTAAACCAAACCTGGTGATTATGAACTGATCTATGAAGTCAATGATGTGTTCAGCATTGGCTATCTTGACAGGAATTGCTTCTACCCATTTAGTAAAATAATCTGTAGCTGTAAGGATATACCTATGCTTTTTAGAAGAGTGACGAACGATCTCACCTATTATATCCAATCCCCTTTGATCAAAGGGTTGATCGATATTGACTAGTTGCAAAGGCAACGACGGTTTCTTTTGTCTTCCAGCAACAGTTTGACAAACTTGACATTTCCTTACATAGCTATGCGCATCTTTAAATAATGTAGGCCAATAGTACCCTGCACGCAAGATTTTATGTGCGGTAGCATCTCCAGCATAATGTCCACCTGCTGGTCCATCATGGAGTTCCTGCAACACTTTTTCAGCTTCAGATTTCTCAAGACATCGAAGGAGAATAGAATCATAATTCATCCTAAAAAGTACATCATTTACGAGTTGATATTTCTTAGCCTTCAATCTTATGGCTCTTTTCTTTGTATAATCTAGGTTTGAAGGAGCATATATGTTCTTTAGATAAAATATGATATCAGCATATAATGATTCAATATCGTTTAGGCTTACCTCATACGTGTGTACTTCTTGATTTGAAGGTGGTGTTTCGGAAATAAGCGATGCTCCAGCCAACATTTTGCAAAAGCCTTGACCTTTTACAATATTTGTTGGTTTAATTTCAGCGTCGTACTCTTGTAAGGCAGTAACCCAATTTTCTCTTTTCTCACCCACGTCTTTCTGTACTAAGAGATTTCTTACTGCTGGAAACAGTACTATGATTTTTGTATGGGTTTTAAGAAGGAGGGGTCTGAAGTGCTTGATCGCTTTGAAAACAACATAAGCTTGTTTCTCGACGTCAGAATAATTTAATTCGGCCCCTTGTAGATTTGAACTGAAAAAGGCAATTGGGGCTTCCGCCTTGTCTTGATTTGCTTGAGTGAGTATCGCAGCATATGATCTATTAGAGGCAAATGTATACAAAATGAAAGGATCGAAAAAATTTGGAGTTGCTAAGGATGGGGCATTTACAATCGCTTGCTTAATCAGATTGAATGCTTCATATTCCTCTTGGCCCCATTTGAAGAGTGAATTCTTTTTAATCATTGCTTGTAAGGGAGATACAATCCTTGAGAAGTCTGGAACAAATCTCTTAACAAAATTAATCTAGCCAAGGAAGGATTGCATGGCTTTCTTGTTGTGAGGCAAGGGTATTTCGGAAATCTCCTTAATTCTATCGAGATCAATATGGATTCCAGATTTTGACACTATAAATCCAAGAAGTTTTCCTTCACTTAATGAAAAAAAGGACTTTTTTGGATTAAGTGAAATCCCATACCTTTGGCAACGTTGGAAGATCTGCTTTAAGTCTCTAAGATGATTACCACGTTTTTTAGAATATACAGTTATATCATCCAAGTAAATTACTACTGATTTGTTTACTAATCCCTTAAATGCGATGTCCATGGCCCTTTGAAATGTGGCACCAGCGTTGATCAGACCAAAAGGCATCTTTTGATATGCGTAAGTACCCCATTTGGTTCTGAACGTGGTCTTTAGTTGATCGTCAGGATGGACCAAAACTTGGTTGTAGCCAGAGAAACCATCTAAAAAGGACATTAATTCTGATCCTGCAACTGCTTGCAATATTTTCTCCATGGGAGGCAGGGGAAAATTATCCTTTTGGCGGGCTTTATTAAGGTTTCAAAAGTCAATACAAATTCTAATGTCTTCATTTTTCTTTCTGATGGGAACCAAGTTGGAAACCCATCTAGAATGTCGAACGGGAAAAATAATTTTGGCTTTCAATAATTTGTTAAGCTCAGAGTTAATCTGACTTTCCAGATTAGGATGGATCCTCCTCAGCTTTTGCTGGACAGGTTTTTCATCGGTTATCATTGGGATAGTATGTTGAATGATAAAAGTGTCGTAAGTCTTAAGGTCATCGTAGTTCCAGGCGAAGACACTTTTGTATTTTTTTAGGAGACAAACATAAGCTAATCTTTCTTCAAGGGCTAGGCCAAGAACTAGGTTGATATTCTGCGGCTTGGTATCAGTTCTTAGATTTACTAATTCATAGTTCAGAGTTGAACTCTGAAGTTTTGAATTGGTAGATCTCTTGAATCGGTCTTTCAAATCATATAGGTCTTCCAACTTGATTACTGATTTTAGCATAGCATTATTAGCGCTTTCTTGTTGCAACTGTTTGTCATGCTGATCCTTATCAATTATCTGATTAGTGTAAGATCCCTCTGATGTGAGGAAGCTTACAATATCAGGATCATCATTGAAAATTCTCTAGTTTGTAACATTATCAGGAATTGAGGGTCTAAAGATCAATTCGATTAAAAGTCTTTCTGGGCTATAGTCTTCTGAGGGAATGAGCTTGGAAGCTACGTTTGCCAAGACATCAGCACTAGCATTTTGGATTCTAGGAATTGGCGAAATATTGAATGCTATAAAATGTTCAGTCAGATCTTGCACTAAAGATTTATAATGCTTTAAATGACCTAATAGACAATGTATAGTATTTCGTACCTGTTTAATAAAAATTTCAGAATCTCCGAAGACTTGTAGATACTTGATATCTAATCTGATTGCCTTGTATAATCCTTGGACTAAAGCCTCGTATTCTGCAGTGTTATTGGTGCAATCGAACTCGAGTCTACAAGTTAGCATAGTTTTGTTTCCCTCTGGACTAACTAATACGCATCCTGCTCCTGCTCCATTGTTAGACTTAGAACCATCAAAAAATAACTTCCAAAATAAAGATTTATTTATAGGACTATCTATAAAATTAACACATTTAGAACTATCTGTTTGAGAAAAGTTTTCTACTTGAGACAAAACAGAATGTTCTAAGTAAGGCGAAGTATGAGCATTAAAATTTCCTAAGAAAGAGTCAACAGAATAGTTTCCAATTATATTGTTGTTGTATGCTATAGGTTCATTTTCTCCTTCCAATTCCGTCACTATATATTTTTGATGTCTTTCTCACTCAACCTTTATCTGATTCGGTTTACCATTGTAAGGGAGCCACATATGTGACCAATCGGTTGCAAAGTATCCATGAAGCTTTTCAGACCAATCCCTACTAAGAATTAAGCCATAAAATTCTGGAATGTCTGCAACTAAAATATCAATGACTTGACATACCTTTGGATTAGATGACAGCCTTATGGTAACCTGATTTAGTTCACCGATCACTTCAACCTACGACCGGTCCAACTGAACTATGCGTACTGCAGATTTTTTAGGTTGAACGTTTAACTTTGCACATATTGATTTAGGTAAGATATTAGATGAAGCTCCTGAATCTACCAAACAATTATGCAAGTTTTTGTTGAAAACTTCATAAGTAAGAAGAAATGGGGGAGTATGAGATCTTGACCTTCCTCCAATTAAAGCGATATCGTTTGGATCAACTTTATTAGTCACATTAGTTGGAGGTCTTCCCATTTCATGAGAAGCTTGCGAGATTACAGCGGCAGGCAGAGGTGCAACAGGTATTGCGTGTAACTCTTTCAAAAGTAGCTTTTGTTGATGTTTTAATTTTCTCAATTCATGAAAAGTAATGTTAGCCCTAGTCTTCTTCATGTCTTCAACGATATTATACTCCATCTCATCAAAAACAATCAATGTTTTAGATGGAGTTGGTGAATCGGATTGGACTGGGCTTGTTTGAGTCGCTTTGGGCGATGATTTCTTACCTGCGACTTTACCTTTAGATATTGAGCTTGCACTCTTCTGTTTAGGAGTAGGTTGTGGAGGATCGAGTTGATTTCTACTTTTGGTACTGACTGGTGATGCTTCTTGATCCTCTTCATTTGGGAGGATGAAGTCTCACATTCCCTGTACTTATACAACTTCTACTTCATCCATAGGTTCCTCATTAGAAACTTCCTCTTCTTCTTCTTCTGGTTCTGCATTTGTGATAGCATTAGGAGGCTTTGAATCAGTTGAAGGATTTCTTCTATAAGGCTTGTAAGGATTTTTAGAAGAAGTCTCTGCTACTTGTTTCTTAATGTCAACCATTTCGTTAGACATGGTTTTCAAAACTTTTTGCAATCCTTCTAAATCAAATGGGTCTTTTGATTGTTTTTTCTTGGGATCTTCTCTAAAAGTGACCTTCTTATATTTTTGTTCATCGACAACGTTTTTCTTTTCTAAGGTTATGATACATTTTTCTAAAGCTATTGCTTCCTTCATATTATCAGCCAAAGTTGTTTTGGCAACCCTATCAACGAAGATCGCTATGTTTGATGGTAGAGCAGATATGTACCATTCACTTCGAACTTTTTCACTAAGCTTGGAAGCGGTAGGAATTTTATTCAAAATTTTATTGAAACGCGAGTTAAAATATTTGATAGGTTCCCTTGATTCAGTCCTAAGATTCGACAGATCATTGATCAATGTTGCAGTAGACCTATCATCACCGAACTTAGTCAAGAATTGCTCTTGGAAAATATCCCAACTAGTGATAGATCCTGATGGTAATGAAAAATACCAGGATCCAACTAACCCTTGCAAAGTGTAAGGGAAGAGCCAGACAACAGCATCTTCATTAGTAACTCCATTTAGATTTACAGATAACATAAAATTGTTTATGTGTTCTTCTGCTAGAATGCCTGCTTCAGGATTAAACTTAGGCAGCCATTTTTCAGGATGGGTCGGTATTTGACTCAAGGGCGCAGGCGTTAAGATTTCCCCTAGGTTATTCCATGGGGTTCGGGACATCGTTGAACTACTAATAGAGGAAAGTGCAGAAGATGTTCCTTGCGGTTGGGAAGATGAGGATATTACAGTTCCAGATGATTGAGAAACAGATATTGAAGTTCCAATGGTCTGGTGGACAACAATTTGAAGTGGAGGGGTGGATGGTTGACTTCGCAGTGGAGAGGTCGAAATGGATGATGATGATGAAAGAGTCTCACTATCAGACCCTTTAGGTGATTTCCTTGCTCTTTTCCTTTTAGGTAGAGGTAATTCAGTTGGTTCGATACCAAACTTTTCACTCTGCAATCTGGTAAGAGGATGAGAAGGATTATATTGCGAAGTCACACTACCTTGAGATATTTCAAATTTTTGGGGTGATATAGAAAATCCTTGAAGTTTATGGATCAAAGATTCAACTTCAGGAGGTTCAATAGTAGATTTCTCTGAAATGTTCGGGTTTGTGGCAGTGGTTGTTATTTTATCGACTTCTCGCTCAAGATTTAAAGATTCCAAGTGCGATGGAGAAGTCAGGGGAGATGTTGAGGGCGATTTACTCTCAGAATGGTATTTAGATTTAGATTTACTAGCCATTCACATTTTGGGCCCTCCTTCTAGCGCCAAATATGTTGAAGCCCCGAAAATCGGATCTACAACAAGTGGGATACCCACCCAGTCCGAACCTTGAAAGCATCTCCTTTTCCGTTTGGGATGGTGGGTCCGACTGGGGATAATGGGACCAGTTTCCCAATTTGTGTGTGTGTGATGAGAATTGATATTTCCTTTCTAATAATTCCAAAGTAAAATGATTTTATTCTAAATCTAATTTAACAATATGCAATTGTATTCTAATGAATAGAAATATCTATTTCTAAAACAAACCTAGGATTTAACCTTTCAGTTATGCGATCTAAAATAATTTCTAACAGCAATTGGTAATAAAGATCATTCAATTGCTATGAGAAAAGAATTCAATAAAAATGAACCGTTTCGTATAAAAAGTTAGCCGAAACAATTGTGAGAAACATATCGCATAATAAGTCATTCATACATTAAGCATAAATAGAATAGTCATCACCATACAGAAGTGCCAAATGATAACTCAAACATTCAAGCATTCATATATAAATAACTAAACATAAATATCACCTTAACACATAAGCAGAAATCATTAAGAGATAAAAGTACCATTGATAACAAGTTCTACTCATGAGCTTCAGCAATAATGATTTATCTCTTCCTAATTCAACATCTACTAAGAGTACAAAAGTGCATTTCAGTAGCAGACATTAAACACAGATATCAATAAATCTTGTTCCATTCATTCATCAAAACCTCCTCCGAGGGTGCAGAAGTGCATGTTCTGAGGAAATGTTTTTGACAAATTTCAGGACCTTTCTCTAAATGCATGAGAAGGGTTGAAATACTACTAACTAAATCCTAAAAATAATCTATTACAAAAATATAGGAGGAGGTTTAAATGACCGTCCTCATCTAAGGCAAAAATAAATCAAAACTAAAACTAAAACTAAAACTAAAACTGAATCTAGAAATTAACTATCTATGTATCTGTTCTCTGTGGTCGCAAGAATTCAGCATTGGCTTGAGGAGAGTTGGTTGGCTGACCTCCGATTTTAGTTGCCCTGCGAAAACAGAATCGGCAAGTGCTGGCACTATCTTCTCGACAGAATTAATAAGGCATTTGAGAGTCATGCATTGACTATGTGGTTTAACCAAGTACTGCCAGTAAGAATCCCAATTCAACTTGGCTAACTTCTTGATTGACTCTACTCTTTCCTCATCCTTTTGTCTCCAGCTTGTTTGTAGATGCTATGCCTTTGGGAGAAATCTCGGAGTGGTCTCTGATATGAGGTTTGCTCTGTGTAGGTTTTCATTGACACAGTCAATGACATTGTTTGCCGCTATGGCTGCTTCTTCTGCTGCTTGTTCTGCCTTCCTGATCTGTGCATCCCACTTATTAAAGAGCATTTCTTTGTGGGCTTCATTGATTCTGGGTGTGCCTGCTTTTCTTCCTTCCTCTGATTCCTGCCAAGACAAATAATCAGAAATTATTTTTTCAATTAAATCATAATCATGTCGCAAATCCATGACTTGATTAGTGATTCTGTCGCTTATCTCGCAATAGGAGCTCCATTGCAATATTCTTTGGCATAATGTTTCTTGTTGTTGCAAGAGTTGGTCATTTAAGGCAAGGGCTTCTGTGACAAACTCTGTAAGCTTGGGATCATCTTTATGCATCTCTAGCATAACCTGCAACTGATTTTCTTTTTTGACCAAACTGTTCTGGTATCCCAGCTGCATCTGTTGAAAATCTTGCTGTAACTTTTCTAACTTTTCCTCAGCTTCGCGGTTGGCACTGGCTTGCTATAGCTGTTGCTGCAAAATCTGTATTTGTTCCTCTCTATCCTTCAGTAATTGTTGTACCTCGGATGCTTTGTCAATGGTCGCAGAAGCATAGGCTCTTGCGATCTGAGATAATTTAGTGAGATTTTCAGTAGGGTCAGTGGTAGGATCTCGCCAAAGGACATCTAACTGCTCCGCCTCAGGTGAGAGCATGTTGTCCAATTTCCTTTTCTTTCTTTGCCTTCTTACCACTGCCTTATGCTATGGACTATAAAATACATCTAGAGGAGGAATTTCCTCTATTTTGAGCATGATTTCAGAAGATGGGGTAATGGGAATATGCTCCATTTCTGGAGCATTGCTGACTATTCCAATGACCATATCAGTCACTGTCTGTACATTATTCTCAGGTGTCTTTGTGCTCTGCTCCTCAGTATTAATCAACTCATTGAATGTCTCCCATTCTTTATCCAGCTCAGTTCTTACTGGCTTTGGTGGCTGGATGATGAGAGGGGGAAGATTTACCTGTGGAGTAGTCAAGACTTGTTGCTCTGGGCGCTCTTTAGATTGGGCAGTATCTCTTACTGACCCTTCGCTTTTATTATGGTCACTCTCGGACCTTTTAGAGCGTTCTGGTGATTCTCTCCCAGACTTAGATCTGGACTTGTCTGTGCCTGAACTTCCACTTAGACTGATACTGGGAGTTGGCTCCCTTATTGGTTCCAAGCGTAACTTATCCAAGGGGATGTTAGCTAATCTCCTTTCTCTGTACAATTTGAATTCTTGAAATTATGCTGGGGGAAATTGAATTTGGGTCGAGTGCAAAACTTCTTTCAGTGTACTTTTCTGTTGAAAGGTATCATCAAAAAGATCATCTTCTCTGGAAAATACTTTTATCTTGACGGCAGTAGTGAAATTCTTAATGATATCATAGGGGTCGAATTGTCTCCCTGGAAATTTGAACAATCGTAGACATAACATATTGTCTACTTCTTTGAATGCATGACCTAAATCAAATAGTGAAAAGGCCCCACAGGCCACAGGAAATTGCGGCCAAATGGCCTTCTTCTTGTCCTTCAGCTCTTTGCTCATACCTCCCACCCCGCAGGTCTGGTAGGCAATCTCTCGTGCCAATAATTTATCAGGGACATATAAGGGTAGGACATGAGGGGAAGCAATGCTTCCAAATACTCTAACATAGGTGAAAAGCTCTTCTCCAAACCATCTTGCGATAGGGAGAATATCAACTTCCGCTTCAGGGGAAAATCTTGGAGCGTCCCTATTATACAACATTCTGTGCAGAGGTAACATGACTCCATGACAAATTTTGTAAAAATACGGAATAAACTTGGAATCCCATAATTCCTTATGATAAATGTGAATGGGCAAGGGATTCTGAGTAGTCCACTTCCAACCCATTAAAGGAAACTTGGAAACATAACAGATTGTATCCATAACATAAGCAGCTAAATAGAAAGGAGGATAAATCCTCTGAGTAGTAGTTCTTTTGGAACGGTAGTTCCAAATAGTTGTAGCTAAATTATTAGACAATATCTTAGCCCAATCCACAATAGTAGCATTAGTGGTTGCATCTAATAGGGGTAGCCATTCAGATGAAAACTTGTTGATGTCGGGCTTTCCAAAAAGTCTACAGAGCATAGCAGCAGCAAAGCAATATGGGGAAGAGAGAGAACCAGTACTGTACATACCGTGTTTATCCTTTTTTAGTGGTTCTTCCCTTGCCAACCAGTCCTTGGTGCATTCTGCCAAATCCTCATTTTCTTTAGCGAACTTCTCCATGAACTGTTTATTGTAGGTTACCTATGGCTCTGGTAGATGATACATGAGCCTTAAATCTTGTGAAGTGAATGACCCAATGAGTTCTTGGCTCTGAGTCTTAAATTGTCTGTCTGTTATGTTAGCACTATCCAGCACCCATTTGACCATGTCTGTGTATGGAATAATCTTGGGTCTCACCGCTATCCAGTGCAAGAATGAACATGAAAGTTCTGAAATCGACACCTCAGATGACCCGCGTGAGTCTGTAGTTGCTTTAACCTCCATTACTCTGGGGTTTTCTTCTTTGAGTAGATTGTACATGCCTTCCCAAGTAGTTATGTCAGCGTCTCTGTTACAGGTGGTGTCTATGTATAAGGGCATCATTTCTTTGTCTTCAGAAATCGGAGCTTTTCCCTTCTTTCCCATTATACTCTGAACACTACTATGTATACCTTTCTTCTTTCCGCTCCTGCAATTTACAAATAAGGGAAGAGCAATGATAAGAAATAAGGTGACGGGAAAGCTTTTAATGTCGAAATCATATAAAATATATCACCCTACGTGAAATGGCCTTTCGATCAAATCTAAACTTTATCTCATTAATGATCATCAACTAACTCATTAAATTAACATTAATGCGCATAACTTGGCATCGAATTACGAAAAAAACTTTTTGAACGATGAGCCCTGCATATCTATGATAAAGCGATTTTGCAATTTGCTTCGCAATATGGCAGATCGCAATATCGCTAATCTGTTGTGTTTAACAATCATCTTTCACCACATTTTTCTGCGAGATGCGATATCGCATATCGCTGGGTTGAGGTATTTTACCTTAAGTGATACTTGAGGCATATGAAAACTGTGATGCGCGATGAGCTTCTTCAGTGTGCGATCTCGCATCACGATTTCGCAATCTTAGTAGTTTTCTTATATGGTGTCATCCATTACCTTTTTTCGATGCGACGCTTTATTATTGAGAGAACGATTTTGTTCGAACTTATCATAAAACTTAAGTCCTTTTGGATTTTTGCGGGTGTTCTCCTAAGTTTATGATAGTAAGATTTATTCAAAAAGGGAATATGAGTGCTAATTTATTTTTTATTTTTTAGAAAAGTGTCCCCACTTATTTAGTATTAGTAATAAAACTAAATAAGAAGGGGGGTTGTTGCTAGCCACAACAGACTCCTACACCAAACGATCTGAGGTCTAATTGGGACTTCTTACCAGGGAGATCCCCTGACATGTGGAGGGTCCAGCACCGTGAACATTTTAGCACAAGGAGGGCCAGATGACAAGCTAAGTCCTTAAATCTGTTTTGAATCTCTACATATCTATCATGACTAACTACCGAGTTGCTCTTCAGGAGTGTATGTCTTATGGAAACAATTTTACTATCTTGGAAAAGCTCTCATAATTTGTCTCATAAAACATATGATGGTGGAGGCCACGTAGCCTTGGTTAGGCATGTTGTCAGCATTGTAGGCTCATGCGAAATGCATGGAACCTTTGAAGAATACATGACCTTCGCGTTGTTCGTCTACATGCTTCGAGGGCACCCAATGCACTGGTGTGCCACGCTGCCCAAAAAATCTATTCATTATCTTGCCCATCTAGTCCAATAGATAGACCATGCTTTCAATCACTTTGACGGTAAAGCATTCAACAAAGAAATTCTGAAGTTACGAAAAGCACCCGATGAATCTGTTGATCATTTTTACACACGCTTTTGTAATCTTGCATACTGATTCCCTGAAGATGATATTGATTGGGATTTCTCGATGGAATATTTGAGTATCTTCTTCACATATCTGAACCCCAATCAGCACACTTCGGTGATGGAGCTGCACAATCACAGGCAGTCACAGTTGATGTCACAAGTGATCGTTTTCCCTCACCTCATTAAAAAACTCCACCACTGCAGAGTGATGTGGGAGAACATGCACACACATCTGTTGAATTGTCACATCCTCCCACCCCACCTGCTCTTGATATCTGCGCATATTTGGCTTGCAAGATTGTCGGTTCTCACGTAGATTCGTTCCCTCAGCCTCCATCACCGCATTCTGTTGATCCTCCGGATTGTACTGTCTTGTTCTTTTCCATTCCAGACTCCTCACCAGCTGTGAATGAGGATCAAGTTGTAGATGGAGTTGATGTTGTGCAACCAACTTCTGCCATCATTCATGATGAGTTTGTGCGGGAATCTAAAGAAGAACCTGCGGTGAAGGATGACTCCCTTCTAGTCGCGCTTCATCCGCTTTATCCTGACATCCCTTGTGATTATGTCACTGCTGATTTCCCCTATGAAAACTCATTTCTAGATGTTTCTACTTCCAATCATTCACAGGACACATCGGATGTCAGTCTATCATTACGTTGTGGAGAGGACACATCTTCCTCTGAAAATATGTCTAATATGTCATCTGTCATTTCTGAAAACATAAAGGGTGAACATCTTTGCTTCTCATCTACCCCTCTGCCTGATTCATCAAATCATGAGGATGCCGACAAACATCCTGAATTTTCTGATCTTGGTTGTCGTGATCTCTCTACTTCCTCATCTGATCACAATGTTGATTCAATCATTATTAATCTGTCCAAGACATTGGTCTACGATGACCTATTTGTCAACAAATTCAAAACCCCACAGGTTGTCGAGGTAGTTCAACCCAAAATGATGGTTATGTCAGGCCCTCACTATCCTGAGGTTGGTTTCACTTCCGGTCAAGAAATTTTTGGAACACTCAAGGCTCCTCATCACTCTCTGCTTTACATTGAAGATCAACCAAACACCCAGATTTCTCTTCCTCCATTGGAACTACGTGATCCCATCGCTCATGCATTGGCAGAATCTTTCACGGCAAGCACACATGCACAATGTAAGTGGTCTACCTTTCTCGCATTTTCTTGCTTGTCACGGTCAAGAGAATGCATACACATGACATCTACACGCAGTGTAGCACAACACCATGGCAAGTACACAGAGTGCATGTCATGCGCTTTCACTCATTTTTGTTTTGTGGATGCTTTTAAACTCGAAGTGTGTTTGTCTTCACTGTTACATCTTTCTTGTTTGTTGGTTCGCACATCTGTCTTGTTCGCAAACCATGCCTTCACCAACATGGGTCAACCAATCCATCGGTGGTTGCATTGGAAGTATCACTTCACATGAGATGGCCCATGCACCGTTAGCTTAGGAGTAGGAGTAGTGTTTGCTTTTAGTCTATTTGCTTGCATGCTTGTTTGCTTACTTGCTTTGTTGGTTTGTTTGTCTACTTGCTTGTTTGCTTACTCGCTTTGCTTTCACTTTTTCTTCTACTTCTACTTTGCTTTGTGGTTTGTTTTCTTGTTTTGTTCATAGGTTAGTTTCACATGAAACCATGTATGATTCTTGAAACAAGATGGGTAAAGTACAAGAGGACTTGTACAACTATCAACATTTGGTTATCTGTTGTCTGCTCTCTTATGTAAGAACTTGTTGTCTTCAGTCCATGATACATCAATGGAAAATACATATTGTTCGAAGTAAACCTTGGTGAAAACACAATTCTTGTGCGCTAACTAGTATCACCTACTCTAGTCGGTTGTTTTTGGGTTAATCCTTGTCAGCCCAGTCAAGTAGAGTAAGGTGAGGGGGGAAACCTTAACATGCACATCAGAGGTATAATAAACTACTTCTCTACAGGAAAAACCTCTTATGCTCTTAATAAGTCATGATCCCTCTTCCGCCTCTGAAATGATTAAGTGCTATGCACAGTTACAAAGATGAAAAATGAAAAAATGAAAAAGTGAAAAAAGTTTGAAAAAAATGATGAAAATGAATAAGGTGAAAGAAGAGAAAGGATTCATGCGCAGAGAGGTGATGCAATTAACTCCGCTGGGGTACTGACTAGGCTCGCTGGTAGCTAAGCCATGCTTGGGTTCCTATGTGACTCCATCGGGGTACTGTCTAGGCCTGCTGGCAATGGAGCAACACCAGAGATGAAACTAAGACTCTGATGACTACACTGCTTGTGCACCAATATACCCCTCAACCCCAATCGAAACAACTGTGTTGATTTTCTTGGAATTTGTTTCAATCGACCAAGAGCTTGGCATATGCTCCATCTTACAATCAAGCAAGTGTGGAAACCAAGATGAACTGAGAACTGAACAATACTTTCAGAGGTGTTAGACTTGCTTTTCACAAACAAATTCCATTCAGAGAGTTGGAGTTCTACCAGTGTGTCGCCAAGTGTTGTAGCAGCTAAAACCACCCTCCAAATTTTGCATTAGATTCATTTTGGAGCCTCCCTACCAACCTTTCACAGCAACATGTCTTGCTTTGTCAAGTACACAAGCTTCAGTGATTTTCTTGCAGAATGACAGCCTGTCCATCAGAGATTGTTGCATTCCCCTCATAGGTTGTTCCTCCGAACTTGGTCTAGTTGCAAGCTGAGTAGCTCCCTCAAGAAATTACCCAATTCTGGAGGGCAACTAGACTTCCCTCCAGAAATTGCGCAATTCTGTTTGGGAACCTGCTGGGCTCTAGAATTGCACAATTCTACTAGTAAGGCTTCATCCATAAAATTGTGCAATTCCTCCCAGTAGGGCTCCTCAGCCCAGGAATTGCACAATCCTAGACAGCAGTCAATTTCTCTACCAAGAAATTACACAAATCCCGTGGGCAGCCAGCCCAGCTCCCTTCCAGAAATGTGCATTTTCTCCTAGGAGTTGAGCAGCCTCTTACATGTGCAGTTGAGTTGACCGATTCCCTTCGAGATGGAGCAAAACCGATTTACATACATGGGTTGCTTCTCCCAAGGTAGGATGTAAAGGAATCCCTTGATTCAGGGATCTACTTTTAGCAGGTGGAGGTTGTATGCAAAGATCATCTCGAAAACCTCCCACCAAGTGTCACTCTTCCTAGATTTGTGCCATGCACGTCACATCTTCGATTCTATCAAAACTCATGAACGAATGTTGCAGAGCTCATTCCTAATATCAACCTTGCAGCTCTGACATCCCACATTGCATCTAAGAGCTGTCGGCACATTCAGCTCAGTTGTTTTTGGGTAAGTCCGCTTTCCATGTCTTGTGTTGCATTTCTAGCACTTTTTGTGTTTCGCATTGTATGAATGTTGTCTTCTTGATTTCAGTGAGTTTTTGTTGTCGTTTCAATACATACTAGCTTATACTAGCATCATTTTAGTTTTCGTTAACATCTCACTGCTGTCGCGTGCTTGAAACTGTTTTTCACGAACAATCGCCGATTTAGCGACTCGCCTCACCCACATGCATGTTGTTCCATTTGATGAAAATTTCATTCATTGTTTGCTTACATAATCATTCACTTATGCTTACACTCAGTATCGCCATGCATCCTCATTCACATTCACTTTCAGCTTCCCATTGGTGAGTCTAAGCAACCTCGGCCCGAAATTTGCCTCACTAAGACAACATTGCACAATCTTGAGAGGGAAGGCTTTGTCTTCCTCTCTGGAAATGCGCATTTCTGCCCAGTGACTATCCTCAAATATTTCATTGCACAATTCTAAGGGACAGTGACTGTTGGCCCAGAAAATTGTGCAATGTAGTCATTAAGCTTGCAACCATTTCTAGTTGAGATTGTGCATTGTGCAATTCCAGCAGTCAGCAGCCAGACTAGACTGTGCATTGCATAGTTCCAGAAGTCAGTTAGCCTCCCATCATCCCACATTGTGCCTTACGTAGTCTTGGTAGTCAGTCTCCCGACCTCTCGGTGGAAATTGTGAAACCTTCGTGATCAGTCACACAAGTATGTTACAAATCAGTTCTCAAGTTCATTTTGGTTTTCGACTGACGGATTGCTTTCCATGAGTGTTTCCATGTCTCTAGGTATCACAGGTTTTCATCTACCTCTCAGCAGTACAGGTACAATGGTTTCCAAGAGAACAGATTTGAAGACACCGTTCAGAGCACACTTTGGGATGCAGTTGATCAAGTGTCTATGGAATTTCCTACCCACAAAGACATCAACTTGTTCGTAGACAAGGACATCAATATATGATGGCAGCAGCATCACAGCAAGTAACATCATGAACAGCAGCTAAAGGTAGCATACCAGATGCAACGAATGCAAGGGGAAGGTTGTTGACAACACATAGGCAGAACAAAGTTATAAGCTCAAGCAGATCCACTTGTGGTGAAAGTAACTTTGGAGACTCGGGCTATGAGGTGACTGTGTGACATGAAGATCACGTGAAGGCAAGGAATAGAACAGAGAAGGAGTTGCATGTGCTCAAGAAGCAACTCAAGGAAGAACAGGAGTTGCATAGACAAGAGAATGAATTGCAGCAAGAATAGGTATAGCATCGGACGCAACATGCACTCAGGGATAAAACTACGCCCATACAAGTTAAAGATCCATCCCAACAGCTCGAACGGAGTAGACATGGTGAGCAGTGTTGTTGATTGCATGCAAGGGAATTCAGCAGCATGCATGTCATTGTGTGCATGCATGTGATCCCACCCATTCAGCACACTCACTGAGGAAAAGACAAGAAGCAAGTCCATCTGGAGCTGAACATGTAGTTTACAGTTGAAGTGCATGACCACCAGCACACACTGGAAGATCAACACGGACACTATGCATCAGTCTGTTGCCGATTCGGTCAAACCTAACAAGACCATGTGCATGTTAGCAGATGCGTTGGATGGAGGAGCCACACCAATGCACTCGGATGCAACGAAGGCAAGAGTTCGCTTGAGCAAGATGTCACCATGGAGCGCATGCACACCATCACAGACAACCAAGCTTGGCATCAACTCACCACCTTCACCATCACAAGCATGTCAAAGAGTTGGTCTCACCACAATGGATCGAGTGCCAATGATGTCTTGCATGTCTTTCTCAAGCCATTTTGTCTCACATGGGCACATGTGCATTGTAATGTAACGTCTTGTCAAGTGGAAGTTCAAGTTTCAATAGTTCGATGTAACAGCTAGAGTAGATGAAGAGTCATGAGGGTAGATGAATTGTCACAAAGGGGAATGTCAAGGGTCACCCCACCCTTTACTATAAATAGAACCTCATAACTCATTGAAAAGGATTTTGGTTAGCCAAGCTTCCGATAAGACTATCTTGGAGAGAGCTTGGATAGTATTATAACAAGCCTTGGCTTCTCCACTACACAGAGCTAGTACATCTCTTTGGAGGAGCAAGCGGTTGTGGCTGTAACGTTCCACTATCAAAACTAGTGGTTGGACATAGATGTATTGTATGATAGGAACTTACACTTCTTAATATAACAAGAGCCAGCATGTTTCATGCATATGTTTTATTGTATTCTATGCTATCTGGTTACTATAAATTATACATCTATTTGTTTACTTACACATGCATGTATAGCTATCTATGTATGTATGTATGAATCTTTCTGAAATGTGTTGTCAGTTTAACCATCACTTTAGATTTCTTGCTAACTTGCCTTGCATGTTGTGATGCATCTTCGCTCGTGTGTTCCCTTCTTAACTGCGTGCTATCACAGGTTTCCAAGAGGTGCACTCATCTCAACCCCCATGTGTTAGAACCTCTCATACACCTTCCTTGGCTCACTACAACTGTCACACCCTTGCTACCAACAGAGTTATCTTACTTGCCTCTATGCGAAATCACAGTAAAGGCATTACAGTTCTGAGGTCTAATTGGGACTTCTTACCAGGGAGATCCCCTGACATGTTGGCGGGTCCAACACCATCAACATTTTGGTGCTAGAAGGAGGGCTAGATGACAAGTTGAGTCCTCACATCTATTTTGAATATCTACATATCTATCATGACTAACTACCAAGTTGCTCTTCTGGAGTGTATGTCTTATGGAAATGATTTCATTATCTCGGAAAAGATCCTGAATAGCTTGTCTCATAAAACTTATGATGGTGGAGGCCACGTATCCTTGGTTAGGCACGTGGTCTACGTTGTAAACTCATGCGAAAGGCATGGAATCTTTGAATAATACATGACCTGCGCGTTGTTCATCTACATGCTTTGAGGGCACCCAATGCACTGGTGTGCCACGCTGCCTGAAAAATCTATTCATTCTCTTGCTCATCTAGTCGCAAAGATAGACCGTGCTTTCAATCACTTTGACTGTAAAGAACTCCACAAAGAAATTCTGAAATTACGAAAATCACTCGATGAATCCGTTGATCAGTTTTACACATGCTTTTATAATATTGCATATTGATGCCCCGAAGATGATATTTATTGGGAATTTCTCGATGGAATATTTGAGTATCTTCTTCACATATCTGAACCCCACTCATCACACTTCGGTGATGGAGCTGCACAATCACACACAGGCACAGTTGCTGTCACAAGTGACTATCCGCCTTCACCTCATCAAACAGCTCCACCACCATAGAGTGATCTGGGAGAACATGCACACAGATCTGTTGAACTGTCACATCCTCCCACCCCACCTGATCTTGATATCTATGCAAATTTGGCTTGCAAGTTTTTTGGTTGTCACGTGGATTCATTCCCTCAACCTCCATCCCCACGTTCTATTGATCCTCCAGATTGTACTATCTTGTTCTCTTCCATTCTGGACTCCTCACCTACTGTGAACGAGGATCAAGTTGTAGATGGAGTTGGTGTTATGCAGCCAACTTGTGCCATCATTCATGATGAGTGTGTGCGGGAATCTAAAGAAGAACCCATGGTGAAGGATGACTCCCTTCCATCCACGCCTCATCTACTTTATCCTGACATCCCTTGTGATTCTGTCAATGTTGATTTCCCCTGTGAAAACTCATTTCCGTATGTTTCTACTTCCAATCATTCATAGGACATGTCGGATGTGAGTCTGTCATTACATTGCGGAGAGGACACATCTTCCTCCGAAAATCTGTCCAATCTATCATCTATCATTTCTGAAAACACAGAGGGTGAACATCTTTGCTTCTCATCTACCCCTCTACCTGATTCATCAAATCATGAGGGTGTTGACAAACATTCTAAATTTTCTGATCTTGGTTGTCATGATCTCTTTACTTCCTCATCTGATCATGATGTTGATTCAACCGTTGTTAATCTGTCCAAGACACTAGTCTATGATGATCTATCTGTCAACGAAGTCGAAACCCCACAAGATGTCGAGGCACTTCAACCCGAGCTGATGGTTATGTCAGGCCCTCGTTGTCCTGAGGTTGGTTTCACTTACAGTCAGGAAATTGTTGGAACACTCAAGGCTCCTCATCACTCTCTGCTTTGCATTGAAGATCAACCAAACACCCAAATTTCGCTTCCTCCACTCAAACTACACGATCCCATCACTCATGCATTGGAGGAATCTTACACAATAAGCACACATGCACAACGCAAGTGGTCTACCTTTCTCACGTTTGCTTGCTTGTCACAGTCAAGGGAATGCATACACTTGACATCTGCACGTAGTGTAGCACAACACCATGGCAAATCCACAGAGTGCATGTCATGCGCTTTCACTCATTTTTGTTCTGTGGACACTTTTAAACTCGAAATGTGTTTGTCTTCATTGTTACATCTTTCTTGTTTGCTGGTTCACACAAATATCTTGTTCATGAACCATGCCTTCACCAACATGGATCACCCATTGCACCGGTGGTTGCGTTGGAAGTATCACTTCACGTGAGATGGCCCATGCACCGTTAGCTTAGGAGTAGGAGTAGTGTTTGCTTTTAGTTTGTTTTCTTGCATGCTTGTTTGCTTCCTTGCTTTGTTCGTTTGTTTTTCTGCTTGCTTGTTTGCTTACTCACTTTGCTTTCACTTTTGCTTCTGCTTCTACTTTGCTTTGTGGTTTGTTTGCTTGTTTTGTTCGTAGGTTAGTTTTGCATGAAACCATGTATGGTTCTTGAAACAAGCTGGGTAAAGTATAAGAGGACTTGTACAACTATCAACATTTTGTTATATGTTGTCCTCTCTCTTATGTAAGAACTTGTTGTCCTCAGTCCATGATACATTAATGGAAAATATGTACTGCTCAAACTAAACCTTGGTGAAAACACAACACTTTCACGCTAACTAGTATCACCTACTCTAGTCGATTGTTTTTGGGTTAATCCTTGTCAGCCCAGTCAAGTAGAGTAAGGTGAGGGGAAAACCTTAACAGGCACGTCAGAGGTATAATAAACTACTTCTCTGTGGGAACAACCTCTTTTTCTCTCAATAAGTCAGGATCCCTCTTCCGCCTCTAAAATGAATAAGTGCTATGCAGAGTTACGAAGATGAAAAATGAAAAAAATGAAAAAGTGAAAAAAGTTTGAAAAAAAAAATGATGAAAATGAATAAGGCGAAAGAAGAGAAAGGCTTCCTACGCAGAGAGGTGATGCAAGTAACTCCGTCGGGGTACTGACCAGGCTCGCTGGCAGCGGAGCCATGCTTGTGTTCCTATGTGACTCCATCGGGGTACTGTCCAGGCCTGCTGGTAGCGAAGCAACACCAGAGATGAAACTAAGACTTTGACGACTATATTGTTTGTGCACCAATATACCCCTCAACCCCAATCGAAAAAACAGTGTTGACTTGGCTTGGAATGTGTGTCAATTGACCAAGAGCTTGGCATATGCTACATCTTACAATCAAGCAAGTGTGGAAACCAAGATGAACTGAGAACTGAACAATACTTCCGAAGGTGTTAGACTTGATTTTCACGAACAAGGTCCATTCAGAGAGCTAGAGTTCTACCAGGGTGTTGCAAAGTGTTGTAGCAACTACAACCCCCCTCCAAAAAATTTCCTTAGCTATGTTTTGGAGCCTCCCTACCAACCTTTCACAGGAGCATGTCTTCCTTCATCAAGTACACAAGCTTCAGAGATTTTCTTGCAAAATGACAGCATGTCCATGAGAGATTGTTTCATTCCCCTCATAGGTTGTTCCTCCAGAATTGGTCCAACTGCAAGCTGAGCAACTCCCTCAAAAAATTGCGCAATTCTAGAGGGCAACCAGCCTTCCCTCCAGAAATTGCGCAATTCTGTCTGGCAGCTTGTTGGGCTCCAGAATTGCGCAATTATGCCAATTAGGCTTCATCTAGAAAAATGCACAATTCCTCCTAGTAGGGCTGCTCAGCCCAGGAATTACGCAATCTTGGGTAGCAGTCAGCTGCTCTACCCAGAAATTGCGTAAATCCCCTAGGTAGCCAGCCCAGCTCCCTGCCAGAAATTTTCATTTTCTCCCAACAGTTGAGCAGCCTCTTGCATGTTTCGTTGAGTTGACAGGTTCCCTATGGGACCGAGCAAAACCAATTTGCATGCATGGGTTGCTTCTCCCAAGGCAGCATACAAAGGCATCCCTTGATTCAGGGATCTACTTTTAGAAGCTGGAGGTTGCATGCAAGGATCATCTTCGAAACCTCCCACCAAGTGTCGCTCTTCCTAGATTTGTGGCATGCATGTCACATCTTTGATTTTATCAAAACTCATGAATCGGACGCTGCAGAGCTCATTCCTAACATCAACCTTGTAGCTTTGACATCCCACATCACATCTAGGAGCCGTCGGCACATTCAGCTCAGTTTTTTTTGGGTAAGCCCGCTTTCCATGTCTTGTGTTGCATTTCTGGTGCTTTTTGTGTTTCGCTTCGTATGAATGTTGTCTGCTTGATTTCAGTGAGCGCTTGCTATCATTTTGATACATATTATCTTGTACTAGCACCGTTTCAGTTTTCGTTAACATCTCACTATTGTCGCATGCATGAAACTGTTTTTCACGAACAGTCACCAATTCAGCAACTCGCCTCACCCACATGCATGTTGTTCCATTTTCTAAATCTTTCATTCACTGTTTGCATGCACGATCATTCACTTATTCTTACACTCAGTATCGCCAAGCATTCGCATTCACATTCGCTTTCAGTTGCCCATCGGCGAGTCTGGGCAGCGTTGGCGGGGACTCTGCCTCACCAAGACAGCATTGCGCTATCCTGAGAGGGAAGGCTCTGACTTCCTCTCAGGAAATGCGCATTTCTACCCAGTGACTATCCTCTAGCCTTGCATTGTGCAATTCTGAGGGATAATGACTGTTGGCCCAGAAAATTGCGTAATACAGTCACTAAGCCTGCAACCATTGCCAGTTGAGATTACTCAATTCCAGCAGTTAGTCAACCTCCCAGCAGCCCAGACTGTGCCTTGCGCAGTCTTGGAAGTCAGTCTCCCGACCTCCCGACGGCAATTGCGCAACCTTCATGATCAATCACACAGGTATGTTGCAAGTCAGTTCTCAATTTCATTTTGGTTTTCGACTGACAAATTGCTTGCCATGAGTGTTGCCATGTCTCCAGGTATCGCAAATGTTCATCTGCCTCTCAGCAGTACATGTACAATGGTTTCCAAGAGAGCAAAGTCGAAGACACCGTTCAGAGCACACTTGGGGATGTAGTCGATCAAGTGTCTATGGACTTGCCTACCCACGAATACATTAGGTTGTTCGTAGATAAGGACATCAAGATATGATGACAGCAACATCACAGCGAGCAACATCATGAACAACAGCTGAAGGTAGCATACCGCATGCAACGAATGCAAGAGGAATGTTGTTGACAACACAGAAGCGGAACAAAGTTGCAATCTCAAGCAGATCCACTTGTGGTGAAAGCAACTTTGGAGACTCAGGCTATGAGGTGACGGTGCGACATGAAGATCACACAAAGGAAGAGAATGAAATAGAGAAGGAGTTGCATGTGCTCAAGCAGCAACTCAAGGAAGAACATGAGATACATAGACAAGAGAATGAGTTGCAGCAAGAACAGGTACAGCAACGGGTGAAACATACACTCACGGATGAAACTGTGCCCATACAAGTTAAAGATCCATCCCAGCAGCTAGCACGGAGTAGACATGATGAGCACTATTTTCGATGGCATGCAAGGGAATTCAACAGCATGCATGTCATCATGTGTACACATGCGATCCCACCCATTCAGCACACTCACCGAGGCAAAGACAAGAAGCAAGTCCAACTAGAGCTGAACATGTAGTTGATAGTTGATGCACATCACCACCAGTGCACACTAGAAGATCAACATGAACACTATGGATCGGTGTGTT
Organism: Pinus tabuliformis; assembly: GCA_031772625.1. Taxonomy (NCBI): domain Eukaryota; kingdom Viridiplantae; phylum Streptophyta; class Pinopsida; order Pinales; family Pinaceae; genus Pinus; species Pinus tabuliformis. The sequence continues at coordinate 399,974,761 of CM062805.1, read as the reverse complement.
TCCAGTTTGGCCGCACCCAAGAAGACCATGTGCATGTTACCAGATGAGTTGGATGGAGCAGACGCACCAATGCACCTGGATGCAACGGAGGCAAGAGTTTGCTTCAGCAAGATGTCACCATGGAGCGCATGCACACCATCACGGACGACCAAGCTTGGCATCATCTCACCACCTTCACCATCACAAGCATGTCAAAGAGTTGGTCTCACCACAATGGACCAAGTGTCAGTGATGTCTTGCATGGCTTGCTCAAGCCATTTTGTCTCACATGGGCACATGTGCATTGTAATGTAACGTCTTGTCAAGTGGAAGTTCAAGTGTCGATAGTTGGATGTAACAGCCATATAGTAGATGAAGAGTCATGAGGGTAGATGAACTGTCACAAAGGGGAATGTCAAGGGTCACCCCACCCTTTGCTATAAATCGAACCTCATAACTCATTAAAAAGGCTTTTGGTCAGCTAAGCTTCTGATAAGACTATCTTGGAGAGAGCTTGGACAATATTGTAATGATCCTTGACTTCTCCACTATGCAAAGCTAGTACATCTCCTTGGAGGAGCAGGTGGTTGTGGTTGTAACGTTCCACTATCAGAACTAGTGGTGGGACATAGATGTATTATATGACTGGAACTTACACTTATTAATATAACAAGAGCCAGCACGTTTCATGCGTATGTTGTATTGTATTCTATGTTATCTGGTTTACTCTAAATGATATATGTATATGTTTACTTATGCATGCATGTATAGCTATCTATGTATGTATGTATGAATCTTTCTAAAATGTGTTGTTGGTTTAACCATCACTTTGGATTTCTTGCTAACTTGCCTTCCATGTTTTAATGCATCTTCGCTCGTGTGTTCCCTTCTTAACTACATGCTATCATAGGTTTCCAAGGGGCACACTCATCTCAACCCCTATGTGTTAGAACCTCTCATGCATCTTCCTTGGCTCACTGCAGTTGTCACACCCTTGCTACCAACAGAGTTATCTTACTTGCCTCTGTGTGAAATCGCGGTCAAGGCATTACCGTACGACCCACTGCTGGGACTCCTACACCAAACGATCTGAGGACTAATTGGGACTTCTTACTGGGGAAATCCCCTGACATGTTGGCAAGTCCACCACCATCAACACAGGGGAAACCACAAACTCCCACAAGGGTCCCTTTCATTATTGAGGAATCACCAAGTAAAAAGGAAGAAGTAGGACCTAGTGAGGGAAATATTGAGGAGGTCACTTCTCCTATAACCAAAACCAAGTCACATGTAGCATATGTGGGTAGGCCCACCACTAAGTCAGTGACCTTCAAGAAACCCAAGACACAAGTTTCCTTTGAGAATGCAAAAGAAGAGAGGCTACAAGAGAGACAAGGTTTGCTACAAGAGATGCACAGTTTGCTACAGGAGGAACAAGGGAAGCTACAGGAGCAGAAAAACGAGCTACAGAAAGAAGCATCCACCTCAAAGTTAGTTGGAAAGGACCTCCAAGAGCTCCAAGAGCTTGATCCATAGCCTAGCTTGGGGTCCTACTACAAATTTATTGAAGGAGGAAGGATTATCCCTGAAAATTTTGCAGTCCCACTCCTTTATGAGCTGGAGATAGAGAGAGGCAAAACCCACAAGTGGATGCAAATTTCCAAATCCAAGAATGTGGAAGATGTGGGCCTCATGGAGGATAAAGTCATTGAAATGGGCAAGGAATTGAGTGATTTGAGACTAAGGGAGTCTATTATGAAGGAGAAGTTATAGGTAGAAAACACAAGGTTGAGAGAGAGGTTGCATGAGAAAGAAACACAACTTGCCACCATGGCAAGTCTCTTTATGGAAGCCCTGAAATGTAGATAGCCATCAAAATATTATTCCTATTCCTCAAAGAATAGTTGTTTTTAATTCCAAATTAAAATTATAGCACAATATGGGTATCTTCCTTTTCAGGACTACAAGCATTTTATTGAGTTTTGCAAACAAACTAGTATGGAATACATTTCAAATTTAGCTAAATTCTACATGCACAATTTCATTTTGACAGATTTGAATTTCTAGGATCCCAATTCAAGATTGGGAGACATGCATCTAATGGCTTTCGCCTCTTATTTGACTCATGAAGAGACAGGCTAAGGAGGTGAAAAAGGTAATGACAAAAGAGGATAAGGATCCCTTGTATATCAGAGTAGAGCTACTGATCCCTAACGCTGTCATCAGCAATCATAACCTCATATCCTCTTATGCTACTTTAGCACCCAAATACATTGAAACCTAGGAGCAAGCCATTCTGCACTTTGAAGACACCTTTAGAATGTTGGGAACAGAAAGTATGCAAGCTTTCCAGAGAAGATGGCATGCCTTACCCCACAGTCTATAAGTCAGAAAATATCACTCTCCTGAAAGGCTAAGGAATGCCTTGGAGAGAACACCATTGTACAAGAGAGTCATGTAGAGGATGAAGATCAGATGGATAAGACTCAAACTCAGTCCACCCTTGCTACTAGGCTTACAAGAAGGAATGAACCAAACGGAAAAGAAGAAGGAATGGATTGATATAGAAACAAATGTAGGTTTTTACCCACAAGAATGCACACCATCTAAGGTGCCTTGGGATGTCAGAGAGGCCACTAGGTCCATGAAATATAATCACATGGATGACCAAGTTGCTCAGAGGATAAGAAACACCTTCAACAAGGGGGTGATGATGATCCCCATCAATAGGTATATCTTGAATTTCATTGTGCCATCCTCCAGCCTTAAAACTATCTGTTTCTCACATTAATTCACATTTTTTGTTATAATATGCTTAGTAAAAAGAGAAAAAGGTGTTTGTCATAGTATGTTGCCTAATTTGGTTTAATTGCGGGAAAAATAAGCATTTGTTAGGCATTTACTATGAAGGGGCTTCATGGAGACAACCAGGAGAGAATCTAGGGGGTTTGTCCACCTCCTTAACTCCCTAACTCATCTTGGGATCACAACATCCTCTCTCACTAGTTCGAATTCATTGATAGTCGAGTAACTCCTAGTACAAGTGAAGCTCAAGAGGGACCAAATCCACCATTTCCGAGATCAACAAGGGGATGTCTCCTATTTTCAATGGAGTTGCTATCTACTACCCTTTTGCATAAATAAACAAGATGAAAAGCTCATTGGGATTCGAAGTTTTAATTCATCTAGGTGTAGCTATTGAGCTCAAAGCTTGACATTGTTATTTTTACTTTCATGTGATGTATGAGACTTTTACTTTATGATAATGAGAAGTTGGTTATTTAGTTTCATCTGAGTTAGTTTTAGAGGGATGAGACCCTTGGGTTTGGGCCCAAACCAAAGGCTTTGGTCCCTTTTTTGTACTTTTGTTTTGTTATTAGTTCCAAGCATGTCATAGCTTCCTTTCATTATAGGTTAAGCTATTAAAAGCTGTGATTACAAGCTTCTACATCACCTCTCTTGTGGGAGAATGGTTGGAAGGATTCACAATCTCAGCCCAAAAACATTGTGTTTATGATTTCTTGGAAATAGATAGATTTTAGTTGTCCTTCTTCATATTTACTTTCTGTAACGTAGGAGTTAGTTCAATGATCAGAGTAGTGTTATGGCATAAAATAGATGTTATTCAAATTCAACTTATCTTTTCCATCATAGTTTATATCATTGTGTTAATGATCAATAGATGTATATATGTGGTTGTTTGTAGGGTTGTGTTGATCTATAGGGGATTGCACATCTTTCACCTCCATTTTGGACTTCTCCATATTCTCTTTCCATCCCTCAATTATTCCCCCAAAACTTTGTTTCCATAGTCACTTTGCCTAGGAAATTTAGGACATTGTGGGCATTCATCCTGGTGCAAGAAAGACCTCTGATAGGTCCTTGGCTTAGCTAGGAGGCTTCCCCAACCTTCATCTACCTATTCATTCCCTCAAGACATCATCTCCACCCTAAAAAGGCTCTTGGAACCCTTCTTGTAGCATTGCAGGTCCTCCTATAGCAATACAAGACCTCCTATAGCAGCACCTGTAGCAGGCCTATAGCACCACTTTTCTTCACCTTATTTTCTCCCCACTTCAACCTTAGCTCATTCAAGATGAATAATGACCCCAAGTTGTGATTTTATGATCAAGAGAAGCTCCTAGACCACTCCAACCATTCATTTTCCTCACTACAAAACATAGTAGAATTAGTGTTTTTCAATCACAAGCATGATGCAAGTTAGATTTCTAATTTTCAAGCAAGTGTGAAATAGATAGATGATACATGCAATTATGTTTTTGATTTGATGAATTATGAAAGATAGAGTATCTTTCCTTCTACAAGTAGATTAGCCCTTTTCCTTTCATGAAATGATTAATTAGCATCTACAAGTTGAACAAATGGCATTTTCACTTTCATAGCTAGAATCAGTTTTCAATTGTGCTTTCATCAGCAAGCTTTCACTATAGTTCAGTAGGAGGAATGGTCTTTGAACACCTTGATCTAATGTCATGACTGAGGGTGGCATGAGTAGAATCTAACCTATTGTGCATATAGCATTGTCACCTCTAAGTTTGTACGAACCCTAAGTTGATAATTTGAGTTTAGGAGCCCTTCAGAGTTGCAACATTCTTGGCACAATACCAGAGCTCACCAGGGGCTATTTTTTTTTCATGGGTTACCCAGACCCATAACATTTAAATACTTAATGGCCATGGGCATTCAATTCCATGGGTTTGGATTTCCCTAAGGGCCTCATCTAGAGTAATTTATCTCATTAATGAAACTTATTTTTGTTCCTTAGATTAAGTTATAGATATGTGTGATTTTCTTCCTCTATTATCATTCAAGAATGCCCATCATAACTTAGATCACCTTGAGAGCCCTCCTTAGGGGTAATTAGGCTAAAATTTCAAAGTCTTAGATGGTAGTGGCCTTGTTCAAGAGAGTATGTAAATACCCAAGGAAGAATATGGAGCTTCTACTCCTCTTCTAGATTCACTTTTGGGAACTTGGGTTTTAGAGACCCTATTACCCCCATCCAATCCCTAAGAGATAGCCCTAATAGAATTTGAATGGGAAAGGTTCCCCTTTTTTTTCTTCCCTAATTTGTGGCTCAAATTCATGTTCTAATTATGGATTCCATATTTTGACAAAAAAGCTTTTTAGGGACTTAGATCCAATATCTAAAAAACTATATTTCAATGAGAATATGAAAACTTACCCAAAAAAATTGAAGATTCATTCTTCAAGGTTGATTCTCTCTTTAGTTTACCTTTTGGATGGTATGTTCCATGCATCCTCTTGAAAGTAATTCAGAACTTTGAACATGCCTCCTAGGTCCTCATTCACCTTTGAGTTTGGCACGAAGTTGAGCCCAAAGACTTCCTTGACTTCCCTTGATTTTAATTGTGAAATTGTTTATCGATTGAAAAGGTAGATTCATTTTTTCCCTTAACTACTGCTATCACAAATTTTTGAGAGTTCATTAATTATCCAAATCACGATAAGAAAGGCACTGAGAACAACACAACAGCATTGATATGTAATGTGTAATCCAAGCATCGATGGTAAGTTTCTCCTTTTGCCATTAGACTTATATCATCTATCAACCCTTCCCTCAAGTCAAACTCCACCAAAATATGCACTATTGCATTAGAATTTGTGCACTTGAAGTTGTCATTGGCATCCAATAAAGTTATCACACTATTACCAATAGCCTTAAATATATCCAAGGACCAAAACTCATGTTGTAATTTGGGTGGTTTCATCCAAGTGGACTACATTATTGACTTATTTGAGTAAGGGTTAGAACATGGATCCTATTTTTTAGATTTAAGGGAGTACTACCCCAACTCCATTGATTCCCTATAATTTTTTAATCATCTTGTTCAATCATTGAGGTGAATGTAATCCATGCCTACATTAATATGTGAAAATCCAACATGTAACAAATATAGGGTTCTTAGTGTTTCTTCAACCATTTTCTAAGGATGGATTTTGCAATTTTCCCACCAATGAATCAACCATTCAATGTTCAACTCATCATATCAATGACTTCATTCATTTTTGTATCCTCTCATAAGACTAAACTCACAACTTGCTTCATTTTCTTTACATGTGAATTGCCACAATTCCTCTAATTGGCTCGAGCAAAATATTTCTTTTTCTACACACCTTTCTTATCTTTTATCACATTATGATGTTTAGGCTTCATTGCTATGTCACCCGTTATGCCTACTTCTGAGAGCTATAATGAATCTAAGGTGGATGCCTCCCCATACAAGTTACATATTTAGTTAACAAAAATAAGAAAACAAGCATCTTCCACATTCACAAGTGTGGAAGCAAATACACAATCCATTATCCCATTATAGGAAGGTGAAATGATATGTATCATATTCAAAGGAACATTATAACTTGTCTTACCACCTGATTCCCTGTGTATCTAATTGACTTGTCTTTGAATGCAAATGGATCATATCTATCAGGTCTTATAAATATTCTGCAGGAATAAAATCTAACCTCCTCGTGTTTGATGCCATAGCTAGGAATATGGTTAACAAAAATGTAACTGGTTTCCCAGGGCTTAGGCAATTTGGCATTGTCTAGAAGGATCAAAACAAGTGACCCCTAGGCAAAGATGGGACACCCCTTGGATGGGTCAATAGAATATTCCACCAACTCCTCATTGTTACACATGTCCAATCTAGTTGCTTCAAAAATTTGTCCATCCACCCCTGGTATTCCACCACTACCAATCTCAATATATGGCGCTCTCATCTATATATCATGTTACAATATTTATAAGACCCTGAGATGGATACGATGGCTTAACCACATAACTTTTACCCTCAAATTTAAATATGACCATAGTCGTATTTCTATTAACCACTAATGTTAACTTGATGATATATCACTAAAATTATAAAAGTGCATAATTGTCTCCTCCAATGTCTCCCTCAAATTAGGACTTGAATAAATAACTCTCAGCAATTTTTATTTTTTATATTACATAAGTTCTTTCATATTAACATTTTAAAAACATATATGTTTAACTTATTTCTAAAAAAAATAGAATCACATAATTAATATATGCATGCATGTATGGAGAGCTTAATAAATATTAAATATACATCACTACATCAAGTACTTCATCAACCATCTAAATATATTTTGTTAGAATACATATATTTCTCTCATCTACCTCATTTATTATTACAACATTTATAACACCTTGAAATAGGTAAAATGACTTAGCCATGTAGTTTATAAACCCAAATTTAAATATAACTATGATCATATTTCTACTAACAATTAATATTAATTTTAATATTATAAGTCAATAGTGTTATAAGGAAAAATATACTTCACTTTTCCACACCTTGCTTAAATGAAAACTCTAACAAAACAATCTTGATATCTCACTTTAATCCCTAACTTTGTTACATTAAATCGAAATCATTCTACTAATTTTATAATAATTCTCCATTTAAACACAAAATTTTAGTATTAAATATTTTTCCTCTAAACACAAAATTCTATTAATCCTCTCTAAATAATCTTCTTCTATAATTACATGTAAAAAAAAAACCTAATTACTTAGTAGGTTTATCTCCATTTTGTTTCCATTTTAATATTTGTTAAATGAGAACACAACTAAAGATTCATTTCAAATTATTGATTAGGAACCAGGTATTACTCTCACTATTTTATGGTTAGACCATCAAAGTGGATCTCTACTTGAAGAGTTAAACTAATCTTCAAAATCAAGGCTTGTTCTACACGATTGGTAGCTACTCTAATTTCTTTAGGTATGTAGGTTTATAAGTATGCACTCAACTTTTATGAACAATTTTATCATGTCTTATTTGTCATCCTCCTTGCATCATACCATTTATATTTGATGGGGTACCTACATCAAACCTTACATATTGACATGTTTACACTCAATTTACACTCATTTTCTTGATTATTATGGACACTTTACCCATGTGTTTTTCTTCCAATTTCCCATTACATCATGGTCCATTAAGACTCATCATAGTTTATGATTGCTCAGGTGAATCATGGGAATTGACCTATTACATTATGAACATATTCCATGAATGGTCATGTCAATCATTGTAACATTGGTTTATATTAGACATCAGTAACATCAACCCATTCTATGTGACTCCTTTAAATAAAGGTATGTCAATCATTGTGACATTGGTCTATTTTAGAGCTATGTAACATCAATCCTCATGTGACTTTTAATAAAGGCTTTTAATGTCTACATTTATCTTTTTATTCACTTGTGTACATGTGGAATTTTCTAATATCATATTATTTACCAAAATAGTCATGATGTAGATTTTTGTGATGGCAAAAATTTGTATAGTATTTATTTTAAACATTTTATTGTCCTAATCAACTTATTGGTCATATTTTCCCTCTGTTGGTCAACCATATGATAGTTAACAATAAGCCTAAACTTAAAAACCACCGACATGATATCGTTTGAGAATGACTTTCTTATTACATCATGCCTCTCCTCTCCTTGCATTCATAGGCTTTTATTTAGAAAATAAAAAGTAAACTAATAAAAAAAAATCTTTTAAATTAACTAAAACAATTTCTCTTCCAACTTTCATCATAACTCTTCGTTGATATCATTAAATCGATGAAAGGTGCAAACAATATTAAACGCATACATGTGTATAGAGATTAATAAATATCAATTATATAATTTAATATGACATTTAGATCCATAAAAAATCTATACAATAATATATATAAATAATTTACATTAATATTATATATATATATATATATATAATTTACATTAATATACTATATATAATTTTTATTGGTAATATTATTTTTATTTTTATTTTTATATTTATGTAAATATCAATAATATATATATATATAATTGTGTGAAATTCAATTATGGATCACATAAGCCTAAATTCAGATATTAAAGTAATAATAATAATAAATTTATTTAATTCAATTTATTATATTGTAATTTTGTTTTTATTAATAAAATTACAAACAAATTTTCCCTTAAAAAATCATAATATGAATATCACACTAAAATAAATTTAAATATTAATGATTCATATTTATAATCATGATATATAATCAACCAACATAAATCTATTGCAGTCTTCTTTTTTAGTGCAAAACTTGAGAAAAGGTTTGTATCTAGATATATTTGATTCCTCTTAGCACTTGGTAGATTTGGAGTTAAGATGGATCTATGTTGGTTATTAATAATAATAAAAAATTATGTGGTTCACGGACCCCAAAGATTGGTTATTGCTACATCCACGGGAGTCACCACGAAATATTTATACCACGCAGATCCATCCAGAGGGATCACTTCCTAGCTCAACAATGGAGTATAATCTTAAGGTGTCAAGAGAATTGAACATATGACCTCTCAATAGCAAAAGTGTTTTAACAACAAGAACTTAATTAATTGCACGAACCCTCATGGCTACATGGCTACAGGTTCTTAATAATATTATTTATATTTATATAAATTTCACATATCTTTATATAAAATATTCTTATTTTTAATTTTATTAGAACCCCGATAATGCCTATATATACGGCATATTTCATTAACATAGTTTATATATTTTTTAATTTAATTTTTTTAATGTGATATGCATAACATGGATAATAAATATAAGTAGATATATAAATAAGTTAGAAAAAAATTGTTGTAAATATTGGATTTATATAAATTTATTAATTAAATATAAATATATAATTTTAATATATGAAAAATAATGTGATCAATATGAGTCATATTATATATATATAGAGGTTTGTTAATTAAATTTATTAAGTTTTTATGTTTATTAATTATATGTTTTAAAATATCATGGTTAAGAATATGCATTATGATATTTTTGGGAAAAAAATGTTTGTAATTTTGTTAATAAGAGCAAAATTACAATATAAAAGATTGAATTGAGTCTATTTTTTTTATTGTAAGCTAATATTGTATTGCCTCATAATATCTAGTACATTAGGCAGTCATCCATCTTAAGCTTGCTTTCGGAAAGTGGTATCAATCTGTGCAACAGGAAACCGGATATTTTGACCGCCTATTTATGGAATAATTTGTCTAAAAACCCAAGAGTATTAACAATTGTAGCATAATTAAAATATCCACTGCAAACTCAAAAAACAAAAGATTGCAAACAAATATTTCAAAAGCTAGGAATCAAAAAAGGTAATAGGTATCAAATCTTATGCACTACATCTGCAAGAGCTAACATAGCAGTAATGCATGGAATATGATGCTCAATATGAGCCAGACGAGTGTCAATTCTCTAAAGGTAGACCTATTGATTTATATGAACATGTTTCACTTCCTCAAGACTTGCAAATACATTATATCTTTTGGCATGCTTCTCAGTAAAGACTTGTTGTGGCAAAACAACAACCCCATTTTAATATTTTTATCTTCATAATAATAATGGGGACCCTCTATGTAAGCTTTGGTCATTTCACTTCATTTATGCTTTTATTTTGTTATTTTTGTAGGATTTTCATTTTTCTTCATTGTTTGATTTCTCACTAGCTTCCCAGAGACTCTAATTAGTTGAGTTTGGACTTACGGTTTGAAAATGACACTTATTCAAAATTTGAGTGATTTTCACCGCCTAAGCTTAAATATGTATGAATTGTTTTTTACCTTTATTTTGTAAATTATTTAATTAATTTATATGTAAATATTATTCTTTAATTCATTTGTTTAATTAGTTTTAATTAATTAGGTTAATTAATTTGTAAATATTATTATTGAATTAATTAATTTAATTATAAATTAATTAGTTTATATTATTTAATTAATTTTTTAATTAATTTTATTTTATTAATTTAATATTATTTAAAACTATCGGATTCAAAACATATATATAATCTCTGTTTGGGGTAGCTCAATTAGCAATGGTTGTGAAAATGAAATCTCACCGAACTGGAAATTTTGGATTCAAATCTTGTGCTATCCCCCAAATCAAAATGAAAAATTAGATATGATAAATATGTAATTGAAACTTTAAAAAAAAAACTTATATATAATAATATGTATTATAAATAAAATATTAAAATTTATTATGAGCTCATCCGTCTCAAATTAACCAGCAAAATAAACTCCAACACACATTAACATCTCCAAGATAAAATCACCAAGATGATATCACAATGAGAGGCTTTATTTACTATAAGTAAATTAAAAAGATAAAGTGGAAAAAAAACCACTCCACGTGAACTTGGCTCCTCTCTCCCCTCCCTAGCTTCACTTCATACTTCTTTCCGGACTTCATCCTCATTATAAATCTTATAGGTCCCTGTCATTTCCCTTTCCTTCCTCCCACTTATAGGTCCCCTCCTATTACTCCTTTCCCATTTAGAATTCTCGCTCTTAAATGATTCCAAAAGCCACTCAACATTTTATATTTTATTAAAAACTTCTTTTAAATATTTTTGTTTTATGTAATTTAAATTAATTTATATTTTTGTTAATATAATTAATTTATTTGGTCAATATTAATAATTTTTTTAATTTAAATTATGTTGTTAAATTAAAATTAAAATTTTCTATTTTTATTTATACATTAATAGAAATATTAAAATTTTGTTCAATTATGTATTTTTTAATATACTAGCAATTTTGATATCTTGATTTTAGAAGTTAATATTTTGAATTTTATTTGGCCAAATGAGGCCTAGGATGTTTCGTTGGAAATCTAAAACCATGGAGAATATTTTAGAAGTTAATAGTATTTTAATACTATTTATTTGGAATTAATTAATTTAAGAATAATAATAAATATAGATTTTTAATAAATATAATGACCATCATATTTAAACATTATATTTATTATATTCAATTAACTAATAATAGTAGGTTTCGGTTAATAATAAAAGTATTAGTTTGACTAAGTCAAAATTAGTCGTTGCAATATAACCGTTGGGATCTCTGCACACTCTATTTAATCAGGCTTAGCCAGATCAGTCCTTCAACTTGTCCTGACGATGAACCACACTGGTTGGTTCGAAACGCGTCGACAAAAGATTGATTATGTGAATTTGCCGAAGACTATCTTAACAATGTTATGGATCACAGAAGTCTAAATTCCTTAATATTTTAGGAGTCGTTCCATGACCATATTTGGTCATTAAATATGCCTAAAAATTAGTAGAAAGTGGACCTCCGAATTTGCAACGAGAAACCAATTTCTTGAGCTTTATTTTTTGAAATTCATTGGTTAAAAGTTTTGCTGTGACAAAGTGATTTGAAGCCTACTTCCTTTGGGCTATAGAATTCTTTACAAGAATCAACGGGAGGCTCAGATTTCTTTTTTTCTGTTTTTTTTAATTACATTTTAGTTTGGAGAGTTTACTTTTCCCAATTTTTGACACTTTGATTTTTATGTGCGAAAAAATAATTCATTTTATTTGAATTTTGATTGGTTATTGCAGGAAATGTGTTGGAAAGGATGAAGCTAAGAGATCTTGGAGCAGTGAGATTGCACCAACAAAAGAAAAGAGGAATGGCAGCTCCAAATTTGATGGACTTGAACTACCTCCAACAGCTCTCCAATTTTGGATTTCTTCTTGTAAATTATAAATAATGTTTTGAAGAATGAGGAAGGAGTTCCTCTTTGCTGCAACTTTCATACTCCAAGAACTTTTGTAAAGAAATTTTTAGCTATAGGTAAAGAGGACAATTCAAATCTGAATTATTTGGGGATTTTCTTTTCAAGATCTAGTCTTTATATTTGAGGCAGAGCTTGCACTATTGCAGCTCCTTCCTCCAGTGGCAGAGTTCATAGTCTTGAGGAGATTGTTGGAGATTAATAAAGAAATAGAGCAAGGAGATCAAGTTTATTGGTTGTATTTGCAAGTATTTTTATTTTCAAATGCAAATAATATTATTTTCCACGGCAGGTTTATGTTTATTATTTCATGTTTAGCACTTTTGTTGATATGAGAATGATTTGTCTTTTAGACCAACTATCTGATCTATTGGTCTAATAGATCTGTTATTGATTTCCTACTTTCTCAAGTGCTTAAATCAAATTTATGCATAACTTTATACTCAGAAATTTTTCATCTAAAATCGATTTAACTATCATTAGAATTAAGTGAACTTTTTCCCAGTTTTGATGGCTAATCATTAACTGTTTAAAATATCCAAAAACAGAGCATGCATGTTAGTAATAATATCAGTTGTGAGAACTAATTCGGAAGCTTGACATTTACCATCAAAAGCATGTTAAATCCTCATGTTAATTAAATTCATGCACTTGGTATTTGGGAGCTATCCCCTAGATATTGAGTTAGGTTAGCTTCTGTTAATTTTCCACACTGCATTATATTTAGATTCATAGTTAGATTAATTAATTTCATCCTTACAAGGCCCCTTCTACAGTGGAAAACTTTAGGTGTGACTTGGCTAAGCCCTCAATTCAACTTGAGAATTTATTTCTTGTAATATAGCAACAAGAGAGTAATTTTGATATCCCTCTTCTTGTTGATAGTTAATTATAAATACCACAAATCAGTGAGGAGAGAGAGGGGGTAACTAGACCCAATAGAACTAGTCAGAGCCATCATTTAAACAGATAAGAGTCTAATTTGGGACTCTGACCAGATGTCCTTCCCAAATGTTGATGAGGTCATTTTTGGCCATCAACAGGACCCTTCCCAATAGGATTTCCATTTCTAAATATAGTGATAAGACATGAAAATACTGATTTTTCTTTCCCCGATATAACCAAGATTATGAACCCATTTCCTAATTTCATCCATTATCTTCGAGTCTGAGATGGGATTCCAATCTCTAATTGTTAGAGTTTCCAAGTTCAAAATTTCATTATGAGTTTTCAGGGGGGAACATATGGAAGGTCTCAGCATCCTCCTATGCTTACTATTGGGCTCAGTTTCAGCCTTGTGGGTCGTGGCCTCCCCCCATGCCTTCTTCTCATATGATGGTGTTGCATATAGTCAAACTGGAGCTGCCTCCTAATTAAAACACAAAACTTGCCAAGACAAGAGAATTGAGTGCAAAGGTAGAGAAAAATCACAATCAATGAACAAATTGGGAGATTTAAATCCAAAGGAAGCTCGACCCAATTCCAAAAAGGGGAAATCCAGCAATATAAATTAACACTACACAAGTACATGCAAGGCCTAGCAGGAGTGGAAGGAAAGCTACCACAACACAGGTATATAGTGCCAAGATCACGGCTACACAACCAAAATAGTGACCAGGCCCCTGTGGGAAACCACCCCAAATGTCAACACAAGAAGCAGATACATGTATCCAAAAAAGATACCAGTCGCTAAATTATAAATCCAATAAGCCTTTAGAATTACCCAAGTTTCAATGTTCTCCACACACAAGAGAAGGTGATTGGAAAAAGTATTTGCATACCAATGACAATGAAAGCAACTAAACCATCATGAGATGCATAATATAGATAGTTTGAAATACCGACAGAACTCCTTCACCCTAAGTCGTAAAGAACCAGCATCTATTTTTCCTTTTCACAACTAACATGTGGCTTCTCTCATACCACCTTTCCCTCCATAATCACTCCCAGGGATGCCAAGCATTTAAATTCCAAAATTAAGATTAACCATTCTCATCCTGGTTACCTAAAGATCACCTAAAAAGTAGGTCAAACTTCAATTCTAGGGGTTTCAAGTTGTTTCCTTGGAGGAATGCATCACATGTGGACCTATCAGCCCCCTATCCTCCTTCGAATGACGCTCAACATGATGGGCGCTACATTGTATAATTGCATCCTTCTATATGCATGAGGGTGGCCATGCCAACCCCACCATTTAATGTTATTACCTCTATAGGGTGGTAGGCACAACCCTCCAAGCCACCAATCACCTTGAAACACACCCCCATCGGGGACAATCGAGTCAATCAATTGTTTTTTATTACATTTTTATTTATTACTTTTTTAATTGAACTAAAGCTATGTCGTATTATTATTAAATAATTAAATTTAAATATATGAAATATAATGGTTACGAAATGTTTTTATTTTTAATTACATGTTTATTGATTAAATTTATTAAGCTTGTATATGTTTACCAATTATAAATTTTTATAGGGGCGGCAAGAGCGGAAGGGGTGATATATCACCTCAATGAACAAGATGTAATCAGATATGCTTAGGGATTAGGTTTAACCACTAACAACAAGGCCTAATTTCTAGCTCTATGGAAAGGTTTAGACATTGCCAAGAATCATGGCATCAAGGAAATTATCATTCTTTTGGACTCTGTGCTAGTGATCAAAATGATCTAAAACTCCAAATATGCATCTAATCACTTGATCTCTTCGTTTGTGAAAAGGATAATCATTCAATTAAAAAAATTTGGAAAAATCTCCCTATTCCATGTCCCGAGACATTTAAATTGCGAGGTTGATGGGATGGTGAACTGAGGAGCAGAATTGGGGTTTGGCAAACTTGAATTAAATGGAAGAGATGAGGTTTTTTCTCCCATTCCATAGAAGAATGATAACAAAATTGGAGATTTGAGCCCTCAATGATGGTGTTGA
This sequence comes from Pinus tabuliformis, assembly GCA_031772625.1. Taxonomy (NCBI): domain Eukaryota; kingdom Viridiplantae; phylum Streptophyta; class Pinopsida; order Pinales; family Pinaceae; genus Pinus; species Pinus tabuliformis. Next base: position 399,959,208 of record CM062805.1, on the reverse strand, counting down.
AAGGATCTCTCATCTCCAGTTAATATCTCCTCGCATATCAGGCAGGTGGGTATAGGGATGTATTAAGATTCCACTTGGATAAAGCTCGGTAATACGTGGTATATCAACGAAATCTTCATCTTCTCCCAAGCACTTTGTGGATCTAATTTTGGGCAAATGGATTATTTCCATCCCAGGGATGACGACATTACATTCGCCAATATTAATGGTGAATAGAAGGATGCAATTTTCACCTTGCACCATTGCAAATTGGTTGCATCGAATGTTAATGGGGCACCTTGGGCAAGACGAATTCTCAATCGACATGAAGATTGACGAAATTAAAGCATTAAAGGTGGCGGAGGAGAGAAATCGAGGGTGTCAGGAGGAAGATGGCCTATTTATGTTAGTCCTGCCGCATACAGGGGAATTTGTATTCCTTCCTTCAAAGTGTTCTTCTTATAGTTGTCTTCTCTTGAAAGGCCTGGTGATGGCATCGACGGGAGGGCAACCACTGTAGGTTGAGCCGGAGCATTGAAAGAAATTTGTGGAATTCTTGTTCAAATTACTCATGGGGAGGATAGACATTCTTATGTACATAGGTTAGATACTGGACAATGACAAGGAAACCAACACAGCATGAGCAAATGTCAACCTTGAAATTCTGGAGGTGAGGGTGGATAGGAAGATAATCAAGATGGAGGTTGACCTCCTATTCACTAATTCTAAGCTTGTTTGTGGCAGTTTATTTGTTCAATCCTATGAGATTTTAGCAGGAAAGACAAACTCTTATCCTAATGGGTAGCAAAGTACCTCCAACAATGGTGTAGCTGATGCAAGGATGAGCAAAGGGAAAGAAGTCTACCACAAGGAATCCGGTCCATAAAAACCTTATTAAATATGTTCATTTATGTATTGCAAACAAATTTTTATTTTGGGGAAATTTTGGAGGTCATATGGGAAATTTCAATGTAAAATCTTACCTTATAGGGCCCATCAAGGAAATAAAGTCTTGCTCTAGTTATCCTAGAATGTAGAAGAAACTGAGACTATTAAAGCAAGTTTTGTTAATATTGTTGTAAATGTCTTTGGCCACATAATCCAAGTTTTATAAATGAAAGCAATTGTTTCGTTAAAAATAATAATTATTATAAGTTTTTATATGTATTTTGAATTTGTTCTATCTTCGTAAAAGAATAACTCACCCAAAATTGGGACAGTTTTTGAAATAGAAAGCTTTAAGGCTTTGACACACTTTGAGGGTTTCAAATTTGTGCTCTCTGCATTTCGATGGCTAGTTTGGGAAGGTATCCACCTCAACATTTTCTACCTACTCCTAACATTGTAGCTTTCAATTCATTAGTAGCAAATGGGTCGAGGTATCGTAATGTTAAGAATTCTAAGAAGTTGGAAGAGTGGATGAAGCTCTGAAAACCCTCATGTTGTCTAGGGTTTCATTATATCTTACCATTATATGCTCATTTTATAAGAATATTTTGCATATCTCTATTGTAATAGTGAATTCTAGTGATTCAGTGAAAAAGACGGATTTTTTTGCAAGTATGGTTGCTAGTCTAGCAAGCTCTTCTTCAGTTTCATACAGTTTGATGTTTAAATTTGGTTATGGTCTTCCAATGGTCCAATAAATCCCTCCTCCCAATGATCATGTGGATGAGGAAGCTAGTATTTGCGGAAAAAAATTCAAAGCAAGATTTGGTTTGCAAGTTTAATGGGTTTTGGCCATGGTTGGTTGATCTGCACAAAATGGATCTTTGTGACATGGAAGCCCCTTTTGATGGATGAATTAAATATTTATCCTTTAGCTCGAGGTTTTTTCATCATGTTTTTTGATAACATAGAGGACAAGAAGGCCATTTGTGAATCCAGGTCGTGGTTTTTGGGTAGTATCGGTCTCTACATCCAACCCTGTACTCCCACTTTTGATACAGTAACAGTAGCAACCTCTATGGCTCCAATTTGGGTAAAGATTTCAAACCTTCCCTTGCAATTTTGGAATCTTTCATCGCTTTCCTCAATTGGGAATACATTGGGAAATTTTTATTGTCATTGTCGTAAGAAAAAAAAAAAATCAAGACTACTTATTCCTGAATATGCTTGGAGATGTAATTCAACAAGGATTTTCCTATGGAGAATAATCTAATGGCTCCAAACTATGTTTGGGTCCAAAATATTGACTATGAGAATATTTCTTTCTGGTGCAAAGCATGTTATGAAATGGGGCATGTAATTAAAAATTTCCCCAAGCAATTATAGACTGGCAAAGACTAGAAAAAAATTGAAGGTCCAAATGGTGGGAAGGAGCTTAAGGTATTCACTATATGGTATTTAAAGAGGATGTGCTTCAAGATAAGATAGAACCAAAAGACAAGAAGGAAGAATACAAGGCCAAATAAATTGCATCAATGGCAACAGAAACCAAGCAAGAAGTAACAAATTTCAATGAGGATCCTTTGGACTTAGAAAAAGAAGAAAAGTAGCAAACCCTCATGGAAAACGAATCGCCTTCTAAATCCACAAATATTCTTGTTGAAAAATCGTCTTCTACGAAAGATCAAGAAAATGAGGATGAATCCAAATTTCACTTGCCGAAGAAAGGTATTGTTAGAGTCGGTCTAGTAGCCCTCCATCAGCGATCAAAACTCTTTGCATTTCATTAGTAGGTGTCTCATCAGTGTCATCTTATTGCATTCCATTAGGCATGCCATAACCCTGATGGAGGAGCTTGTGTCTTTATGTTCCCCTCTTGGCACTGCTGGTTCAAGTTGTTTCAGTCAATAAATGCTCTACAGGGTCATTTGTCTTGTCTTGAAAGTCAAGGTCCTAGGTCTAGGGTTTAGTCCAATTTTGTCTTTTGAGGTCATGTTTTTAAGGTCAATAAATGCCCAGTAGGCCAGAGGGATGTCTATCAAAGCATCACTTCAAAGTATTTCTTATTGTACAGCTAATTTTTACCTTGAATTCAAAAACCCTGTTTTTGAAGACAAGGTCATTTTCTCATTTTTTGTAAAATTGGTAAAAATTCAAACTCTTCGGAAGTCAGCATGCGGCCCTGGTCCCCTTTGCCAAGACTCCTCAGAAGCTACCTCTGCAAAAATTTTCAAGAAAAAGCATCATTTCAACCAATTTCAAGACAAAAAGGAAACCATAAGTCAGCAGCATTTAAATTTTGAAAAGTGTCATGTTATAAACATTAGAAAGTGGGTTTGAGGGAAAATTAATTCAAATCAAGTTTATAAAAGCCCCCCTCCCTTCATTTTATCATTATTTGCCTCCAAGACTCCAAGAGCAAGTGTGAAAGGTGACTTAGTGAAAAAACTGGGCGAAATTGCTGTGAGAGCCCGCGCGCTACGCATCAGGACCTGCGCGCTACGCGTTGGGCAGGCGCTATGCATCGGGGCAGTCATCGCAGTGGGAAAAAGACATAGGCGCTACGCGTTGGGAGCGCGCTACGCGTCAGGACCCGCGCGCTACGCGTTGGGGTTTACACACAAAAAAATTGCCTTCAAACCTCAAATCGACACTAAATCTCTTCAAGGTTGCAGGTAGGCCTCCAAACATCAAAGTATATTGCTTGCTAAAGCTTGAATGAGCATTTAAATGTCATTATTTTGAAATGAGAAGTTCATGTGTATTTTGCTTACAAATGTCAAAGTGCAAGTAAGGATAGGGTTTTGCTTTTGCTGCTCAAGGTCATCCCTTTTCACCCCCATTTTTTCCCCACATCCCATTACCATCTCCCTTGTCATTTTCACCTAATCTCCCTAAAAAAAATACCAAAAGCCCTAAAACCCTACCCCTATCCCTAAAATTCAATAACATAACCCTAAACCCTACTTCCCATAAAACCCCTGCAAATTATAATTGTATGATGTTGTATATGTCATGATTCCTTCCCTAAATCCCCTTTTACTTATATTTTCCCTTAGTTCCCTCAAAAGTCTCCCTTCCCTAACATCTCCCTTGTGTTATTTGTCCCCTTGAAGCAGCATTTCAACAGTTAAAACAGCAAGTTTTTGAGCAGAAGCAGCAGTACATTTCAGCCACTTTGCTCTTGAAACCATGTCAGAAACTGAAACCGACTATGAGCAAAGTGATGACCGTGAGTCAACACCAGAGGTTGAGGTACAAAGGAGGCCTCACAGGGGTGGTAAGGGTGGTCACCATGTGAGAGAGGAACCCACCTCTTTGACCTATTTACAGGCTTGTCCACTTGCAGTCACATGTTTCCGCCATCAATCATGTTATGAATTTTGCGAGAGGATTTCTCAAATTCAGCACCATAGGGAATTGGTCTGCTTGTTTGTTTTGCATTTGCATGACGGGCATGTGAATATTGCAAGGGTGGATTTTACATTGTCACCTGAGATTGTTGCTCAAGCAACAGGGATACCCAATGTTGGAGAAGAGTGGAACAAGCGCAAATTGTTGGACAGATTTCAGTATGAGCCCTACATTAAACCTGTGTACATGAGGCACATGACTGGTGTATTTCCTTTCAGATTTTTGAGGGATGAGTATGCTCCCTTGATGAGGCTCGTCATTCGCTATTTCACCTGTGAGGGCAGATTTTCACGTTTGTATTCGTACCATATCCGCTTGTTGATGCATTTCACACGGGTAAGGATGATGAACATACCATTTTTCATGTGCCGGAATATTGAGAGGATGGTGCCTTTGATGCAGAGAAAGAGCCCAGCACAGCAACACAGGAGCATCTATCATTATGGTTTGATCAAGCTTGTGGTCATACATCAGTTGGCCCAGCAGGGTATCCCATGGGAGGATTTCATCTCTCGAGATTTCTTCACAGCACCACCACCCCCTGAGGTTGTTCATGAGGAGGGAGGACCATCACGGCAGTATGACATCCCTGAGCCCAGACATGTCAACTCCCCTCCATTGGTCACATATCAGAGAGGCCACAGGGCCTTATTTGCATCAGCTCGGCGAGTATTTTCTCCACACCAGGTGGAAGGGGTCTCGCCATCTTCATCAGCACCGCGAGTGTTATCTCCACATCAGGTGGAAGGGGCCTCGTTTCCGACAGCAGCACAGGTATCAGAGAGGGGCAAGCAGCCCATGATTGAGGAGGGATTGTCAGGTGATCCAGATATCGACATCATTGATTTTGACACCCGTTCTCCTAGCACGGAGCTTCACGAGATCATTCAGCAAAAGGAGGCTGAAAATTGCTTGTTGCAAGAAAAATTAGAGATGGCACAATGGACAATTACATATTTGGAGCAGCGCAACAAGCAATTAGAAGATGAGCACACTCTTGATGAGTTGTGGAGGATCCATGAAGACCGCAACTTGGCTCGCAAGAGACCCGGTGATTTGGTACCCGTTGAGCGAGAGGCTATGCTTCTCCGGGTCAATGCTCATTTGGAGAGGTTACTGGCCAAGGCCAACAAAGATAAGGACCTGCTCCGGAACATGAAGAACCACTATTGGGCCCGAATGCACGTATGCAAGGCGAGAATGAAGGTACTCCAAGGACGGTTGGCCAAAGCACTAAAACGAAGAAAAAGGCCCAATCCCCTCCACATCTTGGCTGAGGCTTCCTTGAAGGAGCATGATGCTAAATGACTCAACTCCAGCACAAATTTCAGAAAATTTTGAGCATTTTTGGTCACTTGTGAATTTTTTGGGCTAAAAACAGGTTTTCTTCACCAACGCGTAGCGCGCCGCGCGCGACCCTTAAGATGGGCAACTCCATTTCAGGAAAACTCAACATTTTTGGATTTTTCATGCAAAAATACACTTGCTCAGCAATTGCCAAGAAATTTCACCAAGTTTTGAGCCTCCAGAAGGTCAAAAAACAAGCAAAAAATGACTTTCTGCCACTTTTTTGACACACAGGAAGCAGTCTTGGGAGATTACAATTTTGGAGGGGCAAATGGACACCAAATTCAGAAATTCTACTTGGGTTGGAAAGTAGACATCCAGACCTTTCCAACAAGCCCACTTTTGCCTCATTTGGACACCTGGAAGTGCCTCAAAAGTTTCTCCAAAGGCGCGCTACGCGTTGAGATTCAGGGCGCTACGCATCAGGCTATTTTCACAGAAATGCACCTACAGCTCAGCAAAACGCAGTTTTGACTGGATTTGACTTTTTGGAGTGGATTTTGATCCTCCTTGTTGTAAATGATGTAATTTTATGATATTTTGACACTCGTTTATCTCTTCTAGAAGATTCATTCATGAGATAGGCAAAAATTTAATGAATGAATGGGTTTCCTAGCTTATAGAGGCAAGTTGTTTTGACTGCCTAGTTTTCAGTGCTCAGTTTAGAATTGGTTGAAACAGCTCCTAGGATAGTGAGCTCGACCCCTAGAGGCAAGGAAAGATGTTAGATTGCCTATATTATTTACTTTCTTGGTCATTTTCATGGTTGGACTCTTGAGGGAGAAAGCTTCTATTGTATTACTCATTGTATCTCTGCAATTTTGGCAAAGGAAGAAAGACCAGGGTTTTGCAGTCCTTTTTGGGATTCCTGTGGTTACATGTATTGATGGTGTGTTTCTATTTCTACTTGTAAGTTTGTTATGTGATTCATCTTCTTACTTTTCCTTCTGCAAATTAGGCAAATGAAGTGTTAAAGTAGAATTCATGATTCCCATGCTCTGCTTTTAAGTTTGCTTAATATTAATGTTTTCATCTGTTTAAGGAGAACTCAAGGTGTTTACTTGCTCTCCTTAGCTCCTCACCAGTCATTCTTGCCCATCTGACTCTTTCAAAGGCATCAATACAGTCTCCTACCTTGCCCCAAAGAACCCCCTGCGAAAACTGTGTCCAATCCCTGCACCCAAAATTGCCTTTCCCCAATTTTCCACCAAAACCCTAAAAATCCCAAATCAAACCTTTTTATCAGTTTACTAGCCTAAAATCAGTGTTCTTTATTGGTTATCTCTACCCGTTGAAGATCTTTGCTGAGATAGACCGGAGAGAGCCCTCTCCTGCCCCGTAGGGCTAGCTACGAGGCTAAGTGGTTTGATGTTGCCTTGGAGTTTACCTTTTTCAACCTGAGGTGAAATTTCAAGCGCTAACAAGTATGACATAAATAGAAGAAAACATGGGATGGACTCAAGTTGGGAAGAAAGGAAAAAGGAATTTCACCAAGGAAAACAATAACTCATACTAAGTCAAAAAAAAAGTAGTGAATAATGGAATGTAAATGTATTTGGATATTGGGAGTTTTTTGGAGAATTTTTAGTTGGAAAGGGTCTAAAATTTTTGTGTCATGGGGAACTCGTTTGAGGTTTTTGATTGAGCCCCCATGCTCAATTTCAAACCTTCTAAGGATTTGGTTGGCCAATTCATGGGGATTTGGCATTCTCCTCGATTTCTTCGCTTGTGGATTGAAAAAATTAGAAACACATGATCAAGGGTTTGGTCACCTCGACCTTCTATGAAAAATGTTTTTTTAATTTATTTTCAAATTCAAGAAGGATCAAGATTTGGTCTTTCGTAGCGGACCATATTTCATGGAAACCCAAGGGTTATATAAATCATTGGAGTCCATATTTTAACCTAGAAAATGATGACCCATCTATGTTTCATGTTTGGGTGAAACTTCCATTTTTTCCCTTGCACTGTTGGAAAGATACTACATTCAGAAACATCTGTAATGAACTAGGGAAATATATTGATTGTTCCAAACCACAAGAAGGGGTTTTCTCTTGTGCAGGGATATGTGTGGAGGTTGATCTAGATAAGTGTCTCCTAGCTTCAATAACCCTTAATATGGATAGTTGGTCTCATATCCAGGAGATATATTATAATCAACTTCCCTTTAAATTCAAAGTGTGCATCGAATATGGTCACTTTGCAAGAAATTGAAAAATGCAGTAGGAGGAGTAGCAGCAGAAGCAAGGAAATGATGTAGAAAAATGATATCGATAGAAAAGGAGGAGAGGTATAGAAAGGAAGTAAGGTAATCCACCAAAATAGCTAGATCATACTAGGAACAAGGGAAAAACACCAGCCTCTCCCAAGAAACTCACTTCAGGAGGAGGTGAAGGAACTAGCAAAGGCCATATCGGAAAAGATAAGAGCTTTGAGGCCCTAAACTCAGTGAAAGAAGAAGAATAAATCCTTAAAACTAATAAACAGATGCAAAATATAGGATTAGTTAATAATCCATATAAGCATGATGGAACTATGCCGCATTTAGAAGAAGACCCAATCCCAAAAAAGAAATGTGTTAATTCCTCTTAGAACGAGGGGTAATTCCTCTCCCCCAAGAGATCCAAATTGGGGCCTTCCATCCCAACCTTTGTGGATGAGAAGTCAGAGGCTGAAAAGGATAAAAATATAAAAGGGCTCTATCATATGGTTGGTCGGCAACCAAATAGGGAATTCAGGCATGAAAATACAAAAAAAGACAAGGAAATGGGAACCCAAGCAATCTTGGATCCCAAAATAAAAGTATTTAGAAACACCAGAAAAGGAGGCAACTCAGTTCCTCTGCAAGGGGAAACCCACACTATAAATAATTTGAATCCTTTCTTGGAGTAGGGGATTGGGGTCAGTCAAAATAATGGAGGAAGTGAAATTGTTTATTAAGAAAGAGAGGCCCTTAATTCTCTTGTTCCATGAGACAAAAATGGGGGAGAAAGAGATCCTCCAAAATCAATACACAATTTGGAATGGAAGAGGGATTCTTCCTGTAAGTATAAGAGGTGCCTCTGACGGTATTTCCACATTATGGCTCCAATCTATGATCATACTATTGGACTATAGATCTTTGTCCCATTGGTTGGCCACTCATTTTCTACATATCTCATCAAATCAAGTATGTTCCTTGGTTAATATTTACATACTTGTTCAGTACAGAGAAAAATATAGAATTGGAATTCCTTAGTGGCCCTTGGGGACATAATTTACGAATCAGAATGTATATGGGGGGGTGATTTCAACACAACCTTGTACCAATGGGAGAAAAAAGGAGGATCTCAGGTCAAAGATCAACTTTAAGAAAACCTAGAAGATATTATTCACAAATTAAATTTATTAGACATAAATCCTTTAGCTAAAAAATTCACTTGGAGCAACAAGAGATCTAGACTTTAGAGTCACATTGCTTCTAGGTTAGATCGATTTTTAATTTCAAATTCTTTCCTTTCCCATAAAATGTTGGATAGTTCCATAATTATCCCTTAAAAAAACTCGGATCATAGGCCAATTGCCTTACGCATATTAAAAGAAACCTCCTTTGGCCCCTTTTCCTTCCATTGCTACTCGATTTGGGAAAATTCACCAATTTTCGTAGATCTAGTAAAGAACGCTTAGAGAGGTTGGGTGTTTGGAAGTCTTGTTACAATTTGGGAAACAAGATCAAGCTTTTGAAGCTAGCCATAAAATAATGGGCTAAGGACTTGCATTCAGACAGACAAGGGAAAACACGTGAACATGAAAAAGGAAAGGCAATTATGTAGGAGAAAATATAAAATGAGCCAACAACACTTGAATTGTCACAAGAAGCAATGGAAGAATTTGTAGCTTATCACAAAGCTCTTAAGAAAGAAGAAGAGATACCGTGTTTGAAATCTCAAAGCACTTGGTTAAAGGAAGGAGATATGAATACATTTTTTTTTTCACAAGAAAGCTAAAAATTATGTTTGTAAAAAAAATATCAAAAAGATAACTTTAAGGGACCAAAGTATCATATTTCACATAGCTTAAAAAAGAGGTGTTCTGCCTTTTCAAGGATTTGTATAGCGATATTGGCCCTAACAGTCATGAAGCAGAACATTCATTGTTAGATTTTATCCTAGAGTCAATTATGCTAGAAGATAATGAGGCCCTGACAAATGCACCCACTGAGGAGGAAATCCACCATGTTGTATTCTCCTTTAATCTTGCTAAAGCCCCAAGTTTGGATGATTTCTCTGTTCATTTTTTCCACCAGTTTTGGGAGGTTTTAAAATTTAATTTTTGTATAATGGTGGGATATAATTTTAAAAATAATTGTATGGGGGAGGAGAAATCAATTCCTCCTTTTTGGAACTTATCCCAAAAGAGATCATCCCATCCTCATTCACAAGATTTCGGCAAATTTCATTGTAAAATGTCTCTTATAAGGTGATTTCAAATATTTTGGCTAAAAGGCTTAAACCTATTCTATCAAGAATCATTTCATAAAACTAGGGAGGATTTGTACACTAGAGACAAATATTTGATAATATAATTTTGATGCAAAGAAGCAATCCACTCCCTCCAAAATTGGGAGGATAAAGGCATGCTCATAAAACTAGATATGAAAAACTCCTTTGATAGGGTAAGCCGCAACTTCCTTCTCAAAGTGATGGTTGATCCTAAATTCCTAAACTAGGTTTCTTTGTGTATAAAAGCACCATGGATTGCGCCTTTAGTAAATGGAAGAGTTGATAGTTTATTTCGAGCCTCTTGAAGTCTTTGTCAAGTTTTCCCTCTCTCCCTCTTCCTATATATTATCATGGTAGACTCTCTTAGTCATGGGTTAGAGAATGAAAGAAGAAGTGGGAACCTTCCTGGAATCATGTTTTCCAAAGATATAAAAAGCATCAACAATTCTTAATTTCTAGATGATATGCTTATGTCAGGACGAGACTCCACCATAATACTTCATCGATTCAAAAAGATATTGAATCTCTTTTTAGAGCCTCTAGAGGCCAAACAAATTCAGAAAAATCTCATATTTATGAAATGAATTTATTGATAAGAAAGAAAAGGCATATTGGAAGAAATATTGGGTTTTCAAATAGTGGAAACATGGAAGGAATTAAAGTGTCTTGGACTTCCTATATGTCTGAAGCCACATTCTCCTCAAGTATGGGAAGGAGTCCTAGCAAAATTTAAAACAAAATTTTCCTTTATATCAATTTTCATCTCTCTTGGCTCCCCTGAGCATAATTAATGCTATGGAAAAGAAATCTGCAAATTTATATGGGAAGGTGCCAAAAAAATCTCTAAAAGTTCCATTTCATGAAATGGTATCTGATAAAGGCCCTTAAAAATCATGGGGGGCTAGGAATCAAATATTCACTACTAATGAACAAGAAAATAGGAGCAAAACTCATTTGGATATTTATTGCGCCGAGAGGCGCTCTACAACCTAATATGGGAGAGATGTGTAGGTGTTAGGCGTAATGTAAGAAAGATTATATGTCAACATTTTTAAATGTCAGCTCTATCATAACTAACTAAAAAAATAACACAATTTAATGTCGGCTTCAACATCAAAAGTAAATATATAAATAAATATAAATTATCCAACCAAACTCCCAATCACTCAATCGTTGAGTTTGTATGTGGAAACGAATAAGTGGTAGTAGAAGGAGGTGAAAAGAAGTTGCAGGACCTCAAGACTACACATAGGCAAGAAAACTGAGGTAAGTGCAAACCTTTGAAAACCTTCAATCATTTATTTTTTGCTCGCTTTAGATATGAAATTTTGTCAATAAATCATGCAAAAACTTCCTCGAATCAATTACCAATTTAAAGCACTCAAGTGTCGAATTCCATTTAATAGATCCCTTGAATTTAATAAATCCATTTTGACATTTGCAAAATGGTTTATAGGAGGAGAGATTAAAGAAAGACTAAGAGATCATATTGTAATTTTAAATATAACATACTCTAAAAATCTTATGTTCTTATATTGTTGGAATAAAAATATGATTATATATAGATTTCTAATTTTTACTAGCTGCAGAGATTTGATTCAAGGAAACGTTCCATGGTTATTATTTAGTGTTGTTCATTAATTTGTGAGTAATATTTCTCGTATAGTCATTACTTAAACAAATATCATAGCATAGGAATAAATTCAATTCAAAACAAGACAAAAAAGTTTAAGGTGGAAGTTGTTTATCTTTCAATATCTATGTACTCTAATTTTCTTTATAGATTTACTATCTATTTTATGAGAGTCTTTATATCACATTTTTTCCAACCCTATATTTACAGAGTAGAAATCAATCAATTTAATTTGGAAACTAAACACCCTAGAATATTAGGATGAGCCAACATAATTTTTTCGGTAGTTTTGTTGTTTCCTTTTTAACTACAAGCAATAAGATTTGTGGTTTTGAGTCTAATAACTTAATAAATTGTAAAAAATATGTATTCCTATGGTATAATTTATGAAACAAAACTCAAATTTATTTGTTTTCATGAGGCATCATGCCAAAATCTCTTAATGCAGTGCTCAGAGTGCATTAATAAACATCCTTTTATCACTATTTTTAGAAAACTAAACCTAGTGTTCAGGAATTTCAAGGATTATTTTAGTATATCAAAGCATTTTAACCATATATTTGCCTCAATGTTGTCCTAGAACTGTGTTACATTAAATTAATGAAGAGTATAGTAGATAAAAACATTGTGATGATAAAGCCTTTGTGCATGAACTCTAGGAAAAGAGCAAGATCAATTATGTATCTCCAACATTACCAACATCACAAAAATGAATGGAAGTGCTGGAGTATTTTTGTTTTTAGATCATTTAGGGTTAGATATGAAATTTTTGTCAATAAACCATGTAGTAGAATCAATTTCCAAATTGAAGCATTCAAGCATAGAATTCCATTTAATAGGTCCATTGAATTTAATAAATCCATATAATAGCTTTAACTCGTATTTGAATATTCAAATGATTCTAGAACATCTTTAGATATTCAAACAATTCTGGAACATCTACAATTTTTTGACAGTTGTTTTTGCCACTGCCCTACATTTAAACAATTTTGATATTAAAATTATACAATGGATTCTTCCTCGCATGTTCATATTGTGCAAATGTAATTTGTTCCTTTCTCATTTTTACATTGTTTCCATAATTCATATAAATATATCTGTGACCTAACAACCATATGTTGTTGCGCTGTTCATAATCAAGCCAACATGGAATCATGTTGAATTCAATTTAATAGCTCCATTGAATTTAATAGATCCATTTGATAGCTTTAACTCGTATTCAAATATTCAAACAATTCCATAACATCTACAAATGTTTTTTCCATCGTATAAAAGAATAATGATTGGTATTTTATGAGCACTTATGATAACCTTAATCATATCATTTTTAAAGTCATTGGTTAATTAGTTTCGTAGAGAAATTATTTGTTATTTCTTTTTTATTTTTCCAAATGATTTAAATTTTAGGGTTTTAAAGAAAATATTTGAGGAAAACTATACCTAATAGCATAATAAACTATTAATATTAATTGTTAAATATTAACCATATTAATATTAAATGGTAATAATGTTATCGAGTATAATTTTCCTCGACCAATTATAATATTAATAGTATAAAAAACTATCATCCTAGATTCATTTTAATCTCGAATCTATCAAGCATAGAGAGGGTTAAAATCTTTCAAGCTGCAAACTTTTCCTCAAGTTTTTCACTCAAAAAAGAGGTTTGCACCTCGAGAGATTTGATCCCTCTCGGTGCTTGATAGATTTGGGATACTTAATTAAGAAAATAAATGTCATATGAACAACTGTCATGTGAAATGAGTTATGGTTTTTTGGGCATGTGGTATTGATAAACCAACCATAGTATTGGCCCATAACATTGTAACAATTCATATTTATAGATTGAGAATCCCCATAGTAAAGTGAGGGTGAATCTCTGTGGTTAAAAATCTTGCTATATTTTTTTAACATATATATGTTTAATTTATATAGTAATTATTTTTATCATTATTATTAGTAATAATAATAATAATAATAATAAAATTATAATTTAATTAATTCTTATGATTTTTGTGTCAAGGGGCGCTATCCAGCCCAATATAGAATAGATGTTGTAATACCAATGTCCTATTATGCTAAGCAAACATTTTGACTCGATCAAAGTACATAAAAATAAAAGTAAAAAATAAATTAATAATTAAAATAAATTTAAGGGAAAAATAGTCACTTTACGGTTAGTGGTTTTTGGGCTCTAGGTTTTGACAACCCATGGATTTTTCAGTATATATATATATATATATGAAACCAACCTATATCTCTCTTAACTCTAGATTTGCCAAACGTTGAGAGGGATCAAAACTCTTGCGGTGCAAACCTCTTGTAAAGTGAAAAGAGATTTGATACCTCTCAATGCTTGGTAGATTCAGAGTTAAGATGGATCTAGGCTAGTTACACAAGAAGAGGACAGGTAGACATTCATCCTACATGAATACCTTTGTTCATAAAGAAAATTTTCATTGGTTGATATCTCCATCTGGGATGAGGATGGAAACTGGATGGATTGGAACTTGAGGAATTTCCCTCCAAACCTCAAGCACATGGTTGCAAATTTTCACGAAAGGCCCATTGTTTGTGCGCCTTGGAGAAAGGATGCAGACTCAAGTGGAAAGCCTCATAATACACTATAAACAATGGCTATATTGATTTGCTCTTCCAATCCAATGTGCCTCCAAAACTCAATATTTGGAAAAACATATGGAAGTCGAATGCAAATCCAAATGTTAACTCGTTTTTCTATATCCTTGCACATAGACAAATCTTAGCAGCTGAGAATCTCAAGAAGAGAGGAATCCATGGCCCCTCAAGATGCTCACTTTGCAAGAATCAAGCATAGGACATCTCTCATATCTTCTTGAAATGTGAGTATACAAGAAAGATATGGATAAAAGCAATCTCTCCTATATAAAGCAAGCTCAAATGGCCCTTAAATATGTAAGCATTATTCTCCTATTGGAAACCTTACTCAAAAACCTCTTATTAAATGTATTGGGAAGCCCTATCTAAATCTTTATGTTGGAAGGTATGGCTTGCCATAAATAATGCAATTTTCAATAACAAGCATACTCCTCCCCAAAGCATTGCAATGAAATCAATAGCATTATGTGTAGAGTTTACAACTCAAAACTATGATCAAAGCTCTCCTTCAAAATAAATAGACCAACTAGAGCAAAAATGGCCCAACAAATCGATACGGTTAAGGCCAACCAATCACTCATTGATTGGAATCAACAAAATTTAGGAGAATGCTGGAAAATTAGAATGATAGAGGTAGAATTCAGAGCCTAGAAGAAAAATCAACAAGGTTGGATCCTCTTCTTGGATGGAGAATCTAAATGAAAACCAGGGGTGGTAAGAGGGGGAGGGGATCTTTATAGCTATGAGCATGAAAAAGTATTCAGTATGCATTGGCACTGTAACAACCTTAGTTAAAATCCATGTAATAAAGTTAATAAAGGACAAATAATAACCAAGGTCATGGGACATGTATTCCAAGCTGAATATTGAGCAAAAACATAGTGTTGGGAATCACTTGTGATTAATAAATGTCTATGGAAATTGGAAAAGGCATTGGAAAAGTTAAAGTGCCATTAATTAGCATTTTATTTATGAAATAATGGAAAATAGGATAAAAGGAACGTGAAAGGTCACATAATTGCATGAGGAAGTAATTGAAGGACAAACAGAGGAAAATGAAGAAAATAGGGGCCTCAATGATAAAAATGCTTCTGAGGATGAGTTCAAAACTTTTGTTAGTTCAGTATTTGGCACTCTCATGTTATTCTCTCTCTCTCTCTCATACTCTTTCACACTTAGAGTTCTTGGAGCACTCTTGGAGGATTTTGGCATACCTTGGATTTGGAGAATGAAGGCAAAGGAAGAGCTTGAAAGTTCAAGGGGACAGCGGGATCAGTGGCTAGATGGGGTTTTCTTTGCAGGTATCGAGTTGGATGTATGGTTTCCTTGCTATTTTTGGCATGCATGGCATATGCATGTGGTTGTTTGGTTATGACATATCATTGGCATGGAGGATTGCCTAGATTGACAGTGGTTTGCCTAGCCTTTCCATGTCTTAGATAGACATGGTGTTGTGGGTTTTCCATTTTACTTTTTGATTGGTGATCATGTTCCTTATGGATGTGGGTTGAGTTATTAGTTCCTGGAGCCTTGGTTGGACAAGCGCTCTAGAAGCCCTAGAACAGATTGGGTTGAGTTACTAGTCCTGGAAGCCTTGGTTGGAAAAACACTCTGGAGCCCTTGGTGGGTTGAGTTACTAGTCCTGGAGCCTTGGTTATACAAACACTCTGCATCCCTATGGAAATTGTGGGTTAAGTTACTAGTCTTGGAGCTGAGTTGGAACAAATGCTTTGGAGCCTTAGACAGCTTTGGTAGAGAGTGATCTCATTATGGTTAGTGATGTCTGACCTTGATGTGGAATCACTAGTTGAGGGTTGAGGTGGTTTTGCCTCTGGAATCTCTAGTTTGGTTTTGTTTAGTTTAGTCCATGAGATCCCACATTCACACTTGGAATATGGCGCAGGGGTGATTGGCTAAAAGAGAGATTTGGTTCAGCCTAATATATGTTCGATTTGTACGTGCAAGTCCCTGACTTGGTTGGATTTGCATATGTTAATAAGAGATCTCTTTCCTCTTGTAATTCATGAGTATTTATGCTTGTTATTATGTGGCTTTGATGGTTGTTCTACCATTGTTATTATTTTGGTTATATGTTGGTTATAAGCATGGTTTTATGACAAACTTTAGTTTTGGCTCTCATCATGCTTTGATTAGCAAATTAATTGTTAATGAATGCATGACCTAATAGATTATATTGGAGCTATTGTGAGAGGGCATCATACCTTCTTGACGATTCTCAAATAAGTATGAGACCACTATGTTCAGATATGTAATTATGACTTGTATATTACATGTTCATGATGTGTTTGACGGAATGACTATCATGGTTAGGATGGGCTAGGTTGAGTCCTTGATCAAGCTTTGAGTTAAAGGCCTTATCCTTGTGTCATTTATCATTTTTGAGAGTTTCATGAATTTCTGGGCAAAGGTCTAGATCCTAGCCCTAAAAAAGTGGCTCAGATCTCAGGGTCGCTTGCACAGAACTAGGTAATTTAGTCTATAATCACTAGGAATTAGGGTTATGGGAGTGACTGGAGGGTTACAGTCGCTCACTTTCCTTGTCATGGGAGTGCCTGTGAACCCAGTTCAGTGTTGACTTTCCTTGTCATGGGAGTGACTGAAAACCCAGGTCAGTGAAAAATCAAGTTAAATCAAGATTTGGGCACCTGTAGTGGTTGTTTGGCTTCCAAGAGTCCTGTATCTCCTGAGGAAGTTCAGTATGGTTTTTGGTTCTTCAATTCCACTTCCTTAATTGTACTTCAGAGGTTGAGTCATATCATAGTAACTCTTTGTCACATATTTTCCCCAATATACCGATGAGCTTGGGTAAGTGTGGGAGGAGGGTGTTACAGAGTAATATCAAAACTCCCAGGTTCAACACTTTGATTGGATCGGTGGAATTTGTTTGTCATGCATGCATGCTTGTGTTCTATGTGCTTGTTATGTATGCATGTTAATGGTCATTTTTGCATGTTGATTTCATTATATATATATATATATATATATATATATATATATATATATATATATATATATATATATATATATATATATATCATGCTAATCTAGATTGATATTGAATATGAGATAGCCTCCCCTAAAATTCACTGAGATACGTTTGATTTTGTTTATACTTGCTTATCTAACATGGTATGTTTGCAGGAAGTATAGGATCAAAGATGACAAGAAAAATGATGGCCTACGGCTCACGTGATTCTCCCTACAGATCATATGAGAATCATGGTGATGAGTACTCCCCTCACATAGCATACACTTTGAGAAGTTTGAAGGAAAAGATAAGAAGTTGAAAAGTAGATAATGATAGAATAATTCAGTCATAAGAGAGACTTTCCAAGGAACAAGAGAAATAAGAAGAGGTCAATGCAGTTATCCTTCAGATTTTTTCAAACTTGCAGAGATAGGGACCAATTAGGATCAGTCATGGACAAGAGGACTGGACTAATGGTGCATATGCTAGCAGTTCTCATGGTGGGCATATGTCGGATAGAGATGACACAGTCAAATATTGCAGATTCTTGGACACCTGATAGGAGACGCAGTGGACATGGGCTTTACTCTAGTTTTGGTTCAGACAGGTATCATGGTCATCATCACTATCATCCTTACAGGAGGAGTGACAGGGCATATTTTCCATATGATTTCAAGAAAGAAAATCCACCTACATTTGATGGAGAAATGAAGAAGTCACACAATGCAAAAGCTTAGATTGCATGGTTACTTCGAGAACATGAAGGCTAGGATAGCTAGTTTAGCCTCAAAGGTAAAGCAAACATTTGGTGGGAAGATGTGAAGAATTTCAGAGGCATTCAGGAAGAGGAGTTGACTTGGAGTGAGTTTGAGAGACTTTTCAGGAAGAAGTATCTATTCGAGAGATATTACGATGACAGGACGAAGGAATTCTATGAGTTGAAGATGGGATCTATGACTAATGAGGAGTATACTAGAAGATTTTTGGAGTTGTTGAGATATGTGCCTTATCTTAAGGAGGATAAAGCGAAGATTTAGATATTCATTAGTGGATTGTCGGTAGCATTCAATGACAGAATTGAGTTTGACGAGCTTAGATCACTAGAGGTAGCCATCAAAAAGTTGAAGCATTGTTATGAGCAATCAAAGTGCATATCTAAGAATAAGAAGGATTGGAAGGGTAACGAGAAGAATAAAGGAAAGTAGGTTAAGAAGATAGGAAAACCATAGGATACACATGATAAGGAGAATGCAACACCACCTAAGAATTTTAATGCATCGAACAGAGGACGGGGATTTCAATCTGAGGAGCAGAATGGGGGTGATGGTAGGAAGTCATTGTAGTGTTGGACTTGTGGTGGAGAGAATTGTAGGAGAGATTGTCCACAGCATCAGGGTGGAAGACCACAGATTTATAGTGTTGAGGAGGCAAGGATAGTTAGGATGTTGGACAGAGTATTCCTCAACTTTATGCAGCGTTGGATAATAGGCAGACGGATCACCAGGCATCTATTATCGAGATGGATTGTAAGCTTTGTGATCAAGTTGTTTCTATTTTGATTGAACCTAGATCTAATTATAGTTATGTTAATTGTTACCTAGTGGATAAGTGTGGTTTGAATAAAGAAGTGCATGTTAAGCCTTGGTTAGTGCAGTTGGCTATAGGTAGGATATTTTTCATTTGAGTTGAATGGTATGTCTACATCAGGGCACATAAATTTGCTTCCATTGGGACCATACAATATGCTTCTGGATATGGATTGGTTGTATCTTCACAAGACTAAGGTGGATTGTTATGAGAAGGCTATTGAGTGATTGGATGACAATGGAGAATAGACAATATTGCAAGGTAAGAAGAAGGTGACATCAGTGAAGATGGTTACAGCTATGTAGGAGAAGCGTAGTCATGGGAAAGGATGTGTATTGTTTGCAGTGCATATTTCCAGTGAAAAAAGGTAAGGAATTTGAGGATACAGATGTCTTGAAGAGATATCCGATTTTGCAGCAATATCAGGATGTTCCCTAATAGAGATCTCAGAGTTACAGCCTCACAAGGAAGTTGACTTTTCTATTGAGTTGGTACTAGGGGAAGCACTAGCATCAAAGGCATCATACAGGATGAGCATGCCAAAGTTGGTGAAATTGAAGTTGCAGATGCTTGAAAAGGGATTCATTAGGCCAAGTGTGTCGCCTTGGGGTGAACTAGTATTGTTTGTTAAGAAGAAGGATGGTACTCTTAGGTTTTGCATTAATTACAAGTAGTTGAACAAGGTGATGATTAAGAATAGATACCCTTTACTAAGGATTGATGACTTTTTTTATCAGTTGAAAGGAGCAGCAATGTTCTTGGAGATCAATTTGAGATTGGGATATCATCAGGTACACATCAAAGAAGAGGACATTTACAAGATTTCTTTCTGGACCAGGTATGGTAACTATGAATTTATTGTGGTTCTATTTAGTTTGACTAATGCTCTAGCTAATTTTATGTGCTTGATGAATAGTGTATTGTGTCTCTATTTGGACAAGTTTGTGATTTTATTCATTGATGATATATTAATATATTCTAAGAATGAGGAAGAGCATGTCGAACACTTAGCATCATTATTGAGGTTGCTAAGAGAGAATCAGTTGTATGCCAAGATTAGTAAATGCAATTTCTTTCAAACAGAGGTACATTACTTGGGACATGTTGTCTCCAAGGAAGGCATAGCAGTGGATCTAGAAAAGATCATAACTATCATGCAATGGGAATCTCCTAGGAATGTGGATGAATTCAGATCATTCATGGGGTTAGCAGGATACTACAGAACATTCATCAAAAACTTCTCATGGATTTCCTATCTTATTACATCCTTGCAGTGAAAAGGAAAGAAATTTGAATGGACAGAGGAATGTGCAGCTAGTTTTGAGTAGTTGAAGCAGTTGCTTACAAATGATCCAGTTCTAAAGATTGCAAATTTGGACAAAGAGTTTGCGGTATGTATAGATTCTTGCAAGAGATGACTTGGCGGGATTCTGATGTAGGAAGGACAAGTAGTATGCTATGAATCAAGGAAATTGAATGAGCACAAGCATAATTATGTGACACGTGATCTTGAGTTGGCAACAATCATTCATGCATTGAATATGTGGAGATGTTATCTTCTTTGAGGGAGGTTTGTATTCAAGATAAATCACATTGGATTGAGATACTTATTTGACCAATGGAATCTGAATGTCAGGCAAGCTAGATGGTTAGACATTATCAGTGCATTTGACTTCAAGATCAGGTACATTAGGGGTAAAGAGAACAGGGTTGAAGATGCTCTTAGTAGGAGAGTGCAGGTAAATCATATAGCAACTATGAGTTCATATGGGACAGACTTACAGGATTGGATCTTGTAGGAAGGACAACAGGATGATAGGTATAGGGAGCTTAAGAACAGGTTATAACAGTAGAGTATAGGTGAACACAATGTGGATTATCATCTCATGGTAGATGGTTTGGTCAGATTTAGGGACAGGATCTATGTGTCAGACAACAGTGAACTCAAGAAGCTTATCTTGAGGTAATTGCATGCTAAGTTGTATTCAGGTCATCTAGGATATTAGAAGACATTGAAAGTGGTTAAGAATTTTTGCCATTGTTCAAACTTCAAGAAAGAGGTGGTGGAGTTTGTGACGAGATGTTTGGATTATCTATAGATAAAAGCATAGTGTAAGCATCCATGTGGGTTATTAAAGTTGATTCTAATTCCAGAGTGGAAATGGGAAGTCATTTCCATGGATTTCATTACAGGTCTACCAAGAACATCTAGAAAGCATGACTCCATCATTGTTGTGGTTGACAGGTTGAAAAAGGTAGCTCACTTCATTCCAATGAAGTCTACGAATTTAGTTAGGTAGCACAGGTCTTCATCACAAATATAGTGAGGTTTCATGGTGTACTGAAGAATATTGTATCAGACAGGGATTCCAAGTTCACCTCTAGGTTTTGGAAATATTTATTTGCAGGTTTGGGTACAAAGTTGGCCTTCAATACATCTTATCATCCATAGATAAATGGAAAGACAGAGAGAGTCAACAGGATTTTGGAGGACATGTTGAGAATGTATGTTATGCATCAATAACAAAAGTGGGAAGAGTATCTTCCACTAGTGGAGTTTGCATATAATAATGAGTATAAAGAATTTTTGAGGATGAGCCCATTTGAGGCACTTTACAGGCAGAGTTGTAATACTCTTATCAGTTGGAGTGATCCAATGAATAGGTTATTGATTGGACCGGATATGTTTGAAGAGATGGAACAGGAAATCTAGGTAATCAAGAAGAATCTGAATATAGCACAAGATAGACAAAAGAGTTATGCAGATCAACACAGGGAATTTAAGGAGTTTCCATTTGGGGAACATGTGTACTTGTGCATCAAGCCCAAGAAGAACTCCTTGAGGATTGGATCATGTGCCAAGTTGGCACCTCAATATTGCGGACCTTTCGAGATTCTTGAGAGGATTGGACCAGTAGCCTATTGACTTGCACTGCCTCCGATAGTGAAATTCCATGATGTTTTCCATGTGTCATTGATTAAGAAGTATATGAAATATGTTGATCATGTGATTGATTTGTTTGTATTACAGGTGGAACCAGAAGGAGAATTCCAGTCGGAACCTTAGTGCATTTTGTCGCAAAAGATGCTCATGCTCTAGAATCGAGCAATAAAGTAAGTTAAATTGTAGCGGAAGCACTTTGGGCCATGATGAAGCTACATGGGAGATGGATGATCAGATGCAGGATATGTATCCTTCTCTATTCGCTGGTTGAGCGGATGTATTTTGATATATATTTTGATGTTGTGTTTTGTTTATGTCTATATATGCATATGTATGTAAATACCATATCGACCTATGTTATAAAGCTCCAATAAGCGGTATGGTATTCATGATATGTTGGTTATGTTTACAGCAGTGTTGAAAATAGCAACAAGAAATGCTAAAAATAGAAATGCTATAAATAACATTGCTATAGATAGCATTTCAGGTACCAGTGTGGAAAATAGCAACAAGGAATGATAAAATAGAAATGCTAAAAATAGCATTGCTATAAATATCATTTCAGGATATATTCCAATTTTAATTAGTCCCTGAATTAAAATTGAGAATTAAAATTCGAATTTGGTCTCAGTAGTTGTTTGAAAAATAATTAATTAATTCATCTTGAGTTAATTAGTTGGAGAAAATCAAACATGAAGTCTTTGTGAAGACATGCAACAGTTATCCCTTTGATTGAGGAAGTTATCCCTTAATTAAGGAGATAAGGATGAGTTGTATTTGAGTTGTAATTAGTTAGCTCAGTTAAGTCCAGTTAAATTAGTTCCAAACAGTTTGTGGAACTAATTGTGAGTTCAGTTAGTTAATGCATGCATGCATGAAACGAGTGTTCTCCAGATAACTGAATATTCTCTCATAAATAACTCATGAATGTCAGTTCAGAAAAAGACCCAGTTGAGATTAAAGGAAGGGACAGTGTACTATTAGTTGGAGGAATTTTCATATAAAGGAAACTCATCCATGCAGAAGGAATTATCTCCTTCAGGATTGCGTAGTTATTTCAGAGGTTAGTGAGTAGTGTGTGAGGTAATTACACACAGGTGGCAGCTTGAGGACCCAGGAGAAACTGCGCAAGGAAATAGGAGGCTTGGAGGGTAGAGGAGAAGGTTTGTGAGAAGCCTTTGACTGTCTATGAGAAGCATTGAGGGATTGTACTGAGAGCTGGATAGCTTGTGAGCTAAAGCTTTGTGTAATCCAGAGATATTTCCACTTGTATGATAATACAGATAGCGGGGTTTTTAGCTGAGGCTTTCCCCAGAGTATTCTTCTGTGTTTCATGTGTATGATTTCTTCTTCTCTATTATATGTGTTCTAATTGATCTTGCTCAAAATCGATTAAGCTTCCGCAAGTTTGTTTGTAGAAGTAGATCAAGTATTTTGTTTTAGTTACATTGCAATATCAAGTGATCTACGGTGAAAATTTCTACATGGTATCGGAGCAAAGGTGATAAAAGCAGTGAATAGTATATGTTGGGTAGTGGATCCCCCCATAGCATGTTTTTGGGGCTTAAAGCCCGAGTTTTGGTCAACGTAATGTAAAGACTCCGCGAAATGCAGGCGCGGAGCACGAAAGTTTATATGAGTCATAGGGTTGTCCGCCCTAAAATAATGTAATTGAATGTAAATTAAGTCAGCCTACCCATGGTCCGCAGACCATGGGATTGTATAAATAGAGCGACGCTCTAAGTGTAAAGGGGGTCTTAGTTGTTTTAGAAAAGTAAGAGATAGATGCGAAGACATCGTTAGAGGATAGAAGTGGATCTAAAGGTATTAGGTTGTAGTAGTAGGTAAAGGCTCTGCAACTGAGTGCACAGAGGCCTAGTAGAGTCCGCAGCTGAGTGCGTGGACCCCTGCAACTGAGTGCACAGTCTAGAGTCGGGTCTGTATTGAACTGAACTTGAAAAGGATCATTAATAAAGCTAAGTTGATTTGGCATATTGTGCATCTATTTTGTAGATCTATATTTTGATGTTCGGCGTTAATGGTATCTGGTTAGCTATATGTGCACATTTGTATGTATGTTTATGTATGAAAACTTTCTAAGTAATTAATGAACAGAACCTAGTTAAGGAAGCCTTGGGTAATTAATACTGGTTGCACTGCGGCTGGATCTGCCAGAAGGCAGTCCCACAGGACACAAGGAGCCCGCTGGTGCGTGTAAGCTAGTAAGCGCGAGGGTTGAATCGCGTACCTATCGCCCATATCAAACATCCCCAGGGTGCGGAAACCTGGTTCCAGCACACTCCCATACTACTTCGAGTGAGACCTCAGTCCACGCTCTGCAAACTATTGCCGAAAGGGCCAGTAGTACTGGGATTTGCTTAGCTAAATTCACTGTTGAACCTAGGTCAAGCCCCACGTAGCCAACAAATGGTTCCGTTGCCGGGACCGGGATCTACCTAAGGGATGTTTGATGTTGTGCCACTGGAACCCAACAAAGAAGGAAATTGAAGAGTGGTTGGACAAGAAGATTCACGAGTTCATGACACGGGAAAATAGAACTCTGAAGGTATATGAGAAAAGGTGGTTGGATTGTTACATGTATACGGAAATCCACGAGATTTTCTTTCCATCCTTTCCCTCTGAACTTTATGAGTGGATCGCGAGATTAACTGACAGTTAGGGAAGGTGTAATCTTGACCAACCGTTAGTGTGGACTCCGGAATTAGTGCACAGACTAGAGGCATCAGAAGACAAGATCGCGCGATCATATTCCATCATATAACCCTTATACATCATATTCCATTTCATTTCCATACATATTCCCTATTTATTTCATGATCATTAACCCCATTAATCCCTAAGTATTTTTCTTTAAGAGCTTAAAAAGACCAAACTGGGACAACTTTTCAACCTGCACATAAAACTCAAGCATTAGTGATGGTGATAATTTTAAATATGACCCAAGATGGTCATTTTAAAATTATAAAGATATGCTATATAATCAAAACAAACAAAACTCATGCGCTATATGGAAATCAAAGCAAATATATACCATATGAAACTATATGCCATAGTCCAAATGGTTTGCATGCACTATAGTCATATATATATCATAACCCAAAGCGCATATGATATAAAGTTAAAGGATATGGTATATGATATAAAGCATATGGTATATGATATAAGTTAAAGCATATGGTATAAACTTAGGAAGGGCGCATATAATATAAGGAATGGTGGACGGCCGCGCGCAAACCATATGGCACGACTGTGCATATAAGTATTGCGGCGGGGTATTGTTAAATGGTAATTGCATACACACTCATTGCAATACAAACGATGACTGAATATCATTGCACGCATGAGGAGCACGACGGTGGCAATTATGTTAAATGCAGCCAAAGGTTAAGCAATGAATAAAACAACATAACCAAAATGACAAACGGCCAGCACACAGGTACGGGGTCAACACCATGGCATGGCAACTGGTTGTCATTGGGCAGTTAACGGTACAAGGGTTATGCGCATGCCATTCAAAATAAAACGATGATTTGGCCATCCTCATGACACAGTCGGACGACTGGTCAAACAGGACGGCCATACCAACCACGCACTGTAACACCAATGAATGAGAGGCGCACAGTACACCCATGAAACGGTCATGAACCGACCGAGTTCTTGCACTGTTTAACCTCACTCCTCATTGCCGAATAGCTTAGAGTGATGGTGTTTGGAGCTGCAAACTAGTGAAAAGGAGAGTGAAGCGAGTTTAGGCAGATTTAAGAAGGAAAATCATCCCGGTTCTAATGACAAGTGATCACCGATTTTCGGGATTCAATCAGGTAATGGGATAATTGTTTAAGCTCGGCAAACAGTGGAGTATAAGTTGTGAACTATCTGTTATTAATGGTTACATTACTCTGCCCTTGCCACCAGTCAATTGAATGGTTGAACAGGGATTTGGAGCGCCAGATATTCCTCAGCGCTCGTTGACAACAGGTAACGCCGAAACCACAGCAATAAATCGGTTGATTCACTGCGTAAATTATGGCATAAACTACTAGTGAATCGCGCAGCATTTAAATGTAAACTCATTGCATGGATAACACGTTAGGGTATGGAATCATATGTGGAGTTTTAACGGCGTGTCGTGTTCACAACAAAGTCTATGAACAGAGGAGGCACCGAAATATGATTGTTATGGCGTGTTTGTGTTGCATGGCAGTATTTGTTGATTGATTGTGCGCGCTGTTGGTTGAAATGCGCACTGCGCCTTGTTTTGATTATACACTTTGTTTTATTGCGCGCTGTCCCATTGACACTTCAACAACAGTCATATCCCTGATATATCATATGCATGAAAACGCCGAATGAAAAATTTAAGGCATATGTCTCTGTTGTGAACCCTTGCTGCTGCGCGTTTTTGTTTTTGTTTTAACCGAAACAGGGGATTGAAGTTTCTAAAGGCCGAACGAGCCATGTCATGTGCAATTTTTGGTTTCCAAAGGGAGTTCATTTGCTGAGCCATTTAAAACTCATTTTAAAAGCGCTGTATTTTTTTTATTATTTTTGTTTTGAGGCCGAGAGCATGTTTGCAATCTTCAAACTTTTATGATGAGGCCGAGAGCCATATGCATGCGCTGTAGTCAAAACACTCCTTATTTTTCATGATTGTACATACACAGTGAAACTATGGTTTGATTTTGGCAACAGTATAGGGCGATGAGCATACATGGAACATTGTTTTCATATGTATTTTGTTTACAAGAACAGAGATTAGCATATTGACAGGGATATACAGGTGTTTGCTTGCTTGAACAGGGAATTAAAACAGTGCTGCTGCAGAGAAAGAGTAAACAGAGGTTAAGGAAATCAGAGTTAAATTGTTGAGAGGAGGAAGGTAAGCTTCTTTGCTTTCAAAATTTCATTTTGAAAACAAACAATAGTTATATTTTTATTGTCAAGATGAAATTAGTAACAGCAGAGGCATTCATTCACTGGTTTTCAGAAACAATGTCAGTCAGAGTAGAGCCAAAATTTCAGATAGAGAGCTGGGGGAAGGAAACTATAGAAAAACTTTACCAAGCAGGGATGATAAGCTTTTTACAAAAATTTGATGGCCACTCTGAACAGATAACCAGGGACTTTATAAATAACTTCAGTCAGGACCAGACACGGGTAGGAGATGTTATTATTCCTGTAACTCAGGAATATCTTTCCCAAGCTTTAGATCTACCCATGATAGGTGAGAAATATTACAAAGGCCTGCACTTCAAGGAGAAAGCTTGGACTTTCTTTCTTGAGAAGAACCGGAAAGGGACTTTTGATAGAACAAAAGGGATACCCAGGGAATGGTTCAATGAACCATGGGGTGAGTTGGTTTTGGTCATCCAAAAGTTTTTGACTTGTGATAGAGGATATAGCGTTGCCCACTTGTATCATGTCAGGCTTCTACAACATATTAAGGGAGAGGATAGGATTAACTTGCCTTATTTCCTATATAGGAGCCTCTTGAGAATGATTGAAACAGTAAAACATGAACACAGGCCTAAAGCAGGACAAATTTACCACCAAGGATTGATCAAAATCCTAGTTGAGTATCAGGTGAGGTCACAAGGCATAGTATGGAGAGAGTTCATGTCTAAAAATCAGTTCATTGAACAAATTAATGAAGTACAGGATAAAATAGAGCAGGAAAACAGAGGATTGATGAATTCACCCTTGTATCCTAGAACAAGAGCTAAACAGTAGAATAACATGGCCATGCAAGAAAATGAAACATCTGTTATGTCTATTCCTAGAAGATTTAGGAATAAAAGTCCCATTAACTTAGACAAGGAAGTAGAAACATATTCCCCAAGACAACAAGAAGAAAATAACATTGCACAAGAAGTATTTGAGAGGGATTCTTCATATGATGATGCAGCAGCAGCATCACTAATGAAAACAACACAAGACTTTGAAAAAGAAATCAATTTGGGAAGAATCAGGGACTTAACTGATCAATTGGAAATTAGCAAAATCTTGGAAAAACAATTAAAAGAGGAAAACAAGGCAAATAAGAAAGATAATGCTAAATTGGTTAAGGCAAATGAAAAGTTAAATGAAGAATTGGGGAGACTGAAACGGAAAAATGATCTACTTTCTAAGCAAGCATTTAAATGGCTAAAGGAAAAGAATATGTGGCAGGTAAAGTATGAAAAATAGAAGGTCAAAGCAGTTTTGTTCAGGGAAAGACATGACACAGGTTTGGATTGTTTGGTCAGGGCAGCATAACAGGAAACAACTGCAGGTATAGCATCTACTACAAAGAGAAGAGGGTCAAAGAGGAGTAAGCAAGCATGGGGACATGCTTGATGATAAGCAAGGGAGAGATGTTGGGCCTTAGTTTTGGTTTTATTTTTGCTCTAAGAAACTTACTAATCCATCTATTTCCCATCCATTTTCCCTTCATTTATCCCATTTTGATGTATATTTGATATCCATTCAGGTATTTAATTTTAATTTCTCAATTTCTAAAGTTTTTATGAAAGTTTGGTTTTTAGTGCAAAATTGGCAGATTCAGAAATTCCCGTAATAGCTCTATGGTTGATATGGTTGCAGGACACTTGGGCACGAATTGAATGCATGGATGGACAGCTTGGGAACTAGGACTAAGCTAGCTATGCTTAGTTCGAACAGAACAAGCTTTATTAGGCCCATTTGGTACTATTCAATCATGACTAGTCATTCAGAAATCCCATAGAAATAGGGCAGTTTTGAGATTCTATAGGATTGGTCATCTTTCTTGGGATGGGAGTAATGAATTCGACTTAGATAGGTGGATGAGAGTAGATGGGTTTGTTTGAGTGAATATAGATCAGTTTGTTTCATGAGACTTCTTATTTAAAAGCCAAAACTTTGATGGCTTATGTATTGAATTATTATACTTTTATGTTGTGACACCTTTGGATTGAAGAGTTAATTTGAAGACTTGTGTTATTATTATTTTGTTGTTCAATGCTATGGATGTGTGACTGAATTTAAGCTTCTGATATCACCTCTCAAGTGTGCAAGGCAAGGGTGGAGGGCCCCCATTCCAAGCTAAGTACACTTCCTTGTTAACTAGTTTTATTTCCTTGTAATCTGGTTATTGTAGAACTGGTTTTTCAAAGCTTTATTTCAGATTGCTTTATGGTTCATGCATAGTGATTGATTTCATTAGTTCTTAGCTTATTCATCACTTTATTAAGTTGGAAAAACAAGTGTTCAAGTTGAGCATCCCTTCTACTAAAATGATGAATTAAAACTAGTTTCCTTTGTTTGCATGCAAGTAGTTTCTTATTGAGATTTTGATATTGAGATGAATGAATTATGATGGAATACCTTATGTGTCTCTTAAGTTAAGAGCTTATTTCATTAATAATTTATCCATCTTAAGTTCTTGGTTTTAATCTCTGATTCATTAAGTGGTAATTGAGGCAAAAGTGGACTTCTTGAGTCAAGAACCATTTCAATGTTTTTCCTCTTTTTAAACTAATTGAATTAGAGTTATAGGATGTATTACTTTCAGCTTTTGAATAACTTATCTTTCAAGGTTTGATTACATCTGATCTTCACATATAGTGAACTTGCCTCAAAGCATAAACAACCCGGATATTAGCTCAACATTTTGGCGCCGTTGCCGGGGAGGCAAATATCGGCATAGTCAATAGAAAGATAAATTTCAAAACAACAAAAACATTAGTTACATCCATTTTTAGTTATGTTTCTTTATGCCTAGATATAGAGATCCTCAAGGTAGATTTATTAAAAACCCCCCACAAATAGAGATAGGATCATCAAACACCCCAGTTACTGGTAATCCAATAATTGAGGAATTGGCAGAAAAACAAAGAACTGGCCAAAGATTAACTTTAATTGAGAGGCAAACTTTGTTAGCTTGGGAAGTAAAGCAAAAACAATTTTCAATTTCTGAAAAACAAAAAGAAATTATCAAAGGAAAACAACCTGTCTTTCCATCCATAAATCCTCCTATCTTCCAACAACCTGAAACTCCACTCAAAATTGAAACAAATCAACCAATGGCAGAAGAGGGACATGGATCTGTTATTTTCACTCCTAAACAATGAGCTGAATATGAAAGACAACAAAGGGAATGGAGAAGAAAGAGAGAGGAGGAGGCAAAACAAGAAAATGATAGAAAGATAGAAAACGATCGGAAAAGACAAGAAGATGGTAATGATCAAGAGGCTACCTTTGGCTTTCCAATAGTAGACACAAGTGCAATATTAGGAGAAGAAGTGAAAATGAAAAATATTCCACCTTCTGTATTGCCAAATTTTTATGGAATGTCCACGGAAGATCCTGATGCATTTATGTTTGAATTTGATATTCTATGTAGAACATATGGATACACTGATGACATTCATAAACTTCGTCTTTTCCCTGCAACATTAAAAGCAGCAGCTTTGAAATGGTTTATGGGTTTAGGAGAACAAACAATAGCTTCTTGGGATGATATGAGATCAGTCTTCCTTAAAAAATATCAAGCTTATTGTAGATCTAGAGATTCAAAGGAAGATGTTTTCAGAATGACACAACAAGAAGATGAAAGTTTAGAAGAATATTTGGAAAGATTTGCATATAATCTACAGAAATCTAAACAACACTCTCTAAATCAAGAAACCATTCGAACAATCTTTCTCAAGGGTGTAAGGGATGAATACCTTGACATTTTGAATGTGATGGGTAAAGGAGACATTTCAAACCTACCATTCGAAGAAATTGTTGAGTTATGTCAAAAATATTCTAGAGGAAGATCAAAAACAGGAAGAAGAGAAGCAAGTTCAAAAGCAGCAAAGTCAGCTGCAGGAGGGATAACAAGAGCTGAAATAGGAAGCTTATTGGAGAACTTCAAAACAAATCTCTTGAGTACATTAGGGACACAAGTAGATGTGCTAAAGGCAAACAAGAAGAAAGAAGAACAAGAACAAGCTCTAGCAATCTTTTGTTCCAAATGTAGAAAGAAACATCCATTGAGAGAATGTCCTTTGGATAGTGTTCAAGTTTGTGGTCTTTGTACAGAAAATCATTCCACAGAAAATTGTCTAAGATTGAAAGAATTACAAATGAACTCAATGGAAGAAGTGCCAGGAATAGAAGGTTTCTATTATGTAGCACCACGAAGACCATGGCAACCTAGGACGCCTCAACAAAATCAACAACAATTCCCTCAACAAAGTTACCTCTATCCACCTCAAAATCTTTGGACCCCTCCGATGCCATGGCAAGCTTGGCCTCCACAACAATATTCACAACAACCTGCACAAGGTTGGAGAGGATATGGTTATGGAAACCAGCCACCTCAACAGTATCAACAACAATACCAATAGCTATTTGCATATCCACAATATTCACAATCCATACCATTTCAACAACAACATTCTGCATATCCACAATCCATCCAATTTCCACAGCAGAATCCTCCACCGTTGTTGACCCAACCACAACAATTACAGCTACCCACAAATCAACCCAGACCAACTCAATTACCAGCCCAACCAATGGCAAATCCGAATAATAAGGTGGACAAATCTGCATACACTGTAGAGGAAGCAGCATGTTTTCCCACATATTTGATTCTTCCTCTTAATGATGTCCATCTAAGGTCTGGAAAAGTGCTTAAAAAGGATTCTCCTCCAATCATAGAAGAACCAACTGAACAAGGAGAATCACCTGAAACATCACAAACTGAGATACAAATTCAGAAAGGAACAAACATTACAACACAAACACCACCTTATCCTGAAAGGTTAGTGGAACAACAAAAAGAAATAACCCTTCCTGAATTTGATATTTTAGATGAGTTAAAAAATGCTTATGTAAAAATTCCTTTGTTGAAGGCAATTAAAGAAATACCAATATATGCTAAAACAATAAAGGAATTGTGCATTAAGAAATCAGGGAAAAAGAAGAAGGATCCTACTACAATCCAAGTCATTGGTAAACTAGCAAGCCTCATGTCTACACAAACCATAGTAGAGAAATATATTGATCCTAGTATCCCTATGGTTACTATATCAATAAATAATTTCTCAGTACCAAACACATTAATAGACTTGGGAGCAGCTATAAATGTAATGACAATGGAGACAATGAAAACTTTGCATTTAAACAACATTAGATCAACCTCTACAATCTTAGAACTAGCATACAGATCTAAAGTTTTTCCTGAAGGAATATTAGAAGATATCATAGTCTCTTTGGATTCATGGGAGTATCCTGTTGACTTCCTTATCTTGCAACCAAAAACAAATTTGGGAGGACATCCTCTAATCTTAGGCAGACCATGGTTAGCTACCGCTAATGCCTTCATAGGATGCAGATCAGGAAGCATGATTATTTCACATGGAGATGAAAGGAAACACATTGCTCTTTATTCACCTACACAATCAACTTCTTTAGAATTAGTGCTTGAAACTCAAGAAAAACAGCAAACTAAATCAGTTTTAAGTATAAATCAATTCTTTGAGTTTAGAGAAGAAGAAGAGAATGAAGACTTAATGGATCTTTTCATTTCAAAACCAAGTATTTCAAAGCAGCTTAGAGAAGTCCAATATGAAGCTACAAGTAACCTTTTGAATCAATGCTTTCAGGAAACTTGTACTGTTCAAACTTTGCGGAAATCTTTTATAGACATCTTTCCTGTAAACACAATCTCCAATCCAACAATAAAAACAATTGAGGTATATCCTGGAAAACATTTAAACATTGGAAACGAGTTGCAATCAGCACAAGAGCAAGAGGTAATTGCATTATTACATAAATATTCAAAAGCTTTTGCCTGGGATTATACTAACATGCAAGGAATCCATCCTAGCACATGTATCCACCACATCTATACAGATGATCAACTCAAACTTGTAAGACAACCTCAAAGACAAATGAATCCCATGATGAAAGAAATAGTAAAAGAGGAACTACAAAAATTGTTAAATGTTGGATTCATCTATCCTATTTCAGATATTCAATGGGTTTCTCCACTGGTTATTGTACCAAAGAAAAATGGAAAGTGGAGGGTATGTGTGGACTATCGGGAACTAAACAAAGCTACACTAAAAGATCATTTTCCTCTACCATTCATTGATCAAGTGTTAGACTCATTAGCTGGAAAGAAATTTTTCTCCTTCTTGGATGGGTTTAGCGGATACAACCAGATAAGAATAGCAACAGAAGACCAAGACAAGACAACATTCACTTGCCCATGGGGAACCTATGCATATAATGTTTTGCCATTTGGTTTATGCAATGCACCTGCAACTTTTCAACGAGCAGTGCTTGCAATATTTGCTGATCTAATTCATGAATGTGTAGAAGTTTATATGGATGACTTCACAGTTTATGGAAACACATATAATGATTGCCTAAATAACCTTGAGAAAGTTCTGAAACGATGCATTGAAACAAATTTGTCATTAAGCAATGAGAAATGCTATATGATGTTGACAGAAGGAATAGTTCTGGGACACCATATTTCCGCTTCAGGAATTAAGGTGGATCCAGCAAAAATCCAAGTCCTAGTTAACTTAATGCCTCCTACAACACAGAAAGAGGTAAGAAGTTTCTTAGGCTATGCAAGCTATTATAGACGATTCATTGAAAACTTCAGTAAAATAGCCCAACCTCTGTTCAAACTATTAGCAAAAGATATTGAATTTCACTGGACAAATGACTGTCAAAATGCATTTCAAATTCTGAAAGAGAAATTATCAGTTGCACCCATTCTCCGTGGGCCAAACTGGTCTTTGCCATTTCATATATCAACTGATGCATCTGATACCGCGATAGGTGCCTCTCTTGGGCAGAAAGAGAACTTGTTCAATTATGCAATATACTTTATAAGCAAGAATCTAACACCTGCAGAATTGAACTACACAGTCACAGAGAAAGAAATGTTAGCCGTTATACATGCAGTAAACAAATTCAGACACTATATAACAGGATATCAAGTTTTCATTCATACAGATCATTCAGCAATCAAATACTTGATGAATAAACCCATCACCAATGGAAGAATAACAAGATGGTTACTGTTATTGCAAGAATTTAATATCACAATACAAGACCGGCCAGGCAAGGAAAATCAAGTGGCTGACTTTCTGTCCCGCATACATTCACCCAACGATCCAAATCCGGTTGTAGATAACTTTCCAGATGAACACCTGTTTTCCATCACAGTAAAAACACCATGGTTTGCAGACATTGCAAACTATTTATCTTCTGGAAAGTTTCCAACTCAATTCTCTAAAAAGCAAAAACGAAAAATTGTTAGAGAAAGCTCTAGGTATAGTTGGGTAAATGGTGATTTATTTTATACTGGTTCAGATCTGATAATTAGAAAATGTGTGCGAGAAGATGAAATATTAGACATTCTAAGAGCATGTCATGATGAACCATGTGGTGGTCATTTTGCAGACAAACGAACAGCATATAAGGTGCTGCAACTGGGCTATTACTGGCCATCCATCTTCAGAGACTCTAAGGCATATGTCAAGCAATGTGACAGTTGCCAGAGAACAGGGAGACCAATCACATCAGATGAGATGCCGCTGAAGCCACAGGTCCTCATAGAACCATTTGAGCAATGGGCACTTGACTTTGTTGGACCTATCAATCCACCATCAAATGGAAAGAGGTACATCCTAGTATGTACCAATTATGTAACCAAATGGGCAGAGGCTAAAGCAGTGAACAGAGCAACAGAAGATACAGTGGTCACCTTTCTTTTTGAAGAAATTTTTGTCAGATATGGAGTACCTAGACAAATTGTAACAAATCAAGGAACACAGTTTACATCAAAGCTGGTACGAGATCTAACAGAGAAATACAAGATCAAACACAGGAAATCTACACCATATCATCCTCAAGCAAATGGGCAGGTTGAATCAACAAATAAAGTCCTAGAAAATATCATGACAAAAACAGTACAGCTAAACAGAAAAGATTGGTCTGAAAAATTAAAAGATGCACTATGGGCCTACAGAATCACATGGAAGAATACAACTGGTTTTAGTCCATACTAGTTAGTATATGGAAAAGAGGCCTTATTGCTAATAGAGTTTCAGATACAAACATACAGACTAGCAGCTGAACTAGGACTAGACCTGACAGAAGCACAACAGCAACGGATCATGGAACTGAATCAATTGGATGAGCATCGTCAACAAGCCATAGAACATACTACATTGGTGCAACAACAAAGAATGAAGTGGCACGACAGATATATCAAAACAAAGACATTTCACAAGGGAGACTGGGCATTACTTTTTGACTCCAAATTCAAAGACTTCAAAGCAAAATTTACAACACTGGCTAGGCCCATATGAAATTGACGAAATCTTTGATAATGGAGCAGTAAAGATCAGGACAATCGACCAGGACTCCACCTCGTTTATAGTCAAAGGACATAGGCTCAAAGTTTATAATAGGCCTATCAGTAAAGAAGCATTTATGAAACAACTGATAGAAGATACAGAACTGGAAATCATGGCACACCAGGCTCAGCCATCTTCTAGTCTTGTAGTTGAATAAATAACAAAAAACGAAAAAATTAAAAAATTAAAAAAAAAAAAAAACATATAAAAAACACATAATTTGTTTGCTAGTGAAAATCAGGCAACTGGCACTTAGCAAACATGAATTCATAGGGGAAAACCAGGGCAACTTGGACTCTATGAATTCTTTATTCTTGTTCTAGTGTTCTCACATAATTTCAATGCAGGCACTCTCCACCAACAACTAACTTGAGGACAAGTCACATCCTAAACAAGGGGGAGACTTGCATCAGATCTTTAGCTGGAAAGATGAAGTATAGAATGAACTTGTATTGTCAACAGAGGGACCTGAAATAAGAAATCATTGCCAAGGGACCTGAAAGACTTGCCAATGTCAAAACAACATGTACATATTCCGTAAGCGGTGCAGAGGGACCTGAAACAAGGAATCATTACAAAGGGACCTGACCAACAATTCAAGAACCGAAGCATGAAGAACAAGGAGCAGAAATAAAGTTTTATTTTTAATCCATCTACAACATATGATCAATTGATTTCATCCCACTTGTACAGACATCATCCAGGGGAGTATATGTATAGTCATTTTGTGCTTGAAAATTCAAATTTTTCTTAGAAATTTTTAGTTTTTGTTAAGTTGAAATTAGTACCTGAGGATATTCATTATCATTTCATATCCTATATTCCCTATACATACCCTATAACCCTTATACATCATATTCCATTTCATTTCCATACATATTCCCTATTTATTTCATGATCATTAACCCCATTAATCCCTAAGTATTTTTCTTTAAGATCTTAAAAAGACCAAACTGGGACAACTTTTCAACCTGCACATACAACTCAAGCATTAGTGATGGTGATAATTTTAAATATGACCCAAGATGGTCATTTTAAAATTATAAAGATATGCTATATAATCAAAACAAACAAAACTCATGCGCTATATGGAACTCAAAGCAAATATATACCATATGAAACTATATGCCATAGTCCAAATGGTTTGCATACGCTATAGTCATATATATATCATAACCCAAAGCGCATATGATATAAAGTTAAAGGATATGGTATATGATATAAAGCATATGGTATATGATATAAGTTAAAGCATATGGTATAAACTTAAGAAGGGCGCATATAATATAAGAAATGGTGGACGGCCGCGCGCAAACCATATGGCACGACTGTGCATATAAGTATTGCGGCGGGGTATTGTTAAATGGTAATTGCATACACACTCATTGCAATACAAACGATGACTGAATATCATTGCACGCATGAGGAGCACGACGGTGGAAATTATGTTAAATGCAGCCAAAGGTTAAGCAATGAATAAAACAACATAACCAAAACGACAAACGGCCAGCACACAGGTACGGGGTCAACACCGTGGCATGGCAACTGGTTGTCATTGGGCAGTGCACGGTACAAGGGTTATGCGCATGCCATTCAAAATAAAACGATGATTCGGCCATCCTCATGACACAGTCGGGCGACTGGTCAAACAGGACGGCCATACCAACCACGCACTGTAACACCAATGAACGAGAGGCGCACAGTACACCCATGAAACGGTCATGAACCGACCGAGTTCTTGCACTGTTTAACCTCACTCCTCATTGCCAAATAGCTCAGAGCGATGGTGTTTGGAGCTGCAAACTAGTGAAAAGGAGAGTGAAGCGAGTTTAGGCGGATTTAAGAAGGAAAATCATCCCGGTTCTAACGACAAGTGATCACCGATTTTCGGGATTCAATCAGGTAATGGAATAATTGTTTAAGCTCGGCAAACAGTGGAGTATAAGTTGTGAACTATCTGTTATTAATGGTTACATTACTCTGCCCTTGCCACCAGTCAATTGAACGGTTGAACAGGGATTTGGAGCGCCGGATATTCCTCAGCGCTCGTTGACAACAGGTAACGCCGAAACCACAGCAATAAATCGGTTGATTCACTGCGTAAATTATGGCATAAACTACTAGTGAATCGCGCAGCATTTAAATGTAAACTCATTGCATGGATAACACGTTAGGGTATGGAATCATATGTGGAGTTTTAACGGCGTGCCGTGTTCACAACGAAGTCTATGAACAGAGGAGGCACCGAAATATGATTGTTATGGCGTGTTTGTGTTGCATGGCAGTATTTGTTGATTGATTGTGCGCGTTGTTGGTTGAAATGCGCACTGCGCCTTGTTTTGATTACACACTTTGTTTTATTGCACGATGTCCCATTGATACTTTAACAACAGTCATATCCCTGATATATCATATGCATGAAACCGTCGAATGAAAAATTTAAGGCATATGTCTCTGTTGTGAACCCTTGCTGCTGCGCGTTTTTGTTTTTGTTTTAACCGAAACAGGGGATTGAAGTTTCTAAAGGCCGAACGAGCCATGTCATGTGCGATTTTTGGTTGCCAAAGGGAGTTCATTTGCCGAGCCATTTAAAACTCATTTTAAATGCGCTGTGTTTTTTTTATTATTTTTGTTTTGAGGCCGAGAGCATGTTTGCAATCTTCAAACTTTTATGATGAGGCCGAGAGCCATATGCATGCACTGTAGTCAAAACACTCCTTATTTTTCATGATTGTACATACACAGTGAAACTATGGTTTGATTTTGGCAACAGTATAGGGCAATGAACATACATGGAACATTGTTTTCATATGTATTTTGTTTACAAGAACAGAGATTAGAATATTGACAGGGATATACAGGTGT
The DNA here is from genome assembly GCA_031772625.1 of Pinus tabuliformis. Classification (NCBI taxonomy): domain Eukaryota; kingdom Viridiplantae; phylum Streptophyta; class Pinopsida; order Pinales; family Pinaceae; genus Pinus; species Pinus tabuliformis. Next base: position 399,921,029 of record CM062805.1, on the reverse strand, counting down.
TTGCTTGCTTGAACAGGGAATTAAAACAGTGCTGTTGCAGAGAAAGAGTAAACAGAGGTTAAGGAAATCAGAGTTAAATTGTTGAGAGGAGGAAGGTAAGCTTCTTTGCTTTCAAAATTTCATTTTGAAAACAAACAATAGTTATATTTTTATTGTCAAGATGAAATTAGTAACAGCAGAGGCATTCATTCATTGGTTTTCAGAAACAATGTCAGTCAGAGTAGAGCCAAAATTTCAGATAGAGAGCTGGGGGAAGGAAACTATAGAAAAACTTTACCAAGCAGGGATGATAAGCTTTTTACAAAAATTTGATGGCCACTCTGAACAGATAACCAAGGGATTTTGAAATAACTTCAGTCAGAACCAGACACGGGTAGGAGATGTTATTATTCCTGTAACTCACGAATATCTTTCCCAAGCTTTAGATCTACCCATGATAGGTGAGAAATATTACAAAGGCCTGCACTTCAAGGAGAAAGCTTGGACTTTCTTTCTTGAGAAGAACCGGAAAGGGACTTTTGATAGAACAAAAGGGATACCCATGGAATGGTTCAATGAACCATGGGGTGAGTTGGTTTTGGTCATCCAGAAGTTTTTGACTTGTGATAGAGGATATAGCGTTGCCCACTTGTATCATGTCAGGCTTCTACAGCATATTAAGGGAGAGGATAAGATTAACTTGCCTTATTTCCTATATAGGAGCCTCTTTAGAATGATTGAAACAGTAAAACATGAACACAGGCCTAAAGCAGAACAGATTTACCACCAAGGATTGATCAAAATCCTAGTTGAGTATCAGGTGAGGTCACAAGGCATAGTATGGAGAGAGTTCATGTCTAAAAATCAGTTCATTGAACAGATTAATGAAGTACAGGATAAAACAGAGCAGGAAAATAGAGGATTGATGAATTCTCCCTTGTATCCTAGAACAAGAGCTAAACAGCAGAATAACATGGCCATGCAGGAAAATGAAACATCTGTTATGTCTATTCCTAGAAGATTTAGGAATAAAAGTCCCATTGACTTAGGCAAGGAAGTAGAAACATATTCCCCAAGACAACAAGAAGAAAATAACATTGCACAAGAAGTATTTGAGAGGGATTCTTCATATGATGATGCAGCAGCAGCATCACTGATGAAAACAACACGACTTTGAAAAAGAAATCAATTTGGGAAGAATCAGGGACTTAACTGATCAATTGGAAATTAGCAAAATATTGGAAAAACAATTAAAAGAGGAAAACAAGGCAAATAAGAAAGATAATGCTAAATTTGTTAAGGCAAATGAAAAGTTAAATGAAGAATTGGGGAGACTGAAACGGAAAAATTATCTACTTTCTAAGCAAGCATTTAAATGGTTAAAGGAAAAGAATATGTGGCAGGCAAAGTATGAAAAACAGAAGGTGAAAGCAGCTTTGTTCAGGGAAAGACATGACACAAGTTTGGATTGTTTGGTCAAGGCAGCACAACAGGAAGCAACTACAGGTACAACATCTACTACATAGAGAAGAGGGTCAAAGAGGAGTAAGCAAGCATGGGGACATGCTTGATGATAAGCAAGGGAGAGATGTTGGGCCTTAGTTTTGGTCTTATTTTTGCTCTAAGAAACTTACTAATCCATCTATTTCCCATCCATTTTCCCTTCATTTATCCCATTTTGATGTATATTTGATATCCATTCAGGTATTTAATTTTAATTTCTCAATTTCTAAAGTTTTTATGAAAGTTTGGTTTTTAGTGCAAAATTGGCAGATTCAGAAATTCCCGTAATAGCTCTATGGTTGATATGGTTGCAGGACACTTGGGCACGAATTGAATGCATGGATGGATAGCTTGGGAACTAGGACTAAGCCAGCTATGCTTAGTTCGAACAGAACAAGCTTTATTAGGCCCATTTGGTGCTAGTCAATCATGACTAGTCATTCAGAAATCCCATAGAAATAGGGCAGTTTTGAGATTCTATAGGATTGGTCATCTTTCTTGGGATGGGAGTAATGAATTCGACTTACATAAGTGGATGAGGAACCTATTACACTAACAGAGGGTGACCTATATGACATCAGCGACACATTTTGTGAGGTCACCAGGGAAGCGCTCCAGGAAGCAATGACGGAGCAGCAGAATGTGTTGGGGGCCCTCAGGGCGCAACTGCAGGGACTTCAGGTGTGGCCCCCACAAGAAGGAATGGTAGTCACCTACGGTGTCGTGGGTACATTAGTACCCGAGCAGTTGTTGCGGGCCAAAATGGCTAACACCATCGTGCTGCCAGAAGCAGCCCTGACAACAAACAACACGAAGGACAGAGCCGCAGTAGGCCGAATCAAGGAACTTGGCCTAAACTTGGTTACCCTTCCGCGGGATATATTATACCAGCTGCAGGATGGAGCGACAGCAGAACTCCGTGCTAGGTAAGGATGCGCAGTGAAAATGCTAAGTGAACAGTGAATCAACATCGAGCAGCTTAGCTTACAATGCGATGAAGCGGTGGTGCAGAACCAACAGTTGGCGCAGATCATAGAGGAAGCATGTCACCGCACCCCAGAGCTAGAAATTGCGACAGACCTACCAATAGGAATGCGGATCCACAAATTGGCCAGTGGATTTTGCAAGGCAAAGGAGGAAGCTACAAGGATCCAGCTGGACCTCAACCTACAAATTGTTGAACTGCGATTAAAGGTGCAGTCATCCACGCCCCCTGAAATTCGAGAACAGCGCATTGGCGATGTCCAAAAAGGGCTGGAAGAAATTGAACAGGCAGTGCAGAGCTGTAACACTTTGTTGGAAGAATTCTTCGGGGTCTTCACAGCCTTATAGGAGGACCCCACCATACAACAGTTGGAAACAAAGGCACGGGAGCTTCAAATGCAATATGATAGTGTGCGCGGGATGGCGCAGACAGTAGTCCTGACTCAACGGCTCGCGAGGCTACAACAGGCGAAGGCATTGAAGGAGAAAGTGGATGCAACACGCCAAAAAGAGGCAGTACTTAAAGCACGCGTCCAGCCTTGGATTGATCAGGCCTTCCTCATCACCACCACCATCGAAGGAAAGATCGCACAAATGAAAATATTGCATGCTCTCAGAACATTCGGAAGGGCTTCGTGCCAAGATCACCACACAGTGACTTGGGACGAGTCACGATGATTGTGTTGGGGGCCTGTTGGGTAGCGGATCCCCCCATAGCATGTTTTTAGGGCTTAAAGCCCGAGTTTTGGTCAACGTAATGTAAAGACTCCACAAAATGTGGGCGCAGAGCGCAAAAGTTTAGATGAGTCATAGGGTTGTCTACCTTAAAATAATGTAATTGAATGTAAATAATGTCAGCCTACCCATGGTCCGTGGACCATGGGATTGTATAAATAGAGCGAGGCTCTAAGTGTAAAGGGGATCTTAGTAGTTTTTGAAAAGTAAGAGATAGATGTGAAGGCATGGTTAGAGGATAGAAGTGGATCTTAAGGTATTTGGTCATAGTAGTAGGTAAAGGCTCTGCAGCTAAGTGCGTGGACCCCTGCAGCTGAGTGCGCAGGGCGGAGTCAGGTCTGTATTGAACTGAACTTGAAAAGGATCATTAATAAAGCTAAGTTGATTCTGCATATTGTGCATCTATTTTGTAGATCTATATTTTGATGTTCAACGTTAATGGTATTTGGTTAACTATATGCGCGCACTTGTATGTATGTTTATGTATGAAAACTTTCTAAGTAATTAATGAACATAACGTAATTAAGGAAGACTTGGGTAATTAATATTGGTCACACTGCGGCTGGATCTGCGCGAAGGCAGTCCCACAGGACGCAAGGAACCCGCTGGTGCGTGTAAGCTAGTAAGCGCGAGGGTTGAATCACATACCTATCACCCATATCAGACATCCCTAGGGTGTGGAAACCTGGTTCCAGCACCCTCCCATACTACTTTGGGTGAGACCTCAGTGCGCACTCCACAAACTGTTGCCGAAAGGGCCAGTAATACCAGGATTTGCTTGGCTAAACTCACTGTTGAACCTAGGTCAGGCCCCAAGTAGCCAACAGTATATGAAGAAGAGATTTCGAAGTTTTGAGTTTTGGGCCGAGAGTTTTCAGAGCATGTCTAAAAAATTTTGTGCAAAATTTTTAGAAACAAATAGCAGATCTAGATTCCTTGCGGAAAAAGACCCAAATTAAAAAATAAATAAAATAAAATAAAAATTAATTAATTAATTAAAATTAAAATGAAAAAAAAAAAAAATATATATATATATATATATATATAGATAATAAAAAAAAATCAGCTGAATCAGAGTTTGGATGAGGGAGATATCCCTGATTTAAAATCATCTCTTTTTCTAGAAAATTTCATGACGGCGGAACAAATGAAACAAATTGGTGTGCTAGCCAAGAACCTGTATGCTCTTGAGGTTCAAGATGCATGCAAAGCCTTGAGAAGCAAGGCAACTATTAGAGATTTGGTGGTTGAGAGGGAGAGTACATTACCTCTCAACATGCAGTGCCAGAAGAAGTCTCAGACAATTGTGGAGGAGCCACAATTGTTGAAGTAGATTCAAGAGGTTGTGGAGCAGCCACAACTGGAGAAGCCGGGAGGAGACTGAGTGGAGGCATCCACTCATGCAAAGACCTCCAATAGGGCAAAATTTCGAGCCAAGTGAGCAGAGGGATCACATGCATCCATACCTCCAGGTGGGAGGTGGGGCGATGTGGAGTGATAGTCTCAAGAAGACTGAAATAGGGTAGGATCCTTGAGGTACATAGACTCTTTGATTAGACCTTGTTATGGGAGCCCCGACGAGGAGTAGCAAGACTGGCTAAGTGGGTAGAGATAGATGCGGATGGAGCGGCAGAGGAAGCTTCAGCATTAGAGGGTGTTTCTAGCCCAATAGGGAGGTCAGTTGGGAGATCAGTTACTTACTTCTCAGTAACTGAATTGCAATGTAGCAGTGGGCAGCACGATGCAACATGATGAGAGGAGGTGCAGTGCAGATGTAGTGCTGGGAGATAGGACTAGCAGCAGCACGGATGCAGTAGGAGGAATCAGTGTGATTGATGTAGTCAAAGATCAAAGTGACAGAGGCTAGAACAGTCAAATACTAAAGGGCACAGAGGTGCATAGTTTTTAGTCAACAGAGGCAATAGTAGTCAGAGACTTTGATGACAGAGGCATCATTCTGATTCAGGTTGGATATTTTTGTTTCTGGAGTTGCTAGAGCAACAACACTTGAGAGAAGTGTTGCATGCAGAACATTCCAAAGGTTCAGGATCGGGTCGAGTTGAATGCCTTTCTTGTTAAGAGGGAGTGTTGAAAATAGCAACAAGAAATGTTATAAATAGCATTGCTATATATAACATTTCAGGTACCAATGTGGAAAATAGCAACAAGGAATGATAAAATAGAAATGTTAAAAATAGCATTGCTTTAAATAGCATTTCAGGATATATTCCAATTTTAATTAGTCCCTGAATTAAAATTGAGAATTAAAATTCGAATTTGGTCTCAACAGCGGTTTGAAAAACAATTAATTATTTCGTCTTGAATTAATTAGTTGGAGAAAATCAAACATGAAGTCTTTGTGAAGACATGCAATAGTTATCCCTTTTATTGAGGAAGTTATCCCTTAATTAAGGAGATAAGGATGAGTTGTATTTGAGTTGTAATTAGTTAGCTCAGTTAACTGAGTTAAGTACAGTTAAATTAGTTCCAAACAGTTTGTGGAACTAATTGTGAGTTCATTCAATTAATGCATACATGCATGCAACTAGTGTTCTCCAGATAACTGAATATTCTCTCATAAATAACTCATGCATGTCAGTTCAGACAAAGACCCAGTTGAGATTAAAGGAAGGGACAGTGTACTATCAGTTGGAGGAATTTTCCTATAAAGGAAACTCATCCATGCAGAAGGAATTATCTCCTTCAAGATTGCGCAGTTATTTCAGAGGTTAGTGAGCAATGTGTGAGGTAATTACACACAGGTGGCAGCTTGAGGACCCAGGAGAAACTGCGCAAGGAAATAGGAGGCTTGGAGGGTAGAGGAGAAGGTTTGTGAGAAGCCTTTGACTGTCTATGAGCAGCATTGAGGGATTGTACTGAGAGCTGGATAGCTTGTGAATTAAAGCTTCGTGTAATCCAGAGATATTTCCACTTGTATGATAATATAGATAGCGGGGTTTTTAGCTGAGGCTTTCCCCAGAGTATTCTTATGTGTTTCATGTGTATGATTTATTCCTCTCTGTTATATGCATTCTAATTGATCTTGCTCAAAATCGATTAAGCTTCCGCAAGTTTGTTTGTAGAAGTAGATCATTTTGCTTTAGTTACATTGCATTATCAGGTGATCTACGGTGAAAATTTCTACAAGCAAGTGAATATGATGTAAATGTTGCATTGAGCTATGTTATAAAGCTCCATATGCATCATGTTTTTTTTGGTTTAAGGTATCATTGAACACTAAGGATGGTGTTCCCCCAAGGGGGAGGGTTCTGTAACAACCTTGGTTAAAAATCCATGTAATAAAGTTAATAAAGTAAAAACAATAAACAAGATCATGGGACACGTATTCCAAGTTTAACGTTGGGAAAAAAACATAGTGCTGGGGATAAATTTTGATTAATAAATGGATATGGATATTGGAAAAGGCAAAGTGGCATTAATTGGCATTTTATTTATGAAATAATGGAAAATAGGAGAAAATAAAGGTGAAAGGTCAAAGAATTGCATGAGGAGGAAAGTGAAGGAAAAATAAAGGAAAATGAAGAACAAAGGGGCCTCAATGATAAAGAGGCTTATGAGGATCAGTTCATAACTTTTGTCGGTTCAGCGTTTGGCACTCTCATGATATTCTCTCTCTCTCTCTCTCATGCTCTTTCACACTTAGAGTTCTTCGAGCACTCTTAGAGGATTTTGGCATACCGTGGACTTGGAGAAAGAAGCAAAGGAAGAGAAGGAAAGTGCAAGGGGACAGTGGGATCAACAGCTACAGCATATTTTCTTTGTAGGTATCGAGTTGTATGTATGGTTTCCTTACTTGTTTTGGCATGCATGTCATATGCATGTGGTTGTTTGGTTATGACCTGTCATTAGCATGGATGATTGTCTAAATTGACAGTGGTTTGCCTAGCCTTGACATTTCCTAGATAGCCATGGTGATGTGGATTTTCCCCTTTGCTTTCTAATTAGTGTTCATGTTCCTTATGGTTGTGGGTTCAGTTATTAGTTCCTGGAGTCTTGGTTGGACAAACACTTTGGAATCCCTGGAACAACATAGGTTGATTTAATATTCCTGGAATCCTTGGTTGGACAAACGCTATGGTGCCCTTGGTGGGTTGAGTTACTAGTCCTGGAGCCTTGGTTGGACAAAAACATTGGAGCCCTACAGCAGTTGTGGGTTGAGTTACTAGTTCTAGAGCCAGCTTGGAACAAATGCTCTAAATCACTAGACATCTTTGGTAGAGACCGATCTAGTGATGCTTAGCAATGTCTGACCTTGAGGTGGAATCACTGGTTGAGGGTTGAGGTTTTTTGGCCTCTGGAAGCTCTAGTTTTGTTTTTTTTGGTTTATTCCATGAGATCCCACATTCACACTTGGAATATGGTGTGGGGGTGATTAGCTGAAAGAGAGATTTGGTTCAGCCAAATCTATGGTCGTGTTCTGATGAGCTTAGGTATTGCAGCAAGAACGCTGCAACTCCCAGGGATACCATCTTTACTTATCAACCCAGGGTTCATACAAACTTGGAGGTGACTGTGCTATATACAGAAGTAGAAGTGAAGGTACTGCCTGTTGTCACTGCTCATCTGGAAAGAGACCCCAGGGGTTCCAAGCCAAACTTCTATAGGGTTAGAAGAAGCTTGATTTTGATGGAAGGAGAGAAAACCTATTCTAGGGGAGAGCTATTCTACTGCAGAAATGAAGAAAGCAATCATGTAATGCTAAACTCACACCAGACCCTAGCTAACCAATTAAACAACTATGCTAAGCAGAATTACTAGATCAATCACTAATCTAATGCTAATTATCTAAGTTGCAGAAGTAAAAGCATCAAAACTAGACTAAGGGGTAAACAATGGAAACTAAGCTAAGTCTGTGTCTAAGCGGAAGAAGCAGTCGGAGGTCAAATTGGTGAAAAGAGGACGTGAGGGAGCAACAACACCTGAGAACTGTTGGATCAAGCGGGTGAAAGGCAAACGAACAGCTGAGATAGGATCGCAGGAGGGTACGTAGCTAGATGGGAAAACAGGGTGAACTAACAGGATGAATGGTTAAGCTTATATTGTGCCGGTGGAGTCAGGAGATGGACAGACAGGATTAATCGACAGATGGATGGCAGAGATTAGATCGCGGGCAAAAGAAATGTGTGGAAATGGTATCGGGTGATGCGATGGCCATCAGATCAGGAGACAAATCGACGGTGGAGATTGGAGCGCTTAAAGGAACATGTAGAAATGAGGGAGCGGGTTTAGAGGGCGGTAAGCAGTATTTCACGTGCCCTCCAAGCTGTAAGAATTTTTCTCAAATTTCACGCAATTAGCCTCCCTGGCCGACACGTAGCATGGGGAAACCACCCATTTCGCGTGCCCTAAGGCAGATAACAATCGAACAGAAATCCACATGATATCGTGCGATGGCTGTCAGATCTGGCGAGGCAGATCAACAGTGAAGGTTTGACCAAGCTTGTTGGTGAGTGGGTGCATGATAGCCATCAGATTTGACAAGGAAGATCGACGGTTGGGATTTAAAGTGCAATGATTGGTCAATTTTGCTATGTGAGGCAATCTACAGTTAAAAACTGTTTGGACGTGGATTAACAGCTTTTGCTTCACTTTTCATGCTAAAGGAGAATGAAAGGGATGTGAGGGAGATCAAATGATGGGAAGAGAGCGAAGGAGAAGATGACCATTAAAGGAACAGAGTGATATGAAATGAGCTCAGTGACTGTGTTAAACAACAAACTCCCTATGAAAACCAAAACCCTGTGTTTTTGGGGTTGCTACAGGGTTTCTTCCTCACGTCATGGTCCTAGAGGGAGGAGGTGAGGCCGAGACACCTGTGGGCAACCTTGTGGATCTTTCCTTTGCTACCATGCTAATTGAACGAAAGCATAAATGAAGCAAACTGAAACACAACTAATATGTTCTACCCTGTTGTAATGGAAATGCAGCTACTTAAACAAATAAACAGAAAAGCAGGAAACTACTTAAGTAAATGAACAGAACCAGAAATCTATGCTATCATGTTGTAATGGGAATGAACTTACTGAAGCAAATGAACAATCAAACCATGCATCTATGCTACTGCTGTAATGGAAATGAACTACTTCAATAGATGAACAGAAAGCTATGCTACTTAACAATACAATAAAGAGGAGCTTTGGCTGCTAGGGTCGGGCCCTAACCCAAGAGCTTCAGCCCTCTGAGTTAACTCAGTGCTGGCTCAGAACAAAACTCATCTTCATTATAAAAACATTGTATTACATCAAGAACTGTTACAGGTCTAGTTCTACAGTCAAAAGTTCGAATTCTTGCTAACTCTTGGTAACTGACTACTGGTGACTAACTGTGACTAAAAAAACTAAGGTCCTAAGCCTCTCTACTTATACATCTGAAGTCTCCAACGACTTCCTTCAAAATTAGGGAGGTACAGCTCCCAATTCAATGATAAACTCGTGCTTTCCCTTTCACTAGCTCAGTTGCCTTCTAGTAGGGAGGCTTGGCTCCCAACTCAAGATAAACTCATACTTTCACTTGCTTGGCTACCTTCTAGTACACCTGATTTGGTTGTTTTCACCTTCACTTGCTTGGCTGCCTTCTAGTACTCCTGATTTGGCTGTTTGTACTTTTAGCTGATGGAGGGATATTCAGATGGAGGGGCAGTAAATGAGGAGGATTTACCTCCTGTAATTCCTCTCCCTTGTCCCATTCGAGCTTTTACCAAGGTCTTTTACCATAGTTCCTTGCTTTTATCTTTTTATCCCTGCATTTTCCTTGCTTTTATCCTTTATTCCTGCATTACATGCACATTAGACCACAAAGCAAAATATCCAACTCTACTCATCTCATAAACAAAATATAATCAAAAGTATGCAATAAGTTGTGAGAATAGTTGGTTTGACTAAGCTAGGAGGTGAATTAAGGCCAATTAAGGCCCATATAATTACTCAATGATGAGGCTCATCATCACCCCCCTACTGAAAGTGTTGCTCATCCTCTGAGCAACTTAGTGGCTCTGGTAGCCTCTCTGACATCCTATGCTTTTGTTGTGGTCTCTTCTTCTTGTTCATAGAAGCCTGCTTTCCTTTCTACTTCTTCCCACTGATATTCTCTGATCTTCAAGCTATGTGGCAGTGTTTTCCATCTCCTTATGCAGGCATGTATATTATCATTTCTTAGTAGCCTAAACATGTCCTCAAAATGTGAAATTGCTTGCTCTTGGGCAGCAAGATATCTAAGTGCTAGTTGAGGATCATTTGCAATTAGATGGTGCGGATTAGGGCCATGGGATTTGATTGTTCAGCTGCTTCTCTGTCTCTAAAGCCACTTAGCTCTTTTGTTTCTTGCTACTCTTTCTTCTTTTTCAATGCCTTCTTCCTCTTCTATTTCAGCATCATGTTACTTTGTATTAGTGTCTTCTTCATCATGTCCCTTTGTGTTAGTTTCTTCCTTATCCACCTCATCCCTATCTAGCTATGTATCTTCTTCCTTTTGTTTTGCCTCCTCCTCACTGACAGAAGGACTAACACCACAGATGAAGGTTCCGATGTCATCCTCTGTTGCTAAGTCATTGAAGACTGCCCATGTTATAGGTATCCTAGGGTTTAGGAGGGCATCCTCAACGAGGATTCTGATCAACCCATGGTGAACCAACGGTTTGGAATTTCCTTTCTTTACTTTCCTGTTGGAGTCCATGAGTGATTGCTTCGGAAAATAGGATATGCCAAATCTTTGGTGAACTGGGGTTTCTACCCCAAATCTTAGTTCTTCAAGCATTCTAAAATGGTAGCCATAAACAATATTGTATCTACCCTCATATGAGATATACTTGATGAGCATCTTGCTTGTGAGGCTTGAAGAGGAAATGAGCAAATTCCTGAGAAAACAGAGTTTCCTGTGTATGTAATCCACTAGCCTTTTTTTTGTAGGAAACTGGCCACCTTTTTACTTACAAACCAACTACCTCTTAACCTTTACAACTTTTGATCAAATGATGCATATGAGTGAGTGAGAAGGATACTTACCTATGGCCTTAATGCCACATTGCAGTTGTCAAATATCAGAGGTGTTGCTGATGGTCATTCTTCTTCCTCCTTTGTTGTCTGTTGATGGTTTCTTGACTGCAGATCTGATGCTGCTGAATGGACAGAGGGAGTAGGAGTGTGTGTGAAGGCAGGGATGATGGTAATGGATGAGGTGAGGGGTCCCTGTAGAAAACACAATTTTCACCTGAATTGGAGAAATGAAGTGAAAAACAATGGAATTTATGGAGGGATGCATGGTAAGGAGTGGAGGAGATGAAAATATGTGAGCCAGGGCCCCCTTTGGATCTTCTCTTTGCTCCCTGATTATCTTTCTCATCATCCTAAAAATAACAATTATGTTTTTTTCCTTTTTCTCTTATTATATATATATATATATTTTTAAAACACCTAGGCTGCCTCAGAGATGTTTTCACCCTAGATATTTTCCCTCGGTGCCTCAAGGAAGGTTTTCACCCAGGGATCTTCTTTTTCTTTCCATTTTTCTCATCCTTGGGTCGCCTCATGGAGGTTTTCAACCCAAATATGGGACTCAGGCGCCTCATGGAGGTTTTCACCTGAATCCTTATTCTGTTTTTTTCTTTTTCAGTGACCTAATGAGGGAGGAGATGAAACTTGCTCCACCATCATCACTGTCTTATTGATACTATCAATGAACTCTTGTTTAGATAAAGGCCTCTTGTACATTTTCAGTCTATGTCCATTAACTAGTAATGGAATGGCTTCTTCATCTATAGTTATGATTTGCACTGAACCGTTGTCATGGCATCTTTCCACCACATAAGGTCTGAGCCATCTTGTCCTTAGCTTGCCCTTGAAGTATTTATACCTAGAGTCATATAACAATGCCCAGTCTCCTTCTTGAAATTGCTTCACCTTAATGTGCTTATCATGCCAGATTTTCCTCTGAAGATGAACTCTCTCTGTATGGAGGAGGGCTTGCATTCTAAATTCATCCAACCCATTCAAATGGAACAATCTTTCTTTTTGTGCCTAAATGAGATCCAAATCTAGTTGGGCTTCCATCCTCAATGTATTATATTCAAATTCGATGGACAGCAAAGCCTTTTTCCCATAGACCATCTCATAGGGTGTAAATCCAGTGGTGGTTTTCCATGTCGTATTATAGGCCCAGGTGGCCTCAACTAGTCTTTCTGCCCAATCCTTTCTGTTGTTGTTCACTACCTTGGTTAGGATGTTCTCCAGTGCTCTGTTGGTCACCTCCACTTGCCCATTAGCTTGTGGATGATAAGGAGTGGAGGTCCTATGCTTGATTTTGTGATGCTTGAGCAATTCTTCAATCATGCTGGAGGTAAACTGGCTGCCTTGGTTTGTGACTAGCTCTCTAGGGTACCCAAATTTGTAAGATATATTCTCCCTTAGGAACTCAGCCACCTTTTCTTTTGTTGTTGCCTTAATTGCCTTGGTTTCAGCCCACTTAGTCAAGTAATCAGTGCACACAATGATGTGTTGTTTTTGCTTTGAAGGAGGGTTGATAGGCCCAATGAATTCCATGCCCCACTTGTCAAATGGCTCGAAAGTCACTTGAGGTTGTAGGGGAATTTCATCTCTTGGAGTAGGCTTTCCCATCCTCTGGCACCGATCACACTGGCTAAAGTACTTCCTCACATCTTGATGAAGAGTAGGCCAATAATAGTCTGCTTGCAACACTTTGAATGTTTTCCTCTTTGTTGCAAAGTGACCTCCACAAGGCCCATCATGACAGGTCAAAAGGATGTCAAAGACTTCCTCTTCCCTTACACATCTTCTCAAGATTTGATTTGGGCGAAGTTTGAATAGATTTCCCCCAATCCAGGTGAAGGGGGCACTTTTCCTGATTATCTTGTTCTTTTCTCTGGAGGGCAGGTTTGGTGGGAACTGTGCTGATACAAAATAGTTTGCTATATCAGTAAACCATGAGGATAGCACTGAAATAGCAAACAAATGCTCGTCTGGTTACTGGTCATCCACCATTCCTTCTTTACTTGCAGGCAGATTCATCCTAGATATAAATTCAGCAACAACATTCTCCTTACCAGACTTATCAACAATAGTTAGATCAAACTGCTACAATAAAAGTAACCATCTTATGATTCTAGCATTTACATCTGGTTTGTTCATTAAATATATAATTGCAACATGATCTGTATGCACAAATGTCTAATAGCCTGTAATGTCATGCCTAAACTTATTCAATGGGTGCACAATAGCCAAGAGTTCTTTTTCGGTCACAGTATAATTTAACTCAGCATTTGACAGGTTTTTACTGGTAAAATAGATGGCATAAGGCAATTTCTCCTCTACCTGACCTAAGGCTACTCCTATGGCTTTATGTGAGGCATCAGCATGGATATGAAAAGGGAGGGCCTAGTTTGGACCTCTAAGGATTGGTGCAGTGGTTAATTTACCTTTTAGAATGTCTAAGGCCTCTTGACAGCTCTTTGACCATATAAATTTAGAATCTTTGGCCAACAACCCAAACAAAGGAGAGGCCAACTTGTTGAAGTCCTTTATGAACCTTCTGTAGTATCCAACTAACCCTAAGAAACTCCTGACATCTCTCTGCTTTTGTGGAGGTGGGACCCTTTGGATGATGGCTATTTTGTTTGGGTCCACCTGCAGTCCTTACTGAGATATGGAATGACCTAGCACAGTCCCTTCAGTCATTAAGAATTCACATTTTTCTGGACTGAGAGACAGGTTCATTTCAATGCATTTGCGTAATACTTTGCCTAGGTTAGTCAGGGCTTCTTGGAAATCACAGCCATAAGGTGTAAAATCATCCATATAGATTTCCACAGCGTCATGCACTAGTTTAGCAAAAATACTCAAGACTGCTCTTTGGAAAGTGGCAGGAGCATTGCATAAGCCAAAAGGAAGGACCCTATAGGAAAAATTACCCCAAGGATAGGTGAATGTGGTTTTATCCTGGTCTTCTGGGTAGATTTGGATTTGGTTGTACCCATTGAATCCATCTAGGAAAGAAAAGAACTTCTTCCCTGCCAGGCCATCTAGCACTTGGTCAATGAAGGGTAGGGGAAAATGATCCTTCTTTGTGGCTTTGTTCAACTCCCTATAATCGACACAAATCCTCCACTTACCATTCTTCTTGGGAACTAACACTAAAGGAGAGACCCACTCACTGTCAGAGATAGGGTAAATGAACCCTGCATCTAACAGTTTTTGCAGTTCTTCTTTGACGATGTCTTTAAGGGCTAGATTCATTCTCCTTTGTGGTTGCCTGACTGGCTTGCAACCTTCCTTGATGTATATGTGGTGAGTACACACTGAGGGGTGTACTCCCTTCATTTCCTTATAGCTCCAAGCGAAGGCTTCTAGGTTCTCTTTCAACAATTTGCATAGTTGTTCCTCTTCTAAAGTAGAAAGAGATGGATTAATCTTCAAGGTTTTCTTTAGGCCAAATTCTATGGTTTTGACTCAGAGTGGGTTGGAATCGGCCAAGCATAAGTCAATTTGATGATTGTTCAGTGTTTCCTTTACTTCTTCTTCTAAGGGTAATGAACTAGGAGTTGGACTTTGGAGCAAGTGTTCAATTAAGTCATCCTCCTCTTTTTGTCCTCCTCCTATGATTTATTCCATAGCATAAAGTTGGGCAGAATAGAGCTCATCTTCTTCCTCCTCCTCCAACCATAAAGGTAAATCATGTTCTAGGGAGGGTTGAGCAGGAGGGTATAAGACTAATTGTTTGGACATGTGTCCATTCTTGATGATCATATTCCCAGCTCTGCAGCTAATGTAGGCATCAGCTGTGGCCAACCATGGCCTCCCAAGGATGAGAGGGTAACCAGTAAGCTTAGCCTTAGGCTGGAGAACTAGGAAATTTGTAGGGTACTCCCAGGAATCAATGGAGACCATCACATCCTCCACAATTCCCTCAGGGGTGACTGTGGAACGGTCTGCAAGCTGCAGCACTGTTGTGGTCTTCCTTAATGACCCTGGAGGTTAAGATTGAGCATGGTGTCCTTGGTCATCACATTAATGGCAGCCCCAAGATCAATCAGAGTGTGTGGGACAATGGTGCCATTGATGTGCACATCAACTACAGGGCTTCCAGGGTCTAAGTATTTTGGACATATTACCTGCCCTAGCATTAAGTCAGATAACTTCCCAATGACATTAATGGTAGGGGCATCCCTTTTTCTTCTTCCTGGATGCTTAAAGCACTTCTCCTTAATCAATTTATTGTAAATAGGAACATCTTTGATTGCCTGGAGAAGGGGGATCTTTACACATAGGTTTTTCAATTCTCCTAGAAGTTCAGTTTCTTCTGGGGTAGGCTGGAGTGGTTGGGCTAATCTTTCAGGAAAGGGTGGATTTGCTTTAAGGTTGCTTTCCTCTCTTTCTTCCTCAACCTCCCTATGTGGAGAGGGAGGTTGGTTATCTGGGAGAATTCTCCCAGATCTTAGGTTGATCTCCTAGATTTCTACAGCATAAGATGGGTATGATGTCTCTCCACCGTATCCTTGTTGAGCCTGCCTATTGTTTGGGTTTGGATTTGGCTGGGCAGGCATCTGGGGTTGCCTAGGTGGAGCAAAGTGTAGGAGTTGTGGTTAGGTAGGTGGTGGAGGCAATAGGGCTGGAACATTGTTGACTTGGGGCCTCCACCCCTGGGGTGGGGTATTCCACTGGTGTTGTGGCTGAATGTAAGGTTGAAATGACTAGCTGGCTGGTTGGGAATGATACTGAGGTGCATAGGACCAAGGAGGGGGTGTAGACCAGGAAGGTTGAGCAGGGGATCCCCAAGAAGGTATAGTTGTGGTTTGGTTGGCTCTATAATATGCATGGGATGATCCTTGCATACCCTACTGGTATGGTCTAGGCCCAGGAGGTCTCCTTTGGTTGATGTAGAAAAGCTGCTCAGTGACCCCTTCATCTCCTTGATCTTTAAGTCAAGGTAAAGAAGGGAACTTGCTTATGGAGTGGTTTTATTCACAGACTGAGAAAATCTCAATACAGTTCAATGGGCATTCATTCCTAGGATGCCTCCTGGTGCATCTAGGAAAAAAGATGGCCAAGGCTCTCTCTGCTTCCTCTTGCTTCCTTTTGATATTCATGGAATCCAATTGCAAGGCAAGGGTTTGCAGCATCTCACTTTTGAAGTCCTCCAGCATATTTCCAATTTCACCCTTGATGGATGAGTTGGAAGATGATGTATTGGCCATAGGTTGACTACTCCTACCCTTTTTCCTGGTTGCCCTAGAATGGTTTCTAAAGACAGTCTTGATATCCTCATAGGGTAGTTGGTAGATATATCCTCCTACTAACAAATTCAAGGTATCTAGGATATCCTCCCTTACTCCTCTAAGCAGGACCAGCTTCAGTGACTCAGGGTCAAGTGTGCACCTGGCCCTTTTGTAACTGAGTTGGAATCTTTCTTCATAGTCTTCTAAGGATTCATCCTAGCCTATGGTCATCCTAAAAATCTCTTCTTTAGTGTCTTTTGACCTATAGTAGTCCCTATATTTGTTGTTAAAGTCCTGTTGCATCTAAGCCTAAGTTATGATGTTATCTCTAGGTAAACCCATGAACCAGTGCAATGTTGCATCCTTGAGGGTAAATGGAAACAGTTTTAACTTTTTCTCATCCTCTGTATAGTCATAGGTTCGACATATAACAGCAAACTCAAACAAGAAAGTGTCAGGGTCCTCTGTGGTCAAGCCATGGAAATGAGGTAGAGAAGAGGGGCTTATATTCTTCATTTTAGTGTCCCCATTGGTTTCCCTAATGGGGAAGGCACTCTCAATTCTCTCTCTATTTCCTCTGTCATCTTGGTTTTCAACCATTGGTTCAATAGGAATGGGTTCTTCCTCTTCTTCTTCCCCTATAGGTTCCTCAAATAGGTAAGGTTGCTCACCTAAAGGGTCTTCCAATTCACTGCCAGTGAAGAAGAAAGAAGGTTGACTGTTGGATGCAGTGGGGGTTTTTGACAAGAATTTTCCTGAATTATCCCTATTCCTACGAGGCATGAAAGGAAATGTTTTTGATTTTTTGTAAGATTTTTCTTTAAAGCTAGAAAGTATTCTACAGAAAGGAAATGGCTGATTAAATGAAAAACCACTAACAGAATGGAAACTACTTGCAGAATGAAATTGCTTAACTAAATGAAACACTACTAACAAAAGGAAACTACCTGCTAAATTGAAATTCTACTTGCATAATGGAAAGGAAACTAGATTTAACTTGCAGAATGGAAAGGAAAGCAGATAAATGATAAATGAAAGAAAGAAACTAGATTACTTTTGCAGAAATAAACTAATGGAAGAAAATTGAAGACTAGAAGTAGAAGAAAGGAAAGTTAGAGACTAGAAATAGAAGAAAACAGTAATTCACATCCTACTCTGACACCTCCCTGGCAACGGCACCAAAAAGTGATGAGCCTAGGTATTGCAGCAAGAATGCTGCAACTCCCAAGGCTACCAGCTTTACTTATCAACCCGGGGTTCATACAAACTTGGAGGTGATTGTGCTATATACACAAGTAGAAGTGAAGGTACTGCCTGTTGTCACTGCTCATCTGGCAAGAGACCCCAGGGGTTCCAAGCTAGACTTCTATAGGGTCAGAAGAAGCTTGATTTTGATGGAAGGAGAGCAAACCTATTCTAGGGGAGAGCTATTCTACTGTAGAAATGAAGAAAGCAATCATGTAATGCTAAACTCACACCAGACCCTAGCTAACCAATTAAACAACTATGCTAAGCAGAATTACTAGATCAATCACTAATCTAATGCTAATTATCTAAGTTGCAGAAGTAAAAGCATCAAAACTAGACTAAGGGGTAAACAATGGAAACTAAGCTAAGTCTGTGTCTAAGTGGAAGAAGCAGTCGGAGGTCAAATTGGTGAAAAGAGGACGTGAGGGAGCAACAATGCCTGAGAACCGTTGGATCAGGCAGGTGAAAGGCAAACGAACGGCTGAGATCAGATCGCAGGAGGGTACGTAGGTAGATGGGCGAACAGGGTGAACTAACAAGATGAACGGCTGAGATTATATCGCGCGGGTGGAGTCAAGAGATGGACAGACAGGATTAATCGGCAGATGGATGGCGGAGATTAGATCGTGGGCAAAAGAAACGTGTGGAAATGGTATTGGGTGATGCGATGGTCGTCAGATCAAGAGACAGATCGACAGTGGAGATTGGAGTGCTTAAAGGAACGTGCAGAAATGAGGGAGCGGGTTTAGAGGGCGGTAAGTAGTATTTCGTGTGCCCTCAAAGCTGTAAACAGTTTTCTCAAATTTCACACAATTAGCCTCCCCAGCCGACATGTAGCACAGGGAAACCACCCATTTCACGTGCCCTCGAGCGGATAACAATCGGACAGAAATCCACATGATATTGCGCGATGGTCATCGGATCTTGCGAGGCATATCAACGATGAAGGTTTGACCACGCTGGTTGGTGAGCGGGTGCGCGATAGCCATCGGATCTAACAAGGCAGATCGACGGTTTGGATTTAAAGTGCACAAAGTCAAACGCTAAAAGTGAATTCAGGCAGTGATTGGTCAGTTTTGCTGTGTGAGGCGATCTACAATTAAAAACCGTTTAGACGTGGATTAACAACTTCCACTCATATTTTCATGCTGAAGGAGAATGAAAGGGATGTGAGGGAGATCAAATGACGGGAAGAGAGCGAAGGAGCAGATGACCATTAAAGGAATAGAGTGATATGAAATGAGCTCAGTGACTGTGTTAAAAAAAAAACTCCCTGTGAAAACCAAAACCCTGTGTTTTTGGGGTTGCTGCAGGGTTTCTTCCTCACGTCATGGTCCCAGAGGGAGGAGGTGAGGTCGAGACACCTGTGGGCAACCTTGTGGATCTTTCCTTTGCTACCATGCTAATTGAATGAAAGAATAAATGAAGCAAACTGAAACACAACTAATATGTTCTACCCTGCTGTAATGGAAATGCAACTACTTAAACAAATAAACGAAAAAGCAAGAAACTACTTAAGTAAATGAATAGAACCAAAAATCTATGCTATCATGTTGTAATGGGAATGAACTTACTGAAGCAAGTGAACAATCAAACCATGCATCTATGCTACTACTGTAATGGAAATGAACTAATTCAACAGATGAAAAGAAAGTTATTCTACTTAACAATACAGTAAATAGGAGCTTTGGCTGCTAGGGTCGGGCCCTAACCCAAGAGCTTCAGCCCTCTGATTTAACTCACAGTTGGCTCATAAAAAAACTCATCTTTATTATAAAAACATTGTATTACATCAAGAACTGTTATAGGTCTAGTTCTATAGTCAAAAGTTCGAATTCTTGCTAACTCTTGGTAACTAAATACTGGTGACTAACTGTGACTAAAAAAACTGAGGTCCTCAGCCTCTCTACTTATACATCTGAAGTCTCCAACGACTTCCTTCAAAATTAGGGAGGTACAACACCCAATTCAATGATAAACTTGTGCTTTCCCTTTCACTAGCTCGGTTGCCTTCTAGTAGGGAGGCTTGGCTCCCAACTCAAGATAAATTCGTACTTTCACTTGCTTGGCTGCCTTCTAGTACACCTGATTTGGCTGTTTTCACCTTCACTTGCTTGCCTGGCTTCTAGTACTCCTGATTTTGATGTTTGTACTTTCAGCTGATGGAGGTATATTCGGATGGAGGGGCAATAAATGAGGAGGATTTGCCTCCTGTAATTCCTCTCCCTTGTCCCATTCGAGCTTTTACCAAGGTCTTTTACCATAGTTCCTTACTTTTATCTTTTTATCCCTACATTTTCCTTTCTTTTATCCTTTATTCTTGCATTACATGCACATTAGAACACAAAGAAAAATATCCAACTCTACTCATCTGATAGACAAAATATAATCAAAAGTATGCAATAAGTTGTGAGAATAGTTGGTTTGACTAAGCTAGGAGATGAATTAAGGCCCATATAATTACTCAATGATGAGGCTCATCAGGTTGTCTGTGGAAATCCCTAACTTGGTTGGATTTTCATATGTTAATAAGAGATCTCTTTCCTCTTGTAATTCATAGTATTTATGTTTTTTATTATGTGGCTTTGATGGTTGTTTTGTCATTGTTATTATTTTGGTTATATGTTGGTTATAAGCATGGTTTTATGATAGACTTTAGTTATGGTTCTCATTATGTTTTGATTAGTAAATTAATGGTTAATGAATGCATGCCCTAATAGATGATATTGCAACTATTGTGAGATGGCATCAGACCTTCTTGGCGATTCTCAGATAAGTATGAGACCCCTATGTTTAGATATGTAATTATGACCTATAGATTACATATTCATGATGTGTTTGACAGAATGATTGTTATGATTAGGATGGGATAGGTTGATTCCTTGATCAAGTTTTGAGTTAAAGGCCTTGTCTTTGTGTCATTTATCACTTTTGAGAGTTTCATCAATTTTTGGGTAGAGGTCTAGATCCTAACCCTAAAAAAGTGGCTCAGATCTCGGGGTCGCTTGCATAGAACTAGGTAATTTAGTTTGCAATCACTGGGAAGCAGGCTTATGGGAGCGACTGGAGGGTTACATTTGTTGGCTTTCCTTTTCATGGGAGGGACTGAGAACCCAAGTCACTGAAAAAGCAGGTTTACTCAGGATTTGGGCACCTGGAGTGGATGTTTGGCTTCCAGGGGTCCTGTAGCTCCTAAGGAAGGTCAGTGTGGTTTTCGGTTCATCGATTCCACTTCATTAATTGTACTTAGGAGGTTGAGTCATATCATAGTAACTTTTCATCACATATTTACCCCGATGGACCAGTGAGCTTAGGTAAGTGCGGGAGGAGGGTGTTACAGGGACTTGGTCACATGACAAACAACCAGGAAAAGGTTCATGGCATTTATCAAGGTATTTTAATAGTCAAAGAAAAGCAGGTGCAAGAGCTCACTATCTTGGGAGATTCACTCCTCATTTTGTGACATATAGTAAGAGATGCACTACCTAAGGAAAAATATCTAGAGAATATTATGAAAAGAGATCAGGGAACGATAAAAACCATCCCATCAAAAGCCTTATTCCATGTCCTATGAGACCACAACGAAGAAGCTGACAATCTTACCAATGAGGGTTATAAATTGAGGTTGGAGACTTATATATTAATGGCCAACTTAGGCCATTGATTCTTCCCTAATGATGGTTAATAGCTACAAAAATTTATATATTATCATATTAAAAAAGGTTGGAAAATGGGGGGATTTAGGAGCATCATGGAAATCAACAATGACCTTGGTCCTGCAAGGCAGTCACACACATTTACATTAACTCAACATTCCATCTCATTCAAGAGGGTGGTAAATGCAAGCATGGAGTAATCAATTCAGTGCCTTCAGCCACTGTATGTGGTAATGAGG
Source organism: Pinus tabuliformis (assembly GCA_031772625.1). Lineage (NCBI taxonomy): Eukaryota > Viridiplantae > Streptophyta > Pinopsida > Pinales > Pinaceae > Pinus > Pinus tabuliformis. The sequence goes on along the minus strand of CM062805.1, from coordinate 399,899,442 downwards.
ATATGGGTAATGACAATGATGAATGGATTTAGTATTCTGTGTTGGTGAGGATGTGGAATTTATCTATGGTGGAAATAGAAGTTTCCATCCTCGTGTTTCCTGCTTAATTTAAAATTGAAGGGAGAGATTGCAAACAGAACAAGGTCTGGGAAACTTGCCATAACCTTTTAGAATAAGTAGCGGCCCTTCCCATTCAAGCTAGGACAACCATTGGCCAAGATTTACATCCTTTTATCTTCTCCATCCTTGCATGGATGTAGTTCTTAGGTTAGTCTTGAATGGCTCAAGATGGATAATCAAAGAGTTTGGTTTCAAGTTATAGTGTTGGTGAATTATCCTAGTTATTAGTGTGAACCCTGTGATGGAAAGGTTTTGGTTTACATTATTTTAGTGCAAGTTGATTGTGAGTCGTTTCATAGTAGAGTCTTATTAGAAAACCACAAGGTGGTAGTGTTTTATGGAATTTTCCTACATCTTAAGCATTCTGAAAAAATAATTGGGCTAGCGATATTCTTTGGGTCAGTTTCTCCTCTTATAACTGCCCCTAGGTCCTTATTTTTTTCCATAGAATTTGTGTGTTATCTTTTAAGTCTGAAAAAATGTTGTTTTCACGTTGACTCTTATGCCTATCATCGAGCTCACAGATTTGGGCCAGTGAACCGCATATTGCTAAGGAATTATCAAAAATGTTGGGGTAATTGTTGTCTTGGAAAGAATTGGGTTCAATTTAATCTATGCAAGTTAATTTGGGTTTGACATGCTACTCTAGCCTTGTTTTCCCTCTTTCACATGCCCCCAGTCTTGGCACTAAATGTTGTATGTTCATTGGATAGGATCTATTTTGTGTGGTTACAATGCTAGACGTCTTCTCCTTTGTATGCCTTTGAAACTCATTATGTCTAGACGAGTCTAGTTGTCATCATAATTCTTAGAAATATAATTCCAAGTGTATTCTTTGCAAAAGAGACAACCCCTATAATTGGTGCTTTTGTCAATGCCTACAATAGTGTAACTGAGAAGGGGCATACAATTCTAGAGTTTCATCTCATTGGTCGAAAACATGTTGATCCTTTGGACCCTTTTCGAGACCCTACTGCAGGAGGAACCAATTTGTCTTTTGTTTATTGGATTGAATAAAACTATAACAGTGATCCTAGGGAAATGAACAAGCAAATCTATGTTCACCCAATTAAGAAAGTAGAAGGTTGTAAATGTAGAGCTCCCATTTCCAACCTGGCTCAAAGAGTGGATGCAATCCAAATGGACATCTTTAAACTTAGGCAAAAGTAAAATGAATAAGGAGAAACCATCAATAATGAAACAGATGAAATCCAAAATTTGAAGGATTAGGTAGGCCAACAAGATCACGAGATGGATGCTTTACATCAAGAAATTTTAGAGTTAAAGGAGCATCTCAAGCAATGGACTTGTAGCTTTAGTGAGCCAACTAGTACAAGCTTTTAGTCAACAGCTAAAGGTCTAGAACTAAACGAGCCACACCAAGATGGAAGCAAATTAAGTGATATCAAGGATTATACCATCATGTAGTAGTTAATGTTCTTTAAATGTAGTTTTTAGAGAGGGGGATTCTTTAAGATCTATACTTGTAGAATCCCCAATTTTGTTGTGTAGTGGCATGTTTTAGATGATAGTTTTCTATATCTCCTCGATAAGAGGCACAACATAGAAAAACTAAAACATAAGTGATGTACCACCTAATGTATTTGTCATGACCAGGCACAGATTTATAATATAAATACTCCTTCCAATATATATATATATATATATATATATATATATATATATATAATTTTTGTATTTTATTAATTATATGTTTTGAAATATCACAGTTACGAATATGAATCATTATTATTTAAATTTATTTTAATGTGATATGCATATAATGATTTTTTCCTAAAAAAAAAAAAAGGTAGTTTATAATTTTACTAATAAAATTAAAATTTATATATATATATAAATAATCAATGCTATGCATATCACATAAAAAATAAAAATAAAAAATATATAAAATATGTCAAAGAAATTTGCCACATATATATGTATTATTAGGATTCTAATAAAATTAAATATAAGAATATTTATGTATATAGATATTTGAAATTTATATAAATATAAACAATATTATTAAAAACAAGGATATATCCATCTTAATTCTATATTTACCAAGTTCTAAGAAGAATCAAATCTCTCCATATGCAAACATTTCCTCACACTCTACACTAAAAAATGCATCTTAAAAAATTAATTCCTCTCAATACTAAATAGATATAAAATTAAAAAATTAATTCCTCTCAATACTAAATAGATATAAAATTAAAATGATCCATATTAATTATAATTTCTAAATTTAAAAATAAATTATGAATAATATATATTTATTTTTTCCTTTTACATCTTTTCACATTATATCATTATAACATTTCAAACTCGTTTTGATTGTTTAAATACTTTATCTTTATTGTATGTAAAAAGAACTTATATACTAATGTTTATTAATATTAGTTTTAATACCATATCTTATAAAAATATGTATGTAAAGGAAAATAAAGACATTAATGAAAAGTGTGATATGATATAAAGCATGGATATAGAAAATAAAAGAAATGCGTGTACGTGAATGGGAGTGATATCTTCATAATATAGCAAGGTGAGAGAGATAGTACGTATGGAAACCATGGATGATGTATGGTGATGGAAAGGGATTTGAAATGAAAGAGTATGTAAAGGAAAATAAAAATATTAATGAAAAGTGTGATTGGTTATGAAGTATGTATATAGAAAATAAAAGAAGTGCATGTATGTGAATGGAAGTGATATCTTCATAATATAGTAAGGTGAGAGAGATAGTAAGCATGGCAACCATGGATGATGTATGGTGATGGAAAGGAATTTGAAAGGTGTAAGAAAAGTAGAGTAATATGTACATGATAGTTATAATAATTATAAGAGGTAAATGAGGTAATAATAGGATGTTAGGAATTTTATTAAGGTATAATGGGGAATAAAGCGCTTATAGTAGAGTAATAATAGTGAAGAGAATTTAATGAAACGTGGTTTAGGTTTATTATGCTTGATTACTAAATAAGGTTTATTATGATTGTTAGTATTAAATAAATATAATGGGGTACTATTATATAAGGTTCACCAAACAGTTAAGAGGTTGCCATGATTATAGTTTTCTTATTAGCTATAAATAAGGATTGAGTCATTTTTATAAAAGATATGTAAAATTGTATTTTATTTGGATCCTCTTTCAAGGTGTAATGGGGGAGGGCCCATAGTAGAGTAATAGTAGTGGATGCCATTCAATGTAAGGTGTACTAGGTCCAATATACTTATTATGGTTAAATAAGACCCAATATATTATCTAGTATTGAATAAATGTAGCGGGGCCTCATCAAGGAGGATCAACTAGATAATTAGAAGGTTTTTATGATTAGGGTTCTCTCATGAACTATAAATAAGGATGGAGACCTCCTTATGAATTATATATCTAGAATATATTGTGTTTAGAGCTTAGCTCATTAGGGGATTTCCCCCTTGGTGAGGTAAGTGAACAAGAGTGGCTTCCTTCCTTTGAAGAATCAATTGTAAGGTGTTTCCCTACCTTAAGGGAATTTTTATACAATCAAGTAAAGAGAAAGATAAAAGTGAGGTTAAGTATGGAAATGTTGTAACACAGTTGATGCAATTTATAGAGAACAAAATAGGAGAAATTTTGGAAGTTTCATGTTACATTAAAAGCTTTAAACGAAATTATTAATTAGCAAATATGCTTCAACTTTGATATGGAATACCAACAAATAGGGATATCTATGACAAATACAAAGGTAAAAGGGGATACTATAATATGGTTGGATTTTTTGAGATATCTTAGCAAGCTTGAAATCTTAAAGAAACTACTCAAAGGTGGAGAAAGATATTTGTTAAAGTTTTAGAGAAAAGATTGTTTGTTGATTATAAATAAGCATTACTCAAGTGAGTATTAACTCTTGGATAAAAGGAACAAAGTATACAAGCATACACAAATTAATTTTATAGGATTCCATTCAAACCTAGACATGAAGAGTAAGAAGATCAATGTGCATAATGGTATGTTGATGGCTTAAATTTTCTTATTCAAGATCAAATTTGTCCACATAAGATCCATTATGTTAAAAAGCATGCCAATGGGCACGTAAGGCATAGAAAACTTTAGTGCGCAAGTGTGATAGAAACAATTTGGTAAAAGAAGAGGTGGTTATAGTGACAGAAGTTGCACCTTCACAAAAAAGGCAAAAGATGCATGAAGTAATTAGTTTGAGAAGACAAAAGAAAGTAGTTCACACAAATGAGGTTAGGGTAGATGCTATGGTAATTTAAAAGGATGAGGAAGAGGATTTGGTGTCTCCATATGCTAAATTTATTACTATACATACAGAGATGGAGGGAGAAAGACACTCCAAATCTCCACAAAGTAAAGTTGCATGCAAAAATGAGTAAATAAATTAGTTAGCATAAGGAGACACATTTGAGAACAAATAGACATTTATAGTAGCAAAAAAATATGGAAAAAATGTGAATATATAGAGGATGATTATGCAATTGAATCAACAATAGCAGTAGAAGAAGATAGATAGCTTGGAAATAGCATCTTCAAAACTAAATGAAAATTGGGAGGCAGAAGCAACAGTAGCAGTAGAATAATATAGATAGCTTGGAAATAACATCTTCAAAACTAAATGCAAATTGGGAGGTATAAGCAACAATAGCAATAGAAGAATATAGATAGCTTGGAAATAACATCTTCAAAACTAAATGCAAATTGGAGGTAAGTGTAGCAAATTCATCATTGATTATGGTAGCAAAAGATATGCTTGCAATAGAGATGGTGGAACACTTGTATTTTATTCTTTTAATTTTCTATAAGACCACTTTCAAATTCTTATCATTTCCATTCAGTCATAAAGAAACTAAAATCCTTCTAATGCAAATAAATCATTTATCGTCATGGATGGAAATGGATCCTAACTTGTGCATTTAAAATATGCAAATGTATAAATACATTTTCAAAGACCAAAGTGTTAAACTCTTTACCCTCAACATATGTTAAAATTGACAACATAATTAGATATGATTTACATCCTTATAATAACAATTACACACCATTAATTCTAAGTTAACATCTGGATTCATATCCAAATTCAACATTAATGAAACTAACAATGCAAACAAGGAAGAATAAAAGTAGTCAATTGGATGGAGTTTGAATGGATGGGAGAAATGTTGTTATCCTCCCCTCCCAAGTTCAATTCATGCATGTGACATGTTGAGCTCATGATGGGTATATATCCTTGTAATGACTTCGAATCTTATTATTTGAGACTCCATTGAGGATCAAAAAATGTATATTCTTCATATTGAATATAAAAATATTTCTTTAGGTCAAAAATGAAAAAGAAGAAAAGTAAAATATTTTAATGACCTCCATGTGTCTACTCTGAAGAAGAAAAAAAAAACTTGTTATTACAATTTGAAATATAAAAGGGATGTGATCCCCCTTCAGGGTCAATCTTCCCAGAATTACTATGGATGTAGCGGCTACCCAATGACCAAGGGTACCCGTGAACCACTGGGAAAAAAAAAAAAAAAAAACAACAAACAAACATCATGGCATACTCAAATAAGGGGGGTCATAATTTAACCTTTATTCCCCAACCTTATAGCTTAATATTGAACTAATAATTATCTTGTTGAGATTCTTCTTTCAGAAGTCAGTCTACCATGCTTGATGTACCATACAAATGAAAAACCCGAACACATAATATTATCAAATAGGGAATTGACACATAAATCACAAGTCACACCATCATATCAAAACTACAATCCAAGTCAACTCAAGGTCATAGGTCATTCAACTGATGTAAGATAAAACATTTTGGATTCCTTTAGAGTCTAGTGAAGTCAAGAGGCATACATATGTAACAAGTACATCCAAGAATAGTATAAAGAAATTTCCATTCAACCGTAGACAAATGGAACCCACAAGACGATGAGTTTGACCTTAACTTGGCAAAGGGTCCCCGAATTATCTCTGGTATGACCAAATAACTCTTCATATATTTTATGCACAAAGCCTACCATGAGCCACTTTATAGACCACCTAGACCACTCCGAAGTTCACTAGAGATTATAGTGGTCAAGTATATGATGAAAGAGGTAGCTTCGGTTGCTCTCAAGTTGCACCAATAATAGTGTTGTTATGTAAATAACAAGCTTGGATTGTTCCTAAGTATTAACAAATATCAGCAATACAAAAGTGGGAATTTTCAATCACTTGGACTAATCCTACATATCCAAAAACAAATAATTGTGTAATGACCCTGTTAGTGTCAGTCTTTGCAGCCTTCCTCCAGTGATCAAACATGCTCTTACAAAGTGATTTTAAGGTGTCAAGGTCAAATTTTGTCATTTCAGTGAGTCTTCAAGCAAAATTTAGTCACTAGGTATTAGGTCTAGGGTTTTCTTTTACTTCTGTCAAAGTTGTCCAAAGGTAGGTCCATATCACCATTCATCTGAGTGTGCCGTCATTCAGAGGGTTTTCATCATCATGTCAAGTTCCACTGGGTCGTTTTACACCTTGTTCATGCTTCAGTTGTGCCTAGGTAAGGTTCATTTCCCTCTCCTAGGGTTTTGAAGGTAATTTCTCTTGGATGGTCAAATCATCAGCAAAACTTGTATCCTGATGTTCATACACCTTCCCCTATCCTTAATGTACCTTATTAAACACTTCCCATCACTGAGATCCCCCAAAATCCTCATTTTCGCACAAACCCTAGTTTCTTGCTACAACTTGGCAATTTTCTAGGCTAGACCTGTGTTTTGCCCTTTTTCACCCCTTCCCCTCACTCAATCTTTTAAATTCCACTTTCCTCTGCTTTCTAACATCCCTCCCTACTTCCAAAAATTTTCTCAATAACTTAGAAGCCCCTTATCCCCTTCATTTCGCTTCATTTCAACAAATCCCCCGTTCCACACATCAGGGTAGGTTTTACTCAAACGATGTTTCTAATAAAGAAAATATTAATTTTGGAAAAATGGGAGAGTTTTTTGTCCACAATAGGCCAAGTAAGAAAAACCTCCTTCACTTTTTACACAGGTGTCATGGTTTTAGAGAAATGTCAAAAATACAGTTGCCTCGGGAGAATTGATGCACCTCTAAAGTGACCTTGTGAAAATCAAGTTTTCTCCTAGCTTGGTTGGCCAAATGACTTGCTTGATGAGTCAAAGGATAACTAGACACAAAGAGATTTCCAATGAGCTATCATGAGCTCAATTTGGAGTTGAGGAAGCCCTTCAAAAGTTGACTGCAACAGCACTTTGCCTTTAGGTAGCCTCATTTTGCACATTTTGACCAGTCTTGGGAGATTTGATTTTGATAGGGAAAAGGAACTCCAAATTGAGAGATTCTAGTTGGGTTGGAAATTAGACTCAAATAATTTTCCAACGAGCTATCCTGCGCCCAATTTGGACACCGAGAAGGCCTCCAAAAGTCTCCTGGAAAAAGCGCAACGCATTGGGCAAGTGGCGCAACGCACATAACTGGCACAGCGCATTGCGCTACAATTTCCAATGAAAATTTACACTGGCACAGTGCATAGAGAAGGTGCGGCGCCTTGGGTTTGATGCGGCGCATACAACTAGCAAGCCCAAAAACTTCAAAAATTTTCTCCAAAATCGCCCAATATGCTTGGATCATCATTTGTACAAGTAGGTTGAGCTTCTTTCATAGCTTTTCATCCAAATTTGATGGTTGTTTGATGGTATTTGTTGCATGGTGAATGTTTAAAGAAAACAAACCCTATCTCTCTCTCCAAAACAATAATATTCAGGTTTTGTCTTAATTTTTTGTGGCTGCCAAGTTATCCCCTCACCTCAATCACTCCCTACTCCATTTTCCCTTGATTTCCCTATTCCCCAAATTCACTAATCCCCTCTCCCTATTCCCAAAGCCCCAAACTCAAACTCCCAAACCCTATGTCCCATACTAAAAACTCCCAAACTACTCCCTAACCCTGTTCCCTTGATTAAACCCTACCCCCAGCAGGGTGTTCCCATTCCGGTTTTTGAAAGAAGCCTATGCAGGATGAGTGCCCTTCAGGAGGCCAAGACACTGATTTCATACTCATCGATGATGATGTGAGCTCTCCTAGCTCAAAACTGAGGGAGATTATTTAGGAGCAGAAGGCCGAGATAGATGCATTGACCGACAAGTTGCAGAGAGATCGATGGGTCATAAACTATTTGGAGTAGCGAAACAAACAATTGGAGGATCAACATACAGTCATGGAGTTGCAAAACATCCGTGAAGACCGGCAAGCTACCCACAGAGGCCTAAATGAGATGACACCCATTCAACAGGAGATAGAGGCTGATCGAGAGATTTGGCTTGAGAGGGTCAACATTCATCTTGAGAAGCTGTTGGCGAAGGCAAACAAGGACAAGGACATGCTCAGGCACATGAAAAACCATTATTGGACACGAACTCATGTTTGCAAAGCGAGGATCATGTTGGAAATAATACTGAGAGGGGGGGTGAATCAGCATTATCAAATCAATAAAACTTTTTCATTTCCATACTTAGATACATATACGCTACTTCAATTAAGGGAACCCGCGTATATACGCAACTGTGTCTAATGAAACTAGCGTATATCCAGAATACTTATGATTCAATTAATCCATTAAATGTTAGTGCATCAGAACTTCTTTAACCATATGTATAGTAAGCAGGTGCAGTAAAACAGAACAGATCATCACACACAAGAAGCACACATGAACACCATGATATAAGGTGGAAACCCAATGTGGGTGAAAACCACCTGCTGCAAGTCGTCTCTATCTTCTTTTAATAAGAAACTTCTTTTACAATAGTTCTGTACTGGTGCAGTCTTATACCAGTACGCAGGCTTCTACCTGCAGAAGGCTACAACCTTCTCTCGTTCTCCAGACTCTCCTGGAAGGGAGCTACAACCCCCTTAGCTCTTGTACTAGCCGATCCACTTACTAGTACGTAGGTGCTGGCCTACTGAAATGCTCCAACCTTTACTCATTCTCCAGCTGCTACTGGAAGGGAGCTACCACCCCCTTAGCTCTTGTACTAGCTGATGTACTAGTACGTAGGTGCCGACCTACAGAAGGCAACAGCCTTCTCTTTCTTCCTCCAGGTACCACGTTTCATACATTTTCAGACTGGATACTCCTGAAGCACAACACTATAATCTGAAGGCCACGTTTCATCCAATTTTCATACTGGACCCATCAATATCATTGAAGCACAAAACAATCAATACTAGCATCATCAATTTCTGAATCACTGAAACACTGAAACCCTGTCAACAACACAGTCACCAGAACACAGAGCAGACTACAGAACTCTGCAATAACAATCAAACCCAACTGCAACTTCAAACATCATACTTTATTATGTATACGCTACTACAATGAATCAAACCCGCGTATATACGCGCTTTCGCCAAAGCCAACCCGCGTACAGATCTATACATATTCAATCATGACTTTGAGGCTGTTTCTGACATCAGTCATACCCATATCATAACATGTGTACAATAAAATATGCATCAATAATTCAGATCTAGTTTATCCATGATCAAACCATATAAAGATGATTCTTTTCAAACCGTTTGATCTCGATCTATCCTTAGATCTTGTTCTCCATCAACCGATGAGATCCCTCCTTAGCTCAGATCAAGCAATGCATCATAACCCATATCCTGCATACTGGATCTCATACTACATCAGATATTCAAGTCTTTTTCCATGCATTTGCCTAATGATCTTCTTCTCCTTTTATAGTCTTAGGCCTTACTCAATACCATGGTCCAAAACCATAACAAAACAATACCACGGACCCAATACTTGGGTTCAACTCTTTTGGATGCAATACCACGGACCAAAACCATAGAATCAAAAACTGTCAGACTAATACCATGAACCAACCATAAGATTTCCCATGTGTGTGCGCTTTTCTCTGCATGAAAGTGCGTGAACTTTTCTCTGCATGAAAGTGCGTGAACTTTTCTCTTCATGAAAGTGCGTGAACTTTTCTCTGCATGAAAGTGCGTGAACTTTTCTCTGCATGAAAGGAACTTTTCTCTGCGTGAAAGTGTGTGAACCAAAAAATAACTTTGCTGCACTATAATTTATTCTCTGCATGAAAGTGCGTGAACTTTTCTCTGCATGAAAGTGTGTGAACTTTTCTCTACGTGAAAGTGCGCGAACCAAAAAATAACTTTGCTGCACTATAATTTATCATCTGAGATGAGTGAGTTGCCATCAAGTACAACATATGTATCATAATGCCAACAATCTCCCCCTTTGGACTTGATGGCAAAGCTAACTTGTCATACTGAGAACTGTCATCTGATATCTCTTCCGTAGATTCATCTAGATATATATAAGTGAGTTGATCTTCTACGAGTTGGTTGCCATCAAGTACAACACATGCATCATAATGCCAACAATCTCCCCCTTTGGACTTGATGGCAACAATACCAAATCACTCTCCCCCTTTGACATCAAGGGCAAAGGGCAGACCAAGATATTCTCTTCCTTTGTTGTCCATACTCCCCCTGAGTGCCTGCTAAAATTTCTGAATGAGCTCCCCCTTTGTATATGCCAAGGTGTACCAATCTGTCCATGCTCCCCCTGAGTACATGCTGAGTCTCTGCACTGCTGAAGTGTGTTGTTCATGCTCCCCCTGACTGTAGGCAAGATCTGCAAAAAGATGTTCTACAAGAAGAACATGACTCTATCTTAAATGACCTTCCTATCACCAAAGACTCATACATACATCCATCTCTCAACCAAGTGAGGATATACAAATATTGACTCATCCACCCATCCAAGTGGGCTTACACCAGAAGTTTTACTCATGATAAACAAGTACATTACATCATTCATCCTAGGCATAGTGGGGAAACCAAAATAGGCCGTTACATGACCTTGATAATCATTGAGACAAAATATCTAGAGCAAGACTATGAAAGTTATCAATAACTAATATCAGCAGCATTTGTCAATCACTATTCAGATCAGCAACCATGTTCTCCTTCTGTTCTCCTTCTGTACCTGATCTACCTGAAACCAAAAACAGCTTGTGTACACGAACCAAGAGCTTCTAAGCTAATGCCAACAATGCATTATTAGAATTTTATCTGCTCCCCCTGAAGCTGTGCTAGATGGTCTCTGTCAGACCCATATCAGACTCTTCTCACCCTGAGTCTGGCCCACTGATTTCATTCAAACCAACATATACGCGACTGTATCCACAGAAACACGCGGATATTCCTCATAAAACTCGCGTATAACTACTTCCAGATCAGCAACCTGTAAATGTCCTGTAACAAGGTATGTCTGCATATAAATATCAACTCATCACCATAGTTATCTCATCATCATCAAGATCTGCATGATCCAAGTATCATCACTTTGGGAACATCTGCATCAATCATCATATGTAAGTATCAACCTATCATCATATAGGTAGAACTCATCATCATCATGTCTCCAACAATGCAACTTTGAGTAATCATTCATGTATCCAGCACTATGTATCTTGAGCTCAAGATCATTTGTCAAGGCTTCTTTATATCATCAACATCAACAATCCTCATCCACATGAGCACCAAGAACTATAGGAATCCTGCATCATAACTGTATTATATGATCTTTATGCATATGACGACAGCAGCATATGAGTGACTCATCATCAAGTAATGAATTTGTGTATTCAAGCTTTGTACTTCCCCTTATCCTTAAGAAGATCACCATGTAAGCATCATATATGCACCATCTAAGAATCAATCCACAAATATGATCTGAACATCAACTATGTAACCCCAAGAATCATATGAGATTTTATCATGGACAACTCATAACCATATCATAGCAGGATATATCATTTAGCCATATAAGCATCATCACCAAGGACTATTAACCATAATGCCAACAATGCATTATTAAAGGCATATGCTCCCCCTCAACCTGTGCCATCTGCTTACTGTTAGATCTGATCATGCATATCTCAGCAATAAGTATCAAGACATCATCATCATCAAGTTAGGATCAAAACACTTCTAGACATCTTACAAGTATCAAGACATTTCCACACATCCTCAGCAGACTGTAACTATTTAACCAATAGAGCATATAATGGACTGAGTCATATCAGACCCTTTTTCTGAGCCTGTCTCTACTGCTTTTCCTCAGACTGACATATACGCGACTTTGCAGTGTCTAACTCGCGTATATACGCGACTTCACTTTATGAAACTTGAGTATGAGATTTAGGACACTGAATTTTTACACTTTCAGCTCCCCCTAAGTCTGTTATGTCTGTGTTGTGCTGTGTCTGAGTATATTGTGTTGTGCCACATCTTTCTGACTGTACTTCCTTCTTCTTCCATATCTTCAAGTGTGATGATGTTTTCTCCTTTTGGTGTGGTGCCCAAACCTTCTTCCTGCATTCCTTTGCTATATGTCCAAGCTTGTTACATGCATAACATCTCATATGTTTCATATTCCTCCTGTAGCAATCAACAGCTTTGTGACCAAACATATTGCAAGAAAAACAATATCCCTGAAAGTACCTGGAATGTGATGATCTTTCTGTGTGATGATCTTGAACCATTCTTCTTCTACATCTAGCTGTAACATGTCCAAGATTATGACATACATAACATTCAACATTATGCATTGGAGGAGTAAAAGATTTCCTTTGAAGAATTTCTTTCCTTCGCTGTTGATGGGGTTTTCTTCTCATCTCTTCGTTGTGCATTTCAGATTTCTCATTAGAGTTTCTTGCCTCTCCTTGTGAGCTAGATTCATCTTCAGCAGATTCATAAAAACCAAGACCAGTTTTGATAGCAGGAGACCTTTGACTACTAAGAATATCATCCAAAATTTTAGTACTGTCTTGAAATCGTAAGAGCTTATCCTTTTCTTCTAATTTATTATTTAGAATATTTACCTCAATCTGAAGATGCTCTTCCTTTTCACGATACTGCTTCTTTATGTTCTCCTCAGCTTTCCTTCCTTCTTCCAACTGATGTCTTAATTCAAGAACTTCATTCTCTTGTTTTTCAATAGCTTGGAGTAGTCCTTTATTCTGCTTCTTTGATTCTTCAAGATCTTCCTTTAGCGAGCGGATTGTAGCTTCAAGCCTTTCATAATAACTGGATCGATCTCTGAGTTTCTTGATGATTGTGCTCCTTTCATTGACTTCATTCCTTAATGATGTCACTTCATCCTGCAACTTTTGACATTTTTCCTTGAATAACTTCCTTACCTTATTTCCCTCCTCTAGTTGAGCTTTTAGTTTGGTAGATTCTTCTTTGAAGGCACATTCCTTCTTGTTCAACAGATCTTGTTGATCTCTAATTTTGTCTGTAAGCCTTTTAAATTCTGCCTCTATTTGATATCTTTCTTGTTCACCCATAAGCGCAAATTCAGTTGTTTCGCTATCACTTTCATCATCTTTAAGAGGATAAATAGATGTATCACCAGAGGATAACAAATTCATACCTGATAGATCTTGTTCATCTTCATTCTGAAGTGATTCTGAACTTGATGTGCTTCTTCCACATATTCCCCAATCCATACACCCACTGTCATAGTTCTTCTGAGATGTCTTCTTCTTCTTAGGTGCTTTCTTCTTAAGCTTCTTTCCCATAGTTCCATGGATCTCCTTCAAGCGATCAAGCTTCTACCAAAAGGACCTGCTCTGATACCAATTGTTGGAAATAATACTGGGGGGGGTGAATCAGTATTATCAAATCAATAAAACTTTTTCATTTCCATACTTAGATACATATACGCTACTTCAATTAAGGGAACCTGCGTATATACGCAACTGTGTCTAATGAAACTAGCGTATATCCAGAATACTTATGATTCAATTAATCCATTAAATGTTAGTGCATCAGAACTTCTTTAACCATATGTATAGTAAGCAGGTGCAGTAAAAACGAACAGATCATCACACACAAGAAGCACACATGAACACCATGATGTAAGGTGGAAACCCAATGTGGGTGAAAACCACCTGTTGCAAGTCGTCTCTATCTTCTTTTAATAAGAAACTTCTTTTACAACAGTTCTGTAATGGTGCAGTCTTATACCAGTACGCAGGCTTCTACCTGCAGAAGGCTACAACCTTCTCTCGTTCTCCAGACTCTCCTGGAAGGGAGCTACAACCCCCTTAGCTCTTGTACTAGCCGATCCACTTACTAGTATGTAGGTGCTGGCCTACTGAAATGCTCCAACCTTTACTCGTTCTCCAGCTGCTACTGGAAGGGAGCTACCACCCCTTTAGCTCTTGTACTAGTTGATGTACTAGTACGTAGGTGCCGACCTACAGAAGGCAACAGTGTTCTCTTTCTTCCTCCAGGTACCACGTTTCATACATTTTCAGACTGGATACTCCTGAAGCACAACACTATAATCTGAAGGCCATGTTTCATCCAATTTTCATATTGGACCCATCAATATCATTGAAGCACAAAACAATCAATACTAGCATCATCAATTTCTGAATCACTGAAACACTGAAACCCTGTCAACAACACAGTCACCAGAACACAGAGCAGACTACAGAACTCTGCAATAACAATCAAACCCAACTGCAACTTCAAACATCATATTTTATTATGTATACGCTACTACAATGAATCAAACCCGTGTATATACGCGCTTTCGCCAAAGCCAACCCGCGTACAGATCTATACATATTCAATCATGACTTTGAGGTTGTTTCAGACATCAGTCATACCCAGATCATAACATGTGTACAATAAAACATGCATCAATAATTCAGATCTAGTCTATCCATGATCAAACCATATAAAGATGATTCATTTCAAACCATTTGATCCCGATCTATCCTTAGATCTTGTTCTCCATCAACCGGTGAGATCCCTCCTTAGCTCAGATCAAGCAATGCATCATAACCCATATCCTGCATACTGGATCTCATACTACATCAGATATTCAAGTCTTTTTCCATGCATTTGCCTAATGATCTTCTTCTCCTTTTATAGTCTTAGGCCTTACTCAATACCATGGTCCAAAACCATAACAAAACAATACCACGGACCCAATACTTGGGTTCAACTCTTTTGGATGCAATACCACGGACCAAAACCATAGAATCAAAAACTGTCGGACTAATACCATGAACCAACCATAAGATTTCCCATGTGCGTGCGCTTTTCTCTGCATGAAAGTGCGTGAACTTTTCTCTGCATGAAAGTGCGTGAACTTTTCTCTGCATGAAAGGAACTTTTCTCTGCATGAACTTTTCTCTACGTGAAAGTGCGTGAACCAGAAATAACTTTGCTGCACTATAATTTATTCTCTGCATGAAAGTGCGTGAACTTTTCTCTGCATGAAAGTGTGTGAACTTTTCTCTACGTGAAAGTGCGCGAACCAAAAAATAACTTTGCTGCACTATAATTTATCATCTGAGATGAGTGAGTTGCCATCAAGTACAACATATGTATCATAATGCCAACAATCTCCCCCTTTGGACTTGATGGCAAAGCTAACTTGTCATACTGAGAACTGTCATCTGATTCCTTTGAGTTGTTCGGCATCCCATGCATTCTGTCACATCTGATATCTCTTCCGTAGATTCATCTAGATATATATAAGTGAGTTGATCTTCTACGAGTTGGTTGCCATCAAGTACAACACATGCATCATAATGCCAACAGATCAAAATCCTGAAGGCAAGACTAAGGAGGGCACTAAAATGATGAAAAATGCATAACAGGCTCTGAATCTTGGTTGAAGCTTCTTTGGCTGAGCATGATACTTAATTATGGACCTTCAGTCCAAATTTCAGCAAATTTGGAGAAAATTTTGTTAATTTTGAATTTTTTTGGCTTCAAAACAAATTTTCCTGCCCAATGCGTAGCGCCACTTGGCGCGTGCTTATAATTGGGAGATCCTTTGGAGCAAAACTTTGTATTTCTGGATTTGTTATGAAAAATTATGCATGCTCATGAATTACCTAAGGATTTCATCAAGTTTTGGGCTGCCTAAAGGGTCAAAAACGCACAAAAATGACCTTTCTGCCACCTTTTGCACCCACAGGAAGTAGTGTTGGGAGATTGGATTTTTGGAGGGGCAAATAGACACCAAATCCAAAAATTCCACTTGGATTGGAAAGTAGACAAGCAGAGCTTTCCAACGAGCTATTATGAGCTCAATTTGGACTTCGGGAAGGCCCTCAAAATCAGCCTCAAAGTTGTGCTATGCATACAGATTTCAGGCGCGGCGCATAGGGAAATTTGGCCTATTTTTCACTCAGCAGCTCAGAATTTCGCCTAGTTTTGACTAGTTTCACTTTTTCATGTAACTCTTGATTTATCTTGATGTAAATTCATGACTTTGATGTAATTTTGGCACATTGTTACTCATCCATGTAGATTCATTCACTAAAAAGTGAAAAGATAGTGAATGAATCAGTTTCCTTTTATATAGAGGCAAGTTGTTTCATTGCCTATTTTTCAGTTCCTTGTTTAGATATGGTTGAAACAGCTCCTAGAATGATGAGCTCGACCCCTAGAGGCATGGGAGGTAGTTAGTCTTGTCTATATCATGTAATTTCTCAGTGATTTTCAGGGTTGGACACTTGGGATTGCTTGGCACTCCATTGTACATTTGATTTCTGCATTTTTGGCAAAGGAAAGACCAGGGTTTGCAGCACTTTTTGGGATCCCTGTGGCTCTGTGTTTTGATGGTGTTCTTCTCTATGTAATTTTTAAGTTCACTGATATTTGTGTGTACCACTTCCTTTCTGTTTTGCTTCTGAAATTAAACAAATGAGTTACAAAGGGAGAATTCATTAGCTTGTTGTGCTCTGCCTTTCAGTTTTGTTTAATTTTCAATGTTTTCTTCAGTTTGAAGAGGATTCTTGATACCCTCTTGCCCTCTTCAGCTTCTCACCAGTCTGAAATCTCCATCTTTACAAATCAAAGCATCAAAACGATTGCCTTTCTTGCCCCAATCAGAACTCTGCAAAACTGGCCTTCATCCCCGGACCCAAATTTGCCTTTCCCTTGATTCCAACAAAACTCCCAAAAAATCAAATCAAATCCTTGCACTTCATACCTAGCCTAACATTAGAAGATATTTCAGTCATCTCAAGCCCCATAGATCATCATTTGCTGAGATTGACCCGGAGAGAGCCCTCTCCTGTCCTCGTAGGGCTAGCTACGAGGCTGAGCGTGGTTTGATGTTGGTCCTAGATCCTACCTTTTCAGCCTGAGGTAAATCTAGGCACTAACAGACCCCAACCACATATAGAGACACATAAAATAAATAATGATGTATAAAAATGATTTCCAACCCCATCAAATCCTAATCCTTGGGTTGCTCTAGTTAGGTGGATAAATCTTAAGGTTATGAACATGAAACCAAAAGAAAATAATAAAACCAATAACATGGCCAACATCACCCATATCATGCATCAATAATGGGGTAAGAATGATATGATAATTGCATTTTACACTACTAAAAGCCTTTGGAGTAATTTAAATCCCTCTTTAGACACTAGGGAAATAATGAACATCATATATCTTACTTATTTTGAAAAAAATCAAAAAAAAAAAAATAAATAAATAAATAAATATATATATATATATATCAAAAAGTGCCAAAATTTCTAATATGTTGCTAACAAACCAAAATTTATTCCTTCAAATTATAATTAGATATTTTCCTTGTTTAAAAATCTCAAGAAATAATCTAACCTTACAAAAACAAAACATACGTAATACTAAATAATAATTTCATTCACTTTATCATAAAATTAAATACAAAACATACGTAATACTAAATAATAATTTCAGTCACTTTACCAGAAAATTAAATATTTTCTACTCCAAAAATCTTAACCAATAATGTCATTCACACAACAATCATAATTTTTTTCCATTTACTTCATCATTTACCAAAAAGTTCTCCTCAATAATATTATCAACATAATGACCTCACACATTCCACAACAAAACAACATAGAAGGGATTAATTATCTTTTTAACTTACTTTAAACATAATTGTTACTTTCTCCCCCTCTCTTTCCCAAAAAAAAATGAGCAATCGTAACATTAATATGATGTGCTATAAGTTTGTTGACGCTTTATTGTTGGTATCAATCAATATGAAAATTAAAGAACAAAAAACTATATGGTGCAAGGTTGTTTGGTCAGAATGAGTGTGGTTGTGTGTGACGAAATGAGAGTGTAAGAGAATGGTTTATTTTTCATGGATTTTCCTCCTCTCTTAGGTTAATGAGAACCCTCTACGAAGTGACAAAGAAAAGGCATGTAGTTTTTCTTTTCATCACCTTTTATATGTTTTATCTGTACATTTTAATTTTTCAAGAACATTTTCTTATTTATTATGTTTATGCAAATATATAATTTCCGTTTCCATCACATCATCCTATAACTTATATCCATAATCATTCATGGTACACTTTTATGTTGAAAATTAGATTGGGTGACTTGGTAGATTAAGAGCAAGTCCTTTGAAAGTTTTTAACCTCTATAAGCTTACTTTATGTTCAACATGTTGTTCATTTATGTTCTTTTAGATATTGATGTTCTTTTTTTTGCTACAAGGTTTATCTTTAGGTCAATTATAGAACAAAATAAAAAGATCATAAACTTATTATCATTAACGTGTTGAGATAATAAAAGGTTTAGGTGATCGAATGGAACCAAACAATTAATCTAAAAATCCGAGAAAGTAAAAGAGAAAAAGAACACTAAACATGTGTGTTAGAGATGCCCAAACGATGTCATAGAGCGAGAAAAACAAAATCATCAAACAAGAGAACTCTAAAGATATAACTGCATGGGTTTAATCACTTGTATAAAAGAATGATTCCCATAAGCTAAAGTGTGAACATAATATCACGTAATCTCAAGAGATGATATTACAAATAAGGTTTGAGTTATGTAATTACACACAACTTAAGTAGGCCATCCTCCCTTGAAGGTTTATGGGAGTGCATATATCAAGGTTGATGGTGTTGGCCTTAACCATAACCTAGTATTACAATTAGTGATGGCCTTAGCCATAATTAATGCCCAATAAATTGCATTAATGACACAATATGAGATGGACATATCCACATGGGAAGATTGCACCATTCTCAACACCACCCCTTAAGTTGAATGAGAGGTCATGAAGAGAAATGAAGAATACATATGTCAGTGGGATTTTAGATCATATCCTATTGAATACAATGTTCATTGATGTTTAAATATGAACGAGAGTGAGTTTATGGATACCGAACTCTAATAAAACCATGAGTGGATTTTTTAACCCAACTTAAATAAGCTTTTCATCACCCTAGATGTAATGGTGAGTGGATTTATGGATACCCAATTCAAAAAAAAGGTTAGTTTTATTCACAACACCACCAATCAATTTAAACATGAAGCTTTGGAGAGAAGCAATTACATCACAAATTCCACCTTTGATGTTGAACACAAGTCATATAATGAAGATATAACCCCACTCTAAAGGCCCTATATCCAACACCAACATAGTTCCACAACATGGTGAAGGTGGCCTCTAATAGAGATGTAAAACAAGGAACCACTAAAGCATGTTCTTGAAATAAAGGTGCAAAGGGTGTCACAAGTTATATCTAATCACAAATCTATTGAGTTTATTACAACCAAAAAGGATCACATTATAGTGTGGAAGAAATAGATCCCCTATGATATATTGAGAACCATCTATAAAAACTAATGAGATACATCTGAAGAACTTGTGGACAGATACTACATCAAGGAAGGTGAGAAAGTACTTAGCTCTCCTATAAGTATAATTGGTCATTGACCAAAAAATATTACCATGAACCAGCTCCAATGATTGAGGGGCAACCCTCATGTCACAATAAAACCAACCATTCACTGGGAAAACACCAACCTCTAGGAGATACATAATATCGACCAATATAATAGGATTAGTAATGGGATCACCACATCTTGGAACAAGGAAATTCTAATAGGAAATATGTATCACCATATGTGCATTATCAAGAGAATATATCAAATCTAGCAATAATGTGATGGATTCGGAAACCTATTTGAAACAAGATATTAATCGCAAAAGTTTGAAATCTAAAATCTAGCAATAATGTAGAAAAAATTATATATATAATATCAATTAGAGGAGGTGCATCAAATTGCAATATAGAAGGATCCATTGTAATAAGTTGATAATAATTTGTATAAGAACATTCATAAAGAGACAAAGGAACAATCCTAGTAGATTGTTAGTGGAAACTCCATCAAATATAGAACTTGTACTAGAAGAATCACATTGACAATATACTAGGACATGGGTCCATGTAGTCTATATAAAAACCCTAAAGTGAAAAATTGATGAAATTGTACCTTGATTCTGGGTTTGGAACAATTAATCAAACCCATGTGAAGAGTGCACATCAATATGTGCATTATAAACTATAATGATGGTATGATGTAAAAGATCCCTATCACAATTTATTTCGCTTATAAGCTCTTCAATCCATTTAATACACAACTCTTCATATGGCATCCATTCCTTATAGACTTATTCTATATTAGATGTTCCCAAACATGAAAAGTCCTAAATATGGAAAATATCCATTTTTGGGTCATTAAGTTCCATAATGAATAAGATGTTTCCATAAATTCTTCAAGGAATACCCTATAAAGACCAAAGAAGGAAATAGAAACAACTTTTCCAATACATCTATAGTGTATTATTTATGTATTTATAACAACACAAGCCTTAGCAAAAAACGCAACTGCATGGAAACATTATTACTAGAGGATTATCCCAAAAAACCCTATTTTTGAATCATAAGGTATGGTGTCGCTAGAAAATAGTTTTCAAATCATATTGTTGAAATGTATTGTGAAGGAAGTTTATAACCCTAGGAGACACTAAGAGATTATAAATAAATAATAATAAAAAAAGATTCAAAACCCTTGGGGCAATGCTTTTTTTCCTATAGAAAATAGTCTCTAGATTACTTATAGAGGAAAAGAATATATATAGAAAGCCTAATTTGTAGCCCTCGTAGGAATGCCACTAGACACAAATCTCCAAACACTATTGTTAAAAATTCTCCTAAAATAAATCAACAAAAGTATTATTTGAAAATTTGGTTATGTAGTCACATACAATAGCATTGCCACCAACTAATAGCCTCAAATATGTTGTTGAGAATTCCTAAAATAAAATCAAAAAAGAAATCCTAATGCTAGAGACATAATTTAATGGACCACAACTTTGGAAAAGGTACAAAAAACAACCCACACAATCTCGAACAACGTTCCTTTTTCTAGCCAACAATAACATCATGAAAAATAACCTCAAAACTCCTTGATGTAGAGATTACTCCATATGCTCAAATCTGATCACAAAATATACCTATGGCCACATCTATAGATTATGCCATTTCCAACCTAATGGAAATCATGCCATGATAAATAACCCCAAGGTCAAGATTAACATTGAATATATACCATTACCATTTGGAGCATAACATTCCCACTCTCGAAAATAAGGTTCACCACATGTTCATGTAGGTCTAGTATTCATAGCAATGCAATGTATATATACATCCACAACACAATTAATAATTAATAATGAGAATTAATTAAAATAATACATTAAAAAATTAATATCTAATTAACTTAATTTTCACTTTTTTTAATTAAACTAAAATAAATTAAGCATCATCGCTATAATATTTGGTTATTAAAGGGTCACAACATAACCATATGAATTTTTTTCCTAATCAAGTGTGATATGTTTCAAATCACTCAAGGAAAAGTCATCTCACTAAGGACATAAAAACAAACCATTATACTAACCCAAAGGGAAATGCTCCAAATCAACCCATGGCTTTGGTTCTTAGATAGTTTGTAATTATTATGAAAATTGAAATCTCATGGCAACATTTGCCCCAAAACTATAAAAATCAAATGACATGTTTGAGCAATTATTCGCTTGTTCAGATCATCCCTTCTAAGATGTAAGTTGATTCTTAAACCTACATTACTCATATATCTTGAGGCCGGACAGAGATGTCCTTAGATGTGCATCTTGGTTACTACATTAATTATTTTTCTTGATAGGTAAACTTCTCCACCTCCCTCACTCTATATTCATATGATATCCTCTCCTTGATTTCCCATGTGAGTTTGTACTAGTTACATTGGTTTTGATCATGATAAGCCTCGTCATCGCCCCATCTCACCCTTGACAATTGCGTCATGATTCCTCATTCTTTAGGGATGCAATAATCTTGTAGATTTAAAAGAATGAGGGAACCTAACTAAGTCTTCCACGAACCTTTTTTCTTTTAACTAGAACAAGAAATTTGTATTAAGCAAAAATTTGTAATCAGAACACGAGTTGAAGTACATTGATATGAATACTACAAGGAAAAATTGTTCAATTATTCAAAAGAAGAGGGAAAAAACCATCCTACTCCCAACAAAAGGCGAAGGAGTGGGCAGGGGATCTTATACTAGTCCTTTTGAGACTTGAGCCTACTGCTTGTTGAGAACATGAGTAGATCCTTACAAATTTCTTTAGAGCAGAGCTAGTACAAAAATTAAATAAAAAATAAGAATTAATTAAAACCGAACCCCCACTATAACTACAAGAGCTTGAAGAATGACGAACACTAGATTTTTGCAATTTCTTGTTAAGATATTTTCTAATTTTTGTTAATGAAGGGGAAAATCATTGATTACTTTCTAGAACATTTAAATTGGAAGGAGAATAAGAGGTGAGATTAACCTCCTTCTCTTCCTCTGAATTGGCCTCTTCTTCCTTATTATCTGAAGGAGGGATTTTGTTAATATCATTAGAATTAGTCTCTTCATTAGTGAGTGAATTGATGTTCTCTAAAGGCACTTGATCTAAATTTGGTTAATCTTGTTCAACTATGACTCTACCTCTCAATAATTCAAAGCTTCATATCTATAACTAGAGGTATTATGTTGATTATATTTAGGCCTACTAGAGCAATCCCTCTTAAATAGATGATTCTCGTGCTTCCTTGAAACTGGTTTGGATGCTCCTTGTTCATCATTACTTTGAAAAGATGGTGGAGGGATAGACAGAGACTAAGATGTTGGAGCTTTTGGATAGCTTCTTTCATATTTGATTTAGATTGGATCATTATATTATTATCATCCATATTGATGCTTTCATAGTGGAAATGGTGGAGGAGTCATCTCACATAACCATTGTTACCGACGAGTCCTAGTTTGGTAAATTGGGGTCTGAAACATTTTGGAAGCAGTTTGAGGCATTAAATGACATTTTTGGGGGGTTAAACTTTGTCTCTTAAGTGTTGCACCTTGTGTCATTATTATACACAGAGATGCCTTTCCAATGACGTAAGAATCACCTCAGATGGAGTTTGTATGCAAAATTTATTGATGGCCCTCAATATTGCAGCAACAATGTTGCAACTCTCAAAGGTCTCGGCTTTAATTGTCAACCTAGGGTTCATACAAACTTAAGAGGGGACGAAACTATATGTGTAGAAAGAATTATCTCTTTCTTTTGTTGACTTCTATGTAGGTGGAAGCACTAAGATGAAATATGGTTTTATAGAGACCAATCTATTCTATGCTATAGGAAAAACTGAAATTGCAGGAAATGAAGGATAACAAGAAAAACTAGGTTGATTGTACTTAAGGGAGGTAAACTATTATATCTACAAATAAAATGAAATCACACATATTCTTTTTTTCAAGGAAAGCAAACAACCTACTGAAATGGAAGCTTCCAAATAGTAAACCCTAATTTTGCAAGAAAGAAGCAATTTCTACCACAACTCAAAAAAAAGGCATTTACATAGTCTCTCTACCTATAAATTACATCCTCAAGGTTCCAAGAGAATTATAATATTTCAAAGAAGGTAAATCATGATTTGGATGCAAATCTGAGCGAGTTTTTGAGGTGAATTGCAAACTGCTATAGAAGTCCATGTTTTACTACAAGAGACAGTCCAGTGAGCAGGAAAATATGCTAAATGCCAGGTTGGAAAGAAAAAAGAAGCTAAGGAATAGCTAAAAAATGATAAGGCACATATGTACAATCCATTACATCAGTTGTGGTAGGGTTCATTCAACAAGATACAAGTCTCTAGGGTTTCCTGTAGCTCTAAAATAGGGGACTGCGCAGACACAGTTAAGCAGTGAATGGTGGAAAGAAACTAAACAACAACAAATAAAGTGAATTAAATGCATAAACAAACATGTTAACTGAACAATGTAACCACTGCCAATATTATCATCTAATGCTCAAATTCTTTTTCAGGAAAATTTGTTCATAAACCATCTAAACAACTACGCATAAAAGTAATCTTCAAATATAAGTTGCAGGGATAAACAATTGCATAAACAGTAATGGTACAAGAGGTATCTTGAGCACCTAGGGTGGGCTTGAACCCAAGGAAGCTCAAAACCCTTAATAAAAAGCCAAACCAAGAACTGAAATCAAAGATTACTTTCATTAAATAAATAATTGTTATTACATGGAAAAAGTTGCAGACATTGAAGTCTACAATTATCTTAATGCTCTACATTATTATTCTCCTGATCCTACTTGTTCTACTAGGCTACTCAAGCCCTATATTCGTAAAAAATAAGTATGGGGCATCCTCCTTGAGGGGGGGACTACTTTCCTTCCAAAATCCCTAAAAATATAGATCATGTTCCCTGGGTCACCACGTAATAACAAGAAGGAGTATTTATTGCTAGGTCTCCTTGAAATATTTGCAAAATCCCCTTAATATCTTGCACAATAGTCATGCTAGACACATAAAGCATGAAAAATCTCCTTGACCCTCCTAAGAACTCATTAAGTTGGGAAAGTGTTATTAAGTGAAAAAATAAAGGTTTAATGTAGCCTTTATGTGCCTAGGAGTGGTTATATGGGCTTTATGTTTCACCTATTTGGGAAGCTAATCAGTTATGCCACTTGGAAGTTGAGCTTCCTATTTTAACCACCATAATTTTAGAGGATACCACGTTAACCCATGTTATTCATGGAAAATGGGCTAGCCATGCACTCATGATGAATAAGACTCTAGAAGAGTCCATAATGTTACTCTAAATAAGAGTTGAAGGAGTCAACTTACCACTAGTAGGCTATTAGGTTGTCTTAAAAATGAGCCACTAGGAAAAAAAGGGGTTTCGTTCTATTTGAGTGCATTTTGTTCCATAGATGAGCAGCATAGTTGAGAGTGGATATGGAGAGAAAAAAGAAGAAGAGGATTTGTGTACTCTAGTAGCTCACACATGTCTTACTTCTTTTTATTTACATCCATTTTCCATTCAGAGAAAGACAGTAGGGTAGCCTCACCTTCTAGACAGGTTTTCTCCCAAAAAGGTTTCCCAATTTGTTTCTTGTGTTAATTGTGGTTTGCGAGTTTTATTTTTTTGTTCTCTATTTTCTACATAATTATAATTTGCATGAATACTCCAAAAATCTAGGGAGAAATAAACCCTCACAATGTATATTTCAAACTCTCTCATATATTTTAGTAGCTCAGTTGTGAAGAACTATCTAGTAGAATATCCAAGACACTTTACAAATCATATTGGTATCAGAGTAGGTTTCTTTGGGTATATTATGGGGAGTTTCAAAGGATCCCTATCGGTTCAGCTGAAAGTCACAAATCCTAGTCATTGTCGATGAATCTATAAATAAACCTTAGGTTCCCACAGAGGAGAGGTTTGCATAATTATAAGCACAAGTTGTAGATATAATTCATAATGCGATCCTCCTCATGGAAAACTTGACCAATAATCCTTAGCTATTCGGAGAAGATGGAGGTTCTAATGTGAAGTTCGGTTCAAAGGAGAAATCGACAGATCACAAAGAACCGAAAAGGGAGTCTAAGAAAGAATTTGAAAAGGAACAACCCAATTCGAGTGCCATGAACCATTCACTGTCCCTATTCAAATGGAAGTGAAGGTTGACATCAAGTCGAATCAAGGTGATATTAACACTATGAAGTTAAATCATTGATTGTAGTAATTAGAAGTTTATTTTGGTGTCCATAATATAGAGTAAGAACAAAAGCTTTCATTTGCTTGGCTTAAATTAGAAGTTAATGCCTTGACTTAGTGGGATATCCACATAGAGACCTTGAGGTTTAATGGATATCCACCAATAAGGGATATCTCACTTTGTTTTGCTTTCCCTTTAGCTCACGCTCTTCAACAACATCACATTCCACAGCGGCATATCAACACACTCTGCTCCACCAATATATACACAACCTCCATAGCACTTCTTTGTAGTGACACTTGTTTCTCTTTTCGCAATAAATCAGATAGCATATGCCCAAAATCCATTCTACTATAACATAGAGAGAAAAATTCAACAGGCCTTTTGTAGTATGAGGAGGACAAGCATTGAATCTCTCATGGCTTGAGGTGAAGATTGCAACATGCTAGTAGAGCACCAGAATTTCTCAGACATGACCCATTATGTTTAGGACTGAACTATTGTACATTCAACAGAGTATTCAATAATGGCTTGCACCACTTAATAAAATATCTCCATTAATCCATTGTTGATTGCATAGCTCGAGGGATGTCTTCATTAATTTCTCCATTGTTTGACGCAATTCTTCATTTACACCATAAATATGACTTCTAAATTTGTTAATGTTCCTAAATTAAATGGTGATAACTATAAAATTTGGAAGAGAAATTAGTTGGCATTCTTAGGACTCATCATCTATAGTAGATTTTCTGGTGATTGCAAAATTAAGATATGCAAAATATCTAGGAATTCAGGGAGAGCATTGCGAACAAGCAAGGGACTTTATGATCCAGATATTCAAGGCTAAGATCCAAAAGGCTTGAATGTTGAGAAAGGAGGAGATAAAAAATGCATATATGCCATGAAACAAATCACAAGAATATTGACTCCACCAAGGAGGGTACCCAGGAGTGGGTGTCCCCCCCCCCTTAATATGATGTCAACTCACATGAAAAGGGATTGCCACTCCCACTATTCTTGGTGCATTGCATACGCTCACTTAATTTCATTAATCATTACATGAAGTTCACACAAGGTTAAACATCATTTGAATTTTCCAAGTCGCATAGGGAGGTACATAAGGACTCACCTAAATAATTATATCATATTGACAGAGCTAGAGGAAAAAATTCACAATATAGACCACAAGTTGACCATTCTAGCTAGGAGATCAACCAACATATCCTTCTCCTCGGATGAGGGTAGTGACCAGCCAATGCGATGCCTGGAGATTCTGCCCAATAGTTGTCATGAGTCACTGGTTTTTTGCTTGCAACACTAGTAGTCTTTTTTCTTCTTCTCATGTTGATGTATGTCAAGTTCTGGCACAAACATCTTATTTTTATAAGGTTTTATTTATAGGATTCTCTAGTTAGACAAGGTCTTAGAAACCTCAAGACTTTGAACTTATGTTTCTAGCATCATTTCCCTTCAAGCATACCAATAGCATAATTTTTTTGGTCTATGTAATCCTCATTTGACACAATGCAAAGTGCCTAACTTCAAAAACAAAATCACAAGAACGTTGATAAAAATTGCAAGAATTGGATACATCAAAAAAATATGAAGAGAGAGAGGGGGGGGAGAGAGAGAGAATTGGAGAAGAAGGATTCCATTAAGAAGAACCATTACATGCAATGAGGCCAATTTCAGGACCTCTACTTCTCGACCTTCACTCTCTTCCTATTGCCTTCTTATAAGGTGTCAACTTTAATTAGGCTTTACTCTGTCAATTACATATTTATTAAGCTCCCTTTTACATAAAAATGTGACTTATGAATTATATATCTGAATTTAAACAACAAGCCCCCTAATATCGGATCAAACCCCCTCCCCCCAACAAAACATGATTACAATGTGACAAGTGTCAATTAAGAGAAGGGTTTTGTGTGGTTAACCCATAACCAAGGGTTTATGGATGACCCATAAACAAGTTAACAATGGTAAGCTTGGAGAAGGGTTTTGTGTGGTTTACTCAGAATCGTGGGTTTGTGGATGACCCATAACCTTGGGTTTTTTGAATTTTTTTGGCAATGGACCTCTCACTGCAACTTGATTGATAACTTTAGTCATAGGTGATGAAATCAAATTCCATTGAAGACCTATTTGAGATATCGAAGATCCTTTCCATTGACATAAGATACTTTCTTTGTAAAGATCCTTGGAGGAAGAAAATAATTCCTAATCAACATTTGGTGCGTTAATGTCACTATTGTATAATTTTGGCCACCTGAAGGTCATGTACCCATAAGTGCTAAGAATTGTATTTAGTGTGACAACTGGGGGCGATTGATGCAATATGCAACATGGTTGGTGTTTCCCTTCTTGTAATTAATGTTCAAGTGGAATTGTTGCCTATGGACCATTTATGATGGAGGTCATATTGTAACTTTCCTTTTGTCTACATGAATTACAAAGGCCTATGATACATGTAGATGATCGTCTCCTTCTCTTTATCATAGGTGGGGTATCTCCAAATAGTATCAAAGAGTGTTTCACTGTGATAGGCCACCAAATGTCCTTGTTGAGTAAATATTACATTGATATCATAACCAAAGGCATCTATCTCAATCTCAAATGGTCATTGCAGCATTGGTGGGGAGAGAATTGGTGCAGAGCAGAGGTGGTATTTTGGATCCTCGAATGTTATTGTGATTTACACAAGGAAAACTTTGCTTTAGCTCCACCCTTGGTCACTTGACCTAAGGATCAAGCAATATGAGAGAACCTTGACACAAACCTTCGGTAGAAGTTAGCAAGTCCCAAGGAGTTCCCACCTTGTTTAGTGAATTAGGGTCATCTTTTCTAGGCTTTTATTGTGGTGGATTTGCAGGCCTAAACTCCTACCATTTACTTCAATTTATGCTCAATTTTGACAACATATTAATAAGCATTTCTCAATGAGCAGATGTTTAGCAAATCCATCTTCATTTGGATGTACTTGTGTAGCCACTATGGTACTTCAAAACCAAGTGTTTCTCTTTATCTCTGATATTGAGCTTTGAGCCCAAGGTATGGAAAATATTATTGTACTCCGACATTGTTTGGTTTATCTCTTGTTGTAGAGTTTTTTATCTTGTGCATTGGTCATCATAATTCACTATGGGGTAGAATTCCTCCTCCAAGGCATCAACAAAAGCAACCCAAGTGGGTATTACCTTCAATATCATAAACTCATCTTCAATGTGTCTTTCTCAGTAACCTTCCCACCAATCTGTGACATGGGGAAGGGATTTCAGGATTGTGAAGGCAATCTTTTCATTGTTATATTTTTTTTGGATAAAGTAATATCCCTCTACTAGTTTTAACCATTTCTCCAAAGAATTTGCATATATTTGGCCTTCAAAAAAGGGGTTATCAAAATTAACTTGTACCTTGAAGGATGTCACACCTTCGAAATGGTTGCTTGTTGAAGGTGCCTCGACTCTTGTTAACAGTTGTTGAAGGATTTTAGTGAAATTGTTTGTCATCTCATTCCTTTGTTGTGTGAGTACTTCTTCGAGCAACAACTCGATGGGATCTCCTACTCTGTAATCTATATTTTATTTTACCATTGAAGGGCATTTAGATAGGTGAGAATGATCATTCATAAGTGAAATTAGCTTGAGACCCAAATCTTTGGACAAGCACCGAGAAATAGTAAGGAGTAGATAGTTGTCATGCCACTCATTTGGGTTACACAAGGAATGAAATGAAAGGAAGGAAAAGAAATGAAACACACACATAGAGAAATATAGTAGAAAACACAATGATATATTGAAAGCATAAGTTCTATTAATAAATAAAATAATAGAATATTGTATAACACAAATTGGCAAGAGTGGTGGTAACTATCTCTTAAAGAGAAATGGTGGCAACACACATTAAAAAACAATTGTTACAAGAGGCTGAAAAAATTGCTTTTTAATATAAAGAATGAACTCTGAAGGTTCAAAACCCCAACCCTAGAAGATGAGGAGCCAAAAGGTTCGTGGGGCTCGAGGTGGTTAGTTGGTACATCAATTTCTTGGAGGTGCAAATTTTGCATACAGTTTCCATTTTGGGTGCATGCTAGCTTGTCAAAAAAAAATATTAGAGGATTAAAACTTTTAATTGAGGGTAGGGTTTCCCTAAATGGCCAATAAACACCAGTCAGGGCCTCAAAGTGGCCCCAGAAGTTTGAGACCTGAAAAACCATAGGAAAACCACAACAAAGATAGAGAATCATTGAGTGAGTGGAAGAGGTTGGTGGCCACTGGTGTCCAATCGAATCAACCATTGTATGTGTCACCCCCTCTCCCCCCTCACCTCCTTTTGGTTTATTACCATTTCTCGCTCTAAATCTTCAATGCTGATCACTATGTCATGTAAACTTTAACACATGAACTTAACACACAAACCAATAAACTAGAAAATTTCCAAGTGTACAGCCAAAAAACTAGTTATTGAAATGTGGCATTTACAACTCAATGATTCAATGTAGCTAGAAGTTCGACTATTGCCACATCGCTAGTGGCATGTGGAATTAACATGCTTCCACACCATTATATAAATGCCACATGAACCAATTCACTCTACACCACATTTGCACTATGCCTAGCCAATTATTCATCTGGCTATAGAAATTCTAGCATGTTTCACTTCTTTGCCACGTGATCATCCCCAAGGGGTTTTGCAATTTGAAATTGAAGGCATTTTTGTAAATGTGATAAACTTTGACTTAGTTTTTTGTTTGGAATGCATCTTTTCATTGGATATAGGTTTTTGTCTACGACATAGTAATTTAGTGGGATTCTATAATTTTTGTCTTTCAATGCTTCAAATCTCCAGTTTTGTTAAAAATCGAGTCTTAATCCTTGTTTTAGGAGCTTCAAGAGCTCATATTTTGCTCATACTAACTCTATTTTGAGTTTTTTATTCATTTTTCTCTTAAGTTGCTTAATTTTTACGTAGATCCCATTTTTGTAGTTAGTTTTGAGATTTTTGTAGTCTTATATTAGCTTTGCCTTTACATGATAAATATTACCTCTAAATTGGTTAATTTTCCCAAATTGAATGATGCTAACTACAAAATTGGAAGAGAAATAAGTTGACATTATTAGGAGCAGGAGTCTATAGTGGATTGTACATGGTGACATCACAATTTTGACATATGGATTGATTCTAGCAATTTGGGAAGAGCATTATGAAGTTTTCTCTATTCAAGAATGGAAGACATTTACTTCATTGTATGAAGGCTTATGTTTTTGTTCGTTATATCCAAAGACAATTACATGATTTAGATCCTAGTGATTTTTAGAGGAATCAAAATTTTTATAGTTGAAGATAAATTTTATAATGAGAAATATAGAATTGCAAGAAAATTGATATAACACTTATCGTTCTAGTGGAAAGGAAATTTCCTCTAATTTATGGTTGATTCTTACATGAATTGAAATGTCTAAAGGAACAAAGAAGCTTGACTTTGAAGAATTTTGTAAAGGCTTGATTTGTGAATAGGGAAGGATTCTCTCTTCAAGTGAGATAGTTGTTGGGAATGCACATGCTACTTATTGTGGGCAAGCTCTCAATCTAAAGGACCTAAAAAGGATGCAAGGCCAATTCATGATGATGTTTTTGCCACCAATTATTTCATACTTATGATAATGACAGATACCAAGGCATCATACATTGATTAGCAAATGGATTCAATATTTTTTAGGAATTAAATTCCAAATTGACATAGACTACAACATTCTTCAACACATACTACATAAAAAAACATTAGCCATTGAACAACAAAAATAAATAGAGAATATTACAGTTACTTTTGATATTGAAATTATACACAAAAATGGAAATAATAATGTAGTGGTAGATGCATTGTCATAAAAAGATGAAGATTTATACATCCATTGTAATCAATAATACAAGAAAATATCCAAAGTTTGCAACGATCTATATGTGTGTGTGTGTGTGTGTGTGTGTGTGTGTGTGTGTGTGTGTGTGTGTGTATGTGTGTGTATGTATGTATGTATGTATGTATGTATAGGAAAATAATTTGATAATTATGTTAATGATACATTGCTAAATTATTTAATGGGTTTCAGTTATTTGTGTTATTCACCATTAGATTATTAAGATTTTTTTAGGTATTTACATTAATATGTCAATTTAGTTGTTGAATGACTAAAATGGTGTGGCAACATGTGGACAAACCCGATATTAGACACGACCTTCCTAACAATAATTTTAGAATCGGATGATGGAGCGTGGCTGCCCAGCCTGTGTTTACCCTAGCCGCAACACCGACCATGGTTAACTGCACACGACTTCCATAGTGGTTCTCTCCCTCTAGCCTACAGCTCGTCGTTCCTCACTTGCACAACCTACCAATCTGTCAATATCAACGGTTAGCATGGAGGGCATGGAGCTTGATTTTGTGGACTACTCACTGGACCTACCCGAAACAGGTCATTTTCTCCAACCCTAACCCCATAACGACTCCCGTCTCATCTGCACCATCCAACTCAATACCAGTGCCAGTTGTCTCCCTTCCCAAGCATAAGGACTCCACCCTTCGCATCGATTCCCTCTCCATCAACTCGCCTACTCTCGACTATCCACCCTTGTATCCTAGCACCCTCAACTTGCTAGCTTCCTGCTCATTTCTACTTTTCGATCCTGCTCTCCCTACCAACCTCTGCTTCTCCCAGAAACCACTCTCCCGCCCTGGCCCTACATAGGAAGCAGCTGCACAAACTCACCTAACATCTGAACACCCCGGATCTGGCAAAAAAGCATAGGACCCCACTCACCCATCAGGCTGTTTCGATACCCAGTTATTCGAGTTAGGTCGGCGGAGCCTCCCTCGGCATAAAAAAATCCCTCGGACCCTTTACAGGACCATCCCACTGCACCGCGGACCTGGAAGAAGAAATCTAAGTGCATCAGGGTATCCGAAAAGGATTTCACCATTAAGTTTGGTGAAGGTCTCACCATGGGGGATGTCGCCGATAGAGCTGGCAAAGTATTGGTGGGTAGGGTTCGCAGCAGAACCTACACAGCAGATCGATTAGGGCAATGGGTAAAAGAGATTTGGGGACAAATCTTTCTACAGCTTCTGGAGGTTCAGACACTACCTCGTGGGTGGTTCACGTTACACTTTGCCCTCAAAGAATACACGAACCTGCCTCTGGCTCGATTTTGGCACATAGAGATGGTACCAGTTTTGCTCAAAAGATGGAGCCCTCTTTTTGATCTAGAAAGAGAGCAGATTGGAGCAGGGCCTCTCTGGGTGAGGTTGCAAGGATTACCACTATAGTACTGGTCAGAAGAGGTGTTCGTCAAGATAGAGAATACCCTCAGCACTTTTCTGGACTATGACAAATCAATCGTCCAATCCAAAAACCGAACACTAGCCTGCATCCTAGTGCATCTAGACACTCGATAGGGATTGGAAGAAAAGATAACTCTACAATGGCAAAATTTCACTAGGGTTCAGATCTTAGACTATGAGGGCGTGCCATTTAGATGCTGAAGGTGTCACAAGGTTGGGCATCTGTTCAAGGAATTCCCTCTGGTCTCGAAATCCCAGGAAGCAGCAACTGGACAAGAAGATGGCATCGACAAAGGAACCCTTGTCATCATCAGGAAGCACCCAATGGCCACTCTAGATCCACCCCGGAAGGTGACCCCATCCAGGCCGGTTCAGCACAACTCAGGAACACCTTTGGGACCTCCATCCCCTCCTCTGACTCGAGCCAGGGCAGTTGCTGAAGCAGCTCGTTCAGCGCATATTCCTCTTCCTTCTTCCCCTATTCTATCTTCTGTAAATGCATCTTCTGCACATCATATGCATATTGTATCTAAACTGCATTTTTCCATCTCCCCTACCTCCATTACTTGCTCACTTCTCCCCCACCATTTGGTAGATTCCACCACCTCCCCCACTACCCTCCCAGAGAAACCCCCCTCTCTACCTCCTTCTCCCTCAGCACCCCCTCCTCCATATATTCTTTGATTGCGAACTCTCATTGGGGACTCACATCTTTCGATCTTAGGCCTTGGCCTGACTCTCCCTACATCTTCCATTAAACCCCTTCAAGGGCGCAAATCATACCTCTCGCATGCTATGCTTCACGCGGGGGCTGAGGTGATCTCAGGAAGACAATCCTCATTAGACCTAGTTCTTAGAGCAAAGAAAACCCTTGATATGGTTCCCCCATGAAATGCATCTCCTTTAATTGCAGGGTTTTGGCCAATTCACCCAAAATACTAGCTCTTCGCAGACTATTTACTGCTGAACTAGTCGATTTAATCCTTCTACAAGAAACCCTGGAGGAAGCACAACACATCACAAAGGTTCTGCAGAATATTTTCCCAGGGTTGGAGTTCATTGCCCTGGATGATACGAGTCCATCTGGTGGACTGGCCTTAGGATACAATCCTCGTTCTGTAAACCCCAAATTGACCTGGGGAGGGAAGGGGTACATTGGTATTGATTTTTTCTCTGCGGAATTGGGAATGGAATTCCGTGCAATGAATGTTTATGGGTCGTGCCAAGGGCAGGAGGCCTTCTGGAACCACCTCCTCAATCTCTCCCTGTCCACTTCTAACAATTTCATCTTGGGAGGGGACCTCAACTTTTCTATTGGATACAGTGAGTCCTAGGGTTCATCAGCTCAGATTAATCCACTCTCTAATACCATGGAAAATCTCCTTGAACATACCCATCTTACAAATGTTCCTATGAATAGGCCACTGCCTACATGGAGGACTAGAAGGGTTGGGGAGGCCACCCTCACTAGAAGACTAGATCGCTTTATCATTAAGAATCAATTGATGCAGCATTTATCTCATTATAGGCAGTGGGTTGGGTCAGGAGGCATATTTGACCACTCACCTATCTACCTGGAAGTATCTGGTCCACCAATCAAGCCAAAGGCCCCATTCAAATTCAACTCTGTCTGGCTACAGGATCCCTCCTTCATCGAGCTGGTCACCAACCACTGGACACAAAACCCTCCCTCACAGTATCATACATGGGCTGAGGGATTTTGTCAAAACCTTCTTCAGCTCAGGAAGCTCACTATCAAGTGGGCTAAGGAAAACATCAGAAGGACACCATATCCTCTCCTCAGTGGAATCAACCTTGGCGGACCTTATCGATGACAACAACAGGGGTTTCATATGTGTAGAAGCCAAATCAAACTTGATTGATCTGGAAAATAAAAGAGCAAAAATCTTGAAGGAACGTGAGGAAACTTGGAGACTCAAGAGCCGTGATATCTAGCTCAAAGTTGGGGATGAGAACACTAGGTACTTCCATAACTTTACCAAGGGAAGGAAAGCCTCCAATAATATTTGGCAAATGCCCATCCCTGACGGAGGTATAGCAAAAACCTTCCACTAGCTGTCACAGCTAAGCATATTACCCTTCCAACAGCTTTTTAAGGAACCTCCTGTTACAAACCTTGCTGAGATCATCCAAGTAGTAGGGCATTTCCCCAAATTTCTTAATCAGGATACGGCTAATGAGATCACTTCACCAATCACCAGAGATGAACTTGAAGGGACACTAAAATGGTTCCAGAAAGATAAAAGCCCTGGGTCGGACGGTTGGCCGGTTGAATTTTACTTAGCATTTTTTGACCTCATTGGGAATGACCTTCTCAATGTTGTTGAAGAGTGCAGGACATTTGGGAGAATGTATGAGGCCATCAACACCACCTTCATTGCTCTCATTCCAAAATCGGACTCGCCTACATCCTTCAATGATTTCCATCCCATCTCACTCTGCAATACCTTACACAAATGATCGCTAAGATCATAGCAAACTGGCTTCGTCCTATACTATCCCACCATATCTCCCCTAAGCAATTTTATTTCCTCCACAACAAACAGATCCATGAAGCCATAGGCACAGCCCAGGAGGCCATTCATTCTATAAAATCCAAGAATCTGAAGAGCATAATTCTCAAGATTGATCTCGCTAAGGCTTTTGACCGGGTAAACTGGCTCTTCATCAAGATGATCCTGGTCCACTTAGGATTCCCTTTGGAATTCACAAAATGGATTATCTACTGCATAAACACAACCTCCTTCAGCATTCTGATTAATGGCTCGGCATCCCAATTCTTTCATGCCGAACGAGGGCTAAGGCAAGGGTGTCCATTGTCTCCTCTTCTATTCCTTTTAGTGATGGAAGGTCTCAATAGTCTCATCAGCCCTGCAAAAAGGGAGGGTAGACTCAAAGGCCTGAGA